>BPLT01000106.1:1200000-1800000 GCA_019656295.1 Rhododendron mucronatum var. ripense
TTTGGGAAAATATAGCTACCGAAAATTTTTCAGTGCCTATTCGAGCCGTCCATTGAGTGTTTGAACGGCTCAGATTTGAAGAGAGTAAAAGGAGAGAGAAAGTGTTGTATGAGAGGAAAGAGAGGGTTTCAATCCGAGCCGTTCAAAAATGTATCGAACGGCTTGGATGCGCCGACGGGTACCACATAGGATATACCCGCTCAGCACTAAAAAAATCACTCTATAGCTACATTGGACTCTGTGTTATAATCCAAATTGATTATCCCTAATAATTGTCAAATCGACTGTTTATAATCCAAATTGATTATCCCTAAGTTTATATCCATCTCAAAATCAATTGGCAATGAATAGAGAAATCTCAAATGTTATTAAGTGATCACTCATTCCACTCCCAAGTAATGTGAGACTATATTTTCTTGACATCCCCCTCACGTGCAATCTCGTTTGAAGTCTGTGTCACATGTAACTTCTTTTTGGGTCTATCATCGATTGTGCAGCCTTTTTGCTACCCTGTTATCGTGGAGATGTGAATTTTATAAAATGTGGGGTGGAACGTGCCCGCTCTGACACCATGTAAAAACTTTAAATCAATCTCAAAATCAATTGACAATGAATGAAAATGTCTTAAATGATATTAAGTTAGTGATCACTCATCCCACTCCCAAACAATATGGGACTACATTTCCTTAACATGCATTAACAGTGTGAATGATTGATATCTCCTTATCATTAAAAAATAGGGATATAGTTCGCTTTATGTGCGAGATCTTATGACAAGATATTACAAACACCAGGACGGCAAAAAAAAATATTAATTTTTACAAAGACTAAAAGGATTAAGGAGAATGGTAACAAGTGTCCATCTTAGACACAACTCTTGATCATTACACATTAATATATAGTGTTGTAATCAAATCACTTAAACAAAGTGACATTGAAATCATATTTAGTTTTAAAAAGTTTTGAACGATTGATATTTTCTTGTCATTTAAAAAAGAGGATATCGGTCGTTCTATCTCTGGATTTTATATGAAAACGTGTTTGCTACTCCATATTTATTAAACTATGGATAAAAATCTCATTTTAATGCTGATTTTAGAATTTTTTTACTCTGCTTTCCAATACATATTAGACTATAGTTGATAAAAAAAAAAAATGTGTCCAATACACATTAGACTATTAGTTCTGCTTCCTATGGATGGTTAAAAATTTTAAGTTTTGAAGCTCCTGAGAAGAATAAAAAAAAATGATCATAAGTTGTAACAAAACATTACAAAAGACTAAAAAAATTCAAAAACACACAAAGTTGAACTTTAATCTTATTTTCTTGTTTTTTTTTTTTTTTTTGATAGGCAATAAAGTTTTATTAAGAAACTTGACAATGGGTACATCAAGTTGGGTGAGGGGAAGGGAAATCCTACAAAAAGTTGGAAGAAAACACATATTGGGACAAAGCCCAAAACTCCTTAAGGACCTCAAGATGTCCAAATTAAACAATAAAGCTCACAACCCAAAATGCCAAAAGTCCAGAATTACAAATCAGCCCAAAACCAAGGTCTGGCCCAGAAGGACCAAACCAAACCAGATTATTTTCTTGTTTTGTTGGTTAAAAAGGGCTACTAGAGGCCGAGCACACATTATATGTGTGCAAATCGAATTTTGATTCAAATATGCACAATATCTCCTGGACTATTAATTGTTTTTTTTTTTTTTGTGATATTGTATATCGGGGCGGTTCCGAGGACCCCTAAAAAAACCTCTAAAAAAATTTCCCAAAGTTCTTGATCGAATTTTGATGATCCGAGCCGCTCAATGTAATCAAAATGTGATTTTAAAGGTATTTGCGAGAAATTAGCAAAAAAAAATGACCAGGAAGATTTTTATCTGAACAGTTTTTTATTGAATTTTATTGAACGGTTTAATAAAAATTGCTCAAATCAAGCCCTTTCCGGTTTTTTTTTTTGCCAATTTCTCTCGGGCACCCTTAAAATCACGTTCTAAACACATTGAGCTACTCGGATCATCAAAATTTGATTGTGAACTATGAGATTAAGATTTGGGAGGTTTTTTTAGAGGTTTTTTTTTTGGGGTCTCCGGAACCACCCCGATTGTATCGGGGCGGTTTCGGTGACCCCTAAACCCCTCCCCAAAGTTCTCGATTGAATTTTGATGATCCGAGCCGCTCAATGTAATCAGAACGTGAGTCTAAAAGTACCCGCGGGAAATCAGCAAAAAAAATAACCGGGAAGTGCTTTATCCGAACAGTTTTTTATTGAACTTTATTGAACGGTTCAATAAAAATTACTCAAATCAAGCCCTTTCCGGTTATTTCATTTGCCAATTTTTCGCGAGTACACTTAAAATCACGTTCTGAACACATTGAACGACTTGGATAATTAAAATTTAATCGAAAACTATGAGATTAAAATTTGTTATTCCAAATAAACAACAAAAAAATTGAGAATCTAATAATTGTAGCAATCTTGTGATTGTAAGCTGAAAGCTAAATCACTTTGACAATTAAATTCTATTTGTATTGTTATAGGAAATTTCCAAGCAAACAAAGTACGCCAACCATGATTCTACAACAATTAATCTTTGTATTGTTATAAGGAAATCTTTCTTAGTTAACATGGAGAACAAGCTTCTAATTAGAATCCCATTAATGATCCAAAATGCTCTGATAATAATAACATTCCGAATTTGTCATTATCTTCTAATTCGTACACAGCACATGGAATTAGGCTGGACGATACAACATATAGAGTCTATACATCAGTAGTACAGAAATTTGTCACAAGTCAATCGAAAGGGAGATTTCTAATTAGGCTCGACAATACAATAGATAGAATCTATATCTTTTTCACTCAGATTCGACAATAACTTCCAGCTTGTTATGGAGACCTTCCGCAGTTCCACTTGCTTGTCCCGGGACCATTGTTGGATTTGTGGAGACAAACGGACTGGGAGGCTTGATTAGCGTGTCTCCATCTCCTTCCAGCATTTGAATCACGACATGCATTGAAGGCCTGTCAATTGGGTACCACTGAATGCACCAAAGTCCCACAATTGCTAACTTCTTCGCAATCTTGGCATCTTCTTCATCTTGAATACCGATACCTAGCTCTTCTCCACTATCCAAACGAATGTAAATCCATTCAGGAAAGTAAATTTGGTCACTGTTATCGACTATTACATCAGAATTCTTCTTCACTCCTACCATTTCAAGCAACAACATACCGAAACTATAAATATCTGATTTGTACGACACGTTCCCAAAGTTCCTTGAGAAGACTTCTGGTGCAATATAGCCAATGGTACCACGAGCAGTAGTCATGGACACATTACTTTGTTCCTTCGAACACAGCTTTGCTTGACCAAAATCCGTTATTTTCGGATTCAAGTTCTCGTCCAACAAGATGTTATGCGGTTTAATATCGAAATGAAGAATTTGTTGATCACACCCTTGGTGAAGATACTCAATTCCTTTTGCTATACCCAAAGCAATTTCAAGCAGCTTCCTCCAACCAAGTAAACGCCTGTCGTGACCAGATGATGCAAACTTTTCCAGCGAACCATTTGGTAAAAACTCGTATATAAGAGCTCTTCTAAATCCATCAGCACAATATCCAACAAAGCGAACTACATTGACGTGGTGGATTTTACCAATTATTCCCACTTCATTGATGAAGTCTTCCCCATTTCCCTTAGTATTATTGACGATCTTAACCGCGACATGAACATCATTGGAAAGTTGTCCCCTATACACTATCCCATATCCTCCTTGGCCTACTTTGTCCTTGAACTGATTTGTAATTTTCTTGATATCAACATAAGAGTATCTTGTCGGCTTCAAAGTTCTATAATCCTCCAAGAACCTCTCAATCTTTAGATGATCCTCTCTCTCTATTTTCTTTTGTTTTTGAAACAAATACATGGCAATGGGGATTACAAGAAGCAGAAATGATCCTAAAGCCACGCTTGCAATCGTTGGGGGCCTTTTCCAGTTACCTACAAAAGATAGAGAAGATTCGTCATTTATTTTCTCTGTTCTGAAAATAGTGTTCAAAGCTTCAGCCCAACTATTTCCCAGGTCCGTTTATTGGATGGGACAAACTGTGAAGGATGTATGATCCCACCAAATTAATAATAGTCAGATTAATAATATCACAAAAAAAGGAAAAAGAAAAAGAGGCTTGATGCGGTCCATGAAAACAAAATATGAAAGTGTCCATGAAAACAAAAATGAAGGGCTCAGCGATCCTAATTAACAATTTCATTAGGAAACTAGAGAAGGAGCCAATTAAGAGGGTACCATTTTCAGGTGGATTGAAGCATTCAAGTTCATCACTAGTACTGCTGTTACTCACAAACCTACAAAACTTGCCTTCAGCCTCACACTTCCCACAAACCCGATGGGGCCATTTCAATTGAATATCTACTTGTCCGTGATCAAATGCCCCAAGGGGAACTGACCGGACATTATACATCTTTGTACAAGATTTCAGGGCACTATAAACGATAGACGAGACACCAAATTCGATACAAACTCCATGTCCATCGCCACTGAGACAAGGGACCCAAGCCAAGAAATCCGGCATCGCAGCGGAAGGGCAACTGAAAAAACTCGCATTTATCAGCCTGTCTTTGAATCGAAAGGGAGAGGTGGACAAGTTGAGGTTTCGAAACTGTTGAAGGAAGCAACTGTTTGCGTCTTGGATGGAAATGAATCTGTATGCGTAATCGATATCGGTGACTAGAACTTGGACGGAATAGGGGAGGTCGAGGAGAGTGGCGGCGGAAGTGTTTGGAGAGCAAGAGAGATCAAACCCGGGGTAGCCGCAGTGCGGTGGGTGGTGGTTTATCAGGCGGAACGGGAAGCGGATTGTTGGACCGTGTTTGGAGCATCTTGTTGGTTTGCAATCGTCGTCTTGTTGGGAAGTTGAGAGGCGTAGGAGAAACAAGAGAATAAAGAAGATGGACATGTACGTTTCCAGTTAGTTCCTATGCCTAAAGAGATTGAGAAATGAAAACAAAGGAGGCCTTAGTTTTTCAAACGAATCTCTCTCTCTCTCTCTCTCTCTCTCTCTCTCTCTCTCTCAACGTTTCTTTTTTTTTTTTGGTAAAAGACGATTCATTAAAACAAATTAAGCGTTTACAAGTCTAGGGTATGCAACCCCTCTCAAATCCGCATACAATAATGTAGCAATACAACTTGGAATAAAAGGGTAGATATGAAAATCTCCCACCGACACTGGGGCATCATTTGCCAACGCATCCGCACAGCGATTTGCTTCCCGATAGATATGGTTGATGGCGACCACATCAAGCTCTAGCATCAGAGACCTGCAATCAAGCAATATGTTACGAAGCGGATGATTCACAGCATTAGCATCGTTAAGCAGTTGAATGACACCCCTAGCGTCCACTTCCACTTCCAGATTATGTAAATTGCTTTCTTTAGCTAAAGTTAATCCATCCCTTAAAGCCCAGATTTCGGCCATAAGGCTGGAACTGGCACACATGTTTCTGTGAAATCCGCCAACCCATTGGCCATGGTGGTCCCGAATAATCCCACCCGTGGAGGCAGCCCCTGAAGTTGAGTTAAAAGCTCCATCCGTATTAAGTTTATAGCGGTTAGGACATGGTGGAACCCAACCAACAAAGATGTCTTTTTTCAGAGGCGAATTCTTGTGGTGAACCATAAAAAACCACTCCAGGGACTTACTCAAGATAGTCTTAGCCAGTAGAGTGAGGTCCGTAGCATTAGAGTTGGAATTGTGATCGAACAAGCAGCGGTTGCGGTCCGTCCAAATGTGCCAGATGGCGAAGAGGAACACAATATTATAAGGGACACCCGAATGGTGACTGCCCCTAACTTTCGAATTAGCCAAAATCCAAGTATATGGGTCATCAGAATGGTTGGACAAAGGTATTTGGAGACTAGCCCAAACATCAGAGATTAACTCGATTTCGGTCTGCTGATATAAAGGTCTATTGGCTAAAGAGATAAATTCTTTACATTGACGGAGTAAACATTTGTTTCCTCTAAATCAATTGCATCGCGACACATGTCAAAACAGTGGTCCCAATTAATAAAACATGGTGACGTGACGCAATGCAATTGATTGAGGAAACAAATGTTTATACCGGCGGTGTAAAGAAATTTATTCTCTTGGCTAAATAAGTTAATCGGTTTTTTTTTTTGGGTCTTAATTCAATTTTTCGCAGATTATTGGTTCAACTCAACGAGATGAATCAGAAAAGTAAAAAATTGTAATAATCCAAACCTATTTTTTTAAATAAAGACGAAAAACTTGGCTTATTGGCTTATTTTTGTATTTATTAAAAAAAATTGATTTTTAATCGTAATTTTTACTTTTTAGATTTCTTCTGCCATGACGAAGCATAATCCATAAAAAAAAATGACGAAAAACTAACAAATGCAGAAAAAATTAAATAAAGACAAAAAATAAGCCAATTTGCTGGTAATTATGATATTTTTTAATTTCTTAACGAAGTCGTTCTCTTTGTATATATTGACTTTTCTTAAATGAAATTTCTACTAATAGAGATACAGCAATATTCAAGTCGCAAAATCTATTAATTAATTTTTTTTTTTGGCTTACGCCCCAACACATTTTTTTTAAAAATCGGTCGCTCAATTTTGCTTTCTTGTTTTTTTTTTAATGACTGCTTAAGCATTTTCATTGGACACACAGAGCCGGCCATGAACATATATGAGTTTTAGATCTAGTCCATGACATGGGATTTCATATTTCATATAAAAATAATCAGTTGAATATATAGTTGTATTCCGTTCAAAAAAAAATAGTTGTATAACTAATTTTTCACTTTTCAGTTTCAGCTTTCAGTACTAATATGTATTGGAAAGCAGACTAAATAATCTAGAATAAGCGTTGAAAAATTATCAAACGCATTTTTATATAAACTATAGTCTAATTTGTATTGGAAAGCAGAATCTTTGTATCTCTTTTAAAGATTAATAAAATATCTTTTGAAAAAAAACAGACAAACAAATTCTAACATCAGCATTAAATTGTGATTTTTATCCATAATTTTATAAATATTAGCAAACACATTTTCATATAGAATTCAAAGATAGAACAACCAATATCCCCTATTTTTTAATTATGAGAAGATTTCAATCGCTTCTGTTGGCTATGGAGGTGGCAGTGGTGTGGTGGTGCTGTTGTCTGTCTGTTTGTTTTTGTTGCAGGTGGCTGGTTGATGTTTAAGAGGCTGATGGCGGTGGTGTGGTGTTTGGTGGTCTGGTTTGCGGCAGCGGCTCGCCGAGTTGTGGGGAGGTCGGGCCGTTCTTCGGGGCAGTAACAGGGGCTTGTTCTCCGGGTTCCGGCGACGGGGGTGGCAGCGGGTCCGTTTCACTGCAGGTGGCTGCGGTGGGTGGTGGTGTAGGGTTGCTGTTTTAGGCTGGCTTATATTGTTTATGGGTTGGTGTCCAGCTTGACCTATGTTGTCTATGGGCAATGCCTTTTAGTTTTGGGGCTAGGATTTCGGCTCTTGAGCTTCATGTTGTTTTTGGGTTATGGATTTCTTATGGGTTTTATTATTATATTTATACCTGTTTAGACCCTTTAAGTGATTTGTGCTAGATCCGTTGGGGTTCTCTTTGTTGGCTTATTGCCAAGTGCCAACGAGAGCTTGCTTTGTAATCCTTTTCTTGTCAAAATAAAAACTTTTGTTTCGCGGTTAAAAAGAAGAAGAAGAGAACATGTCAATCGTTCAAACTTTTTTAAAACCAAAAATATGATTCTATAGATGTCACTTTTTTTTTTAAAGTGATTTGATTGCAACACTATTAATGTGTAATCAACCAGGTCAACTTGATTACAATTAGGAATAAAAACATCGGATCCAATTTATTTGTAGCTCTCTTTCTTCCCAAGGCACCTACAAAAGTCCCTAATGTAGAAGTTTAATGAAGCTAATTAGTAACATAATTAAGAATAAATTTGACCCGTCATATCAGTTCCAAAAAAAAAAGTTTGAACTGTCATAATTTGTATTTCTTTACAAAAAAAAAAGAGAGAAGGTTTTGTTGTAAATGGTTTTTATTTTTTTATCAAAATACTTAGTTAATATTTCTTCTGACGAGAGAAATTTGGAAACTAAAAATCATAAACTGACTTTTAAAATGCGGAAGATATGCTTGCGTTTGGTCAGACTTAAAAAGAAAAGTTTTGAAGAAAGTTTAAAAGATCCGTCCAGGCCCGCAAAAATGCTGGCAGGAGGGGTAGAGATATCTACGAGACATTTTTAAGCGTAGAAACAAGTTAAAAATTAAAAGAAAATGATTAGGGGGAAAACGAAAATCCATCGGGGGGCCTAAAAACAAAAAAAAGAAGAGGCTGTGACGCCCATGAGGCATTTTTAACATGAAAACACATCTTAGAAATTTAAAGAAAAATATTCGGCAATAAGTTTGACAAATCTGTCGGGAGGGGTCAGGACGCATGCGAGGTATTTTTAAGCATGAAATTATATCATGGATGATGAGAGAAATAATTGGGAAAAAGTTGAAAATAGTTGAAAAATTTCCCAGGCCTGCAAAAATGATGCCGAGAGGAGTAGAATTGCCGGCGAGGCGTTTTTAAGCATGAAATCGTATCACGAATGATGAGAGAAAGATTTTGAAAGAAATTTAAAAAAAAAAAAACTTGGAAAAAGTCAACCGGGCCTTAAAAAAAGGATACTTACGTAATCTTGAGACAAGGGGAATCAGGTCGAATCTAGTTTGGACTGGACGACCGTTCTTCAAAATATTTCTCGTTTAACAAAGTTTATGAAGATTGGAGGAAGAATTTTTAATTTTGTTGGGATTCCCCGGCCTGGGCCGAGCGACGTGCCGGATTGCTGACATCTACTCCGCTTGAAGCCAACTAGTAAGCTACAAGTCTCAAAAGTAAACCTAAACTATGCAGAAATTAAGGATATAATTGATATTCACTTGTAGACTGTCGATTGCAATTCGTAAAGGAAATGAGCAGTTTGTCCATAAAAATCAGGTAGCGCCTTCGGCACAAACTAGAAGATTGCCCGAAAAAGATGATGAAATGGGTATAGCCCCCGGCAGGAAATGAAAGATTACCTAAGAAAACCGGGGAAAAACTTCCAAAACTCCTACAGAAACTGGAAGAATCTCCTGAAACATCGGAAAAAAATTGGGCACAGCCCCTGCATGAACTGGAAGATTGCCCGGGAAAGATGGGAAAGATTGCCCGGGTAGAGCTTCCAGCAGGAAATGGAAGGTCGCCCGAAAAAACTTGAAAGAAACAGGCAAAACTCCAGCAGGAATTGTGAGAATCACATGAAACGTCGGGAGTAATAAGGCAGAGCCTCCGGCAAGAAATGAAAGAAACTCCCGAAAAGTAGGCTGAAGTTGGACAAGGTTCCTTCTAGATCATCGAAAAAATGATTGTACAGTTATTGGTTGATTTGTAGCGATAGTGATATGCGTATCGCCCTATCAAACGAATGTAGCTTCGTAATCATGGGAATGGATTTATCTGCGGTTGGATTGAAAAAGCTCAAATCAGATGTTTACGATAGAACACACACTTTTTGAGCAATTCCGCGTTCGTAAAAATAGCTAACAAGCTCCACTATTTACCTTTTTCAAAACGACGTGATAATCTATCTCAATGTGCTTAGCCCTCTCATTAAAAACAGAACTAGATGCAACGTAGATCGTTGCTTGATTACTCCGGTATTAAGTATAATTGCTCGAGAAAATTGGAAAATGAAAAGAAGAAACGAAATGGTCTGCTTCTCCTCTCTTAGGCCCCAAATAACAGCAAAATTTGTGAAATTCTGAATTGTTATACTTACTGGCCTATGCAATTGAGGTTCCATTTGTTTCAAAATAAAATATTCTACTACTTAAAAATATTTTTCGTGTAAAATACTTTTGCAACAAATAATCTTCCTGTCTTTATTTTCCTGTGTTCGGTAGCAACTGAAAAGGTATTTTCCAAAACAAAAGAAAATCTAACGTTTGAATTGACTTAACGAATACAATGTTTCAAAATATATACATAGCAATACATTACAGTGGGCTGTATGCCTGTATGCATGCAAGAGAGAGAGAGAGAGAGAGATTGATTTGGAGTATTAATGGAACAGTCCAACATGCAATTGGTAATTGAACCCTTCTCTCCTCTCGTGTTGGGATTTGATAACGGGGAAGACACTCTCCGGGCCATTGGGTAAAACAACTTACGGGGAGTTTAGGATGAAATCATTTGTTTGTGCCCATATTTTGAAAAATGTTTTACTTTCTTTTGTCGAACCAAACAACAGAAAATGAGGAAAATATTTTACACCTAAACAAACGGAGACTGAGTGTTAAATTTCACTTCATGATTTTTCCATGACACAACGTATCCAAACATATTTTTCATGATTCAAATCAGATTGTTAATGGCATTATCAGTCATTTGGTTACATTTCTGATGGGTAGTTTATAGGATGAGAACCATAAGTTTGAGAAAAATATATCATGTTGGACCTCTGAATGCCATCTAGCAAAATACTAGCAAAGGGATAGAGGTATGTGCGAAAAGTGACGAGGATACAGTTGCTTGGGATGCCTTCTTACGTAGGCATAGTGTTTTCGAAGGCGTAGTAGGGCTCGCCTCAAGGCAAGGCGTCCAAAACATAGTTTTAAATCGCGGTATCAGTCGTCGTCGCGGTATCGGTCACGGTATATCGGTATCGGGACATATCGGTGATACATCCCGGGAATCGGGTGTCGCGGTCGTGAATTTTTAAAAATCATTAGCAACATGTATAAAACTTGAAAAATATACTTTTGCGGCTTTTACCTTCAACATTGGCTTAAATTATCACATTTTAATTAATTTAAGACATGTAATAGCCAATTCTCTTCATGTGAAATATCCGATAATCGCTAGCCACAACTAGTTTATGTTGGAACTTTAGTGTATATTTGTAAAACATGGTGTTTTTCTCTAATCCCACATTGACAAGTTACAAAACTTCTATCTACTTTAAATGAATTTACACTTTAGTGGGTTTGTAAATGAGAACTCAAAGAGAGGTCTCGCGCGCTTAAGAAAATGGTCGGCAATTTGAAAAACTGATTCGGAAACTAGTTAACCGGGTGCGCGTCACGAGTTAATCGCGCAAGGGGGGTGCAAATCCGGGATTTGGCCTCGTGCACGCATACTGATAAGCCCATGTTTTGCTATACCGGAAATCGGCCGGTTCGTCTGTGATACGAACCGGCCGATATTTAAATCTATGGTCCAAAAGCATCCGAAACAAATTGGCTCCTTAACTTCCTGTTAGGTTCTACTTATGTCGAAAGGACTAATATTTTGTATTTTGTAATGGCGTTGATAATTTGGTGGCTGAAATCTTCGAATGAAATGACATTAAAATTAGGTTGGATACGGTTATGTCGCTAGTTAATGTAGATGACATTTGTTTGGGCACGTGGCATATTAATTGACTTGACTTATCTGAGAAGGAAATCTGTTAAACATGGAATCTAAAACAAATAAGACAGAAAAAGAAAGCAACAAATTTGGAATCTAAAACAAAGGAGTACAATCTTTATTAGTGTTACCTTTGTTTGATTTAAAATCAAGCGTACAGGGTTTGCTAAGCAGTTGCCTACAAATGCTAATCCATGAAGAAAACCACCTTTTACATGATTCTGATAGTCTTAAACGTCTTCCAAAACCACCAAATCTAAATCAAATGGAATCAACCTAAATCTAGGATTTTTGGTCTTGAAAATTTAGCGTCCACTTATATCACGAGTGAGAGAATCCATACAAGCACCTGACAGATTGGACAACCTTATGTTAATTCCATTCTCAGCCTGCATAGCTAATTGAGAATACTGAAAAGGCTTTGGAGGCATGTGAAGCAATTTTATATTTCCTTCAAGCATCTCAATGACTTTGTTCATGGAATTAGGACGGTCACTAGGCCTCATTTGTATACACCATAAACCTACAAGCATCACCTTCTTTACCATCTCACTCTCCTCCTCAGTTGTCTCTCTAATTTGTACGTTCTTTCCTTCTGCGAATTGGTCATAAGCCCAAGAAGGGAAGAAAATTTGGCTTGAATCAACAGATGAATTCCAATTTCTTCTCCTTCCTGCCATTTCCATCAATAGCATTCCAAAGCTATAAATGTCTGCTTTATAGGAAACACCACCGATGTTCTTGTAGAAAAACTCTGGAGCTATGTAGCCCAAGGTTCCTCTTGCAGCAGTCACTGTCACAATGTTATCATCTGTTGGATACAATTTTGCAAGACCAAAATCTGACACCTTTGGAGTGAAATTCTCATCAAGAAGAATGTTATGAGGCTTTATATCAAAATGCAAGATCTGCATTTCACAACCCTGATGCAAATATCCAACACCTCGAGCCACCCCAAGAGAAATTTCATAGATTTGCTTACAACTTAAGGACGATTCTCCTTCTGAAGAAAAAATGTACTTCTCAAGAGATCCATTAGGCATGAAGTCATACACAAGAGCACGCTTAGACCTCTCAGCGCAATACCCAATTAACTGAACAACATTGACGTGATGAATCCTTCCAATGGTAGCTACTTCGTTGATGAACTCTTGTCCATTAGCTTTTGGCTTGCTTAGCATTTTAATTGCTACAAAAGGGCCACTTCGGAGCTTTCCTTTGTATACAGAACCGTAACCTCCTTCCCCCAACTTGTCCTTGAAACCATTGGTCATCTTCTTGATATCCGAGTAGGAGTATCTAATAGGTACAAGGTGATTCTCAATTCCTAAGAAATCTTCAATGTTATCAAACGAGGATAAATGTCTTCTGCGGAACTTTTTGATTAAAAATCCAAACACACATGGTGCCAATAGAAGCCTTGCTGCAA
Source organism: Rhododendron mucronatum var. ripense (assembly GCA_019656295.1). NCBI lineage: Eukaryota > Viridiplantae > Streptophyta > Magnoliopsida > Ericales > Ericaceae > Rhododendron > Rhododendron mucronatum. The sequence goes on from BPLT01000106.1 coordinate 1,212,931, forward strand.
TGATCGCTCCTATGTGACGCAATCAAAGAAAAATGATGCAATATAATTAGAAAAATTAATAATTGTCCATGTAATATCTGATTTGCATGTGACATGTGTGTGTATGTGTGTTTCATATTCCATTTGGCCCTTCGATCATGTACTCTATCCTTTTGGTTTATGTGTTCTACATATGTCACTTCACTATATTACAACGTGGTGTTTTACATTGTTTCACTAAATATTGGATCATAGGAAATTAAAGTTAGTTCTTACCAATGACTTCGAGCAGATGCAACCAATCATCTGTGAAAAAACAAGGAGTTAAAATATTAGAAATGTATAATTTTCCGCTTGACCAAAAAAAAAAATATTAGAAATGTGATGAAGGAGTTGAGGAAAAAAGAGGTGATGAAAAGTGCATCTAAACTAGAAGAAACGTTCAACAAGTCTTGCAAATCACTTTATCAGGTAAGTCTTGCAAAACACTCCTAGACGGCTACACGCCCTGTAGTGCACCCTGCACTACAGGGTTTCCGAATACGATTGTGGGAAGCAACGAAAAATTCAACTGGGTATAAATTAAACCACTTTGAATGTTTAATATCGGAACCATTACCTAAGAACTTTTGTGTCTCAAAACATGTATTAGTAGGATTTTTAGACACACTATGGGTGAATTGCTTTCTCTCAGTAGCATCATGCAACAGACGAAGAAACATTAATTCCTGAGTTTATATGTGAATATCAGAGATTGGAACTCGCCGGGATGGATTCAGAAATTTGCATTAGTGGAGGCACACAAATTAGTAAACTTGACCCCTACATTTATAATTTCTCGATTAATACATTTTTTACAGGTAAAATAACAAATTGATAAATATATTTGTTATCTCTTCTTATAACTAGCAGAAAAGAATGCGTTTTCAAAAAAATATTGTGTAAAAATTTAGCACTCAAAGAAATATATAGATGACACAAATATCCTCATAATGGAAGTGTAGAGTACGTACTTGTATTGGAAACCTATCACAAATTTATTGGATATAATTAAAATATTCAAGATAATTAATATACTTCTACAAAATCAAGTGAGGGCCCATGCCCCCGGGGCCCACTAGTATCCATCAACTCGCAAATTCGGTCTTCTGCTTTTCACAAAAATTACAATTAATGGAAAACGAATTCAAAGCAAAAGGAAAATCACAATCAATGGAGAAGGAATACTTACTCCGAAGTTGTACCCACATGAAACCTGCATTTTTGGGATGGAAAAAGAATTACGTAAGCGAAAGAATATCCTTAACCTACCAATACTTTCTTGGGGGCAAGTTACCTTTAAACCAACTAAGAAAATCGGTACTAAAATCCCGTTTCACTAACAACTTTAATTGATGACTTTTTTCGTTTTTGTCATTACTCAATTTTTTTTGCGTTTGTTAATTTTGCAACAAATTTTTGTAAATTACTGATTACTCTCGACAAAAGGAATTGGAAAAGTAAACTTTTTTTTTACATTTACTGAAATATTTTGGAAAAATGATCACTTTTTAGCAAAACAAAAAAGTTAATATATTCGGATAAAAGTAGAAAATTTTAACTTTTTAATAATTCACAAAAGTTAGACGCAAAATTAACAAACGCATAATTTGTTTAAAAAAATATAAAATGTGCTAAAAAAAAAAAAGTTTTTAGCGGAACGAGTCTAGCTAAGAGCAGTAAGGGATCACTCACTAAGAAAAGGAGGCTTGTACTTGCAATCACCGCATTCAAAGGTGGACGACAATGTACAATAGAGCTTGTAAAACCTTTCTTTGCATGCTATGCAGGTTCCTGATTTATTGCCCCACGAAGCCTCAAACCCGTACGCCAATTCCTTATTCAAATCCAACCACGACATATTCGATCCCCTGCTGCTACTGACCAACCGCGGAGAAGAAGTGATCGCCACTTGATCAAAGGTGCACTGATCGGGAAAATCCAATAATGTAATCTCTCCCACCGCAACGTACGAATAATACCCATTTCCCGACGACTCGTCTCCGACGCTGCAATTATAACCAGTCCTGCTTACGTAAGCAGGAGATTGGATTGGGTATTCGCAGCTGAGGAACACGACCATTCTCGCCGTACGTTCCGCAATGTAGGGAAGAAAATTCCCTTCGTAGGGAAAACCAAGGAAATTCCCGAGGGTTAAATTGGAGATAGGGAAAGATGAGCAGATATCGTCGGTTTGGATTCCTACGTCGACGAGACGGATTGAGGAGTCGGTGTAGTTCATTGATTGCACGTAGTATTTTCCGGCTGACAGGTCAAGGACGGTGCAATTGTTCTGGTCGCAGGAGAGATTGAAATATTTGTCGTAAGCGGCGTGGGATGGGTCGCCTTGTAGTTGGAAAGGGTAGGTGATGTTGTGGATGTCTCCACATGAATTGATGAATTCCTGGTTATGATTTCCGTAGCCGCAGGTAATTACCGAAAGCAGGAGTAGGAGGAGGAGGGGCGGGGTGACCGCACGTGCGAAGCTTCTGATAACCATAGAGAGAGAGAGAGAGAGAGAGAGAGAGAGAGAAAAGAAGACGACTGCAAGTTCACAATCACTGATCTCTTATTTCTGACACACTTGCGCTTATATACTAACTGATGCGGACTGGGGGAAGCTGCTGTGCAGCTTCGTGCTGCACAGTGTGTTGCGCACCCATCGGCGAGGCCTTGCCGGCATCGGTCCGGCGATCGGAGACGTTCACCGCGTAGAGCTCGTCGAGTTCTACATGTGGGCCAAAAATTTGCTCGTTCAAATATCGTTAAGTGTCTCATCCGAACACATATAACTTGAAAAAAATGAATTCAGTGGTTTTGATCCAGTGTTTTGTATCCATTAGGATTTATTTTTTTTTTCAAGTTTTATGTATTCCGATGAGGCACTTAACAATATTTGATCAAGTTGATTTTTGGTACACTTATAGTACTCGACGAGTTCTACGCGGTGAATGTCTCCGATCGCCTGACCGATGCCGGCAAGGCCTCGCCGATAGGTGCGCAGCACACTGTGCAGCACGAAGCTGCACAGCAGCTTCCCCCAGCCCAACTGATGCACGAAAGAAAGCGAGTCGGACAAAAAGAGATGGAGCGACAAGATTGTAACAATTCTTCCTTAAATATGTTTATAATTAGTCTGAAAATATCTAAAAATAATGGCAATAACAATTGGTTTATTTGCACATATACTACCCAAAAGTTGGCAAAATAGAAAACACACTCTATAATTTTATTAACAATTAAAAAAAAAAAAAAAAACAATAGCCTTGGGGGATGGGACTCATGGGAATCAAACTTTGTCCATGTGCATGAAAATATATAAGGGATGTCAACTGCACTCCACTCCACATGCATAGTCCTAATACTTACAACCTTACATATAATCAATCCTCGTAAAATAAAAAGGTAAATTCAAATTAAGAAATTACTTTGTTGTTAAGCAAGATACTAAATAAAGGAAAATTAATATTTCTACACTAATAATACGAAATAACAAAATTTCCTAATCAAGCACTATTTAAATAATTACATACTATATATATTCTTGTTGAATTCACGCCTGCAAGCTTTAATTAATTCATATATTCTTGTCATTAAAAAAAGGATTATCAGTCCTTATATGTGCCAGGTCATATGGATTAAACTATGGCATAGGCCCATCCCGGAGGGGAAGAATTTTTCAGTGTTGGGTGGATATTACGTAGTGCCCGCTCGCATATTTGGACCGTTCAAAAGTGTATTGGATGGCTCGGATGTACCGAGTAGGCACCACGTGGTACACCGAAAATTTCTTGGGAGGGGGAGACAAGTATGTTTGTTTGAAAACTCTGATTTTGAACAAATGACTCCATTCGAGAAGATGTGTGTCAAGGTATTTGAAAATGTTGCGTCTTATAAGTACCCTAAGTAGGGGTGCACACCAGCCCACCCAGCCCGACTTTTTAAGGGTTTGGGATATGTATTTATTCCTATCGGGTTGGATTTGGTTGACATTTAGTTAATGGAATGAACTTAGAATATCTCTTAAACTCCGGCCCATCGCGGTAATATAATGACAATAACGTGTATTATATATTTATTCTTTAAAAAATTATTAAGAACGAACAAAAGCCACTACCATACCTATATATACACTAAGATCCTCTCATCCATATTTGATTATACATGTTTTATGAAAACATTAAAGCTACTTTTTTCATATATGTTAGAAATACCTCTTTAAAACATATAAAGATATGAGTTTCGCTTAAATTAATGTCCAGTCGTCGAGCGGGTAAGGTAGAACGATTCTCCACCGATCCATTTCTATATTCTAAAGCTTCGGCAAATCTTAAACCACATTCTCCACCACTTGTGCGAGCTCTGCAAAGCAATGCCGTATGGAGGTAAAAGGCTCACGGGTCGTGAACTTCTTTTCCAAGAGAAAAAAACAATGACAATATTCGGGAAATAAGCATTAGCTACCCCTGCTCTTAACCATATTTTATATTTTTTTTGACTCGCCTTTCAATGCATATTAAACTACAATTTTTACAATCACATTCAACTGATTATTTTTCATGTAAAATATAAAATCACATTTCATGAACTCCCTCTGAATCTCATATGTTCACGGCCGGCTCTGTGCACTTAAAGAAAATTTGAAGCCATCAACGTCAGTCTTTGTCTAGTAGAGAGGGGTTTGCGGTCCAGTTGGTGGTGGTGTGCACGCCAGGTTAATTATACATTGATAGTGTTGTACTACTCAAAATCACTTAAACAAAGCCTACATTGAATCATATTTGAATTTAAAAGTTAGAACGATTGATATATATACCCGTCATTTAAAAAAGGGATATCGGCATCACTTTATCTTTGAATTTTATATAAATAAGTGTTTGATAATTTTAGTGAAATTATTGATAATAAATCCCATTTTACCGCTTATTTTAAAAATTTTAGTCTAATTTCCAATACATATTGGACTATAAGTTATACAATTCTTTTCAACCGGTTGTTTCTATACAAAATATGAAATCACAAGTCATGGACCAGATTTGAAACTCATATATTCGTTGTCGGTTCTGTGTGGCTAATGAAAAAATTAAAGCTACTATAAAAAACAAAAAGTATTGCTAATGCCAAAACTATTGTGCATAAAAACTTTGTACCATGTGCAAAGTATAAATCTTTTACACAAATTTAGCTAAAAAGTAAAATCAATCAATCAAAAACTCATATTCATGGCCGGCTCTATGTTCATTTGGGGGTTTTGATGGAGATTGTTGAGAGTAATGAGTAGAGAAAAAAAATATAGAAAATTTATTTGAAACCGTGTTTAGGAATATATTTTGAGATCCATAATGAGTTGCAATGCCTTCTTGCACTATATATATGCGCGCCCAAATATGTTTGTGTGTGTGTGTGAGTGAGAGAGAGAGAGAGAGAGAGAGAGAGGGGTTCCTGAACAAGCAAAGTGAAAGAGATCGAGCCAAAGAAATGTTGATGAGAGAGAGATTAATTCGCTTCAAAAAATACTAATCCTTTTTTTTCGTCTCTCACCTAGTTAGCCAAAGGAGCTATAAACATGTCCATCTTCTTTATTCTCTTGTTTCTCCTACTACACCTCTCAACATCCCAACAAGACGACAATTGCGCCCCAACAAGATGCTCCAAACACGGCCCAACAATCCGCTTCCCGTTCCGCCAAAACAACCACCACCCACCACACTGTGGCTACCCTGGGTTCGATCTCTCTTGCTCTCCAAACAATGCCACCACTCTCCTCAACCTCCCCTATTCCGTCCAAGTTCAAGTGACCGATATCAATTACACATCCCAAATCATTTCCATCGAAGACCCAAACAGCTGCTTCCTACAACAGTTTCAAAACCTCAACTTGTCCACCACTCCCTTTCGATTTCCAACTAATACCTTGTGGAATGTGAGTTTTTTCAGTTGCCCTTTCACAGTGCAGAATATGTTCTGGTCGATCACTTGCCTTAGTGGAGATGGACATGATCAAGTTTATGCCATAATGGGTGGGTGGGATTTCACTACTTTTGCCCCGATATCTTGCAGAAAGATGTATAATCTCTGGTCGGTTCCCTATGGGGCGGTTCCTATCGACGGAGGAGAAGATGTGCAATTGAAATGGCCCTATAGGGTTTGTGGGAAGTGTGAGGCTGAAGGCAAGTTTTGTAGGTTTGAGAGTAACAGCAGCACTAGTGATCGTGAACGTCTTGAATGCTTCAATCCTCCTGAAAACGGTATACCCACTATTGATCTAGTTTTCTTTTCCTTTCCTTAATTCCCTTTTCTTTGCATTCGATTAGGCCTTGCATTTACGTCTTCAGTCAGAAAAGTTTTTGAAAAAATGGGAAAAAAATAATTGCTGTTTTGTGAACCATTTGGACACGCACATTCCAGCGAGGTTGGCATCCAAACACCCAACAATCACATGCCACCAAAGCCCTGGCAAGTTAAAAGCTAATTAATTTGGCAAGACACCAACAACAACTTTGATAAAGATAGAGAAAAGACAACCAAACAAACCCGAAAAAAATGGTGGGGTTATTTATAATCCTTTATCGTGCGATGTGCTAATATAAATCTAACTATTACTAAGTGGGTGGGATTATACAACCTTTACTGTTTGTCCCATTAAATGAACGGGCCTGGTTAATTGTTGGGCTAAAGCTTTGAACACCATTGTCAGAACATAAAAAATACATATGACACAGTCTTCTTTATCTTTCGCAGTTGTCTCGAAAAGGCCACCAATGATTGCAGGTGTGACTTTAGGCTCATTTCTGCTCCTTGTAATCCTCATTGCAATGTATTTGCTCCACAAACAAAAGAAAGAGGATCATCTAAAGATTGAGAGGTTCTTGGAGGATTATAGAGCTTTGAAGCCGGCAAGATACTCCTACGCTGATATTAAGAAAATTACAAATCAGTTCAAGGACAAAGTAGGTCAAGGAGGATATGGGACAGTGTATCGGGGACAACTTTCCAAAGATGTTCATGTCGCGGTTAAGATCCTCAATAATACTAAGGGAAATGGGGAAGACTTCATCAACGAAGTTGGAATAATTGGTAAAATCCACCACGTCAATGTGGTTCGCTTTGTTGGATACTGTGCGGATGGATTTAGAAGAGCTCTTATATACGAGTTTTTACCAAATGACTCACTGGAAAAGTTTGTATCATCTGATCACGACAAGCATTTCCTTGGTTGGAAGAAGTTGCTTGAAATTGCTTTGGGTATAGCTAAAGGAATTGAATATCTTCACCAAGGATGTGATCGACAAATTCTTCATTTCGATATTAAACCTCATAACATCTTGTTGGACAAGAAATTGAATCCGAAGATAACGGATTTTGGTCAAGCAAAGTTGTGTTCGAAGGAACAAAGTGTTGTGTCCATGACTACTGCTCGTGGTACCATTGGCTATATTGCACCGGAATTGTTCTCGAGGAACTTTGGAAACGTGACATACAAATCAGATATTTACAGTTTCGGTATGTTGTTGCTTGAAATGGTCGGAGGGAAGAAGAATTCTGACTTAATGGTCAATAACACCAACCAAGTTAATTACTTTCCCGAATGGGTTTACGTTCGTTTGGATAGTGGAGAAGAGCTAGGTATCAGTATTCAGGATGAAGAAGATGCCAAGATTGCGAAAAAGTTAGCAATTGTGGGACTTTGGTGCATTCAGTGGTACCCAGTTGACAGGCCTTCAATGCATGTTGTGATTCAAATGCTAGAAGGAGACGGAGACACGCTAATCAAGCCTCCCAATCCGTTTGTCTCCACAAATCCAACAATAGTCCCGGGACAAGCAAGTGGAACTGCGAAAGTCCTCTTTAACAGCAATTTGGAAGTTATTGTCGAACATGAGTGAGAAAGATATAGACTCTATATGTTGTATTCTCAAGCCTAAGTAGAAATCTCCCTATTCTCAATTGGCATGTGACAAATTTTTGAACAACCGATGTATAGACCTTGCCACAACATCTATTGTGCTTCAAAATTGGTTATTTGCCTTCAATGTACTTTGTAAGAATTAGAAGATAATGACGAACTCGAAATGTTATTATTATCAGCTCATTTTGGATAATCGATGGGATTCTAATTAGAAGCTTGTTCTCCATGTTAGCTACGAAACAATATTTCCTATAACAATACACAGGTTTATCCACAGGTTTCGCCTATGACAATATTCAACTCCCCTTGATCAACACAAAGTTAAGTTTAACAGTGGAATCCGGAGGTTTATCCACAGATTTCGCCTATGACCATGTTCTCTTCACTAATTATATGACCATATTCTCCTCACACATGACCAGGTATTATATGAATCCCTGCTGATATTGAATAAGAAAATGACTAGTTGGTTCAGGTATAATGGATATATGTGCATCATAATTGACATATTTTTTTCTTTCTCTAGTACTTGTTTGTAATAAAAGTTTTGATTGGATAGCAGGTGGCATATAATTGTCCTCGTTCTAAGTGCCAACAAGTTGAGATGTAGGTCGTAGATTGTGATGCCTTTTCTTTTCTCGTTTTCTTTTAATCTTTGTAATTTCAGTTCGTTCATTAATAAAACTTTCTTTGCTGATCAAAAAATAAAAGCTTTGAAGCAGTCTAGTTACGGTTTTTTCCGTGAGCAATTGTCTCCAAATTTCTTTTTTATGAAAGAGGTTTGGATGAGCGTTAGTACTCATCGGCCGATCACGATGACACGACCCACCTTAGGTTCGGGTCGTGACAAATGACAATGATGGCCTCAGAGCGATATTCTTCACAAATTAACTTCTGAGTAATGCTACCTACACTCCTACCGATCACTCATCTCTTACATATGTGTCGGCCCCACACATTTAATTGTGGATAGGCCCCACACATATGTGAGAGATGAGTAGTCGTTAAAAGTGTACCTAGACTTATTGTTAACTTATTTTGGTAACCTTTGAAGTTTTATTTTTTTTTTTTTAAAATAAGTAAAAGAAAAGTTTATTTGTTCAACAGAGTTCCTGAGCAGCTGACATGATCTAGACAATAGAATTCTTCAAAACTGGTAACATATCGGTTGCATGAATGACGAATCAACTTATCTCATGGGTCAGTATAATTGTCAATTACTCCGTAAGAAAAAAGCCAAGAATGCAAAAAAAAAAAAAAAAAGTTAATAAAGACAAAAAAAAATTTGCCAAATTATGCTCAAGTAACTTTTAATCGCCCCTTCTAAATGAATTAATAACTCATCCAACCATATCCTCTTCTTATTATATCTCCGTCTCCTCGTTCAAAACATAACCCGCACGCTAAAAAATGAGCCATCAAAGTGCGGGTGTTGGCTTGGCCCGGAGGGAGAGGCAAGTATGATCGTCGCTTTGGGTCAACTATTTTAATTTCTTACAACGTGTTTAATTAAATTCAAGGGGCGACATTTTCAATACATACGTATGCACAAACCATCTGCTCAAAATTTTTTTTTTTTTGACTTTTTGTTCAAAAAAAAATTTTGAGAAGATGGTTTGTGCATATGTACGTATTTGAAAACGTCGCCCCTTGCATTTAATTAAACACATTGTAAGAAATTAAAATAGCTGTTTTATTCTTCACGTTACATAAACGTCCTTTAATTTTAGGCTTATCTACTTTTTTTAGTCCTTGTAAAATACCACAAGTTTCAAAATCGTCCCTGTGAATTTTTTTGTGTCGATTTCATCCTTATAATATATTTACAGTTTCAATGTTGTCCTTTCCGTTAAGTGGCTAACGGAATATGCCTAGGTGGACTAGCAAAGCTTATGTGGTGATGACAAGACTTTTGAAATAGCAAAAGCCGTGTGCTAATATGCGCTAGGGGATGGAGAAAGGTAGGAACAAGTCATTTTAAAGCATGAGCAGAGAACTCTGTACATAGTTCCCCCATTACCAAAAACAAATACTAGGAGTAATAAAATTTTGAAGAACCAACACAAGTGTAACTTGGGTATATATAAAAACCTAGATTAGCAAATGGGTTCTTCGTAGTAGTATCAAAGAACTGCATTTCATACCAAAAAACTTAACTGCATCTGATACCGAAAAAATTGATTGCGTTTTTTACTCTTGGGTTTGCAAATCTTGCTTTTGTATCCATACCGGGGGCCGCGGCACCACTGTTTGAGGGGTTCACACTCAAAAAAATGTACTAAAATTTCATATTCCCTCTGTCTCATAAAGTTGGTCTCCCTACAAAATTACGTGCAATTTTCAAACTTAAAAATAATATATTCACTGCAAGATTTTTTTGATTTGTTTTGCATCATTCAAAAGATCTCATCAAGATCTATCAAGTAAAATCCATATTACACAAAAAAAATTTCTATAAGTACCTTATTTTGAAGTTTTAAAATTGCACGTAATTTCATAGAGGACCAATTTTATGGGACGAAGATAGTAATTAATACATATAATTTGATTTTTCTTTAAGACTTTTTCCTATTGTCGGCACTGAATTGTTCATGAGTAACCAAAGTAAAAAAAAAAAAAACTTCACTTAAATTTGTGAGAATGTAGATAATATAACTCAACAAAATAAAATAAATTAAGCACAATTCATTTTCAATAATAATAAAAATGTTCAATTTATATAGAGTTTTGTATACAAAAAATTTCATTATATTTTTGTCTCCGTTGAACTAAAATTCTGGAGCTGTCGTTGATCCATACAATGAATGTTATGAGAAACAGTAGCAAATAAGATCAAAATGATAATTCACCAATGTCGTGTAATTTGTTGCTAATTTTCTTTACTTTATCGTTAACATTCACTTCATTCTCATTGGGAAAATTGCTTCTACCTTCCAAATGAAAACCAATTAAGACCCAAAATATCTTTAATGAATCACAAACTCATATGCAGGTCACATCATGCACGCTTCTGTTAGTCCACCTAGGTTTTTCCGTTAGCTAGTTAACAGAAAGGACAACATTGAAACCGCCAAGATATTCCAAGGATGAAATCGACACAGAAAATTTCTCAGGGATGATTTTGAAACTTGTAGTATTTTATAAGGACTACAAAAGCAAATAAGCCTTAATTTTATATAAAAAATGTGTGTTTGATGATTTTTATGATATTAATGATAAAAAAAAAATCACGATTGAATGTGTTTTTAAATTTTTTTAATCCGTTTGCCAATGCATATTAGACTATATCTTATACCATCGCATTCAACTGATTATTTTTCATAGGTCATGGGATCCCTTTGAAACTTATATGTTCATGGCCGGCTCTGTGTGCTTGATGAAAAGTTAAAGCTATCGTCCAACAAAAAGCAAAGACGTCAATCGAGATCGAGCACCCGATTTTGAAAAATACAAGTGCTGGTGCATAATCTAGAACAAAAAATATAAATTAAGAAATTTTGTAACTTGAATAATGTGTTTCTATTAATAGAAATATCATTTAAGAAAGTTCGAACTTTTTTAACTTCACGTTATAAGTGGAGCGCCATTAGTAATTTTGGGAGCGCGAATATCAATTTCCTTGTTAAAAATTCTAAGAGAATCATAATTACTGATGACACTCCATTTTGTTCATAAAGTTATCAGTAAATTTACTGTCTCAATATGCTTTCCTATAGATAAATTCTCATGTATTTAGTTCAATATTATGGTCCTAATGTAATGCATGCACGGCAGCACGTGCTAATCATTGTCTCAAAAATTTATCAAATTCAAGAATAAGACGATAAGACACACAATTAATGAAAAGTCAGTTTTGCTCTCGAAATTTACTCCCTTTTCTCGTCAAAAAATTAGAAAAATTCCATGATAACAACAAAAACAAAGCTAGAAAGAAAGACAATATATAGTTTCATACAAAATAAAATGATTTTTTTGTTTAGTTTCCTTATAAAACAAAATAAACTATATATTTTTGGTAAAAATGTAGAATAAAATGAATAACAAGATAAAAAATGAGGAAATTTTATTTAGGAGAGAGTTTTGTTAATAAAAATTTATCATTTAAGAAACTTCTAAAACACTCTCAAAGACTTTCTCAAAATATTAAATAAAAATGTCAAAATCACCCTTGCCCGAGTTTCGTGTTCTATTTACATTCATAATTTATCAAACTGAGATCGAGATTAATTAAAGAGAGCCAAACAAACGTTAATTTATCAAACTGGATTTTTAATCTTATTTTATCCTTTTCTTGTTTTGTTGATTAAAAATGGCGGAGCAAACGCAAGCATCTCTTCTGCACTTTAAAAGTCAATTTAAGATTTTTTAGTTTACAAATTCCTCTCGTCAAAAGAAATGACTATTGACTAAGTATTTTGATAAAAATAAAAAATCATCTAAAACAAAAACAAATAAAAATTTAAAGAAAGAAAATTATGACATGTCAAACTTTTTTTTTGAACTGATATGACAGGTCCTTGGGCTTAATTATGTTAGTAATTAGCTTTATTAAGGGGCAAGTAGAGTACAGTGCAAATGGTGCCTCATTTATACTCTTATGCATATGGGCAGGGCTCAATTCCTAAAAAGCACTCATTTCTCTCCCCAAATCTCCTAGAATAGAGTATATTAAGATTAACGAATGGCAAAAATGAATCTTCTACATAAGAGACTCTTATGACCCTTTTAGGTGCTTCGGGAAAAAAATAGAGATACGTTGGATCTTATATTTCATTCCTAATTATAGTCAATTTGACCGTTTATATTACAAAAAAACCTGGTTGATTATACATTGATAGTGTTGTAATCAAAATCACTTAAACAAAGCCTACATTGAATCATATTTGGTTTTGAAAATTTAGAACGATTTATATACTCGTCATTTAAAAAAGGGATAGCGGTAATTCTATCTTTGGATTTTATATTAAAACGCGTTTGATAGTTTTTGTGAAATTACTTATAAAAAATACCCATTTTAACACTTATTTTAAAAAATTTAGTCAGCTTTCCAATATATATATTGGACTATAAGTTATACAATTCTATTCAACTCATGATTATTTTTATATGAAATATGAAATCCCATATCATTGACTAGATTTGAAACTCATGATATGTTCATGGCCGGCTCTGTATGCCATATCAAAAGTTAGGGTCCTGCTATTCTCCGCCTAATAGGCGGACCGATCTCATAATACTTTACTATTTTTTTAGTTGTGTCAGGAGCTTTTCTATCATTCTTTAGTTGTTTCAGAAAAGTTACTGCTGGACAGTTCTTTGTACTGTACAATAATAAATGTCGTCCTATATCTTCTCACTCCTACATGACAATTCTGTCTTTTCACCATTTGTTCTCTCTTTTTTACACTTTGGGGGTGTTTCTAGAAATAAAAATCACCAAAAAAAAAATTTAATACATTTTACCATTTTATTTTCACTATTAAAAATTGCTAAAAATCAACGTATTTTACCAACTGATTTCCACTAACAAACAAGTTTTTACCAACTCAACAACTTCACTCACATATCCAGCAAAATCTTTTTCATTACCAACTTAACGCATTTTATCATCTTGTTTTCATTAAAAAAAAAGTTCAACATTTTACTATCTCGTTTCTATTGACAAAATAGTTGTCTAACAAAAACTTTTTCTTTGCTACAGTAAATCTACTTACAAACCCATCAACAACTTATTCGTTATCAGAAATACCTAACAACTTCTCAACCACAAATAAAAATTTATAAATTTTTCACTACCGGAATTACCCCCTTATTCACTACCGAAAACACCTAACTTTTCGACCACAAAAAAAAATCTACACAAATTTTTTAGTATCGAAAACACACCCTAAAAAGCAGACCCATAAAATTTCGTTCCGACAATACATTTTTGTCATTTATTATTTTTACACCAAATTTTTATGTGATATGGGTTCGTCTCGACGTGAAAAATTTAAAAAGTAAAAATTATGACTTTTACCAAAATACTTGTGTAAATTACTTTTATGCCAAATTATGATTTTTGATTTTTTTCTTGAATATTTTTCAAAATACTTGTGTAAAAATCACAATTTTTTTGATTATTCTCATTGAGACAAACCCATATCACATAAAATAAAAGTGTGGCGTAAAACTAATAAGCACGAAAAAAAATTGAATAATAACAAACCCAAAAAAATTTTAATTGCATTAGTTAAAATTATTTCGATTTACAAATTTAATGTATTGAAAACAAAAATTTTATCATATAATAAATATATCATGATAAAATATACATGTTTATAATGGCGGACCCCCTCAGATCAAAATTCTGGCTCCGCCTGATCATGTAGTGCCCCAAGCCTTCCAACCACACATTATTTGTGGGGTTTGAGACTATGTATGGACCCCATAACGCGTGAAGAAAGATTGAAACACCGTTGGTTGCGTTTGGTTGAGAGTTTAGTTTAGTTTAGTTTTGTTAGTGGATGGAGAAAGAAATAGAGTAATGATTGAAGATAGAATTAATGATTGGAGAGAGATAGAGAAAGATGAGAAAATAATAGTTGAAAAAATAGGATAATGATTAGAGAAAAAAATAGGGTAATAATTGAAATCAAAACTAAAACTAAAACTAAACCATGTACTATTTATTATTTATTATTATTATTTTGTTTTTGTTCAAACCGAAATAAGCCCAGTAGTACTATTTTATGCTAGAGGAAGGGGAGTAGGGGTCATTTAAGTCCTAGAGGTAGACATTTCAGTTTCACTTGTCAGAGTGTAGTGGTGGCTGACGACAAACAATGGAGTACCACGCGCGTGTCAAACACTACCGTCCGCCTTTTAGGCTGATTTTAGCATTTGCCTTTTTCAATTATTACTTTCTCATCTCTCTCTATCTCTCTCCAATCATTACTCCTATTTTCAATCATTTCTCTATTTCTCTCCTCATCCACTACCAAAACTAAACTAAACTAAACTAAACTCCCAACCAAACACAATTTGTTCTCTTGTTTCTGCTTCACCTCTCAACATCCCAACACGACGACCGCGCCCCAACAAGATGCCCAAACACGGCCCAACAATCCGCTTCCCGTTCCGCCTAAAGAACCACCACCCACCACACTGCGGTTACCCCAGGTTCGATCTCTCTTGCTCTCCAAACAACGCCGCCACTCTCCTCAACCTCCCCTATTCCGTCCAAGTTCAAGTTACCAATATCGATTACGCATCCCAGTTCATTTCCATCCAAGACCCAAACAACTGCTTCATGCAACAGTTTCAAAACCTCAACTTGTCCACCATTCCCTTTCGATTTGCAGGTTCCTTGTTGGATTTAAGCTTTTGCAGTTAAAAATAAAATTAAAAGAAAATGAAAATGATTAGGCGGAAAACGAAAATCTATCGGGGCCTAGAAAAAGAGAAAAAAAAAAAAAAAAGAGGCTGTGACGCCCATGAGGCATTTTTAACATGAAAACACATCTTAGAAATTTAAAGAAAAATATTCTGGAATAAGTTTGACAAATCTAATCTGTTCGGACCTGCAAAAAGGCTGCAGGGCGGAGCCCGGAAGGCTGCGCGGCATTTTAACAGAAAATGATTTTAAGAAAAGGTTGAAGATTAGAGGAAGAATATTTCTCGTTTACCGAAGTGTATGAAGATTGGAGGAAGAATTAATAGAATTTTTAATTTTGTTGGGATTCCCCGGCCTGGGCCGAGCGACTTGCCGGATTGATGACATCCACTCCGCTCGAAGCCAACTATGCTACAAGTCTCAAAAGTAAACCTAAAGTTTGCAGAAATTCAAGGATATAATTGACGTTCACTTACAGACTATTGATTGCAGAAAGGAAATGAGCAGTTTTTCAATAAAAATCAGGTAGAGACTTCGGCACAAACTAGAAGATTGCCCGGAAAAGATGAAAAAAGGGGTATAGCCTCCAGCACGAGATGAAAGATTACCTAAGAAAACTGGGGAAAAACTTGCAAAACTCCCACAGAAACTGGAAGAATCTCCTGAAACATCGGAAAAAAATTGGGCACAGCCCATGCATGAAATGGAAGATTGCCCGGGAAAGATGGGAAAGATTGCCCGGGTAGAGCTTCCAGCAGGAAATGGAAGGTCGCCTGAAAAAACTAGAAAGAAACAGGCAAAACTCCAGCAGGATTGTGAGAATCACATGAAACGTCGGGAGTAATAAGGCAGAGCCTCCGGCAAGAAATGAAAGAAACTCCCGAAAAGTAGGCTGAAGTTGGGCAAGGTTCCTTCTAGATCATCGAAAAAATGATTGTACAGTTATTGGTTGATTTGTAGCGATAGTGATATGCGTATCGCCCTATCAAACGAATGTAGCTTTGTAATCATAGGAATGAATTTATCTGCGGTTGGATTGAAAATGCTCAAACCAGATGTCTACGATAGAAAACACGCTTTTTGAGCAATTCCGCGTTCGGAAAAATAGCTAACAAGCTCCACTATTTACCTTTTTCAAAACAACGTGATAATCTATCTCAATGTGCTTAGCCCTCTCATTAAAAACAAAACTAGATGCAACGTAGATCGTTACTTGATTATCACAATACATGTTCACGGCAATATACTTCACACCAAAACATATCTCCTAGAGGATCACACCCAAATGCTATTTCAAGTAACAAGTTTCTTTTTTGGTACATCAAATGTAAGCGTAGGTGTGGTACCCATCACTTTCGAAAAAGAGTACTGTCCCACACAGCACATCACTATCTTTAGGGGAACCTCACCTATATCGGGACCGAAGCTAAGGTCCCACCCCGTTTGGGTGGTGCAAGGAATGTGTTCTAGCTGTTTAGCCCCAATGAATATGGGGACTTGAACCTGGGAACAAGATTCTAACCAAGAAAGACAGATTTACACCAAGTAAAAGATAACAAAGCCCCAACCAACCCTAATGACCGAAACACCCCCTACACTGCTAAATACAAAAAAACAAAAGATAACCATCCAACAACTGAAATTTACAACCCTGGAAATTCTTCTATACACAACTGATGTGAGGTACAAGGTTTCAATACATGGGGCAATTCACCCATCCCTGAGCAGCTCACCTGCGACATCTTTGTAGCTGACTCTCTTTTTCTTCTTCACACTATCTCCTTTGTTATCTTCTGGTTGCTTCCTTTCTTCAACAGCAGTATCTATACCGTCAACTTTCATCGTCCCAATGCTCGGTTTCGTATTTGTCAGCATAGATTGAGCCGGACCAACCATCACTTCTAGCTTCTCGCAGTCATGGACTTTACTTCCACTAGCTGATTCAATTCCCTGAGCTTTGCCAACCCACTCTCCTCGTTCGCTGTCTTCTCCAACCGCATGTGGAATTACTACTCACCTTTCTTTTGATAAACCAGAATCTTCTACTGTTGGACTTCTGTTATCTCCTATTTCCATTTCACTCTCTTCCACAATGCCATTCTTCTTGGAAGACAGATTCATTTTCATGTACGGTAGCAGACTTTCTGGGACCACTACAAGAAAAAATGGCTTTCCCGGCGTTTATAAAACGCCGGTAAAAGTGAAATAAACGCCGGAAAAAGTCTTCCTGGTGTTTTTGAAAAACGCCGCGACTGCCGCACTCGGGAATACTATACGGCGTTTATCAAAAACGCCGCGACTGCCGCACTCGGGAATACTATACGGCGTTTGGTAAACGCCGGAGAGGGACCCAGCGTTTTTCCCGGCATTTTTATAAACGCCGGTAAAAGTTTTCCGGTGACCGGAGTTGGTGACTTTTACTGGGGTTTGTTAAAAACGCCGGGAAGAGTGCCGGCGTTTTTTCCGGCGTTTAAAAACCGTCGGGAAAATTTTGTGGGCGAGGAGAGCATATGCCTTTTCCCAGGGTTTTTTTAAACACCGGGAACTTTCCGCCAGTTAATAAACCCCTTAAATAACATACACAAATGCTGGTAATATATCAATGGATTAATTTAAAAAATTTAGCCCCATTGCACCATTTTTTGCATCCAATTAACTAATTTACGGCATACAACTTCTCAAACACATCTAACATATAAGCTCTCAAAAGTATTAAATGTCTCATAACACAACTAATGTCAAAATACATCCTGCCATAACCGATTGTTGTCTTTCAATATCTCTACTACATTCAACCAAATATTTTCCAAAATACAAAAAATTAGGTCTAGGTACCACCATACTAGACAATCACATTACGTCAAGTAGCCACTTGATTCTACACCATCTTTAACTTCGATAAAACCTAAAATCAAACGACAAAATAAGAGAATCAGAACACTAGCTTGGTCTTGGAACACTATATTAAGACCAAAATAAACTCAAAAGCATCCAAGTCACATCTTTTACGAGAACATATAACTTGTATGATTGCAGCCCTATGAAAAACTAATATCATCATAATAATAAAATATACAGCTAATTTTGCGGATGAGATTCGGAATTCAAGCAACAATCTTTAAGTTCCATGGGAAAAAAAAAAAAGCAGACCATAACTGCATGTGAACCGATACAATAACGCTCCCTCTCATACAAACACATACACACAGATTCCCATTCAAACAGATATTCAACCTCTGAGACCAATGAATTGACGCAGTAACGTTCCCTCTCATACAAGCACATACACAGACACTCCCGTTTGAACAGATATTTCACCACTGAGACAACTTTCACATATGGTAAGGCTACTGATCAATTTAACTTCTGATTACAAAGGCAGAAGCTAAAACATGAGTAGTTTCCAAGCGATATTCCAGTAACCAAGTACTTGCACAGTAATAATAATGTTTTCATGAACTAAACCAAATAAATTTCTCTAATTTAGTTCAAGTAGAATATTCTAACAACTTAAAGGCTAAAGATTTCTGTGAATTTGTGATTACTAAATACCTAAAGACTACTTGCTAACATTGTCCTTTAGCTCCTCAAAAGGTTAAATGCATGCAACGGTGATCATTAGGAGGAAAAGTCAATAAATCTAAGCCTGAATCCAAGCTGAAACTGACTGACATGTTTGGCTTGGATTGAGAAGAGCTTTTGTGATCCATCAAACTACCCAATCCAAACTCAACACCTCCGTTGGTTTGGCACGAAAGGATATTCCAAAAGAGCCAAACCACAGGCCATTGAAGTTCTATTGATTGGTAAATACTAAGCATTTAATAAAGAGTCTCCCATAAGTTGAAAATTTCAATGAACAATGACCCAGCTTTTCTGCAGGCTTAAAAAAGCAGTCACATATCAGCTGCCCATCTCAAGGATATATGTTGGACCCCAGCATATATAGTCAAGATTATATCTATTGATCAAGATATATGTTAGACTGTTCCTAAGCATCATCAGTGATTTTTTCAAGCACAAAAACACATGTACTTAAGTAACCATCAAGGCCTATTGAGAATTGGAGTTGGTTGATGGAGACATAAGCTAGTTTAATACTAAAAACCCTCTCCACAAGGTTGATTACCATGAGCTAGCAAGTTTAATTGACGTGATCGTGATTTGGAAAGTTAGAGCTAGAGAAATGAGCAAAGTGCAGAAGGATAAGACAACTTAGTGTTTCCTATAATTGATCTATACGAAGAAACCACCGGCATATTAAGCCAAGGTGATCTAAAACTACGGAAATTCTAGCTTTATAAAGATCAAAGTATGAACTCATCAAACTCCCAACAACCTCACTAACAATAACAACACCATAACAGCCATGGTAATCTGTTTTGCTGCTTTTGTGAACATGCACAGGGTAGCGCAGTTTTCAACAGAGGGAAGTTGTTAACCTGTAGCTTAAACCCAAGAACAGAGACTGCTGCAGGTTTCCCAGTAATTTTTTCATCCAAGTAAACTTACACACGTCATTCAATGTATTGGTTTCTCCGCAAAAATATAGGACTAATACAGCAAGAAAAATAGCAGTGGATCCCATATGTATGCATTAGATGGAAACAGACTAAACGACAAGAGCTGGATCATTGTAACAAGAACTTAGCAACCCTAGAATTTGAGAGGACTAAGCTTCACAACGCAAATAATAATTCGATAAATATCTGATATGTATCTGCATCCATTATGTCCAGATATGGATACGAAAACTTATTTTTTCGTGGTTATGCTTCCGATAAAAAAGAATATAAACATTGTGCATATAATCTAGAAACTCACAAGTATCAGTCGAAAAGTATACGGCGTCGAATTCTAATTGTGTCCATTATAATAGAACACTAGAATTTACATCACGACAACAAACTTTCCTGTACTCTAATACCAAATAACAAAAAGATATGGAATTTGGTATACTCAAATTAATTCATGACATTAACCAGAATCACTTCAAGATCAACAGAAATACTGTATCAAGGAAAAGAAACTGGAAACCGAGGTAAGAGCCTAAATACAATTGTAAGTAAAGGATGACAATAACGATAGAAAAAGACGGAAACAGGGGTTCAATTCAGACCTGAAAATCTGCCAAATCAACATCCATGTTTTCTGTTTCAAAAGAGTGGGTCTGTAGGCCATTCCCAAGAAACTTCTCACCTTCAGTGAGGACAGCGGAGATATCAACTGGCGCACCTAGCAAGCAGGAAACAAACGAACATGGCAAATATTAACAGGATAAACAAGGAACATTTTCTTTTTCCTAGATTTCTCGATGCCAATTCAACAAGTTTTTTGTTAAGGCTGAATGTTGAAACCATCCCTTTCCAAGCATCTAGCATCTTATTGCTACATGAGCAGAAGCTTCCTCACATCCCACATGCATTGTAAGTGAACTCAGCCTAACTTCTTGAAAAATCACAATGCAATTTTCTAATTACTCTGGAAAGGAACTTACACATTTGACAAGAACTTGTAAACAAGAAACATAGGGTACTAGCAGCATGAACTATCACTTGTTTGTAACCTTGGCATTCCAACATAGACTAATATGTAGCATTTGTACTTATAGTTTATCAAGCATTGGGCGCAATACAGTGCTGTAACCATGGAAAGCAGCGATCAACCTCGAGCTTTCCAACATTATCATGCACTGCTACAGCAGCTACGGTGTTATTGTGCATTGTACTCAAAAGATAGGGGTTTTATACGATAAGGTGTTAAACAGGTGGAGTAATTTGCCTGCTAGCCTTCTTGTGATCACCGCATTTTTTACCGAATAAGCACATGATTACAGGTCGTATGTGTTCAAATGATCCAAAATTAAGAAGTCGAAAAAACCTTCTGGGGGCAAGCTAGGACATAAAGCCCATAAGTGTATTTTTGTTGGGTACTCTCCTACCCAGAAAGGCTATAAGTGTTACGATCCTTATTCGAGAAAGATGTTTGTCTCTATGGATGTTACCTTTTGGGAAACAGAGGTTTTTTATTCTTCCTCCAAACCATCTCTTCAGGGGGAGCATCAGCAGGAGGAAGAGATGTTTAACTTTTATAATCATAGTGAGGGGGAGAAATTTTTCTATGATTATAGTGAGGGGGAGAAGGAAAACACTGGAGAGGAACCGGTATCTGTTGAAAGGGAAACACATGATATTGGTGGTGACATTGAGGAACAACTACCTGCACGACGACGACTGCAGGGAGCTGGCTTACAAAGGTATGCTAGACGGAAAAATGGAAAGTCTTCATGTACGTTACCACCTTGTCAATCACAATCACCCACTCCAGTTCCAGATTCCTCAGCTGACTCATCTGGTAATGATTCTTCTCTTATTGAACCTCCTCCTATGGATCCTGACAGTCCTCCTATTGCTATTCGAAAAGGTGTTAGATCTTGTACTCAACATCCTATCTCACAGTTTGTTTCTTATGATCGTTTGTCTCCTTCATAACATGCCTTTGTCTCTTCTCTTTCCTCTATATCTATTCTACAGAATTGGCAGGATGCATTCAAGATACCTAAGTGGAAAGGAGCTATGGTAGAAGAGATGACAGCTTTGAAAAAGAATGGCACCTGGGATCTAGTATCACTTCCAGGAGGGAAGAAACCAGTGGGCTGCAAGTGGGTGTTCACTATTAAGCAAAAGGCTGATGGTACAGTTGAGAGATACAAGGCAAGGCTTGTTGCCAGAGGTTTTACGCAAACTTATGGTATTGATTATGAGGAGACGTTTGCTCCGGTAGCGAAGATGAATTCTGTGCGAGCTCTCCTCTCGTGTGCTGCCCACTTGAATTGGCCTCTTCAACAGTTTGATGTGAAAAATGCATTCCTCCATGGTGATTTAGAGGAGAAAGTTTATATGGATATTCCACCAGGTTTCTCTTCTCCTGCAAGTGAAGGAAAGGTGTGTAGATTGAAGAAGGCACTTTATGGGCTGAAGCAGTCACCTAGAGCCTGGTTTGGCAGGTTTTCTACGGCTATGTTGAGTTTTGGTTACAAGCAGAGCCATGCAGATCATACGATGTTCATCCGCCGAAGTAATGGTAAGATTGCTGTCCTTATTGTTTATGTTGATGACATAATAATGACAGGCAATGATGTGAGTGAGATTCATAACCTTAAGTCTCGTCTAGCTCAAGAGTTCGAGATTAAGGACTTGGGATCATTGAGATACTTCCTTGGAATGGAAGTAGCGAGGTCTAATAGAGGTATCTTTATTTCCCAACGCAAGTATATACTTGATTTGTTGGAAGAAACAGGTATGTTGGGCTGTAGACCTGCAGATTCTCCTATTGAGGCGAATCATCATCTTAGTGGAGATGTGGGGGAGTGTACTGATAAGGAGAGGTATCAGCGACTTGTGGGTCGACTAATATACTTGGCCCACACTCGACCAGATATTACTTATGCAGTAGGTGTTATTAGTCAGTTTATGCATGATCCTCGTACTTCACATCTAGATGCAGTTTATCGTATTTTGAGGTATCTAAAATCAGCTCCAGGAAAAGGAATTTTGTTCTCTAATCATGGTCATTTGCGATTGGAGGCATTCACTGATGCTGACTGGGCTGGTTCTGTAGATGATAGGCGCTCTACTTCTGGCTATTGCACTTTCCTTGGGGGTAATTTGATTACCTGGCGAAGTAAGAAGCAATCGGTAGTCGTCAGGTCTAGCGCAGAAGCTGAATATAGAGCTATGGCTCATGGTGTTTGCGAGCTCTTGTGGCTCCAAACTTTGTTACTTGATTTGGGGTTTGCTGATAGTGTTCCGATGAAACTCTACTGCGACAATAAAGCTGCCATTAACATTGCTCATAATCCCGTTCAGCATGACAGAACAAAGCACATAGAGATTGATCGACACTTCATCAAGGAAAAGTTGAACGAGGGTTTGATATGTATGCCATTTGTGAGATCTGGAGATCAGTTAGCTGATATATTCACAAAAGGGATGAGTAGCAAGAGTTTTCATCCTATTGTGTTCAAGTTGGGCTTGATTGATATCTTCGCACCAACTTGAGGGGGAGTGTTAGATGCTGGATCTATTTGTATCTAATGTAATTATGTGTCTTATAATGTAATTAGTTTAAGTATCTAGGACCATAGTGCAATTATTATTCAGCTTGTATATATATATTTTACGTTGAATGAAATTAACTCTAATGGGTTTTCTCCCTATTACGATTACCCTAAAATTGAACAGAAGTCCATGTAAGAGAGAGAGAGAGAGAGAGACCTTTACATTCAGATGCAATGCAGTGAGTAACTGAATTGTTCAAATTCATGGAGAAAGTTCCTCCATTCTCCGCTACCATTTTATGCAAGGAATCCAGTGAATCGGTTGGAGGCACGTTGACAAAGTCTATAGATGTCAAGGAAGAAAAAACACTACATTAAACACTTAAAAAATCTAAAGGTGCCAAAGTTATTTAGTGACAGCATACCTCTGAAAGGATCACATCGATATGTAAGTTGTCACGGCATACGTAAACCTTAAAACACTAAAATGTTCATCCGGTTCATCAGGTCAAGTTGACCTGGTCAGCAAAAGTCTCTAAACAACTTATGCACATAAGATACACTATTGCAATGGTGAGGAATCTCTTAACAAATGTACATTATAGTAACACATACAAAGGTTTCCATTCGTGACAAATTTTGTATTACTTATTTTGTCAGACATTATGTTGAAAAAGCAGAACTAAGAACTATTTAAATCCACATGATTGAGGATACAAAACACCATATCTGAAAATAAAATATCAAGGTCGCTTCCGGTACGTAAGAAACATCAGTCTGAATGAAACGAGGAGAAACAACAGAAACTCTCTTCTTCTCTCCTTTGCGTGATAATTTCATGCCTCTTGGTTTATTGTTCTGCACTTCTCCACAATCAGTCCCCCCTCTTTGTGGTGCCATTGCTTGAATCCACCAATTCTACAAACGCTGCAATTGAGGAAATAAAACATACTAACTTGTAAGAAACATGAGTAAAACCTAAAGTAACCAACCGAATACTTTTAAAAACAATCTTAACAGGAAAAAAAAAAAAAAAAAACTAAGGGAGGCAGAAACGCATACACAAAACCATTTGAGTTAAATAAAAGATTCAATAATGGACAATATCACTTTCACACATTTCATCAGCTTAAATTGCACATCAAGACATTCATGCCAAGGCTTGTCATATCTCACTCTGTCTATACGCGGATATCTCAAGCTGTATGGACAGCAAATACCTGGGAAATGAAACAAATGTGACAATGAGTATGTCAAAGAAATATCAAACAACCAAGCTGTGTGGGTGAAAACCGCATAAGCTTTCTACGACTGAACTAGAAATCTTTGTGTTGTTAATAAGAATAGAACAATCAAAGCCATCGTCTAAGACCATACCTCCGACCTTATTGTTCTAATATCACTGGTAATAGATAGAATAATTGATCTGCAAAAAATAATAAAGTAAAAAGAAAAAAAAGGTGAGCAACGGGAACTTTTATACTTATAAGATTTTCTCATACTCAAAAAGAGGAAAAAAGCTCACTTTACAGGGTTGTCAATCCAAACATCTGGTCGCTCTTTGGAGTTATTTGTAACTGCATCAAAACTTGGCGGTGCATTCTTTGGGTATCATTTCTCCTGAAAAGTCAACTGCTCAGTTTAATCTAGACTGTAACAGCCAATAGGACATGTAAATGTTCATACATGCAAGCAACAGATTCACTCCAGAAAATATTTTAAATTACATTTTATGTTTTGACCATATGATGGCTCCTTATGGCTTTTTAAGTGGGAGTCGCTAGTGCAAGCGTGTTCGGTGCAGCTTCTTCTCGCAGCGTACGAGGGGAAAAATATGTCAGTTAAGCTGAAAAGCAGCTGATTGTATTGAAGCTGGAGGTGGAATGTTTGTAGAATGTGCTTATGGATCATTACTCATTAGCATCAAGCTTGGAGTAAGTTGACCAAACATGCCAATCTATCATTTGCCCACCCCAAAAAAATGTCTTTCTCAGCTAATTGCAACCTGCCTAATGTGAAATTGATTGCATATTGGGCCAAACTGAGGAGCCCAAAAAATGCACAAACATGGCTTCAAAGACCACTGTCGCAACTGATTTAGGACCAAGACCACAGAGTAAGTGCAAAGGGAGACCTTAATATACAGAGCAGTCTTCTTTGTCTCCATGGCCTTCTGAATGCGGGTAATTAAAGAAAACACTTCATAGACAACACCTTTATCTAAATAATACCTGAAAAAAGGCTTTAACTTAGTGATGACAGCGTCAAGCTCTTGGTCAGAAAGTCCAGTTCCCACCCTGCAAAAAGAAATGAATCTGCAACAACATATTGCGGTCAAAATCATTTGAAGATTGACAGACTTCAGAAAACACAAGGGTACATACATATTCTAAGTGCCATGCAAACAAATGAAACAATTAAACCGCACAATGTGGGCTACTCATAGTCTGACTTCCATCTATTACATCACAGAAAACCTTCTGGACGAGGTTTTTTAAGGGAGGGACTGCATCAAAGGTCAAAGTTACGAGGTAATTTTGTCCGGTTCATTGGAGACAGTCTCATGCCCCAACATATTCGCATCCTACGGTCCTACCCAAAAGCCCATAGTACTGGTGACGTCTCTGGATAAATGCAAAGAGGATGTAACGATCTACATTACATGGGCTCTTCTAAATATTCAAGTACTTGTCTCGGACACTGACACGACTCTGTGTCCGGAATGTGTGTGGAGGGCCATACCCGACCCATGCATTAGGCCAAACCTATATTGGGCTGAGATGAGTTAATGAGTAAACCAAACCCACAAGACGAGCGAGATGGGCCGAACGGTGGTGGGCCGTGCCAAACGGTCCACCTGTTGAGCGACGCAGGTGTAAGCCCAAGGTCTGCTTTACGGTAGGACGGTCGGTGCCAACGGTCGACCCAACCCGAAGTGCCGACCGCGTGATGACCCGAGAGTCAGTTCTGGATGTTTCTAGAAGAATTTTGAATAGTGTACATGGAGGCCATGTGATGGCCGGACATCACTAACCGAAGCGGTTACGCGTGACGTCACAGGCACGGCTTTACTTGGGGAGCAAGTACGCACTGCCTACAAACACCAAAGGACAAACCCTAAGCAATGTACGACATCCTAAGTCTACAGTACTTACTCCTTCTTCTCCACTCACAAACTTGAGCGTCAGAGGTCGTTTGGCTGGTCACAGCCCTACGATTTGTTTTGCAGGTTACTTGGTGGAGAAGGAAGGCGGACGAGTCTACCCAAGAAGAGCTCTCAAAACCACCACCCACAAGGTGTAGTTGGACATTCACCCACAACCAAATTTTGTAACTCAAATTTACCGAAATGTATGCATACAACTCCTATGTTATGTACAAATGCTTGAAGGCAACTAGTAAACTATATTTATCCTAAAAAAAGGAAGACGTACATACCCAAGGAATATAATATTTGGCGTGTCCCGGTATTCTTTCAACAACAATTACAAAAGTCAGGTTACTTAGGTCCATACCTAGACCCGAAATCTGCATGGCTGCATCAACGTCCATGTAGCATAGGTACCGCTGACAATAGGATATCGTAGAACAGAATCAATTGGAAATCATCTTCCTATCAATGTTAAGGATTCATTGATTGCCCCTTTGTTTGGGCCATAGAGCAATTTATTTCGTTTCGATCCCTATGATATAGATCCTTCATTTTGTTAGATAGCTTGATATGCATTGTTGGGCCTATTTCCTAACAACTTATGCCTTGTTCGGATCATAACTTGAAAAAAAATTCAACTCCAAAAACACTCATTACCCCTACTTCCAATCATTACTCTTATTTCTCCATCCACCCATTACCCCTATCTCCAATCATTACTCTCATTTCTCTCTCTATCTCTCTCCACTCATTATCCCTATCTCCAATTATTACCCTAATTTCTCTCTCCACTCATTACCCCAAAAATCCTTTCCAAAATTTTCAAAGTTGTCATCCGAACACAATATTAAGCTTTTGGGACTACTAGTAACTTAACATGGTATCAAAGCTCAAGCTATAAGAGGTCTTCGGTTCAACTCTCTCAGTTTGCATTTATTCCCCATTTTCATTCTACTTCTCCATTTTGTATTATGTTTCGCTCTATCTATCAAATTTGACGTGCAAGCGTGGTTGCATGTGTGGGAGGGTGTTAGATAGCTTGAAGTACATTGTTGGGCCCAATTGGGGGCCGTACATACAGAGAAGAGGAGGAGCTTTGTCCCACAATGGTCAATATATCAATTCCAAAGCTAGTATATGAGCCTGGGGCAGGGTTCTAAACCGTGGTATCGAGATACGTATCGGCATCACTCATTCGATTGTATTCTGTTGATAATTCAAATTATCAGCCAATTAAGTTGAATGTCTCAACCTAACCGACACGACTAGTACCCTATTTCTAATCTACCATATGGATACTAAACCATGTCGCTATCCCTTTAAACACCAACTGTTGAAACATCCCATGCACCACTATCCCAGTAAGGAATACAAAAAAAACCAATAATGAGCAAGACCAATGTTAACAAAAGTTGATATGTAAATCGAAGACATTGACATGGTAGCACATGGTTCAATAGAGCTCATGGCCTTTTATACAAAATTGGTTACAGTGATTCAACCATTATTGGGGGAAGTTATTACCATATTCAGTGCTATTCTAAGTGTTCTAGTGCTCTCCCACATCCAAGGAAGTTCGGCAACCTTGATTTCTCCCACATGCTCAAGTGAAATCACTTTGGCCCCATTTTGCTAAGGTTCTTATTTTTTAGGCACTTATTTTTCGTTTTACTAGATATGTCATTCTCTCACAATACATCACCTTTAATTTGAAAAATAATTACTCATTTTAGTTAGTGGAACGGGGCCTTTATGACAAGATTATCATAGATAGCAGCCTTGAAACTCATCCCGAAGTAAATTCGAGTGAAGTTAGGTTAAAATTCTGAAAGACCTAAAAAAAGCATACAAAATGAAAAGAATAAATAAACACAGTCCCCAAACTTCATTTAAGAAAGGCAGCTCATTCCAGTACGTCTGCGAAAAAAAATGCTTAGTTACCGGCTAGGGAATGTGTTTGGGCTTGAACGCTCTGCAAGGCCCACCAGAAATTGAGCCACCTTCAATACCACAAGGACACCAAAAGTCAACTTTAAAATTCAGGTATATAAAGAAATCGATAAGTCACTTAGTGGAGAGATAACATTCAGAAAACTTTATCACAAGGAGAAGGACAAAATGCTCACCTCTCCTCCACGACTCCCAGACCCGTAGTATCCTCCTTTGCAAAAACTCAAAACGAAACATGAAATAAGCTACAAACTATGTCCCTAACAGTTTCAAGTAAAAGAGAGGTTAAAGAATAGTAATCAGATACCTATTATAAGAGCATCTAAATCAGAGCCAGCCCGAACATACTCAGGCTTCAACTTTAACCACTTCCCACTTCGATCCCGTGGTTCCCATTTGGAACCACGGTCTTTTAGCACAATACCTTCGTCTCTAAGATAAAGAATGATTTAGGTGAGGACATACTGTCAATTAGCTTCTTCAACCAGTGGACAGAATTCTGAAACTAATTATCACAACCATGTGAATCAAATAGAACAAACAATAGTACTAGACAACGAATCTGGCGTTCGTTTAGAAGATCAGACTGAGATAAAAAAAGAAATTCTTGGCTACTTTCAAGGGTTGCTTGGCACTAGGTTTACTCAACCTCGACCTGTTTCTGGAGTTAGACAGGCTATCCAAGCTCGAGTTCCATTGGATATGGCTTCTGCTTTAATTCAGCCAGTGACTGAGTTGGAAATCAAAAAGGCTATGGATTCTATAAATGGGGACAAGGCTCCTGGCCCTGATGGGTTTAGTGCTAGTTTTTTCCACAAGAACTGGGATATAGTTGGAGAAGATGTTGTTCGTGCAGTTAAGCAATTTTTTGACACTGGTTTTATGTTGAGGGAATGGAATTCCACAGCCATTTCCTTGGCTCCCAAGAAGAGTGCTCCTATTACCATTAAGGACTATCGCCCTATCTCTTGTTGTAATGTAACGTATAAGTGCATCTCCAAGATTTTGGTGGCTAGGCTCCAACCTTTGCTTCCTTCTCTGATTAGCCCTGTCCAATCTGCATTCATTAAAGGCAGATCTATTGTTGATAATATTCTTCTTATGCAAGAACTGGTGAAGGACTACCACAAGGATCAAGGTGCCCCTCGTTGTGCTTTGAAGCTTGATCTTATGAAAGCCTATGATTCCGTGGCTTGGGACTTTCTTTTTGAAGTAATGGAGGTAATGGCTTTCCCTTGTCAGTTCATTTCCTGGGTTAAGCAATGTGTTTCGACTGCTATGTTTTCTATTGTTATTAATGGGGAATTGGTGGGTTATTTCCCGGGACAAAGGGGTTTACAGCAAGGTGATCCTCTCTCCCCCTATTTGTTCCTCCTTGTTATGGAGGGTTTTTCCTCTATGTTGCAACAACGGATTGATGCTAGGGGCTTCTCTTTCCACCCTAGATGTGGGGAGTTACAACTTTCTCATATTATCTTTGCTGATGATCTTTTCATCTTGAGTGGGGCTGATTCCCAATCTTTTCAGCTTGTTAGCGATTTGTTACTAGACTTTTATTCAGTTTCTGGCTTAAAACCAAACCTCCAAAAGAGCAGTGTGTTTCATGCTGGGGTTAATGATGTCACAAAGCAGATCCTTTCTCAAATTCTAGCTGTGCCTGAAGGAGTATTGCCTGTTCGATATTTGGGGGTTCCTCTTATTACCACTAGGCTGCATGCCATTGATTGTCAAGTGCTTTTAGACAAAATTCTTGGTCGCATTCAATCTTGGGCTAATAAACTGCTTTCCTATGGAGGCAGGGCACAGCTCATCAATTCAGTTTTGTTTAGTACCCAAATTTATTGGAGTTCAATCTTCATTTTGCCTCAAAAAGTTCTTAAAGGGGTGGAGAAGATGGTGCGATCTTTCTTTTGGTCAGGTAAGGAGTTGAAAAGTGTGGGTGCTAAAGTGGCTTGGGCTGATGTTTGTGTCCCAAAAGAAGAGGGTGGTTTGGGTTTTCGCGTGTTAAAAGATTGGAATAGGGCTTCCATGACGAAGCTTTTATGGGCCCTTGCTTTGAAAACTGATACTTTATGGATTAAATGGGTTCATACTTACATTATAAAGGATAAATGCATGTGGAATATGACTGTCCCTAACTCTGTATCTTGGACAATCAGGAAAATTTTCAATCTAAGGCCTTTTGTGCAGCCTTGGATTACTCACCAGGTGGGTAACGGAAATCAAACTTTCTTGTGGTTAGATAATTGGCACCCGTTGGGTCCACTACTTGCTAGATTTGGTGCCCGAGTGACTTATAATTTGGGTAGGAATTTACAGGCTAAAGTGGCTTCTATTATTGTTGATGATCACTGGCTTTGGCCCAGAGGGAGGAATACAGTCACTAGAGAGATTATTGAGCATACTCCGGTTTCTTTTCTTCCTAATACTGTCAGGGAAGACTCTATTATTTGGAACTTAAATGCCAATGGTAGATTTTCTGTTCAGTCTGCTTGGAATGCATTCAGAAGGCCTAAACCTCTGGTCCCTTGGGCTACAGTAGTGTGGTACAAGCATGCAGTTCCTAGGTGGGCTATTGTGCAATGGTTGACCATCCTGGGTAGGCTTTCCACAAAGGATAGGTTGCAGCAGTGGGGAGTCTTGGTGGACAACCAATGTGTGTTGTGTTCAACTGCTGTGGAATCTCATGAGCATCTATTTTTTCAGTGCCCTTTTTCATCTCAGTTGTGGACCTTGTTGCAAATGAAGTTTAGTTCCTTTTGCAGCCTCTTTGTTCTTTCACAGGTGGTAGATTGGATGGTTCAACACCATACTGGCACTCTTTTCTTGAATCTTGTGGCTAAAGTGGTTTTTGCTGCTACGATTTATCATGTTTGGGGAGAGCGTAACAAACGTATTTTCCAACACCATAGAGGCTTGGATGTGCGGGGTTTGGAAGCTCAGATTTGTACAGAGGTTAGAGCTTGTATCAGTTCTTGGAGAGGAGTGAAGAGAATAGGAGTTAATTTGGCTCTTTGCTCTCGTTGGCGCTTCTCTACTCGTATTTTTGACTCTAGGTATTAGCGAGTAGCTTGTATAGTTGCTGATTTTGGATTAGTTGTCTTTTAAGTTGTAGAGTGTTCTTTTGAGCAATTTTTTTGCTTGGTTCACTGGGGGATGCCCCTTTGATTTTGTATCTTGTTTGTTGTGAATAAAACTTTACTTACCCAAAAAAATAGTACTAGACAAGCGTACGATGTTAACAATAACTTGGGA
The DNA here is from genome assembly GCA_019656295.1 of Rhododendron mucronatum var. ripense. Lineage (NCBI taxonomy): Eukaryota > Viridiplantae > Streptophyta > Magnoliopsida > Ericales > Ericaceae > Rhododendron > Rhododendron mucronatum. The sequence goes on from BPLT01000106.1 coordinate 1,244,648, forward strand.
TGTGACAAGATCATTCTACAGACTTCTCAATTGAATTGCAGGTCTTGATAACAAATAAAAAATCGAATTGCAGGCTACAAGTATTTGACTGTTCGATGCTGAAACCAAGCAAATGCAAGAATCATGTAAAGGAAATACCACAGGTCCACATACATCCCCATACCATTCTGGTACATGCATTCTGTTCTTACACGTCACTAATCAAAAAATAAAAACAAGCCTGATTGGATAATTGTTCATCACTTCGATGCGATAAGGCCCACAAACAGAAAAACTCTCGTGAAATTCTCACCACAAAAGCCAAAACAGCAGGATGCTTAGACCTCTTCTCTCCACCTCAAATTAATTTTGACAATATTTCAAGAAAAAAATTTCTTATTACACCCAGTTTCGACGACCATAAAGATGAAATCCGAGGGATATAAACAAAAAATAACCCCTTTATAACAGCTTAAGCTTTCACATGAGGGGGTTGTGAATAACTCAGCCTGGTACGAGAGTTTGAAATAGATGATATATTCAAAGTCTACCTGATAATTAAAGTACTTGCACTTGTTTAGCCCACTTATGGATGAGAGTTTAACAAGACAAGATGGGCCATTTTGAAGATATAATACTCCCTCTGTCCCTTTTAAATGTCAACTATAGGAATACTTGCATTTTCAAACCCCCAATAAATGTATTTTCATATTTTTTTTTTTTTTGCACCAAATTAAAGTGCTCATTTGGTGCCAAAAAAAAATTTAAAAAATATATCGAATACATTTTTGGGGGGTTTGAAAATGCAAGTATTCCTGTAATGGACATTTAAAAAGGGATGGAGGGAGTAGTAAAGTCGGCTCTCTCCAATAGTTTGAGCTTTTAGCCGAGTTGGTGGCCACCAGTTCAACAAAAGTCACCAGCAAACTCTATTTGGCTTGGGAACAAAATTGGTCTTCCTGTACAACGACGACTGTCTTATGATAATTACTGGGGAAACATTCCAAACTTTTAGGGAAAAATGTAAGGGTATCCCCTAAGAACTAAGGGAAACTGGAAAGAAACTCAGCGAAACTATTCGTAAAGTTCATAGACTATTCAAAAAATTGTTTCTATACTTCTAAAAATTATAAAAAATAATGCCTCCTAGTATAGGACATGATTTGAGATATTTTGACAAGGCACAGGGAAGTCCTTGGAAATAATTTACACTTCGAAAACCCTTTTGAAACATATCACTAGAAAGGAGACACCGGAGTATTGAACTCAAAAAAACCAAATACAATTTCACTTGATAGTGCTACCTTTAGTGAACTTTGATTGACTTATCACATATCACAGTTTCAGACTGATCTGTAGTTGCTGTGGTCAAATTCTAACTTCATACCCAAAAAAGGATATCATATACAGTTAAAAGTATCTTTATGTGGCCTGCTATCCACGGATGCCCAAATAAAACTCAGGCGATCTGTAACAACCCAATTAAATAAAGCTACAACAGAGTAAACAGTTTTCAGACCTGTTTTCAACAGCTTCTTTAAAAAAATCTCTCTACATCATCAACGTTGTAAGCAGTTACCGACCAGCATGGTTCCCCTGCATGACAAGTACAACAAAGTCGGCAATAACGAGCAGAGTAGAGCATATTTTCACCGTTGGCTTTCCAACGATAGGGCCCTTTCATTATCACTAGGAAATGGAATAAACTACTGCTAAAAAACATATACTACTTCCTAAGCAGTGACTTAACTTTAGAGCAAAATTTACAGTTAGTCTAGCGAATCCAACCGAAATAATCTACTTTTCAGGATGACATTACTACACACTGCTCTGGTATAACACTTGAAGCCGCTCCACACTTTTATTCAGGAAGCATCATACCAGTAATATTGAAAACTTACATGGATTCATGAAGTGCATAAACAACTATTGGTCGAAAAACATAGAAAGGAGGACCGACTCCCTGAGGCAGTAGGAGCCGCGGTGTCGGTCTAGGGCGGGGAGGATCAGACAAACGGCGCCGAAGTAGTCGCCGCGGCGAACGCAGAAGGTGTCGAGGAACTTACGGAGCTTCGAGCGCTTCTTCGCCGTGGATTTGGCCTTCTGCGTCCAGTTGAAGAGGCTGCACACCACGCTGAACTTAGTTTCGTCGCACATCTTCGAATGAATTTGGGGTTTCTTCGAGGTGGGGGGTTTCTTTTTTTTTTTGGGGTACAATGTGATTCTGTGAAGGCGTTTGAAATGGTGAGCTTAAATACTCCACCGCCAAAGGAAGGACAAAAGGGGATTTTTCGGAAACCCTGTAGTGCATGAGATGCAGGGGCAGATCACAGCCATTTAAAAGAGTTTTTAATTATTCGAATTTAAAATAAATTCCTTGCACGAATTATTCGATATACTTTCAGAGTCCCATGTAATATTGTTATGTGGTTTTTTTCACAAATGAAAGATCATTAACACATAATGTCTCTTTATCTCACACTCATTTAACAAAAATATATGGTAATGTTTCTACCGCATAATTTTCCGCTTCGTACGCATAATTTGTTGCCTATGTAAATGATTAGTAATGCCACATGACAATTCGGAAGCGCTTAAATGATTAGTAATGCCACATGGCAATCCAGGAGCGCTCAATAAATAATTACTTGAAATACAGAGGTGCCAAAAAAGGAAAACAAATACAATAAAAAGGATGTCAATTCTGCACATATCTATTGTATTATCCAATTCGAAGGAGTAATCATTTTCTTACTAAATAGCAGTAGGGATTTTATATAATACCTGGCCGGGTACGAGGAGAATATGATGATGGATTTAATTTGTCTGGATCCAAACTTGTGGGTAAACCTCTGGATCCCAACGTTAAACTTTGTGTTGATCAAAGAGTTGATTTCCTATCATGACAATTATCATCGATGTTAATTTCAACTTATCTTACCGGTGACACTTCTTGATAATTCGTTTGCTTTTTATTAGTGGTGAGTGAGTTTATATTTGCATATTGACTTCCACATGAGGAGTTTTTTTTCTAATTGTAAAATATTTCAAGACTTATCTAAATCATGGCTTGTGGTATCGAGCTAGTGGTCATTTGCTTGTTGAAGTCTTTGTTGAATCAGATTGGGTAGGAGCACCATCTCATAAGAGATTTATTGTTAATAAGATTTTAAATTTACAAAGTTGCAAAAATAGTGTGACAGTGACTCGCAAAAATCAAGTCTAAATAATGGGGGGAATTTTGTTGTGGTAGGGAGGTGGAGATTTGTAGTAGGTTAGCCATCACACATAATCGATTATACGCAATTGATGGAGTTGTTCGATTTTAAAGGAGATCTAGAATTTCCCATCCGTTATAGATTATACACGCTATGATATTCATAAAACACAAGCAAATTGAATGTAAAGAATTTGATATTGATCTTGACGTTATTTGAATTCTAGAGATTGAAGGATTATACATTCTAAAAACAGTTATGGGTTTCTATGACTTTTACCCAAAAAAAAAATCGAAAATATTCAAGGATAGGTTTTTTTGACTTTATCTTGGATATTATAAAACTTTTGGCTAAAATTCATAATTTTTAAATTTTCAGATTCAATAATTTTACAAAATGCAAAAATTAACAAATATGAAAAAAATAAATAAATAAATCCAAAAATATTAGCAGAACTTGAACTTGGCTAGCTCTGTTTGGAACCTAAAGAAAAGAAAAGAAAGGAAAGGAAAATAAAATAAAATAAAATGAGAGGAAAATAGGAAAGAAATTTATTATTTCCAAAACTTAAAATTGTTTCTTCTCACTTTCTCTCCCAACTAAACAATAGGAGGGAATTTTTTTTAATTTTCCTTTCTTTTCCTTTCCTTAGGCTCTGTTTGGAGCCTATAAGAAAAGAAAAGAAAAGAAAGGAAAGGAAAAGAAAACGGGAGGAAAATAGTAGGGAAAATTTACCATTTACTGAACCTAAAACTTTTTTTCTTCTCTGTTTTTCTTCAGATCAAATAATGAAAGGGAAAATTTTTTAATTTTCTTTTCTTTTCCTTTACTTCCCGTAAGTTCCAAACAGAGCCTAAAACGTTTTGGTTTAAAGCATACAAAAGGAAGGGATCTCAAAGGGAGGGAGAGAAAGAGAGAGTTTGAAAAAGAAGAAATGGCGGCAACAAGCGACGAGGAAATGGATTTGCTGCTTTCCACATTCGATCAGATATACAATGTATGCGCAATACATCTATACCATTTCGTCACGAATGAATTCCGAGTCGTTTTCCCCTTGTATCAAATCTGGATTTGAAACGCCTAATTTTCTCTATTGTTTAGGATGTAAAGAGTGGAATTGCACAGATGCAGATGCTGCAATCAAACTGTAATGCCGAAGTCAGGAATCGAGAAGCGCTTCAACTCACTGCAAACAGCCTCAAATTAGGTCAGTTCTTCATCTGTCTATTTTCTCTGTTTGATTCTCGAGGAAAGAAGATGATGATGATGATGATGATGAAATAGTCTTTCGGTTGAGTAGACTTTTTTTCCGATGTTTCTGCGGAATGAACGATGGTGCTTCAATGATTGGAAAATGGTATGACGTTTAAAGCAGTTGAATGTGGGACATTTTGCACACACGGATGTGCAACAGTGTGACTTTACTCCGGTGTTAAGTATAATTGCTCGAGAAATTTGGAAAATGAAAAGAAGAAACGATAATGTCTGCTTCTCGTTTCTTAGGCCCCAAATAACTGCAAAATTTGTGAAATTCTGAACTGTTTTTATACTTACTGGCCTGTGCAATTGAGGTTCCATTTGTTTTAAAGTAAAATATCCTACTTCTTAAAAAAAATTTCGTGTAAAATACTTTTGCAACAAATAATCTTCTTGTCTTTATTTTCCTGTGTTTGGTAGCTTTTGAAAAGGTATTTTCCAAAACAAAAGAAAATCCAAAGTTTGAGTTGACTTAACGAATACAATGTTTCAAAATATATACATAGCAATACATTACAGTGGGCTGTATGCATGCATGAGAGAGAGAGAGAGAGAGAGAGAGAGAGAGAGAGAGAGAGATTGATTGAGAGTATTAATAGAACAGTCCAACATGCAATTGGTAATTGAACCCTTCTCTCCTCTCGTGTTGGGATCTGATAACGGGGAAGACACTCTCCGGGCCATTGGGTAAAACAACTTACGGGGAGTTTAGGATGAAATCGTTTGTGCCCATATGGTGGAAAATGTTTTACTTTCTTTTGTCTAACCAAACAACAGAAAATGAGGAAAATATTTTACACCGAAACAAACGGAGTCTGAGTGTTAAATTTCACTTCATGATTTTTCCATGACACGACGTATCCAAACATGTTTCATGATTCAAATCAGATTGTTAATGGCATTATCAGTCATTTGGTTACATTTCTTATGGGTAGTTTATAGGATGAGAACCATAAGTTTGAGAAAAATAAATCATGTTGGACCTCTGAATGCCATCTAGCAAAATACTAGCAAAGGGATAGAGGTATGTACGAAAAGTGACGAGGATACAGTTGCTTGGGATGCCTTCTTACGTAGGCATAGTGTTTTCGAAGGCGTAGTAGGGCTCGCCTCAAGGCAAGGCGTCCAAAAGCATCCGAAACAAATTGGCTCCTTATTTTCCTGTTAGGTTCTACTTATGTGGAAAGGACTAATATTTTGTAATGGCGTTAATAATTTGGTGGCTGAAATCTTCGAATTAAACGACATTAAAATTAGGTTGGATACGGTTATGTCACTAGTTAATGTAGATGACATTTGTTTGGGCACGTGGCATATTAATTGGGGACTTGACCTATCTGAGAAGGAAATCTGTTAAACATGGATAATGAGACTTTTGGAGGCCTGGTTTCATAACTATCCAACTGTTGTGAATCAGGTAAAGTGTTGCAATTATGGTTCTTTTCAGAATGATTTTTAGCACTTATGATTCTTACAGCTACTCATATTCGTGATTCTTCATCAGAAAGAACCATATGTCCAAGAGAAAAGTTGCACATTTTATTGGCCAACTTGAACAAATCTTAAAACTCCATGCTTCTTATCAAGCTCAAAAGCCAGGTCACTTTTCTGAAGCCTGCATATTAGGTTTCTGGAATGGACAACAGTATGAAAGGCTAACCTAAGCAGGCATATGGAGTCCCTAAACGAAGCTAATAAAGAATAGAAAATCCTATCATAGGAATCTTCACTAGTTCTCCTGCAGCAATAGAGGTATGGTAGGAACAAGAACAAAAAGTAAGGAATAAAGAGAAAAATGAAATAGATGCTAAGCCAACAAAAAAAAAAAAAACCAAACATACGATTTGGAAATAAAAACAATTAGCATAACTGTGCCTACCAAGCATTTAGTACATCAAAAAACTGCCTTCCATTGGATTCTGCTAGACTGCTAGTTCAACAAGAAGAGATGGGTTTTGGAACACCACCCTAGCAGGGCGACGAAGGTGATGGTAGACACGAGCTCGATTCCTTTCTTCATCACTCTTCTCTGCTGCACCTTTGCTTTCTCTTTTGGTGTATGCTTCCCTTTATCATTCAGTTAAGTTACTAAGTGTTATCAAAATGTCTGAGAGTTTTTGAACATGTGGACTTGAATCCTTTTTGGGTTTGTTTCATGCTTCCTGAGATAATTGACGAGGTAGGGAGAGAGGTAGTTGAAGGGAGAATCAGATACTGGGAAATGAGATGGTCAACAATTTAGGTAATAGGTATATCGCAGTTGACATGCATTGTTTATGCCATCCTTCTTGTCTTCACTATGGTTGATATCTGGTGTCTTCATTAATTTTTGTCCACAGACCACAGTTCTTGTCCCACTCCGCTTGTGATTTCCAATTAATTAGCTGTAGAAGCATCTACAGACATTAAAGTTTAACTAGATGCAGACATCTCGACAAACAGTCATATTCTAATGGCAAGTACTAACAATTTGGAAAATAGGCATTAATTTAAGAGCTTTGCTTTTTAATCTTAATTAGGTCCTGCAAATATGATATTTCCCTATCGAACGTGAAACCTATTTATGACATGTTTCGCATGTGTTTTTACATTTTACACTCGAGTCTTATACGAAAAAATTTCGTATACAAGTTTATTTGTGTGATTGTTTAATTATTGGAAACTAGTTTTCTTGAACACACGCATGACACAACAAGGATAGCAATTCAAAAAACTATCAGTAGTATTTTCTCTCACTGTTGTCTTCCTGTCGCAAAAGTAAGCAAATTATTAATATCTATATCTTTAATAACCCAAACAATTTTATTCGAAAACTATGAAAGACGTGCCACAATCTCAACATCGTAAAAGTTCGGATACAGGATCTTGAGTATACAAAACTAAAAAATTTACAAAGCGGATTTGGAGATTCTGGAATACAATTGCCAATTGGATACTTATATGTGAGTATTCGAAGGATATGGCTATCCAATACGTCCCATCTCTAGATATTTGTGGTTCATGGCATGGGGGTTATGTGCTCATTACCATAACGTCCACATGAGTTAGTGTGAAATTTTCCCATATATTTATGCATCCATGTACATACAATTTCTTGACTACTTGTAGATACATCAATATCTGTACACAAGTGTGTATATATATACATCTTCCTTGAGACTTTCTAAAATTGTTGGATGTATTTTCTTCCTAAGACCATCACGTGTGCCAAGTTTTAGTTGTCTGGCTGTCCTGCATGTTTTTGGAATCTGGAATATCGAGGCATGATTCATGAAGTCTCTCTTCTTGTCATGCTTCTTCCGTCCCAGTATTTATGCCTAGTTCTGTTGTACACAAAAGGAGGGCAACATTGGTTAAGCTAGTTTCGAAAATTGGAATTAGTAGAATGTCGATCCATTTCGGCCAACCAGGTTATATAAAAAGTTATAGAAAAATGAAGTTAGTAACTAAGGCTTCGAGTAGTCTGAAATGAACACAACATTACTTGAAGCACCTAGATATTAGGCATAGCTGCAGATGTGTCTCGTTCTTGTTTGGTGCTTAGAGCACTATGTTCTGGCATGTGGGTGAGATAATCTTGTTTAGTCCTTCTGAGCAGATCTTTAATTTTGAGTATCAGCACGTCTCCTTTTTCTTTCAAACTGCAGTTGTAGACTAATATGAAACTTCAGCTTATGAAAACTATTTTTTAACCTGGATTCTGTTACGTTGACCCCCACTGCTTTGCAAACAGAAACAGGGAAGTCTGTATCTTTCATGTTCAGTGTTAACCTCCTTTGTTTAAGAAATGTTTGTGAAGATACAGCATGTATTTCTCCTAATTAAAACAAGAATCGCATTGTTATAATCAGATAACCAGAGGCTGGCAAAGTTATATACGGGATCGCTTAACAAATTGGCTGATCAGGTGCATCCATTTTGCTGTCTATTAAGTCCATTGAATGAAAATTGTGTCCCACTTATCTTGAGTTCTTGACATTAAGCATATGACCTTTACTTGTACTATTAGTCTAATTTACTTCTGTTTCAATGGATTATTTTCATGTGGTAACAGCTTGAACGACGTACCAGTTGCCAGAGCTTGAAAGAAGAACTGGAGACAGTTAGAGATGATCATCGTAGGAAAGAAAATGTGAGTATTTGGTTTATAATGGAGGAATTAGGTGTGTGCCCGTCTAAAAAAATGGACAAAAAGCACGTTGTCTTGATGAGTATCATATGAGCAATGGAAAAGGGTGTTACTCCCTTTGTCCCATCTTGTTTGTTCTTTTTGAAAATCAGGTCACATTTCGGATAAAATAATGAAGCGCTTTCGTGCTTATTTTCCTATTTTTTTGCTCTAGTTAAATAACGAACGAGAGTTATAAAATGGTGCAAAAAACTCAAAAAATTATACAGAAAAGTAGCACGACTTTCCTAAACGGACAAACATTACGGGACGGAGCAAGTAAAAAATACAAGAAAGAAAACCCTTGCCATAGTTTTGGTTGGACAACCTCAAGTGTCTGATGTTAGATAATTTGTTTTTTGTTTTTTTTTTCACTAAAACAAAGTGACAGCGGTAGTAAATGTGGAAGCAGGAATACAGGAATGCTATGGAATTGCTTCAACAAGATTACGCACGAAAGATTGAAGATTTGGAGAATCAGATCAGGCAAATGTCAATGCAGAACAGTGTTTGTCAATTGTATATTTATATTGTGCTTTATACGCTGATATTCGAGGACTGCTCATATCAGAGGCTTTCAAGTTCAGAAGACAGCAGATGATGGAACTATCAAACAACTGCATGAAGATGTGGTTGTGCATAAAACCAATTCAGAATCTCTAAGTAACAGGTTGAAACGAGTTCATTTTGATGTGGAAACCCAATGTAAGTGCCCAAGGAAGCTAATTTTGAACTCTTGAAATCACTTGTCTAATGGGAACTGTCAATGAGTCTGCTGTTAATTTCGTCACAGATCATCACGAGATTCAGGATTTGAAGGATTGCCTTATGATTGAACAGGAAGAGAAGAATGAACTAAACAAGAAGCTCCAGAATTTGGAAAAAGAATGTGAGTGAATAACAGAGGAAAAAAATATCCCTGTCATGTATGCTCTATCTCATAATTAGGTTGATCAACTTTTTTGGACTTTTAGATATGGTACATATCTATAGCTGAATGAACCTTATTTTATGTTACGCCTCATGTTCAAAAAATATTCTTAATATGTATACTAGAAATAGATACTCTGGTATAGGTACGTACAGTTTCATGTAAATGTAAAAATTTACCTTCTATCTGGTTTGTTGCAGTGCTAATTAGCAGAACAAAGCTAGCCGAGCATCACCGAGATACCACCTCAAATCGACATGTTGAGACACTGAAGCAGAAAATCATGAAACTGAGAAAGGAGAATGAGGTCCTCAAAAGACAGGTACATGGTTTGAAAGAGGGCTAAAAGATGCAGGGTTTCATAATAGTATTTGAGTGTTACCACAAACTCCACAAAGCATCCAGTGGTGTTTGTTCTGTGATTTGAAGCCGTGCTTTTGGGAGGAAAAGAAAAAAAAAAAAAAAAAAAAACAGCTGTGCTTTCTGTGGATAGAAATGTTCACAATTGAATTCTTCTTCCCAGTTCAATAGCCTGAATGATGGTTAGAGTTAGGGAGACCAGAGTCTGCTGTAGTGCTATGGAATGTTTTGTTCTAGAAAAAAAGAATACAACTTCTTGTATTGTCTGGTATTTTTGTCAGTATTTTTTACTTTTCGTACCGAAGTTGAAAAAAAAATTCAAAAATACTAATGTTTGTACTTTTTCGTCGTTACTGATTTTTTTTTCTTTTGCTTTTGGTCATGATTTTTTACTTTTATCTAGACTAATAATTAATCTAAAAAATTCAAAAAAGACAGAAAAAAAAAATTACCTAAACAAAATTTTAGAAGAATGGATGCGGAGGGTTTTACCAACAAAAGAATGATTAGCAAATTAGAAAGAAATAAATTAGTGTTCTCCACTTCATTCGTATTTATTTTCCGCCTGCACTTTCCCTTCGTCCAAAATACTAGGAGTACCATAATTCCGGGGTTCAAGATTTGGAGTTTTGAAACGCAATTGGGGGATGGTGTTGTGCAGTGATGTGCGCAGCACCGTACTGCGCACTACAAGCCGTTGGATCGTGCACCTGATGGCTCATATCTCATCTCGGCAATGAACGACTCTCGATCGTTGGTTCTTGAGATGAGATCCGAGCCGTTAGATTCACAATCTGATGAATCTGACAGTTCGGAGATGTGCAGCATGACACCTCACTGCACAGTATCAACCCGAAGTCCAAATTTTCCCTCTAAACTGAATGTTTAAAGGTTCTATATGGTCTGGTCATCGCGTATCCCAGAACTCCATCTTTTTCCCTTTTGTTTCATTTTTGCACTTTTTGTTGTCAAAAAAAATGTCTCTCTCCAAAAAGTTAGTGCATAAAAGCTAGTTTAAATACTTCCTCCGTCCCATAATATTTGTCCGGTCCGTAAAACGAAGATTACAAAATAATGTATTTCTTTCAAGAAAAAATTCAAATTTTTTTCACAAGTTAAAAGAACTTGTCGAGATCTAGTAAGTTGTTGAATTTTTTTCCAACTTTTCTTACAAAAATAGTATTATTTTTACGTCTCCGTTTTGCGGACCGAACAAATATTATGGGACGGAGGGAGTACTTATTTTTTACCTTTTCCCTTTGCAAATCAATAGTACTCCAGTAAAACTGTCTTGCTATCAGTCGGTAGAAAAGTCAAAACTGGAATGCAATTTCATCCAACTTCCACAATATGCGTTAGCCGTCATTGACTCTATACTTTAGGGAAAAATTGAAAATACCCCCCAACCTATACACCCAAATTCAATTAGATTCCCAACCTTTTAAAAACTTCAATTTTACTCCCAACGTTATATTCCGTTATCAAAATGCCCCCTTCCGTCCAAATTATTAACGGATTCCGTTAAAGGCTCCGTTAAATAGTATTTTGATCGAATTTCGATGATCCGAGCCGCTCAATGTGTTTATTCAATAAAAAACTGTTCAGATGAACCCTTCCCGGTCATTTTTTTTGTTGATTTTTTGAAGGTACCCTTAAAATCACGTTTTAAAACACATTGAGCGGCTCGGATCATCAAAATTCGATTGGAAAAGGGGAGATGTGGATCGATCCGGATTTTATTCAAGTACGGACGTCCGAATTTTGCTTCGGTTTGTACCTCCCCTTTTCCGATTGAATTTCGATGATCCGAGTTGCTCAATGTGTTCAAAACGTGATTTTAAGGGTACTCGCGAGAAATCAGCAAAAAAATGATCGGGAAGGGCTTCATCTGAACAGTTTTTTTAATGAATCATTCAATAAAAAACTGTTCAGATGAAGCCCTTCCCGATCATTTTTTTTGCTGATTTCTCGCGAGTACCCTTAAAAATCACGTTTTGAACACATTGAGCGGCTCGGATCATCGAAATTCGATCAAAATACTCCCTCCGTCCCATAATATTTGTCCGGTCCGCAAAACGGAGACGTAAAAAATAATACTATTTTTGTAAGAAAAGTTGAGAAAAAAATTCAACAACTTACTAGATCTCGACGAGTTCTTTTAACTTGCGAAAAAAATTTGAATTTTTTCTTGAAAGAAATGCATGATTTTGTAGTCTCCGTTTTGCGGACCGGACAAATATTATGGGACGGAGGGAGTACTATTTAACGGAGCCTTTAACGGAATCCGTTAGTAATTTGGACGGAAGGGGGCATTTTGATAACGGAATATAACGTTGGGAGTAAAATTGAAGTTTTTAAAAGATTGGGAGTCTAATTGAATTTGGGTGTATAGGTTGGGGGGGTATTTTGAATTTTTCCCTTTTTATTTGGTCACTATGTCCAATGTTTCCTTAAACTAGTAACTGCATCGCACTTTTTGGTCTTGTTGGTAGAGGTCTGATTGTCTAGTTTTCATTTGTCTTCACTCAAACCTTTTACGGCTACGCGAAATCTTGATCGTCTGTTTCTGCTTTTGGATAATTCGAATTTAAATGAAATTTTTTCGGAGAAGAATTTAACGAAATTTCATTAACATTCAAACCGTTCAAAATATTTTTAGACAGCTGCAACTAGTGCCATAAACAACCGTGAAAAATATTTTCTCTTTAATTATATCCATCCGTACAAAACTTTCATAGACAAGCTTATTTATTCTATCTGGTTTGATATCCAAGTTTATTGGTGTTCTCTGTGCATTATTCCTCAGCAATATTCCATTGAACTGATTTTTTTTACATAGATCTTAAACAAAATGAACGATGCTAATCTTTTTTGTAAACCTGAAATGGGTCCGAAGACAGTTTATTATCCCGAGAGACAATCTGTCTATATTCACCTCGTTTCTGTTTACGATAATTTTATAACCACACAAATACTTACACACATTTACAAAGGAGGTAAGCCCCATACGGGTATAGGGCCTACCTCTTTTGTGGGTGTGTATAAGTGTTTGTGTATTTGTGGTGCAACGCATGAGGCCTACTTCTTTTATGAGTGTATGTAAGTATTTATGAGTGTATGTAAGTATTTGTGTATTTATATGTAGTTGCAGAATGATTGTTATGTTTATTGCCTTTGTGCTTTTTCTATCCTTGTGGGCCTAACGTCAGTAGGATATAAGAACGGTTGACATTGAAATTAAAAAGCCTTATAGTAGGAAGTGAACTGGAAAAGGTAAACCCACGGGGAATAATTTACACCGCTACAAATCCTGGCGTTCGCTACGTAATTGTCGCACTATAAATAGTACCAAGTTCCTACGCGGCCTCAACCAGAATCACCCAAGAATCTTACTTCGTACGGGTACTTCTCTCACTGTCTCTTCGTCTTTCTCTGGTCTTCTCTTTCTGGTCTTCTCTCTCTGTCTGCTGTTATTTATGCGAAATTTAGATGCTTAAAACTTTATATGGTTTGACCGAAGAGGATTGTCTCCCTCCACTGGCCAGAGGGTTTGTTCCCACCAGTGAGTTCGATTCTTGGCGCGTCAAGTGGTGCCCCTAGTTGGATTAGTCTGATCCCACTTGGGTATGGGGATCCTATGTTGTAAAAAAAAAAGAACTTTATATGTTTTGGGTTTTGTGAATAAACACTCCTCCAGGAGTATTGCTAAGTCTGATCCACACTCCAAGACTGATAAATTTAACCCATCTGCAGGAGTACCCTACATTTATGGAGCCCTTGTTTTTAGCAAATTGTTTGGGGGACTGAGGCAGTGGGTTTCTTGGCTTCTGTCAGGGCCGGCCCTGCATAGCAATACTCCTCCAGGAGTATTGCTAAGTCTGATCCACACTCCAAGACTGATAAATTTAACCCATCTGCAGGAGTACCCTACATTTATGGAGCCCTTGTTTTTAGCAAATTGTTTGGGGGACTGAGGCAGTGGGTTTCTTGGCTTCTGTCAGGGCCGGCCCTGCATTGTTGTTATGTCCATACTATTTGTTGTATTACGTGTATATATCTGTATAAAATTTTCAAAACTTGTTTGATAAACCGAGGATTGTCTTTTCTTAGTTGGTCTTTTCATTTTGATTGTATAATTGTTAACTAAGGTCTTTTTTTTTTTTTTTTTTTTTGGGGGGGGGGGGGGGTGGGGGGAAGGGGTTGTGTAAATAGTACTTTACGAAGGTTGTGAAATGGCTTCTTTAGTATTGAGTTGTTCACTTGTTTGAGTGCTCTCACCAGTTCTTCGATTATATTATCCAATTTGGGGAGTTTATCCTGCCTAGGGCCCTGTTTATTTGGCGGAATTAGAGAATCAGAATCGATTACGAGTCGTGCTCCACATTGTGTCATTCCTTGTGTTCATACCTATCCCTATGTATTTCCTATTTCTTATTCCATCCATCCTATTTTGTTTGCTTCGTATGAAAAGTTGTGCCATTTTGACCTCGAATAAAAAGGCGCTTTCGAGAATAATTTTTTGAACCTTTTTGCACTGTTTAAAAGTACTCATTGAACAGTGCAAAAACTTCAACAACAAAAAAAAACTTGTACAGTTTGTGTTAATTAGAAAAGTGATATCATATTTGTTGGATGTTTCTCTGTTAAAATAACTTCTCATGTTGTAAGCTTGTACTGATCACTTCAACACAATTTAATGCGTGTGGCGTACTGCTTCTCATTCCCGTTCCGTTTCATGTAGCAACCTAGGGTAGTGAGATATTAATAGTCTCGTCATTATTAGTCTGGTCTCCATCAAATATTGTATCCCTTCACTATTGGTCTAGTCTAATAAATGCAGCCTATGATTCCTATTTTCCTCCGTCCTTTCTTTTCTCATTGATTTTATTTTATTTTTGTTTATATGGGCATAACAGATACTCAGCTGAGGGAGTTCAGTTAGAGGAACAAATAGATGGGTACAACAGCGTGTGCAGAGTGTGATCGGAATTGTTTGTTGATTCATGGCAAGAATAAAGACCCGTCACCTGTTGTCCAATCCTTTTTCAAAATCATGATTGGCGATAATTTTTCAAAAGTTTTGGTACAACTACATATCTCTTATTCCTGTTGAGTTGTTTTAACGTATTGGTTGTCCAATATTGGTGCCACAATATAGTGTATGCTAATACTATTGGGGTGAATCCAATCCTGTCTGCTCCTACACAAATAGTTGGGGTCTGGTATGCCATCCATATATTCATGTAAAGTGGAAGTCTTACGGCTGTAAAATGAATAGAAGTCGATATACTTTCATTCACATCTCATTTTAAAAGGATGTCATTTAGGTAAACAAAATTTATTTCTGTCTGCTACACAATCTATTCACGAAAGTGCTTTATTCTTATTGCTACTGCCAATGAAGTAGAGGTTGTAGTTTGGTATAATGCAAATTGTAGAAGGAATTTATCATGAATATGCATTTATTTCCAAAATATATTCATTGTGCTTCTTGTAATATTTTCTTGTGGTTTATACTGTTTCAGAATGGTCCTTCGAAAACTGGTAACTCTTAAAGGCCCAAAATTTCTGTTCAAAATTGAGTATTGAAGCATGGTCAGCATGCCCTTACGTAAATTTCCTTTGGGTTTATTGAGTTTCTATACTTCTGTTGTTAAGAATCATCAACCTTCGGATTTTTTAATGAAATATTTCGTTAGACATTTTTACAGCTAAAATTTTAACCAATAGCCTATTATGGAGATTTTATCAGGTAGACAAATTCAATACTTCTTGCTCTTGTATTGCCAAAAAGAAAATGAATGGTGGACCTAAGATGTCTTGTTCACTTCTGTAGTTGCAGTCTGCAAAGAATGTATTATCAGGGGGCGCCTGTGGAGTTGGAATCTGCAAAGAGTACTTTAGTACATGGGGTAGTCAGAAATAAACAGTTTAGAATGGATTTTACTTTTACCTAAGTCAATATAGAATGCTTGTCTAAATTAGGAGTTCAGCTGAATGAATTATTTATCTTTACTTGAGTAAGAATTTTCTCTTTTTTTATAGCATCATTCTTTTGAGACATGTTCTTTTCTTTTTTTCCCATCTTCTTAAAGTATTATTACCCATGAAATGGTTTGATATTGGTGTCAAAATCTGGAAACTTGTATAAATAACGTTGGATTTGCATGAGTTGAATAATTTTAGGATCTTTGGCAAATAAGTAAAAATGTAGTTATGTCTTGCAATGATGGTATGTGCATCAAACTTCGACAGATTTTCGTTAAATCCATTCATATATTATTCCTAAGGCTCTAAGCTATGGGCCTCTGCAGTTCTTGCCTCCTAAAATCGGCCGGACGTTGCCAAACTTGGCAAGTAAGGAAACTCAGCTGGAGGATGCAAGTGGACAAAGGTGGACAGTGACATTATCCTGGCGAGAGGAGTCCTTGGCTTTTCGACAAGGTTGGGCTTCTTTCTCTCGAGAACATGGCCTGGAAGTTGGAGATCTCTTGGTGTTCCATTACATTTTGGGTTCTCACTTTGTTGTGCAAATCTATGGGAAAAGTGGGTGTGAAAGACTCCATTTTTCTGCAGAAAATGGCAGCCGGAAGAAAAGAAGGACAAACACACCTTCTGCTGCCAAAGATGGAAAATATCACTCAACTGATCGTAATACAATGAACAAACAGGATCAAGTTGCTTCTGCTTTATCTGGTTCAAACATGGAAATAGTCACAGACAACGCTTTGATTATTGTAAATGGTTCTCCAAGAAAAATGTTGAATGAAGTACAGTTGTGTATGATTGGCATGGATGCTAGACACAGGCATGAGGATCACAGGAACTCTCTATATGACTTGTCTAAGTTTGAAATGCAGAGGACATCTGATGTTGATGGAACTGCTGTAGTTTTAGAACATGAATGCTCTCCTTGCAATGGTAATATAATGTTAACATCTCAAGCTGGAGCAGATATAGTGGATAGAATTCCAGCGACTGAAAAGGTTGTTGCCCCGGATGTACCTAACTTGGAAGTTCCTGAGGCAAATGAAGATTTTCAAGTGACGGAGAAAGTAGTACGTGTCTCTAAAAAAGATTCTAGCAATGGAAACACAGTTGGAGAAGAGCAGAGTGAAAAGACAAAATCAAGTTAGTTCTATTTTTCTGTTAATTTGGTGGAATTAAGAACCAGAGACACGTCTACCATCCTTGCATCTCGGTGTCGTAATGACATGAACACGACATGTGCCAGACACATGTCCGACACGTTTAGAGTTGTTTCCACGTTTGGTATCACGTTTTCTCTACTCAAGACACCTTGGGGACACGCTAGGACACATTACTGGAACACATTAGGTGCTCATAATTTTATTTTAACAAGTTAGTCTAGATTGAAATTGTGATGAATGGTTAGTTCTTGAATACTTATTTAGTGTCGGTTCATATAGTCATGGATTTATAAAAACCCTAATTTGACCTAGATTAGTCCTTTAATCTTTTACTAGTATATAAGATACACCTATGATGTATGTGTTTGTATTCAAGGTGTCGCCAGCGTGTTTGTGTATATAAGGGTGACGTGGCCATGTCGTATGCGTGTGATGTAAATGTATTTGAGCTCTAGGTATTTTGAATTGTAAGTCTATGATCTTTGTTCTAATTCTACACACTAAAATCAGGGATGGGCCGCAGGATTCGAGTGTAGGTTGGACGGACCTTACAACAAAATTTAGAACATATGAAGATGACAACAATAAATCCAATACAACAACAACAACAGTAGAACCCATGTAGTCCCTAATCATTGGGGGTATGGGAACAATGAATCCAATACAAATTGAAAAAATATTATTAACAAAATTATCATATAGATAGATTCGATCAAGTATCAACCTATACAATTACAAAAATGTTATCATAAATAATTACGTGCATACAGTATAATGCATCGATTTCTATTTCAAAAGCAAAATGTACAACCTAGTGTACTAAAACTGTACTCGATGCTCTTTCATGTTGTAAAAAGCATTTACAATGGAATTAACGTCAAAGCATCGGGCAATGTCTTTCTTAGTGTAAGTGAGCATATAACTCGCAAGGATATTGTCCTCTATCCTATTCCACAGTCTAGTCTTACCAGTTTCATGGCTGAAAATGCTTGCTTTGTTGTTGCTATAACGCAAGACGAATAAATCTATCAAGGGGATAAGTGATAAACTTTCTTGTTGTCATCAATACTTGCCTCAGCAAAAAAATCGTGGACAAATTCTAGAACTCTGAGAGAACATAAATGCAAAGCAACTTAAAGGTTGATTTCTTATCCACGTGCTAGCTAGGGAAGGGTAAAGGTTAAAAGTTTGACTTGCTATCTACTCTACTCCAATGCTACTAAGTACTAAGATATTCGCAGATATTTAAAGAGAGAATGGTAAAATGGTAGATATTAAATTTTCCAAAAGTCTTAGACGGGCGGTAATAAATTTTTGAAAAACCCATGGGGTGGCAAACCATATAGCTTTCCAATTTTTTAAAATTTATTACTATACTAATGAGAAAAAATTTGAAACATAAGTAGGGCGGTTGCCCGGGCTCATCCCCCCTTGGGTTCATCCTTGACTAAAATTGTATTTGATTTGATTTTATTGTATGTGTTATGATTCATCATTAACCAGGTAGCTATCAAATTCTGATTCCCCAAACAGAAGATACCCCCATCATGTCCAGCTGTCAAAGTGCACCACAGAAATCTACTGGTGCGTCAAAGTTCTGTGGCTTACCAGCCTCTGTTCAAACTCACAATTTTCAATCCGGTGTGTTCCTTCCCTGTTTATTTTCTGCTACTCCCTCGTACGGGTAGCACATTAATCTTAAATTGACTTTGCTTTCATATTGTGTCTATCAAAATTTGGGTTTCCTTCCCCTAGTTGAAAGATATATCGGGTAGTTGAAAGATATATCTGTGACTGATAACCTAATGCTATCGTCAGCAGGAGAGAAAATCAACGAAGCAAAAACCAAGCAATTGGAGACGAAAACAGAAGTCTGTGGCTTTAGGGATGTTGTAAACGGTATGATTTTAGTTTCAGTTCTGCTCGTGCGCTTACCTAATACAAAAGTGCTGCTGTCTAAAGCATGTACTTGCATTTTTGGCACGTGCACAAATTCCTTGCAGTCTTCGATCTTAAGCATAATTGTGATGAATGAATTGCAGGAAAGTATCCAGAGCCCAAAGACTCTGGTAACAGTTCCAACCATCCGGCAAAAAAGGAAGATTATGTCTTCAAAGCTGTCAAAGCTGAACCTGTCGATACATCTGATTTGCCGTCTGCAGATTCTGGCTCCACCTCCTTGGTGGTGGCTGAAACGAAGGCTTTTCTTGTATGTTTCTCGTCGACTCACTGAGTTTGTGATTCTACCGTCAATATATACTCAATCTCATTAAGTCATTAATAGAAAAGACTCTAAACCATTCATTTTAAGCAAGTTCTAGCTACAGATGCATGTGCACTGCTTCATCTTTATCGTTCTCCTTGTTTCGACTATATAATATCTTTGTCATAGAGATGCTTTTTAGTCATGTTCACCTTGACTGAGGGCTATTTGAGTTACACTTTTGTGTCATCTGATGCTGATGATGAACGGTATCGTGGATGGATGCTAGAAACTTGAACTGTAGACAGTTGATTGCATTCACATATCTTGTTTCACAGTTGCTGTAACTTGAGAAATAAGTTCTGTTTTCATTTCACACAGGATGATAAGACATTCCCAAATGATTGGTGCAATGGTTGGCTGTCAGTTGTATTAATACTGCGTGCTTGCAGGCATTCACGGCTAATGCTAGTAAATCAGAGCTAAGCATGATGCTATGTATCTTTTCTTCCTCAATCATGATGTCAAAATTAAGCTAGTAGAAAATGTTTTAACGTTCAATGCTACCCCCAAAATGTTATCGCAACATCAACTTGTGGAATTACTTTTGATTTTTCATTGCTAATTGTTTTTGTGGTTGTCCAATATTAGATGTCAATAATCTTAATATACCTTTGCTTTACAAGTTGGTACTAAAAAGACTATGCAATGATGCTAAGGTCCCAAAATAGGGGCAGAAACTTGTTTGCGGAAGGTGAAGTGGAACATTTGCATTTAGTTTCTTTTCAATATGTTTTTAGTAAGCAGTTTTAGGCTTTTGTTTCCTTATGTCAGGTTTCTAGTTTCCGATTATTACAAGGTTTTTAGCCACAAACGATAGGCTTTGAAATGTGCATTAATGGAATCTTTAGTTGGTTAAGGTTGTTTCCCTTGTGATTAGGTGTTGTGGACCTCTGCGTTTCTTGCTTCCCTTTCTCTCTCTCCGTTCTTAATTGGAAGGTGGATTTGATGTAACTTGTAAGCAGATGAAACACTTCTCCTCCTAACAACACCCAACAAATGCCGGTTTTTTGTGTGAAGATGATATAACTAAGATGTACACTGATGTTTTATATTACACTTTTGGCCCGATACCTTTGAAGTTACAAGTATTTCAACTTTGAAAAGCTTTTAAAATTTATAAAAAGATATTTTAATGGACATGCCATGTGTCCGTGTGTCCCTTGCATGTTTCGTGTACTCTAAGTGTCCAACATGGATATGAGAATGTCTTAGGGTGTCGATGCTTCATAGATCATGGATATCAAACCGCCACAATTTTTTGTGAAATGCTAGAGTTTTTGTAGGGCCGACTGATTCAGAAAGCTGTTCTAGGTGGTTTCTTGCAAGGTTTCGAGGTGGGAAGGGAAGATGGTTTGGGGTTGATGGTTTCTCACATTATTTATGTCAATGATACTCGGTTGTTTTGTGATGTGGATTGATGCAGGCGAGCTACCTTCGGTGTGTTCTTTTGTGCTTCGAAGTTGTGTCCGGTCTCAAGGTGAACTTGGAAAGTCCGATATGATCCCGGTAGGGGAGGTTGATGATATTGGTGCTCTTGCTCAGTTTTTGGGTTGTAGGTTTGGACCGCTTGCGGCGTTGTATTTGGGCTTACTGTTGGGCTCCTCTTTTAAATCAAAGGCAGTGTGGGACTCAGTTGTGGAAAGATTTCAGAAAAGATTGGCGGGTTGGAAGTAGCAAAATATTACTAAAAGTGGTATAGTAACTTCAATCAAAAGTATGCTTTCTAGTTTGCCCACTTATTTTATGTCCTTGTTTGTCATTCTGGGTTCGGTTGCAAAGAGGCTACTGAAAATCCAAAGAGATTTCCCTTGGAAATAAGTCGGGGAAGAGTTCAAATACCATCTAGTTGATTGGGATACAGTTTGTGCTCCCATTAGAGAGGGAGGCTTGGGAGTGAGGAGATAAGCCTTGTTGGGTAAATGGCTTTGGAGATTGCCTGTGAAAGCAAGAGATGGTGGAGGAAGGTAATAGTGGTGAAGTGTGGGTGCGGAAGGGGAGGTTGGTCTTCCCTTCATGTGAGATTGCCTTATAGGGTGGCACTTTGGAGATGTATCATGAATGGGTGGGATGTTTTTGTAAGGAATACTCATATGGTGGTTGGTGATGGAAAAAAGATTTAAATTTTGGGAGCACGTGTGGTGTGGGGATGTGAGTTTGCCGGATGCTTTCCCAAATATCTATCATTTGACTTTGTGACAGAGAAGCAAATGTTTATGATTATCTATGATTTCAGTATGAGGATGGGGTTATTGTATGGAATATTCGCTTGCAAAGGGAGGTGCATGAGTGGGAAGAGGAGGCTTCCATTACGTTGCTTTCTAAAGAGTATGTTATTAGAGGGTTAGGAGAATGGGAGAATGAGATGGGTTGGTGTTTATCTATGTCAGGATCTTTTCTGGTGAAATCCTTTGCAAGTTATTAAGAAAACTCCGGCACCGCTTAAGGTGAGTCTTTTTGTTTGGTGCGCGGCTCAAGGCAAGATTCTTACTATTGATAATTTGATTAGAAGACGGAGAATCATTGGGAATTGATGTTGTATGTGCAAAAGGGATGCGGAGACGATTGATCACCTCTTTACTCATTGCCTGGTGGCTTGGGAGCTATGGATCTTGGTGTTCTATTGGTCCGGAATGCAGTGGGCCATGTCAAGGAATGTGATGGAACTCTTAATTGCTTGGAGAGGTGCTAGAGTGGGGAAGAGAAGGAAACGAGTTTGGGTCATGATTCCTCTTTGTTTGATGTGGGTTATTTGGTGTGAAAGAAATTCGAGATGTTTTGAAGGGGTCGAAAAAGCCTCTGTTTAGATTCTTTAGAATCAAAAGTTTTTGGGTGAATAGCTTGTATAGTTGGGTCATGATTCCTCTTTGTTTGATGTGGGTTATTTGGTGGGGTTTTTTTTTTTTGAATACGGGCATTCCATTACTGCCTTTTTGCTAATATAACTATTTACTCAAATAAAAAAGGTTTTATCCTTCCTTTCATGCTCGTCTGATGGCCTTAGACTTAGCCTTTGCCTTTCTTGAGAGTCACAAATGCAAAAGGAGGGATTCTAGCCGGAGGGCACGCTGATGCTGATGCCAAAGTCAGTCTCAACTAAAGGAAGTAAAACTAAAAACAATAAACATCGTGTCTTTCTAGGGTTTTTAGTGTACTTTCTCTAGAGGGGCTTCAATTTGGTGCCAAGTAAGTTCGGTCGAGCTCGGGCCTGCACGATGTCACTTACAACCGTTTTCCCATATGACCTCATGCATGAGGATTTGGTTTGTCCACGTAGTCGGCTTTTACGTGGCCGAGCAATGCCACTCGGTATCCACACTATGCCAACATGTCCCAAGCACCCAAACGGGTCAGACCTAATCCAGTCCAGTCCAGCCCTTTAGCCCGCGGTACCATAGGTTGTTCGCTTGTTTCCTGATCGTCCAACCCACACCAGTTGGTCGGCCTGTATCAGGCTCTTATGTTCTCCACCTTTCGGCAAGTTGGGCTCTGCCCACCCTAGACTTTGTTCGATTAGGTCCAATAATATATGTGGTAGAGGATTCTTTTCCATCTATTCACATGTCAGGCTAGTTTCGAGTCTTTCCAGATAAATTAGTTCTGCTCTTTCCCATTGTTATTCCTACTGGCCTCTATTTACAGGCCCCCATGTATCAGTCGACGAGAACATAGTGCGACCTACGACGCAGTTTGGCCACTTGATATCAACAACCAATTGAATGAACTAGAGAATAATATTGAGTAGTTTTAGTTCCTGCTTTCATATCTTGTCCTGAAATGAGCATATTTCTTAGGGGTGTCCATATTTTGTCCTTTTCTCAGATGGTGAAATTACAAGTTCTTTCTTTTCGAATGTCTGAACTTTTGTCACAACTGTGCAGGAGTTACCAAGGCGCTTGCCTAAAGTAAAGCCAAAGGGCCAAGGGGATTCGGGAAGCCGAAGGGCAGTTGTTCTCCTGCGGGACCCGGAATCTAGATTATGGCCCGTCGTCTACCATGAGAAATCTCAAATCAAAGCACTGACAAGTGGATGGGAAGTGTTTGTTAAGGAAAACAGCATTCGACCAGGAGACGAATGTGCTTTTGAAGTTGAGAATGAGCGCGAGGGCACATCCAAGAATGAGCGCGAGGTCATATTCAAAGTTGGTATCGTTCGAAAGTAAAGATTCTCGGTTTCTGAAATGGTAGTTTTGGCTGGTGATTTTTTGGCTCCCCAGTTTTGTTATCAGCCTGATCTTGGCATGATAGAAGGCGTCCCTGTTGTGTGGTTACTGCTCTAGACTTAATCTGTACCTTTTGTATATGTTCTCCTAATCTCCAGTGTATAGTTTTTTGGACCCATTTGGTTTTCTTTGTGAACTTTTTAAACATGATTCAAGCTTCTGGTAGATGTTTTTTTTTCCCCTTTCTTTGGCTTAGTTTCCGCTAAGATTTTTGGTCGAGATGAATCAATAATACATAAAAGTAAGGCGCAAAATCAACAAATGTGAAATTTTTTTGAAAATTCACGAAAAGCCCTTAGCGGAACTTAGCCTTTAATGAATGAAAGGGATCAACCTTCGAGGCAATGCTATGATCTTCATGCGGTCAAAATTTAAAAATTTAAGTTTAAGCTATATCTGTTAGAGAAATTTAAGCTTTGTTCTGCTAAGGTTTTTATTTTTTAAATACTTATTTTCCTTCTTACAAGATAAGTTGTTCTTTTATAGTACATCATTTTTAATTCAAAAAATAAGTACTTATTTTTAATTAGCGGAATGAGACCTTAAAAACTGTACGAGTCAATGGACCACACCTGCCCATACATCGCTCCTACCTGATGGGGGGTGCGTCCGAAGTAGTTGTGTCGGTGTAAGGAGGAAATTTTCCCAAACTTTTTACAGAGGCTCCGTTAAAAAAGGTTTTCACTAAGGCGAACAATCTCACCCGTCTAAAAGTGTTTTGGACGGTCCAGATTTTAAATAAACTATTCACGCGAATAGTTTAAAAGCGCGAATGGTTTATTTAAAATTCGGAACGTTGATTACCGAAACGAACGGTGAGATAAGAGCGACGCAGAAATCTCTTTTACGGAACCTCAGTGAAAAAGGCAACCTCGTGGGTAAGACGTCAATCTATTGATATTGTTCCACTAAAATTTGTTCTGTTGATGGTCATTTGTCAGATTTATTCTTCTGTGGAGGCATATCAAAAAGCAAACCCCATAAAATGTCACAACAACTTCCCAAATCTTGGAAACAGGAAAGAAAAAAAGATGTCACCATTGCCATTTTGAACCTGAAATGGCTATCAGTGGTGCAGTCACCATGAAAAAGCTTCTTTTCATTTTTCTTTTATATTTAGAGTTTTTTTATTATGGAAATCATAAACAACTTTAATAAAAGCTTCTTTCCATTTTTCTTTTATATTTAGAGTTTTTTTTTAAATCATAAACAACTTTAATAAAAGCTTCTTTCCAGTTTTCTTTTATATTTAGAGTTTTTTTTTTTTTGGGGGGGGAAATCATAAACAACTTTAATAAAAGCTTCTTTCCATTTTTCTTTTATATTTAGAGATTTTTTTTTTTGAAATCATAAACAACTTTAATACGTAGAGAATTTAAGAAAGAGAAAGACAGATTCGTTGCTTTTCCTTTCATCCGTCGTCATATATCTAGTATCCGTATCCTATGAGACACGTAATTCATTTGTTGGGCTGTATTTGCTTTTCGATTCGTAAAGTAAGAAATGCAACTGACAAGCAAAGCCGATCCTGATTGTTCGAAGGTCTAAAGCGAAGATAAAAGATGAAACTCTTAATTTTGTAAATATTTACTGGCCTAAAGAAGTAGCATCTCAAGCCTGGATGATGTTTTCTTTTCCTTTGTGCTTGCTAACCAAATTTCGTTTCCTTGATAAATTGAAGTCGAAAACACGTACACACAGATTTCTAGGATTAATTTTAATATTGATAGTAAGATTTAACAATTTGTTGGATTGTAATTCAGATGATCCTTCGAGTCCAGATGTGATTATATAGACATTTAGGAGTAATTAATTAATCCAATCCGACTACAAACTTCTTTGAAAGAATAATATTAACCACCATGCTTGTCTGCGGTCCAAACTTGGACTGCAGAGGTGTTGAAGTGTTTACAGCCGTCGGATGGTGTTTTGAAAGGTCAAGATTTAAAAAAATAAAATAAAAAAAAAAAACTTTTCCAGTAAACAGTTAAATTTTTCCCAGGAAAATTTTCTCGAAGTTTGGACCATTGAATGTAAAGATGAACGGCTATAATTGAACTGCATGGAAGAATCCGCCTCCTACTAATATTAATGTCATTTGAAAACATTTTTCATTTCAAACCAACGCAACCAACACTGCACCACATACCATTCATAATTATAATTGCCACATCCTCTTCCATGGATTACTTTTCGACGATAAATTGAGATATGACAAATCAAACTATTTTGCCTAGATCAAACCAAATTTATTTATTAATTTGGATTAGAAAAGACAAATATACTTACATTTACACGTTTTATAGAGAGATAAAAAAATAAAAATAAAAACTTTTGGGTGGAGTGGAGACTGTGGTCTTCCTCGATCGTATCTATGTATTTTCGGATCTGCTAACATGATCAGCACATTAGAGGATCTGTTATACGTAAAAAAAAAAAATTCAATTCAACGATTATTTGTTACGCCATCTCGAATTACATGGCCGGATTTAGATGCGCCCATAGGTCCCACGCCCCATGTGATCGTTGTACTATGCAGTCAATACCACTATGTAAAGCTCTGCATGCATTAATTTCACCCATGTGGCGAGGATCAAAAAATCTGTACCTTGCTAATTAGTAATGCAATCGTAATGTTTTTTTCTGGTTAAAAAAAAAAAAAATTCTATGCAAGGAACTCGATTCCCTCTCGCGAAATACATATATGTGTGTCAGCGCGTCACAAATTTTACTTTTTAGACCCTTCTTATTGAGACAAATGATTAATCATGATGCAAGTTTAATAAAAATTCAAAAAAAAAAAAAAACAAATAAAACACACGTGTTTAAATTGGAGCGCTATGTGACAATGCCCATGAGACATTGAATAATATTTCCCTATTTTCTCCAAAATCTCTCTCTCCCCTCTCTCTCACCCCCTCCACACGTTCTCTCTCTCTCTCTCTCACTCTCTCAATTTTAAAACTTAAAAGAAAAGAAAAAATTTAGAAAATTAAGGATTAGAAGTTTGTGAGACTTCAACACATTTTTATAATATATTGATAGATGAGCTCTTAACTCAGTTGGTACGCCTCCCTCAGTGGAGGCATGGTTTGAGCCCCACGAGGGGCGGTTTGGAGTTTAGGGTTATGGACAACCTCTGAACCCCCTGTGAACTAACATACTAACCACCTTAAACCCCGCTTTCAACTATGCAAATAAATAGGCGGGGCTAGCTGATGTATACAATGTTGGCAAAAAAAACAAAACAAAAAAACTCAGCCTATCTATTATCTCTGAACAAAAATGCTACGCGCACAACCATTATGTTGGTTATGCTTGTAATTCTAACCGTCCATTTGTATTTGGAGTGATCTCTGAAATAGGACTGTCCTTGGGTTGAATCGAAAAGGACAAGTGCTATGTAAGGTAATTGGAGAGAAGGCCCGTTTCCCACTAGCCAACAAGCAAACAGGACCATAATTGGGGTTTGAGAAAGAAAGGGGGGGGAAAGTGCGAGTAAAAGGTGCATTAACCGTTTGCTATTTTTACAAGAAGCATCCTATGAAAACGTTTGGCTTGTGCCAAAATTTGTTAGAATGATTAATAAATGCACTACGAGGTGTAGCGTGCAGCCCGAACCGTCTATCTCGACGATCAATTTCCCGAATCTCATCTCAGCTCTAGCTAGCAAATACGAATTATTTGTTGTTGAAATGAAATCTAAACTATTGATAGCTAAGATAGACCCTTGTAGTGCCGTGGCACTACGGGGACCTCAGTTCTTGCAAGTACATAGTCACGATAATATATAGCATCGTAGCTACTTCTATCAAACAAAACCAAAAAATATCTAGAAACACCAAATATAAGGGGAGAGAGAGAGAGAGAGAGAGAGAGAGAGAGAGAGAGAGAGAGAGAGAGAGAGAGAGAGAATGTGTTTGGGGTACGTATGTGAGGAAGAGGAGGTAGAGTTGGGGAGAGAGCAAGCCCCTGGGGGATGCCCACACTGTAGAGGAAAGGTGGAAGCTGTGGATGTGGAGAGGAGGTGGAGGTTCTGCTTTCTTCCCATTTGCTGTAAGATCAAAAGGAAGTATTTATGTACTCTGTGTGCCAAACGTTTGATCTTTATGTACTCATAGATAGACAATCATGGCAGGCTTATATTCCGTCCGTACCAATTTATTTGTCCGTTTTTCTTACTCCAACGCGTTTTGAAATATTTGTTTGATTTTAAGTTTGATGTACTTTTAATTGCACGTACAAGAGCAATCAGTCAGCATTTGCATCTATCTGTAAATAAGATCAAATCTCCTTTCACGTGGAGTAGGCTATTTGTCTAACCACGTAAATATCTTGTGTATGTGTGTGTCTCGTTTTTCTATATAATTTTGATCCGTATGGCAGAACATAAATTTTTCCGTTTATCGTTATTGCTATCTGCCTGTGGAGTGGGAAAGTGATGCAATGGCGGAGGCAATTGGTGGGGGAAGTGGCAGCACATGCCACCCCTAGGTCCAAAAATAATAGCAAAAAAATGTGGGTCTTCTTATGCATAAACATTCTCTAAGCACAGAATATTTGTTATCCCTCTCAATCCAATTCAATAGAAAAATCATTCTTTTTAAAAAAATTCTTTGAAGTTTAGTTTATAACGACTCCGGACTATTTTCGGGATTGAAAAGAACATCGAGTTTCATTTTGATAAATCGTTAAACTACTTGTGTCTATATGACGGATAATTAAACTATGAAAATGTGTAAATTTTTTTGATAATATGAATGATTAATTTAGAATACTATACCATTTTTAAGTGAGTGTTTTTCCCTCTCTTTTTTGGTTGATCCATTATCAAAGTGAGTGTTTGATATCTCGAGTTTTTCTTTTGTTTTTGTTTTTTTTTTTAAAAAAAACCGTCCAGTTTGTAAGATAAAATATGAAGTGACTTTAAAAAAAGTTTAATGTTCGAAATTTATGCAGTTTTAATTTTATTTTTTGTTGACAAGAGTTTTTATTTTTATATATTTTCTCTCTATTCGCAAGAAGAAAAAGGCTCTGCTTTTTTTTTTTTAATCCGCAGAAAAAGGCTCTGGTTGGGACGGAAACAAATTAAACCTGGGAGGACCATTTTAGGGACGTACAAGCTAATGATGACATCTGTCGCGTTTACAACACAACTTTTATAGTATTCTTTTATTTTATTAAGGTGATGGTTGGAATCTTGAGGAGAAATGAGAATGTAATCTCATATTTTCATGATTTTAACGTTTGAGAGACAACAATAGGAATGTGGGAGTTTGGGTTGGTGTTGTGCAATGAGGTGCATAGCACCATGCTGCGCACCTTTGAACCGTTGGATCGTGCATCAGACGGCTCGGATCTCATCTCGGCAACCAACGATCCGAGTCGTTCATTATCAAGATGAGATCCAAATCGTCGGATGCACGATCTAATGGCTCGGAGGTGTGTAGCACTGTGGTGGGCGCACCATTACACAACATTATCCCCCAATTCAGGAATGCGATGCCATACTTTTTCATAATTTTGACTTTTGAAAGAGACATAAATAAAAATGTAATTACTGATGACATTCAACCAAAAGACACATTTGAAGAGTGAGTGAAAATATGATCCCTGAGTGTATATAATTAATAATGACATATTCAAACAGGAATTACATCCTAAACTAAGTGAAAATTTGATCTCTCATTCACCATGTTAATTTTAGATTTCCTGACTCAATCAATAAAAAAAAGAAATGTTGACTTTGATAATTTCCAAAATAATCATTTCATATATAAGATTTAATCAATTCAAACACGGTATTGAAATTACTTCAGGTATTATACCCTAAAAAATCCATTCCTAGATTATAATCCTACTCCTACTTCAAAAAAAAAAAAATCCTAAGAATTTGATTCTTTAATAATCATATTGATATTCCTAAAGTCCTGCTGAGATATCGGTCATCCAAACATAACCTACAAGTAATAATACTCCTATTCTCGCCTCCTCTCTCTTTCTCTAACTTTTCTTTTTTCTGTCTTCTCTTTACAAACATTTGGTAGGGTTTCTTGGTAGGGGGGTTAGGGCTGCCGCCTCACCCTACCCCACCCTCCACCCCTCCATCACTGGCCGTCCACTCCATACTATGACTAGTTGTTGGGCCGCTTGATGAGATCTTTCGGTGAATAAGCCTCCGGAATCGGAGCGGCGATTTGTCCGGTGACATGATTACGGCTTGGGTTCTTTTTCCTCCTCTCTCTCTCTCCAGATCTGTCCCTCCCTAAGTTTGGTGCTCCCCGTCAATGGTGCCAATCATCTGTGTGCAGTCCGCCTATGTGCTCTCTTTTTCAATCTTCCTCACCATGCAAGTTTTATCGGCACTATTAGGCCGACCCGGCCTTGTCGTTTAGGTGTCACTTGTTCGAGCCCTGACAAGGTTGTTGTGCGAAGGAGATAGTTGTGGTGTTGCTAGATGGTGGGGTGTGGTTGCTGCGGTGATCTGCGATCTCGGTGACCAGATTTAGGAGTGTAGATCTGTTTCTGTAGGTTTTGGTTTGTTTTTCTCTGCTTCGTTTGTTTTTTTGATTTCCTACCTCTAATGGGGCTGTTTCCTCCCCTTCGAGGATTTCCATTGGTATGGTTGTACGATTTTTCTGCGGCGAATATTGTGCCAAGAAGGTTTGTGTGTGATAGTGGGATCGATGCCTTCTTGTTGGCCTCTCCCTTGTGGCTTGATTCACCCGTTGTGTTGTGAGGATCTTGCTCTTCTTGATATACTGTTTCTCCTATCAAATGGAACCTCCTAACATTTTGGAAAAAAAAAATTACTCCTATTCATACTGAAGAATATTAGTGTATTACCAAAGCTTGCTGAAGGGAAAAAATTGTAAATTAATTACCACAGCAGCTCATATTGTGCATACAAGTCTTGTTATATATATCGTACAATTGTTCATCGTTTAGACTCCTTTAATTCATCAAGAGGAATTACTAATCAAAAAATAATATAAATCTAGCAAAATTCAAAATGTTAAAAAAATACGTAGAAAAATACCAAAAAAACAATAAGTTAGGAAGAAGATGACCTAAGACTCCCTCCATGACTGCTAGGGCTAAAGCCCCCTCCATGATCGTCGTTTACAATTCGAACAACACCAAATGTCTTGAAATGGCTGGTCTCGGGGTAAGCCCTGTAAATCCTCAGGCTTGGCAACCCCCGGGCTGGGGTTACCAAAAAAAATAAAATTTAAGTTTACTATAAATATAAAAAAAAAGTTTCCCATAATCAGCAGAAACCAATTGGTTGGTGGAGCTGCCGCTACATGCTTTGAAGGCAGGCAAGCACAGTTCGAATCCGGGGATCACTTTTTTCCTTTTCTCCATTTTCTACCCCTTTTTTTTTTGGACCACCACAAAAATAGGAAAATAATATTACTAAATTACTATGTTGCAATTTTTTTAATTTATTCTTACATTTGATTAAAGAAAAAGTTAAGTTAATTGACACAATTTTTGTTTTTACCTTCGAACAACCATTTCAAAAGAGAGGTTAATTAGTTTGGCTATGATCTCAATTGAAAATGAGGTGCCGTTCCACTAAAAGCATTTTTGGGGATTTAGGACTCTTTTTTTTACTTTTTACGCTATTCGAGATGGGCTATTCTTGTCGCATATATCTAGAGCCGGTTTTGCGCTAAAGAAAGTGTTACGACCGCTTTAGGCATCCAAATTTTTCTGAATTGTAAGGGCTCATCCTACAATTTTTTTTTATCCCTTATTATAGTCCAACAAAAAATGCCATATTTTTAATTTTTGCTTTAAGCCCTCAAAAAGTTAGGACCAGCTCTGCATATTTCAACTAAAAAGCTCAAAAAGCCAAATAATCAAAAATTATCCCCGAGTTCTTGGATAGTGCGACAATTGAATTGACAAATTTATTTCAAAAAATGCAATGAGAAGTTATTTTCTTCGAATCGGATTGTGCTAATTATAAAGTACTACAACTGTAGTTACATTACCATGTTGATTTTTTTGATGTTATTCAAGCTAAAGGAACATTGAAAATTGAAAATTTGATGTTATTTTTTGTACTTGCATTTTTTTATTTTTTTTGTACTCCATATGACTTAATAGTAAGTGGGCAACGAAGCATAAAGTTGAACTTGGACAACTCAAATATCGAGACCGACACTGCTTCCTCCCATCCCAATTTATTTGTCCAATTTTAAAACTTAAAAAATTTGTTGGAGAAGACAACAGTTACACCTAAAAGGTTTCAATCTCCAACATTTACTTTTTCAAGGAGAGTTTGGGTGTATACAATGCGGCACAAGAATGAGGTCCTTGATATCTTTCTTAATTGGAAGAAGATGGTGGAGACCAAACACGCAGAAAAATCAAGAAGTTGAGATCCGACAATGGTGGAGAGCTTCATTTTTCAAAAAAGAAGATACCATTACCTTATCTCCAAGGGAGGGCAAAATGAGAACCTCATCCGTTCAAAGTCAATTGGATAAGCATTTTGCGACCCCTAAACTCTAAAAGCCGTCCCATCTCAATTTATTTGTCCAATTTTAAAAATTCAAAATTTGTCGGAGAATACAACGGTTACACCTAAAAGGTTTCAATCTCCAACATTTACCCTTCATTTTTCAAAAAAAGAAGAAGATACTTTATCTCTAAAGGAGGACAAAATGAGAACCTCATCCGTTCAAAGTCAATTGAATTGGATAAGTATTTTGCGACCTCTAAAGTCTAAAAGCCATCCCATCCCAATTTGTTTGTTTAATTTTAAAAATTCAAAATTTGTCGGGAAATACAACGGTTACACCTTAAGGCCCCGTTTGATAAGTGTGTTGGGTTAGATGGGATTAATAAGGAGATGTGATTAGTAAGGAGATGGAATTAGTAGTACCGAGTGTAATCCCAAGTGGGTGTTTGATTGTGTAAGGATTAAATCATGGGATTGTGATTACCAATCCCAATCCTTTGTTTGATTGAAACACCAAGGGATAGGATACAAATCATATTTTCCAATTATACCCATCAATTATACCTATGGGTGAAATTACACCGAGAAATCACCAATAATCAAACAATGATATTCCAACTTCATGCACTCATTTTTCCTTCCCGTAGAAAACTAGGTCCTATTTCATAGACAATAAAAATAAATACTTTCCTTCTCTTTATTTTTTCCCCGAAACTAATTTTTTTTACCAATCCCAAACCCATCCCTCTGTCAATTTTAAATAGTATACAACCTTTTTTTTTTCTCTCTCAAAACAACCCAGAAAAATGAGATCGAAGGTTTATTTTTTTCCCGAGCTGTCGAATGTCGCCAAACTTGCGCCACCAACAGCTGGGTCGATCTCTCCCTCTGGAAGCAGCTATGGAAGCAGAGTATAGGGATTTGGGGGGGAAGTGTATAAATAGCAGCGTATAATGAAGAGTATTATTGGTATTGAGTTAAGAAATCATGGGCAAGGTGGTCATTTTACACGACGGAGCTTGGAATAGGATTGCTAATACCTAATACCCCATGGTATTAGTAATCCGGGAATAGTGTGGGATTAGCAATCCCATCTTCTTCTTAATCCCATCCTTAGTTTTACAATCAAACAAAGAGTTGGAAAACCTAGAGGATTAGCAATCATCTCCCAAGCCCTAACACACTTATCAAACATGCCCTAAAAGGATTCAATCTCCAACATTTATCCTTCATTTAGAAGAAGATCCCTTATCTCCGAGGGAGGGCGCGCAATTGAATAAGCATTTTGCGACCCCTAAAGTCTAAAAGTAGACAGACAAATCACAACAGAAGTAGACAGACAAATCAGGACAGAAGTTCCGTACTAATTTAATTTATTCATGACAGAATTAGACACACCTATTACAACGAAGTTACATAGTCGAGATGAATGAATCACTCGAGGGAGGAATCAACTTTGTTTAAGGCTCTTGAAAATACGAGAACGTCATCGGGCTCTCTGGCTTTATCCTCCTCCTGATCATCATCTCTCTGATCGTCACCTCCGCTGATAATTGCCTCGCGAATCACCTCCTTAGCCTTTGTCACTGGATCCTCCTGCATCTTGCTGTGCACCTCCTCACCACCACTTTCCTTCTCCTTCTTCTTCTTCATCATCATCCTTTCTCTCTCCTCTTTCTCTACCTGCTCTTTCCTCTCGTTGTGTGCTTCCATATGGCCTCTCTCTCTCTCTCTCTCTCTCTCTCTCTCTCTTCATGTAATGGAGCATTACATAATTATAATCTTGATCAGATACAGGTGTTGCGTTTACATGAGATGCATGTTTCTGGAACATGTATAAAGTAACACGTAGCTTTAACAACCATAAATTTATGGGGACGTATCACCACCAGATAACGATCGAGGAAGAAATAGCCCATAGATATTTTTCCGTCTCATAATTTATAGTATATTTTTCTATGCACGTATCATCTAAAAATGGAAAAATCTCCCATACACACCCCTTTTTTTGGGTTATACACCGTACGTGCTTTACGAATTTTTGCGGTCCGACACATGAGGTTTTTGGTAGTTTAATTTTACGAATTTTTGTGGCTCTTTTTACGAATTTTGTGTGGTTCCTATATTTTTTGGTCAAATACAAATGAATTTTTATGATTTTTGTGATTACTTTCAAGGATTTTGTGGCTTACTTTTTCGAATTGTGGTAAAAATGACGGCTAAAGGTGAATAAAAAGGGCTCTAGGTTTATAAATTTTGTGGGTCACTTTTATGAATTTTTGTGGTTCAAAATACTAATTTTGTGTCTTACTTATATAAAATTTTGTGATCATTATAAGATTTTATAGCCTAAAATACGAAGGGCACATGATTCACCGTTTTTGGGTGGTATGTACCCTTGTCCATTCTCTAATAAAGAAAGTAAGAACCTTTCTTTGGTGTCCCTTTTGTTTTTTGGCATTGTGTGTTATTTTTAAAAGCCATAACCAAAAATTAATTGAGATATGTAATTACTACGGAAATCAATGGTCTGGTTTAAAATTTGAATCGTGCAAAACACTTTTGAACGGTGTGATTGAGTTCGGTGGAAGAAGGGTGAAAAGTTGTCGCAGGTGTAGACTTTTCGTTTTAGTAGTCCTACAAGATACAGGATAGTACGACAGAATTTTTATAAGGAAATTATGAAACAGAGAGTTGTATCTTGTGCGGGATCAGAAGTCCAGAAATTGTCTCATTGCAGGCATCTGATAGAATTGGAACGATATTGATTAAGAGCAGGAATGGAACGATACTGATAAGTGCAGGAATTTAACCGTCACATTTACCGTCACATTTTGAAATCAAACGGGACAGGAGATTAAGGGTAAACTGCAAAATAAAGTTTACCCAAAAATACTCGATACGATTCCTGTGTGCCCTCCCCCTCCCCCTCGAGAGAAGAGGGCTACCACCAGATCTGTTCACCACCGAGATGGATAGTAATGGTGAACAGGAACAGGTAATGGTGAATTTGCTGTTTAGCAAACAAACCTTTCACTTGTCATCTGCAACTTCTTGACTGGAGTAGAACTTTTCAGGACATTGCTATTGCAATGAACAATGGCACAAGGCAATAATCAAGATAAACAGAGTATGGTTTTCAAGAATAAAGCCACCCCAGCAAATTTCAAAGAACATGCCGAAAAATATTTTGAATCCCAGGATAAATAGCATAGATTTAACGCCACAACGGCAACTATCTTTATCCAAATTGAGGAACAGAATTACTATCATCTCAAAACAACAACAGAGAGCTACTACAAAAATTAAGTTTGAAGAAAATCAGATACCCCAGAAAACCCCAGCTAGTTCATCCTCCTGATGAGCTCATTGATGTTGTCTTCGCGATTCCCAGCATCACCGCCTTCTACATAGTGATTCCTCTTCTTTTTCAGACCACCGAGTGGTGCCTTAAGCTTGAAGGGCCACAAAAAGTTGTTTGCTTCCTTAAAGTGGGGTCCGACAGTCAAGATCTCATGGATCAGATCTTCAACACAAATGATTCCGTACTTACCCAAAGCCTGTATCACAAGGTAAAAGTTTACGCAGAGAAACATTGCAGAGAGCAGCAAAAATAACAGAAAATAAACTAGAATTATAATGAACAAACCTGTTCAACGATACAATTGTCAGTCAAAGCAGTCCTCTGCTTGTTTAGTTTCCCATAGCCTCTCTTGTAAATCAACTCTTTAACACTTTTCAGATTTGGATACCTGAAACAGTTACGTTTCCATATAAATCAATTTCTCAGATAATTTGTTAACCTGGGGAAAGTTCTAAACTACAAGTTGCATGATAAAATTGCATACCCATATGTCACGTAAGGCTCAACCCTATGCAACATATTCACGGTGGCTTTGTTGACTTTCAAAAAGACGCCATTAAATATCTGAAATCCAACAAATAACAATAAATCAACACACCTTATACAATCTTTTGTATTAACAGTAAATGTCATAAGAAAGAACGAACCAAGCAAAGAGAGAATATAAAAGCCGCACAGTCAAAAATCTAATATTCTTTATAAAAAATACTTCACAGGTTAACTCTTTTGATAACTTAAGATATCAAACAACATAAAATAGCAGCGTTCTTGAATCAGTCAATCACCAAAGCATAGTAAACAAAAAGTTGGAGCACATTAATGAATAGAGGGTCTAGAAGCGCAACCCACATCATAGCCAGGTTCTTCGTAAAGGGCCTTCTAATCCATTCTGCTCGATTATTACATAAATATCAGCAGTTCAGCACTCAATTACACAATCACTCTATGTTAGGATCTCAAGAGTAAACATACACAAGTGGAAAACAGGAAATATGTCATCATTGCTGAGCATTGGAAAAGCAAACACTTATACGCCAATAGGTGTTGGAGTCGTTACTCGTACATTCACAATGCGAAGAGGAATCATAGTGATCGAGTAAAAAAATTAGCGTTTGAAGCCTTCAGTGGACATTTACGAAAGCACATTCACAAGCATGGTTAACCTTTAGTACCAAAAGCGTGAATTTAGGCTATTGAGCAACCAAATTTTTTCATATTTTATCTCCTTCAAGGTTACCTTATGGGGGAACAAACAAAAATAATAAAGTGGAAGTGATGTAGGGTGGAGCTGTCATGAAAAATCAAAATTTGAACCAAATAACTTCAGACAGACGCTCCCTTGTCGAACCACATTTTATCCTCTACCGCAGTCCAGGAACTAATATCGAATTATCGATTCTTACATAACTCATAATTGGGGCAAGTCAAACACAAACAATTTGCTTCAAACTACCAAAAACAAATCCAACATAGAGACATGAACAGGCCTCTGGCTCCAATCGCATGAAGTTTTATAATTGCAAATACCAGCGAGTCAGCGACTATAAACAAACTAATAAAAATTTAAAAATAAGAACTAGATAACTCTTGGATAGCATATTTTAGCTTTCCCAAGCAGCCTAAACAAGCAACATATTCTAACTCTTTATAGAACTGGTTATTGTAATGTTGATTACAACAGATACAAAATTACAATGCTAACTGAATGGATGAACACGCTGGTCAGAACTCACAAGTGACACAAAAACAGTGTTAATCAATGCTGGAGTAAGAATATACCATAGTTATTCAAAGCCCACACATATTTCTGGTCCATCAAGGACGCAAACCATCTAACTGTCCTAGAAACCCAGATCTAGCTAATTTCCTGTACTTAATACATATCGAGGTAACTTATCAATTACCTGTCTCAATCGCAGAAGCTGGAGAATTTTTCTAGTCTTTGGGTCCATTGCATTGATCCTACATATTTAAAATTGGACCCCACTGAGATAATCATAATTGCTTACAGTTTTAGTACAGTATCAGACTAAGTAATCTCTTACCCACGGATTCTGACAATGAACAGCAGCTTGGCTTCCGGGCTGACATAGAATCCCCCCTTCAACCTTGCCTCACGCTTCAATCGAATCAGATCCTTACCCTGAAAAGCAGAGATACCAACAGTTAATTGACAGGGAGAAAAAAAAATGCAAGAAAAATCAGAGGGTGCCTAGTTGAGAAGAAGAATGCATTCATCAGTACCTGCTCCTCATACTCCTTCGAGTACTGCTTTGCTCTGTTGAAGATCAACTTCCTATTCTCGGCATTCTTCTTCTTTGCAGCTTCAAGATCTTGCTTCTTTGCAAGAGCCCATTCCTCATTCCTTTTCTGCTTCTTCAACACCGACTCCGGAACCACTGCACACTTAACTTCTTCACCCATCCCTGCAATAAAAAGAATCGCAAAAAGGAAGAAAATGACAATCAGTTGGACAAGGGAGTCAAACAAAATAAAAGATAAACCCACCGGCAATCTGCAAAATGGGTTACCATAGACCACTTGATTCCATGGACCACTAGTTTCCAACAAAACAAAAACTAATATTTTACACTACAGCCGAAAATTTATCCACCATATTACTTACAGAACATTTAGAGTACAAAAATAATCTCAAGGACTTTTAAAGGCACTCATGAGTTGAACATTTCCATCTTCCCAACTCTGTTTCTCAACTTTCAAGATAAAACAAGCTTCTACACAATACCATCTTCGACATAGACCATGCCATAATAAAGTTATTAAGTAAATAAACCTAATTTCGAAAGCTGTCATCCAATTCTACAAACCAACAGAGACAGAGCTGAAGGTGGTTCAAAACACACCACGCCTATCTCAATCTCACAGTAAACTAGCCGATTCACAGAGCCTTTATTCACTTCTATAACCCACAAAACAATAAACACAGATTTCTCACTGCATAATAGGACTATCCATACGTTAGACTAGACCGAGATACTAAACAACACTAACTTTGCAAAGTCGGATCAACGTCAAACTGGTGGGACTACAAGAAACATTGACCCTCCAATTAACTGGCAAAGAAACAGAAATAGGATCAACGCCTTCATTCATTTGCTTCAATGATCCACTGTTTAATGAAGAAAATGTAACACACAAATGATTTCTCTTTTCCAAAAATACCTCAGGAGTCGAGGAAGGGAAAAAAACAACAATTCAAATAATCGCTTCAGTAAAACAGATCAAGAAAGAAATATGCATCGACGCATATACAACAATACGTATCCATTAACGAGATCTATAGATACATACTTCAGAGAGAGAGAGAGAGAGAGAGAGAGAGAGAGAACCTTATAAGTGCCTGGAAGATCCGGAGGAAGGAGGTTTGATAGGGGTCTGAGGAGTGAAAGGTTTAGGAGTTGGATACTCGGCTGCGTATATAGATAGGTAGGTGACGAACCAGATTAGGGTTTTGTGTAGAGGTGGCTTCGATCAGAGATGGGAATGAGACATCCGACGGCTCATATTTTGGTTACTTTCGTGAGGAGAATTCTGAGCCCTTGATGGACGGAGTGGAATCCTTTTTTTTTTAGTTTTTTTTTTCCCCTATTTTTTCGGAGACAGAGGGAATCCTTGCGGCTCATTGGCGGGCGAATAAGAATTTTTATGGGCAAATAATCTACAATAATTTTAAAATCACACACAAACACTTTATATATTCATATCTTTTGATGGTGCCTTCACATACTGAATTTGTAGATATGTGGTTCTTAATGTGAATGTGAGTGAATTAAGTGTTTGTAATTTTAGAATAATTATAATCTTTTCGGGATAACTTATCATTTTTAATTATTTTTAATAGTAAAAATTATGCAATATGAATCGAAAGATATAAGCGATCTAATAAGTTATATTAAATAAAATTTTGAAAATCACGGCCACGTTTGTTTTAGGATTTGGATAATAAGTGGAGGGAATTACTGAATTAGAGAGAAAAATGAGAGTAATAATTTATAGAAAATTTATTAGGAATCGTGGGCAAAGAGAAAATCCTAAAACAAAATTTATAATAAAATTTTACAAATCAAAAGATACAAACGATCTAAAAGGGTATGCAATATATATACGGGGCGGT
This sequence comes from Rhododendron mucronatum var. ripense, assembly GCA_019656295.1. Classification (NCBI taxonomy): domain Eukaryota; kingdom Viridiplantae; phylum Streptophyta; class Magnoliopsida; order Ericales; family Ericaceae; genus Rhododendron; species Rhododendron mucronatum. The sequence continues at coordinate 1,284,173 of BPLT01000106.1, forward strand.
TCCGGAATACCTAGAAAAACACCTAAAAAAATACTTTATAGTTCCGATCAAATTTTGATGATCTAAGCCACTCAATATGATCAGAACGTGATTTTGAAGGTACCCGCGGAAAATCAGCAAAAAAAAAAAGATTGTGAATGGCTTGATCCAAACAGTTTTTTATTGAACGGTGCAAATAAAAACTGCTAAAATCATGTCTTTCCCAGTCATTTTTTTTGCTAATTTCTCACGAACACTCTTAAAAATACATTCTGCACACAGTGAACGATTCGGATTGTAAAAATTTGATCGGGAACTATGAGATTGAGATTTGGAATTTTTTTTGGGTGTCCCTTGAACCGCCTCGATATATATATAAAGAGAAAATTCCTTTAGTGTGCCCTCTTTTTCGAGCTATGTCACGAAAGTATTTTTCATAAGTATCTTTTGAGCCTCGGGAGGCACATTTGTGCTGATACGCGATGGTGCAATTAATAGGCTTTGATTCGAACTTGTAGTTGGATCGAAGAGGGGGATTTCTCGCCGCTGTGCACCAGGTGGTGCCGTGGTGATGGCCCGTCCTCCCAGACGGTAGCTATGACTCGAACCGGACATTGCATTAGCGGATCGGGAGCCCATATGGTCACGCCCAAAGAGGAATTACTACACTGGTTGCCCCCTCCCACCCTTTTTTATCATAAAAATATATATATATATATATATATATATATATATATATATATCTTTTGAGATATAAAACTAATTCCGCTAATCTTTTTGGATTTTTTGTCTTTATTTAAATTTTTTCGTATTTGTTAGTTTTACACCTAACTTTTTAAAATTATTGATTCGTCTCGAAAAAATTAACAAATTCTGATTTTTATCCAAATATTTTTGAAAATATCAAAGAAAAATCCAAAAAGAAATACGCAAAAAAAAAAAAATTTGAATAGGGGCAAAGAGAGAAAAATCCCAAATAGCCTTTAGCGCAACTTATTTTTTTGTCTTTATTCAAAAAAAATTCGCATTTGTTAATTTTTCATTGTTTTTTTAATGATTAATGCTTCATCACGACAAGAGGAATCTAAAATGTAAAACATTATGATCATAATCTAATTTTTTTGAATAAAAATGAAAAAATTAGCTTATTTTTGTCTTTATTAAAAAAAATTAAATTTCAATCGCAATTTTTTACTTTATAAATTTATCTCATCACAATAAAGTAATAATCCTAAAAAATCAACGAGAAACTAATACATGCACCGGATCAAAATAAAAAAATAACACATGTAAAAAAAATTGAATAAGAACAAAAAAAAAAAAAACCGTTCGACTTATTATGCCGAACTAGGCATTAAAAATCTAACTCTGGTTGATAGCACGAGGGGTATCATTGGTTAAAAATAGAGTTGAGGAGGTATCCGTAAAATATCTTGAAAGTACAGGGGTGTAAGTGAAAAATTCCCCTTTGTGAAACCCCACTCCTAAACCCTAATCAACACCAGGCTTGGAGCAGACAACACACACACAAGAAAGGGTCTCGTTTTCCTGTATGCTCCAAGCAAAGAACAGCGGAAGCGCGCACACGAACCCTAATTACCAAACCCTAGTAGCTTTCAAGCCTCGCCAGGTATTGCTCGCCGAGAGAAGCACTAAGGTGTCGACGACGATGAAGCAATGCAGCAACCGCGAAACCCCAGCCCTAAATCCTGACCAGAAGGCCCTTCTTCTCCAATCCGTCCTCGGCTACCTCGAACGCAACGGCTTTTCCAAAGCTCTCAAACGCTTACTCTCCGAAGCTCAAATCGAGGTATCCTTGCCTCTTACTTCATCTCCATATACATGCATGTATAGACCGATATACATATACATTTGGTGCTGCTCGGTTTGTGTATTTTGCAGGCCTTAGAGCAAGTCCAATAGTAGTCTTTTGGTGCTGTACCCATAATTTGGAACCAGAGAATAGAACTTTGGGCTCCGACGGGGAGCCAAATTTGGTTATAAACAGAGGAATATTTGTATGTAATCTATGGAAAAAATATTTGGTGGTCTTTGGCACCACCATGTGGCGCCCCGACGTCCTTATCCACCACAAGTTTATGTGGGGCCTAGTACTAGGTGTTATGGATACCACAGAAATGTGTGGTGGTCAGGACCACTGAATAATTACTCCTAACTTCACTCAAATTTGAGTAAAAGCTCCATTTGATACAACTCATCAGCGGACAAACTCTATTGTTCTGTTATAAAATTGCCAATTGCCATGTCTTAACTTTTAAGTGGAAAGTAAAGTAGGCAAGATAGCAAATTTAGATAGAAGATGACAAGTGTCATAATTGAGTTGGATAGGGTTTGAGTAAATAATTAGGGTCTCCCTTGATTTGGGTATGAGTTTGAGAGTTCATTTTGGTATGAGTTTGAGTATATGATTGAAGATGAGTTTATGTGATTTCTACTCAGATTTTGAGTTTTAGTGAAGAATAGAGTAACGGCTGGAGATGCTTTTAATGTATCTATTTGAGTTTTAAGTGACGAATAGAGTGACGGTTGGAGTTGCTTTTAATACACACTGAGCAGAGTAAGCAGGCCTAAGGTCCAAACTGCAGGCCTAAGGTTCAAATACACTGAGCAGGCCAATAAGTGTGTTTTGCCAAATAAAGGTAGAGTTTATTGTTTTGGCATTGTAGTTACATTTTTCTTGTTTGGATAGGTGGTAGATAAGATATAAAGAATGGCAGTGTCCTATACCTAGACTTTTTGGTCTCGTTATGAGAAACGTGCATCGGTTCTGGATTGCGGAACTTGCAATGTTCATAAAGGCGCTGGTCGGGCTGAAAAGGGGCGCTCGGTCGCCGACTAGTTGGCCTCATAGCACCTAGGCGGGGACTAGGTGCCGACTATTCGGCTGCCTAATCTAGGTGTTGGACCATTGCCTAGCTCCTAGGCAGGGATTAGTCGGCTTAGGCGGCCGACTTTTGGAAGGATGGGAACTTGTCTGTTCAAAACGATTCCACCAAAAAAGACGAGACTCGTTGAAGTTCTCTTTCCATTTATCTCATTGTCATTTCAAAGTTTTAGTACTTGAGATTTTACGTGTTGGAACTTATTTGAACGCTTCCCAGAAGTGGATAAGTTTATTTTGTGAGATGAAAGTGTGATCTATACTAGTATCTTAATCCTATCAATAATGTTTTCATCAAAAGAAACACCATTAGACCATTAAGATATGGAAATGTGAATTTGTACCATGGAGCTCCTGTGGTCTCCATTGCAAGAACACAAGGGCTGTGTTTGTTTTGAGTTTTGAGGGAGGTTTTTGGGTATTGAGGGGAGAGATAGAGATAGAGAAATGAGAGTAATAATTGGAGAGAAAACTTATTGGGGGCCGTGCACAGAGAGAGGGGTTGATCTTAGAGACTGAAAGCCAACACAGTCCTGTTTTTTCTGCAGAAACACAACCTTGTGGCAAATATACTACTTTCTTGGATTGTTGATAGTTTCTAGTCTGAATAAATTTATTTTCCATGCATGTTACATGCTTGGGATGTTGTGTGTGGGAAGGACCTTTTTGGTAGAATAAGAATTCACTTGATCAAAGGGTGTTCTTGTCTTGTTCCATCTAGCCGTTTCATTGTGTGCGAAATTGATTGCAAGTTGGAAAGACCAACTCTATCATCTTTCTGAAAACATAATAAAAAATTGTCTTCGTGTGGAATTTCGCTGTGATGTGTCTGTGATCATAATTTAGATGATGATGTCATATGCTAAACTAGAGATTGTATTTTGGTTTGGATTGTTCACTTTAATGCTGTTGCATCCGGAAACTAATAAATGCTTATGCTGGTTAACAGCTTTCACCTTGACCTCGTGACACATTGAAATTCCATCAGATATTTTAAGTCGATATCCTGGTCTTTTTAGGTAGCTAGGATTGAAAATAAATCTGTGCATTGAGTTTATTGTGTGAATGTTTTGGAAAGAAAGGCTTGTCTTTAGATACTTTTAATCTCTTTTTTGTTAGAACTCCCCCCTTCTAGTTGCATGTCAATCTCTGAGGTGCTCATGAAGAGTTATGCCGCTATTTCTGTAAAGGCACATTTTTTTGCTTTCTTTGGTAAAGGTTCTCTGGAGCTGTAAACAATTTTAACATTCACCTAATGTCTAGTGAATAGAATATGCATCATAAAGCAATAAAGGAATACTAAACACAGCGGATAGTATTCGAATACTGCTTGTACATAGCCTTCTTCTTCTGTCTACTGCCCAACATGATTTTTGGCTTGGAATAAAGAAAAAGGATTTTGATTCAATACAGTCAACAGCAATAGGCAGTATGATTTCTTATTCGGTAGGCTCATAACGTTTCTTTGTAATTTGACCTGTAGCATGTGAATGATCCTGATCTTTTGGTGCAGACTAACAACTGGAAGGCATGTTCGCTGAACTTGGAAGATTTGTACGGCAAATATTTGGCGACATGGTAGGATTAGAAGTGATTTATCCTTGAGTTTGTATGTGTAACAGATGTGTGTGTCATTACAACCCCAGGATTCATGAAGCTGATCCTTTAGTCCAACTGTTTATGCTTTTCCAACCTACCTCCGAGACTTATTTTCTCTTCTGTTACCAGTATTTGACAAGACTAAAGATAACTGTTGGTTTAGTTGCATCTTCCCAGCAAACATACAGTATAGCCATTTATAAGGTGGGGACTGGGATGCTTGTGTAGGTTTTGGGTCTGAGACTCTGAGGTGTGCGATGTAAATGTATAAAGACCTCTTACTTCATCTCTGTTCGCATAGCTGATGTCTTTTAAGAGTTGATGCATCTCATTAGAGTGATAGCATATTGTTTGCTGTCCGTGACTATAAAATTCATTTCCTTTAGGGTTTGGACGATATGTCATTCTAGATCTGAATAGATCATCATAATTTTGAGTGTCATTATCGTCGTTCTAAGTAATTAAAAGCAATAGTATGGTTTTAGTAATATGTCTTAAACTTATCGTTTGAGGGTCCAAAGATTGTCATCTGATACGTGTCATTAAGATGTGCCACCTTGGAAGTGTTTGTGCAGCATAAGCGTCTAAGAAATCTAGTGCGGCACCTTCATTTCTTTTGCTTTTGTTAATCGTACCTGTATATCCCAATCTCCATTTTCATGCTACTTAAGCTTCTCTGGTGTGCAGTGCTCGTGCTGAAACAAATCTTGACACTTACAAGAACCAAGGTATACTATTCTAATGGAAGTACATTCTATTTTTTTATCTCCTGCGCTCTTTCTCTGTCTCTCACCCACCCACCTCTTCTCTGTCAAAATATATTCACCATCCATTTGATGATATCTAGCTGTATCTTTACACTAGTTCTGTGGAATTACAGAATTGCTGACTGATGGAACTAACAAGAAATCTGGAGATAGCCTTGGTTCTGCCATTGAGCTAACTGTTGGAGACAAGAAGATAAAGAAAAGCAATAAAGGTGAAACCAATGCTGTAGAAAATCGGTCTGAAAATGGAATCGCCGAATCTTCTAAGAACTCCACGGAGATACTAGTGAAAGATTCTCTTGCATCACCAAATGCTGAGTTGAAAGTGAAGAAAAAAAGTAAAAAGGTTCAAACAGAACAAGTGATTACACAAGCAATGAAGGAATCCACTGCTGATACAGTTGGTCAGCTGCAAAAAGATGAATCCCTTGAGAAAAAAACTGATAAGAAGAAAAAGAAAAGCAAGTCTATTTCCGAACCACGTGATGCTAATGTTGAACCAGTGCCAGTAGATCCATTACCAGTGGCGAATGAAGAGAATTCAAAACTTTCCTTAGACGAAGTTAAAATTGATTCCGAGGCAGAAGGTAAATCTAAAGATAAAAAGAAGAAGAAAAAGAAGCAGAGTATGGGTTCTCACATTCAAAATGTTGATAAATCTGCATTTGAGAACATGCATGATGTTCCCTTGGAGGAGAAAAAAAGTTCAAAGAAAAGGAAAAGACTGGCTTCTGAAGAAAATGAGGTACACCCGGTTGAGAAATTAGCAAGCGAGGAATCAAAACGCAGAAAAACTGTTACTTTGGAAGAAACAAAGATCTGTGAGAAGATTACAGAAGTTAATGCAAATGCAGGAGATGGGATAGAAAGTAAAAGAGAAAATGGCTCTGTTAGTGAACGTGAGTTGCAAAACACATCTATTAAACAGACTGAGGCACCCACAAATAGGAACTTCGAGAAAGATGGAGCGAAATCTGCTACTCCGAAAACCAGAAGAAAGCAACATGAGGGTTCAGCAGAGGTATGGTGCCTCTGGTTTCTAATTAGTTATTGTGTTCTGGAAGTTGAATTTATTATTTGATAGTGTATGAAGATGATTTTTAGGTGGTTTTTGTGTCCTCTGGTGCATTCTTAAAAGTTATTTCATGAAAGCAATTAATTTATTCTTTGTGCCTCTATTTTGTGGGCACTAATTTGTTAGAAGAGTAAATTAAGTTGTAATTCAAAGAGATAAACGCGTAGGCTGAATCTTGTAGCATGAGCCGCCTAGAGGTGGTGCATGCAACTCTTGAACGGATCATCTGTTTGTGCTTGAGTTAAATTTGCAAGCTCTGCCTTGGTCCACATTTTTTTGACCTTGCATTAGGCTATATCAAAGTTGCACTTCTTTATATGACATGCCTTTCAGGTAAAGAGAGTACAGTAGTACCTAAATCGCTGTATGTTCTTAGACAACAGATTGATAAGTAATCTCTCTTCATATAACAGAAGAAGTATAATTTTGTAGAAGTATATAGAATTAGCCAGATCCTCTGAGCATGAACAGAATCGCCTTTGTTCTGTTTGCTTAATCAGGTTTAGTACCTAATATGCCTGCTATTTTGTAGGAGGTTCTTTTGTACTGGTGCAGTGGTGTTTTAGGCACTATGGGACAGGATGCTTCTGTGCTTTCTGTTTTATGTCAACATCTGTTTTCCTCTATTCAGTTGTTTGATTAGGGAAGGTAAAACATCAGTAAAAATTGGGTTTGTTTTCTTATAGATTGTGGAAATTATAAGTGTGAGCCAACTTCGAATAGGAGTCACAAATTGGTATTCTCCCTCTATATATTAGAATATATTAAGAGAATTTGAGTAGCTCAGTAGCTTATAAATGGTTGTCGATTCGTTTGTTTTGTTTGTGGGAGTTGATTTTATGTGATATTATATATACTACCATCATGCTTTTGGAATTTACTTCAATCTTTGGATGGGTAAAGTCTAGTGTATTATCCTTATTCCATGATAACAACTGTCACTGTTCTTTTGTGTGTGTTTTGGCCGGTATCCAAGTTGCTGTACACAAGCCTAGTTAGCCCCCAAGCAGCCCCATTTCCAGAAACCCCTGTCTCTCGACTGGTTCTTTTAAATTCAGTGTTCTGCATGAACCCAAATATAGTTAAATTAGTCTATATTTGTCCCACCCTTTTAAAACTAAACTACCCCTTTCAGAAACCAAATGCTGCCCCAAATACAACAGTGAGTATAATGCAGCACTATTAAAAATTTCCTTGTGATTTCTTCCCTTCCCTCGACAGGTTCAGTGTGTATTAAGTGTTAACAAATAGAACATTCTTGGCTTCAGCATAGATTCTTTGAGTCGATGTTTGTTTATTTTCTTGGTCCCTTTCTACTGCCCTGTTTTCCTTCTTTTTCATTTTGATGATTTAATCTTTGGTAGTATCATCACCCTTGATGTCATCTTTGTTAATATAACATGTCCACTTAGTATAACTGTCACCTCAATGTCTGCTTCTTTTTTGTTTTTGTTTTTGGCAGCCAAGGACGGTAAATGCATTTCAGAGGGTGAAAATTGATGAGGTGAAATATGCTGATGAGAGGCTCCAAGATAATTCTTATTGGGCCAAGGTATGGTTGTTTTTCCCTGTTATTTTGTTATACTTTTATTCTTAGTAATTATTATTCTTCTTGTTTCTCATTTCTTCTGTTCGTAGGCTACAGTGTTCGTTTATCTCTTATTTGAAATGTCTTGCAGAGTGGTGCGGACATTGGATATGGAGCAAAAGCACAGGAAATACTGGGGCAGGTCAAAGGAAGGTATGTTTAAGGACTATGGCATCATCTTTTATCTCCCTTTTATCCTTTTTATCCTTCATATTGTACGTTTAAAGGAAGAAGTTTTGGCGGAACAGTGCTTCCTGGAAAAGCCAGAACTAGTTAATTTGGGCACGGTCACGAAGCAATTTCCTTGTCCTAACTCATTAGAAAAACTTTTTATGGCTAGAAGCCATGGCAAGTAGATTTCTTTATTTTTGATCCGCGGCAAGTAGATTGCATTGTGTATCTTTTTGTGTTAGGTGATGAATGACAAGAATAAAGACCGAACTAGTACGTAAGGTGCAGGATTAATTCTATTTCTGTACGTATCTATTGAAAACTTCTTCTTTTTTCATCTTTTCGGGTGTTAACTTATCTGTGGCTACTTTTAATGGTATCAAGACTATACTTTCCATTAATGTGTTTGCAAAATCCTATTTCTATCTTCTTTTAGAATAGAATGTTTTCCTTGTTTTGTTATTGTTATGATTTAGTCTGTCCTTCAAGAACTTGTTTTTCTTCTTCCTATTGATTGGGTTAACATTCTCTGATTTAACTAAAGATAATAGACCCGATTAAAAAAAAAAAAAACCTAAAAGATAATAGGGGCGAGTCAGGTGACATCTTGGAATCTTGTAAAATAGAGGAATAAAGCCAGCTTCCCTTTTTGTTTGCATTAGGCTGACAAAACTTAATTCATGTTGGTATGATCTTTGTGGGCTTTGTTTAATATTGTTGTTGATCTCTCTCTCTCTCTCTCTCTCTAGGGATTTTCGCCATGAAAAAACAAAGAAGAAGCGTGGTAGTTACAGAGGAGGGCAGATTGATCTGCAAGCCCACTCAGTGAAGTTCAATTATTCGGATGAGGATTGAGAGGCTTCTAATTGCGATGGAAAGTTCTCTCCTTTTTGTTGTTATTTATGTCTGAAACTGTATCCAAATTTTGATTCTACAAAGTTCTCTCCTTTTTGTTATTTATGTCTGAAATTGTATCTAAATTTTGATTCTATTCAGATAATAATGATACTTCAGCTTAATTATTCTGCATTTTAAACTTTTAGTGTCAACCTTGCCCCTTCCCATCCCCCCAATGTTACTTAATTGTTGTATTGGATGTTATTCTTTAGAGTTTGTGACTAGCATCTGCTCTTTATTTTCTCTTGCCTGTATGGAGGGATACATCGGCCTTTTCCCAGTCCCAGGCATGCTCGTGCACTGGCTGTGCCCATTTCCGTAAGATGTGATGTACGCTTAAGGGCCAGATGGGCTGCATTAAGCATTACCTAAGTTGGAACTCTAAATCCAGATGTGATGTGATGTACTCTTAATGTATGGAATCGTTCGAAGCGTACCAGATGGGCTGCTTTAAGCATTACCTAAGTTGGAACTCTAAATCCTGCCCCGGTCCAGATTAGTGTATGGAATTGTTCGAAGTAGATCACTCTACTTCAACTTATAAATTTGCACGAGGAATCCAGCACCAAGAAAGTTCTGTCCAATACGAATTCAGGGTTTTGATGGCAAAACAATAAAACATGAAAGTAAAGCTGTGGGCATTCGAGATTGAGATGATATGAGCTCTTCAATTTGCAAGTCACCATGCATAAATTATTTATGGAAAAGATAATGTTAATCGGATATCAGTAAGTTGCTATTGTAAACATCAAAAAGGAGTGAACTATAGACTAATCCTTCTATCAGGCTACTCATGGAAAGGTTTCCCAATTCCTAAAGCAAGAAACAAAATGGTTTTGCTAACTTCAGCCCCACTGGGCAGTGGATAAGTCCATATTTAATATCAAAAAAGTTAGAGTTTCAATGTACTTGCACAGATATCAATGTTGTTTGACCTAGTTAGGAAAAAGTTTCAAAAACAATAGTGGACAAGAATTTTCGGTAAAATGAATGACTCAGATCACAAAATGAACCATGGCGAACCCATTTCCCCATGCATGAGGAAATCACATGGGAAGCTGCTGGTTTACTTGTAGATATTGAGAAAAACTTATTCACATAGGAGCCGTGAATAAAGTTTACGGCACTCATTCTTGGCCGGCCAAAACGCTTTTGGACAGCTGAGATTGCGCAGAGCTGTGAATAAGTTTTTCTTGTTGATATTATGAGTACTCTATATCATAAGACCATGCCAAAGGCAAAAACATCACCAAACCCATAGACTCGTTCTTCATACCCCCTCTAGGCTCTAGCAATCTCGTAAGTGAAAATATGACATGGCCAGAGATTTGGCATTTCTGGAAATGAATGCGTTAAGCATGAATCCACGGGTGCCATCTCTCCTGCAACAATCACAAGATCATGCATGCAGTCCAGTTGACGGCAACAAGCACGAAATATTCGAATCCACACTCGTTCTAGGGTCTCACCGAAAAACCGAGGCTGGAGGCCATTGCCATGGAAACTGGATGCTTCAGTCGACCGGCTAGAAGGCAAACGGTTGAATCGGGGCAGTAGTAGCAAGTAGGTTGTAGGACCAGCTGCTTGAAGTATACTTCAATCTCCAGCTTAACAGAAATGGTTGCAATCGTTCATTCTGGTTGTTATTTTCTTGCTTCCACTTTGTATGTAGATCGAAATACATCTATAAAATGCATTATAGGTTAACTTGAAAAAACTCTGTCCCCTATCTCAGAACGATGTGGTAGGAAATAAAGTACACGAGGATTTTCAGACAAAGGATCTGTGCCCACTGGAAGCTGTACATCGTCATCTTTTTCAATAAAATTTACTGAAATCCTCCTAATAAATACTCCATCCATCTCATAATTGTAGTACTCCGACGACAAATATTGATGTCCCTCAAAGGGGTATGTGGATCCGGGCCTCAAATCTAGTAGTCTCACACCATTTATCGTGTTCTTTCATGCTGGGCAACCACCTGTGTCTGGAAAAGATCTACCTTGTAAACCAAAGGTGGGGACTACAACATCCTTAGGATGGTTATAGAAAAATGGAGCTTCAATGTGCATTAATGCACTTCATTGGTCAACTTCTTTTCGGTGTCGCAATATAGTTAGGCACTTTGCCTTCCCGATCAAATTTGAAAATAAACAATAAAAGGCAGGTAGGCCCACACTTCTAGCAGCTATTTTGTACCAAAAGATAAGAGTAATCTATGAGCCTCACATTAGTTTAAGACAGCAATCTCGAAGACAGTGTAAAACTGGGGAAGGGAGAGAAAGAGAGACTTGAAATTGTACACATCTTAATAAAGCATTAAGAGCATGAGAAACAGTATCCCCCAAATCACAGTATCCAATGGATAGATATGAAAGTACCCAGGAATTTGGGCAAAGTGGCAGAAACCAGAAAGTTAGTTGTCAACTGGAAATTTACATTAACTAGAAAAAGCAGTCAATTTGTAAGGTTTTCATACAGCAGACAGTGGAAGTGGTGCATGGCTTTCTCCACGGATGGGGCATATCTTCCGGTAGAGTACGCTGGTGATTCAAGGCCCTTCTGAACAGATTCACTCAACACAATATCTTCCATCTGGTCACATGACAAAATACATTTGGGGAAAAGGAGCTAATGGAATTTCAATAGATTACAAGGACCTTCTAACATGTATTTTGATCATACCTGCACTCTCTCACTCTCTTCTAGACTTCTCTCTATGAAAGCTTTGTCATCCTGAAGCCAAATAGATGGCAAAGCAACACAAAAAGTGAGAGCACTATGGTTCATTTTAGCCAAGAGTACTTTAGCTTAGACTCCAGTAATGAGCATCTGGAATAGTAGATTGCGTGCATATCTAACCTTTGGCAATACATGTACAAAGTGATTGCCAACTTTGCCATCAAAATAATTCCGAGAATCGCATCAATTTTCATTTCTTTTGAGTTCGTTCCCTTTGTTTTGTTTAATTCTGAAAGGGCTGAGCATTCAGGTTGGGTTTACAAGAGGGTTGTTATTGTTATGGTACATATTTAAATGTGCAAATTGGGACAAAAGAGAATACCTTAAGGGAAGCATCAAGAAAATAGTCAAATATAACTTGACATTTTCTGGGTCCTAGTGGAAGTACTAGATTGGTGTCCATCCAGGGTCCATACCTGCAAGGACGAAAAGGGAAAAGCCAAGGATGCCATTTCGTTGCTTATCAATTCCTTACAGGTAAATCAACTCAAATCTTTTTATGCAAACTTACCGATTAATCATGAAATTTGGATAAATGAAAGCATATAGTGCTTCAGATCCAAGTCGATCAATCTTATCTTCAGTTTCCGCTGAACCACTGCCACATCGTTGGATGCTAACTTTCTCAAATACCTTTCTTATTGGAGGCAATGAGCAAGAGATAGCAAAGAAAACCGTCAGCAGAATGATATAAAAAGTTAATACTAGAAGTAACAGAATCGCTAAACATAACTCAAACTGGCAAAGTACAAATATCAAGGTGTCTCAGACTAAATATCATAGCCATAGTATCTTATTTGGAATATGAAAGTACAAATTTCAGAAAGATGAACTTGATGAACATACTGTTGTAGAATAGGAGTCAAGCTTAAGACCAGAAGCAAGACCCTTGTGTGCATATGGTACATGATAACCACCATCCAAGTAGTTGTCACAAAAAACCTGCAACAAGAAGCTTACAAAATCATCAGTGATCCACAGACATAAAAAATTAAACAGCACTGGGAAGTGGGAACTTTGCTGCTGGAGTGTGAGTTGCTTGTTTCCATAATGGAGAGACAACTTAATAAATAAAGACACTGAAATTGGACAATAAAATTGGTTTAAAAAAAGAAAGAAAAGAAGAAGAACATCTTGTTCCCCTCTGAAGTATTAGTCAAAGAACTTTAATTTCTATCAATCAGAGAAAACCAGGATGGGCCAATAGGCCCAATACTGTCCTTAGGTTCCCTTAGATTCGATTGCTTCTTTGCATGTTGCTTAGCTGTAATCAACAGACAGAATGACCAAATAAGCACCAGGTAGTGAGAACGATTTTTATTTCATGCAGTTTTGCTTATTCACCAAAATAAGCAAATCAGCAATGTGAATCAAACAAATAACAACATGATGGCATTGAGGGGTAGCCCTTCATGGATGTAGGGTCATCCGTCATCAACCAAAATAAACAATCAAACGAGATGAGATTTTTGCAAACAACGATGAAAAAAATTAAACCTTCCAGTTACATTCAATGGTGTATTCTCGTCTGCAAACATAACTCAGGGAAGAGTCAACTCCATTTGTACTCAGTATCTCTGACGAGCTACCTAGCCATTCATTTGCTACAGCTTTTCCATCAGCTCCTTGTTGAGAAGAACTCTGTTCCATGTTGAGCAGGACAAATGGTCCCCAAATAGCTACTTTCAGCGGCTTAAGTCCAAATTCCTGCCTTCCATGGCCGATATATCAGCCAAATTATCCTAGAGTATGTTATTAGAATGAGAAAATGAGGTTGCTACCGCAATGAAATTGCTGCATACATTAACATTGAACTTCTGTATTCCTGTTATTCTAGTTGCCTTTAGAAGTGCTCCATCCAACCCATAAGTCCAACCCTACAGAAAATAACAAATCAGTCACTCGATCATTAATTAATCTACAAATAATTAACAGAGGAACCAAAAATAAATAAAACATTCGATCGTTAAAGATTTTATCCTTTCTTTCCAATTTCAGTTACAGACCTTTTATCTGTCATTATGTCCAAATTATCTACGCATATGAGGGATCAGAATTTAAGGGCATCAGCCATTAGGTGCTTGTGACCAGACAATTTACAAGATTTGCTTTAATTTTTATCCAACTCTTAAACTTTTCCTTTACCATCCTATATTTACAACACAAGAAAATGGCTTAAATGAACTATAGACAGCTATGAGGAACAGCTTATTAAGCTTAAGAATCAACAAGCAACACATTGATGACAGTGATAACAAAGGAACATGAGTAACTAGACATACTATGGAGTTTAAACTTAGGGCACTATGACAAGGTGTCCATCAAATTCTAGTTAGTTGGCTACAAATAGATTATCTATATTAACTGAATCTATAAAACAAAAAACAGGAAATATATCAACTGTAAAACATGCTGGGCACCCCTTGGGAATCTACCATATCAATGCATTGTGCAACAAAGATTAGTCCTGTATATCACACTTAGTGGCAGGATCTGCCTACTAGGGTCATGATTCCGCTCCTGAACCTCACTCCTGTACTCTAAAGTTACACAACACAACAATAACATAACCAATTTAGTCCCCAATCATTGGGTGTTTGGGCGGGGGAGGATTGGAGACAGAGCTAACATTTGGCAATATATGCATAAAGTGGCTTGCTCTAAACAGTGGCCCCCTATACCTCCAAGAACCGAGGAGCCAAAGGGACTTTTTTGTTGTGGAACCATGCCCCCAAATCAAAGCTGAATGGCATTAGAGAGGGCAGACCTAGAGACCCAAATCAATTCTTGTACTCTAACGCAAGAAAGAAAAACTCCATCCCATGGAGTAGGATCGTGTTCCTAACTGGAAAGAATCTCTGAAATTCATACTCCTAAAGAAAAAGAAGAAGAGAGACCAATCCAAAGAAATATTTGGATAGTCTGCCAAATAATGAAGGGATAGTGAAGTGAGCTATGAGGATGACTACCAATTTTGGCTGCATGAGCAAGAGGTAACCATGGGCCTTGGTTTCAACTGGCTTTTCCATTTGAAAAGTGTCGGCGAATTAACATAATATGTTTTTATATGTAGAAAAACTAATTCCTGACATCAATATGATAATCTCAAATATTCATTCATATAACACCATACAACTTCAAAATGAATTTTTCACAATATTAATTGTTTATTTATGAAAGACAAATGAGCTCCTGTTGATGCTCCCAACCTTAGGAGCTTCTACATGCTCCTACTCCCGCTCCCAACCAGGGTAAGTAAGCTCACTTATGATTTCTTTTCCAATCAGTACTTCTACAAATCACCAACACCATGGAGTAACTCCATAGCTAGATTGGATATACCCAACAAGCAGTCAAAACTAACAGACTGTAAAAGAAGAAAACATGAAATGGAACAGAGAGAAGACACAGAAGATTTACTTGAGAACATTTAGTAATTTTTACATTTCCATGTTATTTTTGTAATAAAATCTAACTTACAGAATGAAAAGGGTAAGAGTGGACTTGAGTGCTGTAATTCTATGCCATCAGCCAACAGATACATGACAAGGACTCAAAAGCATTAGCTTAATCTGTTTATTTTTCATCTGGAAAGAAGCCTTGTTTCAATAAACCACGTTGTTGCCAACCATTTTCATGCCATGAGAAACATGGCATCCTAAGCAGTGAATAAGAATGTTTTTGGAAGCCTTCACATCCTCAACAACGATACCAGGTAATGAGTACAAAAAGTAGTAAACACACAAAAATTTCAAAATGAATCAAGTAGATGCTCTCCATGAGGCGACACAGAAACTCACATGATAGGGGCACACAAAGCAAGATTTTTGCCCACTTCCAAAGGCAAGAAGAGAGGCATGATGGCGACACACATTGTGAAAGGCATGAACATCACCATTATCACCCCGGCATACCACATACTCTACATTTCCCAACCTGGCACACTACACTAATTAGCCACCTTCAAATCAGTGCATCACACGCACACACGCACACATACGTTATACATTTAGGCATGATAAAAAACAGAATGACATCACGTGCACAAAAAGTACCTGCCAGTGAAAAAACTACCAGATTCTTTTATCTGATCCGTACATCCTAACAACAGCAATTACAAGCTCCGAATAAGCAAAAGTCTAATTAAAAAACAAAGCCCAACAGAAAATGAAACACCCGTGGATGCATATGACTCAATTTCATCATATGCAGCACAAAATATGATGACCCTCCAAGGTCTTCGCAATACTCTCTTTGGAATCTCTGTGGAAGAATACCGAATTTTCAACTCGTATTATCCTTTTTCATTTTATTTTATCAGCCCCATATGGAGAAAAAATGATCTTCATTTCTTAGGCTTAGTTTGGATGGAAAGGATGTGAATGATAATGGGAATGTGCTTCCAGGTCTCCATGATTTCAACATCGTCGTTTGGAATGGGCTATTCTGAACAGGAAACTGATTTGTAACTACAATCAACCCAGAATACATTTTTAGGATGTAAATAGAGTTCCACGATTGAGCCTGTAACTTAAGGTTACTATCGGAGATTGCGGCAATCAAACTAGAATCACATTCCCAAATTGATTTGACTAGCAAGATGATCCCCACAATCTCCGATAGTAACCTTAGACTTACAGGCTCAATCCTGAGAATCTAATAAACTTCCTCAAAAATGTTCCCTAATCAAAATTCTGGGACCTACTCCAAATATCATGAGGTTTACCCACTACAGGGTATTAGAGCATCTCCAAAGAAGATGGTAAAATCGAAAACAAACCATATTTGACAGCAAAAAAATACTCCGTGGGATAGTCAAGTTGCTACACTATTTGGTGTAGCTCTCTGAAACTTCAAGTTTGAATAGTGAGAAACGACTCTTCAAATTGTCACATCATCAATTATAGCATCTATGGTTGGTCAATTAATTTAATTCTTGAACAAAGTGGATCCCTTAAAGTCAACAGAGTAATAAAAAAACTTAGGTGTGAAGAGCCCCTTGGAGTGCGTGTACTGCAAGTGGCGGCTCTTCAACTTACCACATGCATCACCAAATCTATATCCAATATAGAAATTTGCTACCTCCCTTCGAGATGCTCTTAGATTTCTTCCAATAAGATTCTTTCTCATCTATTCTTATATGTGGACGGAATCTTTTTTGTGTGTGTGAACAACTTAGGAAGTTCTATCACAAAAGTAATCTTCACAATTGTCCCTCCAAAAAGAAAGTTTTTCCAACTAATTTTAATGTGCCATTAAATAACTCTTAGGGACAAAATGGTAAAATTGTCCGAACCAACCACCCACTACAACGCCGACAAAAAAAAAACTACCCATCCCCTTTTAGTCACATAATCCTTTGAAATGACATTCTCTCCAGCTCTCAATCCTTGCACTCACAAAACTTAATTTGTATACACTTTCGCACCTGCATCCGCCTGCGCATTTGCGCATTATGTGACTTGGTGGCCACGCCCACATCCAAGTATTCATGCGCACACACACAGTGCGTGCCCTCTTTCTAGCTAGTAGCTACCACTAAATGGCATTCCTTGATGAGAAATTCATAAGCAACCAAATAAGCATAACAAAAGAAACAAAATGAATAAAAACATATACTTAGGTAGAGAAGGGCTATAAAAGTTATATACCAACAGCCTGCCAGCCACGGAAGAAGACGCGATCGAATTCAAGAGAGAGAAAGCAAGGGTGGGTGTACCAGGAACTAGGTGGCGTGAGGGCTTCTTGGAGAGGGATTTTGGGATCGAATTCGTGGGCCAGTCTTCGAGTTTCGTCCAGAGCTTCAATTGAAGAAGAAGGAGAAAAGTTGGGATTGTAGGAAGAGGAAATGAAAGTTCTATTGGGAGATTGTATTGGACTAAAGCTCGAATTGGGCAATCGGCGGTTTGGGTTAGTGGGTTTATGAGATTGAAGGAGGTGGAAAGTGTTGGGTTTCAGAGTCATCGCCATGGCAAACTTGGCATGGACAAGGAGTTGGGTGATCGGCGGTTTTGGTGGTTAGTACTTAGGGGTTGTTCGGACAAAGAAATGGGCTGGCTTTCCAGCCAAAAATGGACAAAAAAAGCCACAGTGGTCTGGCTAAAAAAGCCAACCTCAAAAAGCTACGAGGAGTGAAATTACCAAAATGCTCTGCCTATTTGTCTTGCTCTGGCCTCCCAACAACCCTATCCTTTTCTCCACCGTAGCCACACACCGACTCCACAGTCCAAACCCTTTTCAGCACCTCTTTTTTCATCACCGACTCCACAGATAAGTTGGAGAATTTCTCCACAACTAGAGCATCCAAGTTGGGGAATTTGTGCACAGAACCCGTTCAGACGCCTGATGGGGGATTTCTCCACAGAACCCTTGAGGAGTTCAACATGCAAGTTGGGGGATTTCTCTAAGTTGGGGGATTTCTCCACAGCTAGAGTATCCAAATCCCGTCCAGACGCCTCCTCCAGCATCACCCCCTCCGATCCTCCTCACCAGCTGTCCACAGAACTCTCATCTCCTCCACCCACCAATTCTTCCGTCCATCTCCAAATCCCGTCAGGCGCAGGAACTCCCGCATCACCCCCCCTCCGATCGCGAACCCTACACAGCAGCAAGAACATCCACCCACGAGTTTTTCAGAGGCAGATCGTATTCATCCAGTGGGAGCTTTCTCTCTCTCTCTTCAAAACACGACAGTGAGTTCTCAAACCCTCGTCCGAGTTGATGTATGTAATGTTTGTGTTTGTTTGAATTTCCGTGAGGATGATTGCGACCGTAGGATGGTACCAGCTGTACCATAGTGAAACACAGTTTTTTCACCTCAACCATAGTTCACTGTGTTGTGTTTAAGAGTTCTATTGAACGAATAGAACCCATAGGGAGAACGATTCATATTTTCCTTCCTTTTTAATTTTCTCGTGTTTTTGTTTAACCAATCAAACAGCAAGAGTTCATCCATTTACAAAAATAATCTCCCTACGATGAATAATAATAACCGAACAGCAAAAGTTATTAATCTAATTTGCCCTAACCTAGTCTTGATTTCTTGGATATGTTGAAACAGATTTTGGTGCTTTTTGATGAGGTAGATGTATTACAAAAGTGATTATTTTCGGCCTCAATAAAAAGCTTGTCTTAAGTGATATATAGAGGATCACATGGTCGACTAGGGAAGATCCTTGTATTCCAGAGAGACATGAATTCAATTTTTTGGCTCTTTTTCTATTGTGAAAAAAAGGATTCACAAATTTCGTAATAATATTTGTATTTTGTATAGTTTGTTTTTGTTCTTCTATTTTCATCAAATGGTTTAATACAATTTTTGTAGTCCATCTAATCTGTATAGTCACCTAACAAGTCTTTCAATTCTCAAATCACCCTTCTTTTGCAAATATATCATTTGATGACTTCAATTTTATCCTTTTGCAAGCGATACATGTTGAAGTAAATCAGTTTTTAGTCATATTGAATTGAATGTACCATGTGAATTGTGTGATTCTTTTGTTCCAGCTATTTACCCGTTAGATGCGAATTGATAGCTGGGTGAATTGAATTAATGTGTGTGATACACATTATGAATAACAGTTCTAATTAGGGAATTGGTAGCCATGTTTGTTAAGAGGCTGACTTACGCTAGGAGCCTAGGAGTCTGTTGGGCTGTATCACACATACTTCGCTGTCAAGTTGCATCTTTCCTTATTGTGACTTACAGTGCATAGTATGAAAACTTTAATACTTATTTGATGTTTTATGTATCCTTCAATCTTCCTTAACATTTAATTTTGTGGTCACATTGGATTTATACCACATGGTACACTCTAAGATTGTTAAATTCTTTGGTTCGTTTAATATACGTGAAGACATGGTGTCCCCTCATAGGAGGATGAACCTTGGGAAGAAGGTAGCACCAACTCCCAGTCATCGCCTCTGGATTTTTGCCTCCCAGAGCATACAGACTCGGAAAAGCTAATTGGGATTCACAGATGACAAGGCTATTCTTACAGCTAGTCATAAAGGAGATTGAAGCTGAGGGTAGGGGAACGACACAACTTTCCAACAATTCGCTACACAACATTGCTGTAGAGCTCAGCGCTAGGACTGGAGAACTGATCACTATAAAGCAATGTAAGAATCGGTATTGCGTCTTGAAGCGGGATTGGCAGGCATGGATATTACTAGCTGATTCGAGAAGAGGTGCAACAGGCCTGGGTATGAATCCAGTCACAGGTACTTTTACAACTCCTAACCATTTTTGGGCTAACCTAATTGTGGCAAACATTTTCTCCATTTATTCATTTACCTTTTCTTGCATCACATATGTGCATGACGAAAGGCCAATAAGCTAATGTTCTAGTTTTTCTAGGTCATTGCATCAATCAGTTCATATTCAGGGCATTTATTGATGAAGCACTCATATTTGTTGTTGACGTAAAACTTTTTTTGGTGGCTCATGATAGATTTGAAACTAAGTTGGCAGATTGGAGTATATTTTGCACAGCCTAATTTATTTTATAGCATGGTCTTTACTTATTTGATTTTATCTATAGCTCATAACTGTGTGTTGTGGCTTGTAATTAGGGCAGCAAATTGTGCTATAATAATTGAGCTTGTTAATTATCATATTTTTCTGCAATTGATTGGTACGTACATAGTGGTATATAATGTCATGATGAGTCGGAAGATATGAGGACATCTGAAAACATATCCAATTGTGTCTAAAAATTGCTTTGGCCAGTTTGTAGTTGCTGCTTTTGGCCTGTCTTCACATGGCAACAGTGAAGTCTGCCATGTATTTGACCCAAACAGTGAACTCAGCCATGCCTTTGTAGTTTTTGACCAATAATGTTATATTGAATGATCACAAATGACCTGCCATTTGCTGAAACCTACAATGCCTTACATGTTTTTGACCAATGATGCCATTCATTGATCATAAATCACATGCCAAACAGTAAACCCTCAAATGCCTTACATGTTCTTGACCAATAATGCCATTCAAGGACCAGAAATCACATGCCAAACAGTGAACCGTGCCCCCATTTCACCTTTTGCAGCCTTTTCAAGCTCTTAATTGTGTCATTTGTTTTTCTCATCTCACCCGGGGTAATAAAAGCACGATACAATGGATGCAATATTATTCACCCACAAGTTGAAATCATTGACCAGGTCATACTCTAACCTAAACATACAAATCCTACGTATGCCGCAGAGGCTACCATTCCACACTTCCTCCTTGTCGGGTAAAGCTTATCTGCATGAACTAATGACTAGTCGTGATGAGAGGTTTCAACTTGAGCTTTGTATGCCTAAAGACACTTTTGCAAAAATAGTCCAAGAATTTCAAGGAATCTATGGCTGGAGTTCTTCTCGAATGAAAAATGATGGAGTTGATTGCTTCGAGAGTTTTGCAATGTTCATGCATCTACTGATGGGCCACTCAATCCAGATAACACACGAGAGGTTTCAGCACTCGGGCGACACTGTGAGCAGACATGTGCACAGTTTGTGGGCTTCACTCCTCATGCTAGAGGAGTTAGTATGTTTGTATGTATAGTTGTAGAAGAGTTGTTTTTGTTTTTATTTTGGCTAGTGGATCCGATTAGCCTTGAAGACGGATTTTTGAGCTCTCCACCGGCAACGATGGCAGTGTCAGTAGTGGATCCGATGGTAATCCTTCAGCCTGCGGCAGGAACGAGCTTCAATTAGGTGAAGATTTGGTGTCACTCAACCCTTCTTCACGAGTGTGTTTGATGGGTATGACCTCAGTGCTAATTTCTTGCGGCTTTTCTTTGTATCTTTTTTGTTGTATTATAGTTGTAATCTTTTCGTTTTAAGATAAATGGGATGATCTTGTTTGTCAAAATTAAATCGTTTGTTATTTATGCGCCAAATTTTCGTGAACCCAATTATTTTTAAAATATCCAAGAGAAAGCTCATGCTTAAATTTGTTTGAATAAAGTCAACAACAAAAAAAGCCAAGTGAAACAAAAAGAAGCCAAGTTGGCACTTGGGTTTTTTTTTTGGCGGAAACCGGCCCTAAATGTTGTAAGTGGAGTTGAACATTACCTTCCTTCCTAATGGTTGAAATTATGTGGATCCCACCACAAAGTGATGTCATGCTATCACACCTACTACGAGTGCAATTTTGGTCACCCTCCTTAAAGGAAAGCCTTCTTCCTATTGATTGATCCGGTGTGGATCAACCAATAGAAAAGAGGGTAATGTTCACTTTCTTTTAAAGAGGGTGACCAAAATTGCACTCGTAGTAAGTGTGATGTAATAAGGCCCTCTTTGGTAGGGGTTTTTTGGGGGTAAAAGTCACTCAAACCATCAACTACACCCCTTCATCAGTCAATTGCCATCACTAGTCAACTGCCATCACTTAATGCCATTTCGTCCGCATTTTGGACGTAACTTTGCCACATCTATCCATATTAAATTTTATGTCACATTTACCTTCCATTTTGGAGGGAAAGTTCCCTCCTCCTCATCTCTTCCCTCCTAAAGTTTATAAAATCCCCCTATACCTAGCAGACATCTCCATCCCCTAGTTCCATACCATTAGTTGGCTTTATGCGGGTATTTGTCAATCAATTGGCTTTATGCAGATATTTGTCTATCAGTTGGCTTTATGTGGATATTGTCTAATCTATTTCTTGAAGTGCTAGATCTTAAACCATCTTTTTGTGTAAACACACTCGGTTCTCTTAATTATACGGTGAAGTTACACTTATAGTCTCCAACATTTTATTTATCGAAAACAAGCATACTATTTTAAGACATGTTAAATTTAAGGCATTATAAAACCCTCCTTTTGAACTTACCTCCAAAATGCATGGATGATAAATGTGACATGGAAAAAATAATTTGGATAGAAGTAGCAAAATTCCGTTCAAAATGTGGAAGGAAGGGTGTTAAGTATTACCGATTGATAGATGAGGAGGTGTGGTTGATCGATTTTAAAGATCAATGGTGTTAAGTGCTAGTGAGTGAAAGATGAGGGGTCTGAGTGATTTTTATCCAAAGAGAGAAAGTGATCAGGATATGAAGAAGAGAGTTTTCTGACTGAAATTTCCAGAGAGAAGGGAGAGAGGAAACTCAGGAAAAGTATATTGTGAAATCTAACTTTGAAGTGACAAGAGGGAGTTATATATATAACATGTGCAAATTCGTTGATGTGATGAAAGGGTGGATGAGATGTACCAATACCATTATAAATCACCAGATATTGTGTCACAATTAGAAAATGTTTAGAGTTTTAGAATTGAAATACAGCTAAAAGAAGTGCAAAAATTGAGGGACATTTGTCACACTCATAGTCTTCCTAATCAAAAGTCATTTTTTGCATTAGTGTATAGCATAGATTCACAAATAAAGTACTTATTATTAATAGATGGAAGGTACGGATTGGGAGGGGCTGTAGTGCTGCTGATTTGACAATTCATCTCGGTATAAACTGTTAGGATTTAATCCAAGCTCCAACTAATTCAAGCCGTCGATTGTTCGGATCCCAATCCGGGTTGTCTGTTGCCGAGATGGACAGCTGGATCAAACGCACTACACGTATAGTACGGGAGGTGCACTACAGCGCCCCGGGTCCGGAAGGTACAAACCATTCTGGATCACAAATCATGAAACATATGAAAGGTAGATACTAGAAGGAAGGTGCATAACTATTCTGCTCTCTGCATATAATTAAGATTGACAAGTGGAACTTAATTTTCCGCATAAATGATAATATACTTATGCAATTCTAAATCATATACCTCTATCTCAGCTGAGCAGTTTTACCCCTTAAAACTTTGACTTTTTGTGTCTATACTGCACCACTTAAAACTTGCACTACTTAAAACTTCACCGCTCCAAACAAGTTCTCTTCATTGCCAAGTCTTCTACACAGTGGTGATGGCCGTGATGCACATCTCAACCAACCATTCCACAATGCATCCTACTTTATAAACTATGGTTAATTTGGACTCTAAACATCAAACAAACTTGAGCAATTGTTTCTCTCTCCCACGTCTGCAATGGAGCTCCAGTTTTCCTTCTCTCTCATCGCTTTCGTCGTCCTCCTCCTCATCTTCTTCCTGTTCTACTCAGTCAAATTACTGAAAAGAACCAAACGACTTCCAGGTCCATGGAAGTTACCTCTAATCGGAAGCGTTCACCACTTAGCCGTTCCCCACTTAGCTGGCACACTCCCTCATCATTCTCTGCAAAACTTGGCAGGGAAATACGGACCCCTCATGCATCTGCAGCTAGGAGAAAATTCAACGATTGTCGTATCATCACATCAATTGGCAGAAGAGGTATTGCGAACGCGAGATCCAGCCTTTGCGAATAGGCAAGAAGTTCTAGCAGCTAAGATCATGACCTATAATTACGTAGACATAGTATTTTCTCCCTATGGAGAATACTGGACACAAATGCGTAAAAGTTCCACCTTGGGACTCCTGAGCCCCCAAAAAGTCCGCTACTTTCGTTCTATTCGACAGGATGAGGTTTCCCGTCTAATCCATTCAATCAAATCTGACAAATCATCCTCAGATTCGTCAATCAATCTTACCGAATTTATTTTTTCGCTAACAAATGACATAACATTTAGAGCAGCTTTTGGAAAAAGATGTGAAAGCAAAAATGCACTCATACCCTTGATTCAGAAGGCAATAGAGCTGTCAGGTGGTTTGGATGTGTCTGATTTGTTTCCCTCACTCAAAGTACTTCACTTTCTCAGCAGAAAAAGGCCTAAATTGGAGAGGCTTCATCTAAAGATGAACGAAATCCTTGAGAATATCATCGATGAGCACGAAGAATACCTCGAGAGCTCTGAAGGGGGAGATGGCGAAGCTAGGGAGGAAGATCTAGTCGATGTGCTTCTTAGACTTAAGCAGAGAGGGGACCTTGAGTTTCCCATGACAAACGACAATATCAAAGCTGTTATTCTGGTTAGTATTTTTCGCTTACTTTCACATACACACTTCTTTCACCACAAACCAATAATATATAGCTTGCTTTTAACATCCTTACAGGACATTTTTTTTGCTGGAACCGAAACATCTTCAGCTACAGTCGAATGGGCAATGTCAGAAATGGTGAGGAATCGAAGAGTGATGGAAGAAGCACAAGATTAACTAAGACAAGCCCTCAAGGGGAAGAAGAGCATCGACGAAAGCCACATTCAGGATTTGAAATATTTGAAGAAGGTAATCAAAGAAACTCTGAGGTTACACCCTCCTGTTCCCTTGTTGCTTAGAGAATGTAGGGAACCAGCTAAGATTAATGGACACCTCATACCCATAAAAACAAAAGTTATAGTGAACGCCTGGGCTATCGGAAGAGATCCTGGATATTGGAAAGATGCCGAGAGTTTTTCACCAGAGAGATTCAATAATAGTTCTTTCGATTTTACAGTAAACAGAGACTATGTTCCGTTCGGGGCAGGGAAAAGGATGTGTCCAGGGATGTGGTTTGGCCTGGCGAATATCGAACTTCCTCTGGCTCAATTGTTGTATCACTTTGATTGGGAACTACCTGCCGGAACCAAGCCAGAAGATCTGGACATGACTGAGACATTTGGAGCAGCTACTAGGAGATCAGGCAACTTGCGCTTGATTCCCACTCCATATTTTTCTTGATCATGAGTGAGTAAAGCCACCATTAGAATGCGATGAGACCATGAATAATCCTCCTTATGATTATCTTGCAAATGGTTAAGTTCCACATTTCCATTTCCTATTTGTAAATTTTTCACACAAGTAATTTCAATTCCCTCACGTTTCCCTTTCCTTTGAGAAAATAAGATCTCATCGCGTACTACGGCCTTGCAAAAAATCAAGTCGATTGAACATCGATAACCTAGTGAACGAATCATATGTTTACAATGCAATAATCAATGTCCAAAATATTAAGCCAAAAATATGTTTACAACGCAATAATCAATGTCCAAAATATTAAGCCAAAAATTAAAGTCAAAAAGAGTGATTTGTTACTAGGTTATTGATGTTCGATCGACTTGATTTTTTGCAAGGCCATAGTAGGCAATGAGATCTTTCAAGTGAACCTTTCAGATCACGTTTTCGAGAATGGGATGGCGTTGTTTTGCCCATGGACAGCAGGCCTCCTTATCCAGCTAGACAAGATCAAGAACTAAAATTACTCCATGTAATAATCAATGTCATGAAGGCATAAATAACATAAATGATCCGACGACCGCAAGATACAAAAGAGTCCGAGAGTGATTGTGCCAACTGGGTATTTTGACCTATAATTTTCTTCGTTGATTGCCTGAGTTTTGGATACTTTTGCATCCAGATTGAAAGCATCTTACGTGAGATATAGAAATTTAGGACATAATCGAACCTTGTAAAAGTCTTTCATGAAACAATTCATAGGGTGAATAGTTTTTTTTTTTTTGTAAAAATATTCCATGAATGTATAGCTTTTGTTCCCTAACTTTGGTCATTTTGGACGTCACGAGCTTAAGCTCAAGCTTGATAGCTCGAAATTTGATAAGCATAAGCTCATGTTTGAAACCTTGAGATTAATTTGCATATTTCACAAGCCAAGCCAAGCTTATCATAATCACAAAATTTCAAATGCGAAATGAGTTTGAACAATTAGTTTGCAAAAATTCTCAAGCTCGGTTCGAGCTTGAACACATGTAATAATTAGTTGAGGCAAACCTAAGCAACACTATGTTTTGACTCGTTTGGATTGATTAGCACCCCTAGTTTCACAGAGTTCATGGGTCTTCTTGTACATCAATCAAACCATTCAGAAACCGTTTCATCATCGTGAGTTGCCAAGGTGAAGCTTGGACGTTTGTAAAGTTTCAAATCAAGGTGTGCACAAATAATATCTCGAGATTTCGTTCATTGGATCATTTTACCTCTTTAAAAATCAATCTACAAAAGTTAAACAATCGAAACTATGTAATTTTTAATTACCATCTTAGATAAAATTCTAAGCTAACTTGGTCCCCCCGGATGTGGCTGTTAACCCATCTAGTTGCCTTGCAAGGGGTGGGTTCAAGTTTATGGAGAGAAATCGAACTCCATTCAGTTGTTAACACATTAATACCCCACTTGAGTGGTGCTAGAACCACAAACACTTGTACAAACAAATACATCAACCCACTCACATTAAGTGTGGCGTGAGTTTGTGTATTTGTTTGTGGTTAAAGACTTATTAATCTCCGTTAACTCCCACTAATGTATACAATATTAAAAAAAAAAAAAAAAACTTCGTCCCCCTTAGGTCCTAATATTGTTTTGATCCCTGCTAATTTAGTTTAAATTACCCCATCTATCGCTCAGAAGATGACATTCCCGTTGCTTATTAAATAGATAATCCTTAAGCTATGTCACAAGTTGTGGAGAGTTGAATAAAATAATACTTCAACCAACCCCAAAAAAAAAAAGGGCAACTATTTGTAGCCCTGTATTTTCTCCCATAGCCCACTACATTTCGGTAATTGGTTGTTGAGAATTATAAATAACATTTCGGTAAATAGTTGTTGAAAATAAGATTATATTTCGGTAACTACGTGTCGAAACTATGTTCAACTTTCAATAAACAACTGCCAAACATACATTTTCGGTAAATAGCTGTTGAAAAAAATATTATATTTCGGTAAATTGAATGCTGAAAATGTATCTCAATTTCGATAGCTAACTGTCGAGTATAACTGAAAATTTTTAACGGTCTATGGGAGAAAATAAAGTGCTGCGAATAGCAGCGCCCAAAAAAAAAAACACATTATCAGAACAAATGTGGGCAGGTACAATAGGAGAGAAACAACATATTACGGTTCTTTGGTGTTTGGAGTTGGAGTTGAAATTCATCGTAGTTATGAACTAAGATGATACATGTTGATATTTACACTCCTGCATGCAAAATGATGTTCTTGACAGGGCAAAGGTATTCCGAAAATTCTACGGGCACGGACAGGTGTGTGCACTGATGGTGCATAGACAGGCACTCAGGGCCCACTCCGGGTTGTCAAGGATTGTGCAGTTTCATGTCCTGATAAGAAATACAAATCTCAACAGGAAGAATTGGCAGGATGTGGTTTTCCTTTGGAACCAAAGAAAAAATTGCCAGGGCGCGTCCCAGGATTTGCCCACTGAATTCACTTCATTGATCACACTAACTAAAATTGGTGACTTCAAATCTCTTCTACTCGCGTTTCTATTGCTCAGAACATCAACATTCAACAGTATTACAGCGTACTGTGGTAAGGATCCATACACAATATTGCAACCAAACCAGAAGCAATGAGGAGTATACGTGGCTTTTGTAACTTACAGTAAAACATGTTGAACACCCCCAACTTACAACGGTACATAGTTGCTAAGCGTACCATGGTAAGGATCCATAACAACATCGCAACCAAACCAAAAACAATGATAAGTATAGTGACTTTCGTAACTAACAGTAAAACATGTAGAACACCCCCAACTTACACCAGTACATAGTTGCTAAAGGGCGAGAGGCACACTTAGGTGAGAAAAATAGCATACGGTGATACGCCAATATACAAAAAAATAAACACCAAGACAATAGAGTTTATAAGGTGTACCATCTAAAGATTCATAAAACATCCACCAATGTCAAATTCTCAAAAATTGTTGCATAGAGTAAACTGGCTGAAAAAACGTAGGAAATCATTGTTCACCAATAAAATAAAATAAAAAAAAGCAGAAGAACAGCAGACGCAAAGAAGAAGAAGACTGGCTACATTGTTCACAGAAAACCCAACGCAGAAGAACAGCAGACGCAGCACTGTCAAAATGCAGAAGAAGAAGAAATGTTTCTCAACAATTGTTGCATAGAATCTTGACGGTTGAATGATTAACGCTGTGATGAAATCACCTCCGTAGTTCAGAATCGAAGCTAGGGTTTGCTTCTTTCCATGAACGATATCGATAAGTCTGGATCTAATGTTTCAACGTAGTTTTAGAATTTCCCGATCCGTTTTTTTTTTTGTTCCCCTTTTTTTCTTCTCAAAATTCAAGGCTTGAAATCAAATCAAATCAAACACACTTCAAAGAGGCGTGAGTTTTTGCTCCTTCACACCTCTCTCCTAGGCGCGCATGGTGAGCCTGTTTCAAGGCAACTTGCCTAGACCTATTTGAGGCGCCACAATGGAGGCTTGACGCGCCTGGAGCCTAGGCGCGTGCCTAGTTCACATTGGACAACTATGCAACAGTACAAAACTGATCCGAATATCCTTGCTTGCAATTTGCAAAGCAGCTAGCAAGATTAGTGAGAGAGAGAAACGGGACTAAAACCCAAAAACCTCCAGGCAGGCTGCAGAGTGCAATTGAAGACAAAGCAACTAGCAGACTAAAAACATTCCCATCTCACTAAGCAGTAAAACCCAACTCAATTAAGTCGACCATTATTGAAAGGGCATTGCATTTTCGTTACATTTCATCTTTCTCATAGCCAAAATAAGGCCCCTATCCTATTTGTATGTATTTTCTCATACTCAACAAACAAACAGGCAGTTACACACTTGCACATAAAATTATGCCCCACATGAAGTCAAATTCAAATTCACCTGCTACCCATTTATAACCAGGCACATAAAGATTAGCAGAATCCATATTCCTCAAGGTTTAGTCCGCAAAAACCCCATAAATGCCATTCTAGAAATGTGTAGCTAATGCCAAAAATTGTAGTGCATAAGAGACTTGTACCATGTGCACAATACAAGGCTTTTTATGCACTACAATTTTGGCACCAACAAAAACAGTTTTGACATTATCATTTGCCTTCGAGAATAAGTAAAGAAAAGCATATAAGATTCATAGACTCCTCAAAAATGGGTAACCGGAACCCCACCAAAGGATTTTGTCATTTCACTTCATCGGAGTCAACACATCCTACTTTGGTTTATTACCTCATTCTCGGAAACACTTATCCTACATAAAAGTCACCCATAAATAATACGAGGTCAAATTTCCATGCCGCCAACAACCCATTTATAATGATGAATTAAAAATTTGCAGAATCCATAAAGCTGAAGTCTAATCAAGAACAAAGCCGTAAAATTCACTTCCAAAACCAGACTTAGTTAAGTTGACCATCATGAAAACAAGTCAAACGACATTGCATTTCATCTGTCTCACAGCCAAAACCCAAAATAGAAACCCTTAATCCTAATTCTTGTTATTCACTCATATTCCTCAGCAAACACAAACATTGTTATACATAAAATAACTTCACGCGTATGTTAAGTCAAATTTTCATATCACCAGCCAAGTAGCCACCCAATTAGACAATTAAAAAAAATCTACCCTACTATAAGCAGGCAGATAAGATTTGTAGAATTGATAAAGCTCAAGGTTTAATCCTAAAGAATCCCATAAATACAATTCCATAATCAACTCAAGAAACAGGAAAACAATTCACAGCCTCCCCAGAAACGGGTAAACACCACCAAAGTTTTCATTTCGTACAAGCAAACACAAAATAATCCTATTTCTCTTTATTACCTCATTTTCTCCGACAATCATCCTACATAAACATCACCCACAACATAATATGCGGTCAAATTTCCACGTCGCCAGCGAGCCATTTATAAGCAAGACATTGCAGAATCCACAATGATCAAGGTTTAATCCAGAACAAATAAAAAAGTGCAATTCAGGAATCAACTTAAAAAACACGAAAAGCGATCACTTCGTCGAAGCCAACATAAGACCATAAATCCTATTTCTGCTTATTACCTAACTTTTCGCAAGTTGTGTGATGATTTCTAGCACCAAATGTTGTGCTGCAATAACATCATTGCAAGAGAGATGGCCTCCAGTGAGCTTAGTCAACTGGTTACCAGTGATATATCCCCAATTATGCAGTCCACTAGATGCAATTGTTGTTCATCCTTCAAATTGCCCAGTAGCTTATGAATGCATTCTACATTGGGGGGTGTGATATGACGTGCTTCTCCCTTACTTGATTCGTGTCCTCAAATAACGGAGACGCACGTCATATCTCACCCCCAATGTCAAATGTATTCATCAGCTACTAGACAATCTGAATGATGACCAACAAATGTATCTGGCGGACCGGCACAATTGGGGATATATCGCAATTAACCAGCATGGGCGCACATGAGGCAATCTCTCTCCCAGTGAAATTATTGCAACACAACATTCGATACTAAAAATCATTACACAGCTTGCAAAACGTTAGGTAATAAACAGAAATAGGATTCAGAGTTTATGTTAGCTTCAACGAAATGAATTGGTTTATTGTTTCTTAAGTTCATTCTTGAATTTCACTTTTTATTTGTTCTGGATTAAACTTGAGCGTTGTGGATTCTGCAAAGTCTTGCTTATAAATGGGTCACTGGCGACGTGCGAATTTGACCTCATCCATTTCACGAGCTACCCAATCATAAGCAAGCACATAACATTCTGAGAATCCATAAAGCTCAAGGATGTAATCCACAACAATCCCATAAATGCTATTCCAGAAGCCAACGAAACATAATCCTATTTCTGTTTATTACTGCCTTATTTTCCGCAACAATCCTCTTACATAAACATCCCCCATCCATAATATTATTAGGTCAAATTCCCGTGGCTCCGGCGACCCATTGATAATCATGAATTAAAATTCGCATTATCCATAAAACTCAAGGTCTAACCAAAAACAAACCCGTAAAATTCACTTCCAAAATGGCAACATCTACTCGAAAAAAATACCTCAAAATTAAAAAGGTCAAAGATAAATAAACTCCCCCCAAAAGGGTATCGAAAAGAAAAACCCACAAGACAAATTCATCTCAGATAAGCAGGGATCTTAATGCGAAGAAAGAGCATACTCATAACATAACCAATCACGATGGAGGCCACCCCGGCCGAAGCAAACGACACCTTGACGCTCCTGGCCCGGTTCTTATCCAAGGCCAGATCCAGCAGCACGATCCCCATCCCGCCGAGGACGAACATGAAGCCCGAGGAGAGGCCCTCGATGATGTACTGGCCGTTGACGCGGCCGGGGAGGAAGACGACGGGCTTGACGGCGCCGGTGTGGCGGTCCTGGGTGGATCCGATGCCGGGGGGCTCCACGATGACGTCGTAGACGATGCCGGAGACGATGACGAAGTAGGTGAGGAGGAGGAGGGAGAAGACGGTGAAGGGGGAGGGGAGGGTGAGCGAGGGGAGCTTCAGGCGGAGGCGGGGAGGGCGGAGGAAGGAGTAGGGGAGGAGGGAGAGGAGGTGGAGGAGTGGGTCGACGGAGGAGGTGGAGGAGTCCGCCGTGGCGGTTTGATCTGGGGTTGGGGAGGTGGTTTGGGAGTCTTGTTTTGGAGCCATTTTTGGGTGTTTTTTGCGATTCACTGAAGTTTCAGTGAAACAGAGAGGGAGAGATCTATTTCTCCAGTGAAGACCGGAGACCTTGGGAGTTAGGGTCTGAACGCTGCTACAGGTAATGTTGTACAGCAGACTCGCCCAGACTACTTTTATGCCCATCTCGGATTCTGGAGACACGATCAGAACCGTTCATTTTGTTCATTTTATTCAAAATACTTCGTTTAGAGTCCCTGTTAAAAATTAACTCAATCTAATATCGGGAGGGGTGTTTACAAATCATCCAACTTTACTTCAAAATTTAGCCACGGTTCCGATCATCTTTACGAGACACAAGACGGGCGTAAAAGTGGTCGGTGCACGATTACTGTGCAGCCTTTGCTGTACTTATATCTTTAATGTTTTACTGTTAGGGTCTGTTTGGAAATTGAGGAAGAGGAAAATTGAGAGTTCCCCAAATTTGGCTCAAGCTAAAACTTGTGGCACAAAGTCCATTTGTCAATTCCACAAAAATCTCACCCTTTTGGCTTTTTTCTCCTTCACTCAAAAAACCTACTCCCTTCGTCTTCATTCTTTTGTCTCGTGTCCTTGTTTATCAGATAAAAAATTAATTATAATTTTTACGGAGTAATTTGTAATAATTCATATATATGTAATATGAATCATATTTGATGGATCTCAATAAGCTCTTCTATACAATATTTTCAAAATTACCTAAAAGATTATAGATTATAAAATATAATCAATTGAAAAGTAGCACGAATTTCCAAAAGGGACTAAAGAATTGGCAGAAAGATATACTCATACTTTTCGAATTACATCTAATCTTCTATACAAAAAGGAAAATCTTCAAATAACATTATCTAAATCCTGCTTTGACATAAATGGTTTATATTTCAAATTTTGAATTTTTAGATTCTAGTCAAAAAATTAAGAATGGGAAGTCTAAAATTTATTCTAGTTATATAAGCAACCACAAGGCCCCGTTCAGTTGCCAGGAAAGTACAGGAAAGGATGGGAAAATCAATTTTTCCATAACTTTCCTAGTGTTCAGTTGGCAGGAAAATTCTAGGACTTACCAATTTAAGTTTTCCTGCAGGAATTATTTTCCTGCAAAAGTGATTCTGCAAAAAACACAGGATTTTGCGTCGCGGGAAAAGGAAAATGAGTAAACACTCACAAAATTTTCCCGAAAGTTTCTTTTTCCTGACAAATGAACAACTAAATCTTAATTTTTCTTGCAAAATTCTTTTGTCAAATGAACACTCACAGGAAAATAATTTTCTTTTTCTTTTACTTCACCTCACTTCACTTTTTCTAGGAACCAATTTTCCACACAACTTTCTCGACAACTGAACAGAACCCAAGTTTAGAACTTTCCATGGCTGTAACATTTCTATCCAGCTGAAAACTCCACATTTGAGTTTCACAAATCTTGGCGGCAAAACAGAAGAGCACATCTTTCAATACTCTCTTAGAGCATCTACAGTGGTATAATCAAAACAAAAATGTTTATAAGGTTAGCAACATTTGCTCAAAAAGAGCTCACATTGGAATTACCAAACTTAGAAATATCTTAGCAACTCATCAAATTTTGACACTTGGATAATCAAAACTATCAATCTTTTGCCAATAATTAAATTTAATTGTCTTCACATTTTCTCAATTAAGTACATCATCATTACACGAAAACCTTCTTTCTTCCATTTTCAACATGTTTATAACAAAAAAACTTTAAAAAACAGTTTTTTATTTTTTGCAAAAACAGTTTTTTTACACGTTTTTTTTATTAAAACTGTTTGTCTCAATTTTTTTTTTGAAAAGTTTTATTTCAAAACAGTTTTTTTTATTAAAACTTTTTTTTTTTCTAAAACTGCTCATTTGGAAAAAAAATTCTATTCAAAAATTGTTTTTCTTTTATCTTTTTCCCGAAAACTTTTTTTTTAATCAAAGTTTTCAAAAAACCATTTTCTCTTTTGCTAATAACCTATTTTTATTAGTTTGAAAACTATTTTTAAAAAATTATTTTCTATGTCAATTTATAGATTTTTATAAGTTAAAAAGGTGATGTGGCAAATTTTGGTTATTCAATTTGATTGTACCATTGTGGACCTCTACATTGCTAACCTCAGCAATCCCTTAAATGGATAACCAAAAGATGATGTGGCAGGATTTGAATTTTACAGGATATCCTCTCCATTTATTGTTTTCCATTGTCCCTGGATGGCCTTAATAATCATATATATGCACTATTATTATTAGCTAAAGGTCTATCTATACAAATACATGCAACACGTACGCAGATCAACTATGCGAATTAGCTTCGTTTTTTACTTTATTATATACCGGAAATGTCGACAAGTGGATACTAAAAGCAAATGTCCTTGCTTTCTAATTCTTCCTAACTTCTGTTAGGAATTTGAAAAAACAAAGAATTATAAACTATAAACTTGAGTGTGTAAGGATGCTCAAATTAAAGATTTGCGATGGATTATTTTTAAAATTGTCATTTTTAGCAGGCTTCATGACTGATCTCTTTTGGACCCATTAACCTTTAGGTTTCAGAAATTCTATGAGTTTCTATGAACTATGTCTATATTGTCTGCAGATTTCAACAATAGGTGAGCTTTTTTATAACAACATTTTGTGCACGGAAGGAAAAAGACAATTAAGAAAGGCAGGGCAAAACAATTATGATTCCTCATTTATTTGAGTTGAATCCAGATACTTGTTTTCGACTTAGCGTGCGTTCCCACTAAAAAAAAAATGAGAAATTTATATAAATGGTCTTTCTAGTTTCATTCGAGTCTCATTTTTGTCCTCCAAGTATCAATTTCAACTCTTTTGACCTTCAAATTTGATTTTTGTACCAAATTAGTCCAATTGATAACTTCTGTCAGCCAAACTGGACAAAAAAAATTAGATTGATGGCAATTTGGACGTTGCAGTTCGTACTAAGTTGGTCCAATTGATAACATCTACCCTCAATATGATTTTTCCGTCAAATTTGGTTGACAAATGTTATCAATTAGACCAACTTGATACGAGAACGAAACTTGAAGGTCAAAAGAGTTGCAATTAATATTTGGAGGACTAAAATGAGATTCGAGTGAAACTTGAAGGACCATTTTTATAAATTTCCCAAAAAAATTTGTCTCCAGTCTGATGTCATTAGCTCTAAGTTGTTTCTGCTCATAGTATTGAGCAAGGCTACAATTCCTGACCGGGAACTCCCGACCGAAATCTCGATGTCGTTCCGGGTCAGCTCCGGCCATCGGACGGCTGATCGGAGCCGACCAAAAATTCTAAAAAAAAAAATCAAGTGGGCTCGCGCGAGAATCAACGGCATCTGACGTGTGTAGGTGGCCGATCCAAACACTCCATTTTTTTGTATAAACATAGATACAAAAAAATGGAGTGTTTGGATCGGCCACCTAAACACGTCGGATGCCGTTGATTCTTGCATAGACCCACAAGGTTTTTTTTTTTTAGAATTTTTGGTCGGCTCCGATCAGCCGTCCGGTGGCTGGAGCAGGCCCGGAGCGGCGTTGGGATTTCGGTCGGGAGTTCCCGGTCAGAATACTCAGATTTTCTGCATAGTATTTTAGTTGATGTATGTGAAGAGAATAAGCTGCCTAGAAATTCGTGAAAATATGGGCTTCAGTCGATTTAATTTAGGGAAACACCCCTTTAGACCAAATGTTTGTATAAGATCCGTACCATTTCGGCATAGAAAACTACTTCCAAGTAGAGACAGAACCACTAGTGTTCTATTGGGGGCCAAGGCCGACGCGTCGTTTCAGGATTTTTTTTTTTTTAAAAAAACACAAAACAATATGAATACTTCACACGACCAATTGGGAAGTATTTTCAGGAACTGGGAAGTTCAAACAATATTTTTAACAATGGAGCTTAATCATTTTGACCATAACGTCGTTCGGCATCCGGAATTGAAAGAATTAGGAAGTATTTTCGGGCTATGTCAATGTGATTGAGACTAAGAAAATCAACAACCTACCTACTTACTGGTCTAAAGAGTGGTAGTACTTACGCTTATCTTACTCTTCATAGTTCGGTCCCCCGTTTATAAAATTCTGGTTCCGTCTTTGCTTCTAAGCATCCTTCTACAGATTGAAAAATATCAAGAGCAGTTAAAAAACACTAATTTAAAGTGTACATGATTTTGAAAAACCAAGTTAAGGGAAATAAATTCAAAGCAAGAGAAGGTCTTACCTAGAAAAAAAATGTATAGAACCTTTGAGTCTTATCCATACCAAAAATTTGGAGGCAGAGCCATATTTTCTCAAGCAATATTCACGTCATGCGATTCCCAAAACAGCCAGAGTAATCTCTTCCCATGAACATCTTGTTGAAGAACCTTTTGAGCACAAATTCCGGGGATTAGAGAAAAGGGTTTTGCTCAAAAAGTTCTCACAGAGTTGCTCCTCAGAAACGGTGGATCAACAACTCTGGTTTTGAGAGAATCAACGACGCTTCAGTTTAATCGCAACTAGTGAATTTGGTTGCGCGCGAAGGCGCTCAGACAAAGAGAAGTACTACGATGACCGCACTCTTTTCATTGCTCTTTTGCAGCGCTTCATAAGGGTTTGATTCGAACAGTTTTTGTTTGTATTTTATTGAACGGTTCAATAAAAAACTGTTCAAATCAAGCCCTTTCCGAATTTTTTTTCCCAATTTCTCACTTGTACTCTTAAAATTACGTTATTAAGCTGCTCAGATCATCAAAATTCGATCCGGAAAGGGGAGATGCAGACGGGAAGGGGTGTGAACTTGAACCGAACTATATATATATATATATATATATATATATATATATTAGGAGAAGTTCAGCAGTTTTGCCCTACCAATATATGCGATTGAGCTAATATTTTTTGAGATCTCGTAAAATAATTAAAATTTATAAGTATTTTTTCTGTATTATAGGAGTGGATCACGCAAGAAATGGTGAAAAAGAGCTGCAGAATAGGTGCAGTGATCCTACGGTTAATGCTCAAAAATAGGACCAATAAAACAAATTTTCGTTGTTTGGAGTGCAAAATTTAAATGGCTAATTATATATTTATTTATATATATAATCATTGTATTTGATCATATTCTATTCCGGTCAATTTGAACTGTTTTTATTTTGAAATTTGAATAAACCCAATTTTATCAATATTTATAGTACTTACGTGGATAGTGAATACTGAATAATGTGTATGTAGCAAAGAATTTTGGGTCTAAATCATAGAATTGGAGGTCCTAGGCGTGATTGTAGGGATACAAATACTATTCTTGAAATTCATTGTTAATTATAGGGGAAAACTATAATACACACCCCTTATTTGGGTGTGTATCATATGCACTCCTCAAAATATTATGAATTATAGAGAAAATGCTACGAATCTTGTTGCTAAAAAGTTATAAATCACATGAAGGTTACGAGATACACCAAAATGTTATGAATCATAATGAAAATGTTACGAATCGTACTGCTGAAAAGTTATGAATTCTAGAACAAAAGTTACAAAACATGCTAAAATATTATGAATGAACCATAAAATAGTTATACTCTTTTAAGGGGTGTGTATTATAGACTTTCCCTTATAATTAACAATGAATTTCAAGAATAGTACTTGTATCCCTATAATCACCCCTTATTCGTTCATTCCTCTCGATTGACCCACCCTGGCGAACAACGCCCCACCCCAGCGCAACCTAGAATCAGTGTTACAGCTCTATCTCTCACTCTCTCCAATGAAGCTTTGTTGTTTTCCCGAAGAGAGAATTTTTTTGAAATCGGTGGATGGTGGTGTGTTTATTTGTGAAGTATGCATGTGTGATTATTATCAACATGAGATTAGCTTCGACTATGTCCCAATGACTGGAAAAAAGATAAATAGTTGGTCCCATTGGAGTTGCTGGCAATTATGGGTTTTCCAATAGCATCGATTTTTTTGGAGTAAAACAATTCACAAGAACTAGAGGGGCTGATGAATAGTTTCTCTATCGGAGTTTGGATTTATTATATGGTATAAATTTAGTTAATTTGAGGGAATTTATTGTGAGAAATATATTGTAGTATTTGAGAGGTTTTATTTTATTCGTTCATAGTTCTAGCACGGGTCAATGAATTTGTTATTCAATATGATTTTGAGTGAGCTTGGCTAGCGGAATGTCCGTGCCTGAAGGCACTAGCAAACAAAAACCCAACTGTCTTCACAAAATCCACTTCATAAGTTTGAAAGAAGATTGAGGTGGTTTCACTTCCAACATGGCTTTTGACGTTGCAAGGTTGGTTATTACAACCTGCAAAAATCAAATATTGTTTTAGCTCACACATACTATTTCAAGCATCAAGTATTTTAGTCGAAGTCGATGCCATTGTATTATTGGGACCCGGGGATCCTGCAAGGAGCATCACAACTGTCCGTGAGTGTTTGCAACGGTTCGGATTTAAATGAAACTTTTCCAAGTAAAAGTTATCTGGAAAAGTTTCATTCTTTTACTTGGAAAAGTTTCATTTAAATCCATACCATTGCAAACACTCACAGACGATTGTGATGCGTCCTACATGCCCCTGCAGTGCACCCTGCACTACAGGGTTTCCGGATCCGTATTGTTGGGCATGCATCTACTAAACCTTAATGCAGGCTATTCCTCAATATCGAAAACTAATCACATATTAGTTAGCAAAGAAGCAAATTTGTAGGTAGTTATAAACTACACATTGCTGGAAGTTAACGCATTAAGAACTCAACTTCCAACTCATCTTTTACCTGGTACAAAGAACTCAGCAACTCATCTTTTTCACTCTCCATGGAGAACGCAAAACCACCAAATACAACAAGAGAAATCAGCTTCAATATTCCAAATTCGCGAGTTCCCCATCATATTTACTATGCTATTTGCCACAAAGCTAACATGTCATTAAACACAACTACACTATTTGCTCAAACAAAAGAAAATACTAATCTCCATGTGGAAACAGAAAAATGGAGACCAAAAACAGACAACAACAAAATAAGAAAACGGTCTTGCCGTAAGAGAAGAAGATCAAAAGAGATATCGGCAAAACGCTCGACCTCCTATTTGATCGGGTATTCCTCCAAGAGATATACACGTAGTAACTACAAAAGATACCAGCAATACGTTGGAAAAAATATGAAACACTACTTGAAAATAACACTTTTAGTCAACTACATATGAATTACGGGTTGAAAAAAATAATTAGGGCAGATATTCAAGTGCTTCAATGACTTGCCAAAGTTTCAAGGGCAAAACATAACCGGCAATACCGGAAATAGAAACTGACCAACAAAATCTATTATATCTGGACGCAAGGTATATTGGTTTCAGATTTTATCAAGCAAAAAGTGTTTGTGAAATCCTACTGCGACAATGTCCTTTCCCTTTTCCTTGGCTACATAGCTGGCCTTCTTATTCCCTTTAGAAAGTTCCATTGCTCTTTTATTTGGAAGAAAAAAAACAAATAAACCACTCATTAGGATAAAATAATTTTTAGCCAATATTTGTTTAATTAACAAACTCAAAGAGATGGGAATAGCCTCCATAACCACAATTTATGATTTGTACATATCGGTTTAAGTTTTGGCTGGACAAATTTTGTCTGTGCCTACAGCACTACCCACCCCGATTGGAATTACCTTTTAAATCTTTGTGGTGGCTCAAATACTATTGTAGCTAGAACTAAGTCAACCCCTCCACTAATTTATAGATCTTGATAAATGAAATTCAACTACCTACGTATAAATAGTCTGTTTATGGTATTTTCTAACCTAATAATGTGAAAAATCGAGTACATCAATTTCACCGTTGGATTGTTGGAAAAGCCAAATTCTAATTTTACATTAAAGACATTAGCCTAATTGCATGCTTTTACACATGCAATTCATCCAGAGGTAAACTGGAGTTTTGTTGTGAAACTGGAGAAAGGTTTCAAAGTCCTTAGCAAGTATATATTCAGCCCATGGAATTTTTAGGTTAGTTCATTTTTAGTTGGAGTATATGTAGACACTGACAAAAAAGAGGCGAAAATACGACTTAAGGGCTTGTTATTAATCCTATCAAGGCCTATGTTCCGTGGCAATTGGCTTTGAATTCTCTTGGGAAATA
This sequence comes from Rhododendron mucronatum var. ripense, assembly GCA_019656295.1. Classification (NCBI taxonomy): domain Eukaryota; kingdom Viridiplantae; phylum Streptophyta; class Magnoliopsida; order Ericales; family Ericaceae; genus Rhododendron; species Rhododendron mucronatum. Next base: position 1,324,347 of record BPLT01000106.1, read on the forward strand.
TTTCTAGTTCCCAAATCACTCATTCTTCATTGGTCTCTCGCACATTTCATCGAACACGTAAAATGCGAGTAGAAATTTTAAGTAGAAATTTCTACTTGCACATTTCATCTTCCATGCAGCTTTCAACGTTGTTCTTGATGTCGATACCTTGGTGGATTTCGTCGCGGTGACACCAATGATTGTAGTGGATTTTGTCGCCGATGACACCAGTGACAGCGGTCGATTTCGTTCGAAGAGAGAGAGAGAGAGAGAGAGGGAACAGTGTAGATGAGAGTGACAGAGATAAGAGATTACCAGAGAAACCCATTACCAGGGGAAACCCAAATGACGCTGATGTTTTTTTTCCCCACCAAACCCGTTCTACTCAACTAAGCTGAGTTTTTTTCTTCTTTTAATCAATACAACGAAAGCTGATTGGTAAGGAAAAAAAACAAACCGATGGCTTTTTTGTAATATACTTAAAAGAGTGTGGTTACATTATCAAGAGTAGGAAAACACACCTCAGCCCTTTGATCAAATGAATCCCACATCTTCTAACAATTTGGGTTTGTCTGGGGTCCACACGCTTGTGTTTTATTATATAGATAACACGTTTACAGCTGCTTCTTCTTTTTTGACAAGAAAAAGAGAAGATATTATTAACGGAAAATCCGGTCGGAGGACCGGACATCAACCAAAGCAAGATTAGCTAGCCAATGGGGGACAGGACCCACCCAATTTTCTAGTCTAATGCCCAATAGGGAACGGCGGAACGCTTAGCCAACGAATGGGCTATCCTATTACAAGAACGATTAACATGCACGAAACTACAAGAGGAAAATAAAGGCAGAAGAACTGAGCAATCCGAGAGAATAGAGCTACAATATGCAAAAGATTTTCCTGACTGAGTAAGTGCTTGGACAACTTCAAGAGAATCACCCTCCACAACAAAATTTGGAAGACCTCTATTGGCAGCAAAAACCAAAGCTTCTTGGAAAGCCAAAGCCTCAACAGCTCTGGGAGATAAAAGCCCAGGGAACGAGGTAGCCAAAACACCATAATCTGCCCCATATGATCACGAGCCACAATGCCAATCCCAACTAAACCAGTTTTTCGTTGAACAGCCCCATCAACATTAAATTTTACCACATCAGCAAGAGGCGGTCGCCATATAGGAACACTCCCAGAAGTAGCCGGGCTTTGGAGAGAATGACCAATAACTTGGACAGCTTTAAATTCAGAACAAACGGTTGAGGCTTTGTCCAGAATCATAGAACCATCACAGCTAAGGCCATCAAAATGCACTAGATTTCGAGTTTTCCAAATGAACCAGCAAATAGAAGCACAAAAAGCACCCATATCCACCAATGCATCAGACGCTAGAGAATTAAGGGGGAAGGAATACCACCAATCTATAAAGTTGAACGAGTTCCACATAGGAGAAACCACAGAACTAAACGGCGAAGCAAGCCATACCGCTCTCGATAGCTTGCATTGGAAAAGCAAGTGTTCCAGTGTTTCATAATTGGTCTTACAGCGAGGGTAGATGGGAAGAATATCAATACCTTTACGATTTAAATTAGCAAAAACAACAATAGCATTATGGGAACACCTCCACAGAAACATTTTAATTTTGTTAGGGATCGGAAGAGACCATAAAGCTTTCCAGAAAGAGTCGGACGGAATGCCCAAACTTGACTCACCACGTTCTCGAGAGTGTTGCGGCCGAATGCTTTGTTTAGCCAAACGATAAACTGATTTCACTGAAAAAGCCCCATTGTTGGTGTAGTGCCATAAACCTTTTATCACCACAGCATTGTGAACTGAATGGGATGGATAGGATGGAGTCCACATCTGACTCCAAAAAGAGCTCTTTAATCAGTGAAACGTTCCAGCTATGGGTAGAGTTGTTGATAAGATCCAAGACAAGAAGAATATGACTAAGGGGGGAAACTGCTGGATGGGGAGGGCTAAGCACCTTAAAAGAGAGAGATCTCGGAAGCCATGGATCGCGTCAAACATCAATGGAAGAACCATCTCCCACATTCCATCTCCAGCCCTTACTAAGGATAGTTCTACCTGCCAGAATGCTGCGCCACGCCCAAGAAGCAGAGCTTGGGCAAGAAGCTTCCCAAAAAGAAGTATTATAAAAATACTTGCCCTTAAAAAATGATAGGAATAAGGAAGGAGGACCTTGTAAAAGACGCCAGCCCTATTTCACAAGGAAGGCAAGATTGAAAGCATAGAGATCGCGATAGCCAAGCCCACCATTAGCTTTATTATCACAGAGTTTGTTCCAACTAACCCAGTTAATATTGTTCTCCCCCCCTTAAAACCCCACCAGAATTTTCGAATAGCACAACAAATATCCTTGCAAACCCGTTTAGGCAAGAGAAAACATTGCATCACATAATTGGGCATAGTTAATGCCACTGACTTGATCAGAACTTCCTTTCCTGCCATATTGAGAGTAGAATCTTTCCAGCTTTGAAGCCTATTAAAGACTCGATCTTTCCTTCACATTACTAGGGGTGTTTGGACTGAAAAATAAGGACGATTTATCCCTATTCACCAATTGTCCTGATGTCGCCTCATATTTTTGCAGAACCTCATCAATAGCATGACAGCCCGAAGCAGTAGCCTCCCAAAAAAGTACCGAGTCATCGGCGAAGAACAAATGAGAGATTGATGGGCAGAATTGCCCAATCTTAACACCATGGAGAGTACCAGCTGAAACCATTGACTGAAATAAGTAGTGAAAACCTTCTGCACATAATATAAATAGGAAAGGAGATAATGGGCAGCCTTGTCGAATTCCTCTAGTTGGGGAGAAAAGGTCCCCTTTCTCACCATTGATAATTGTAGCAAACGAAACCGTGGAAACACAAGACATGACCCATTGAATCCACTGGTCGGCGAATCCAAATTTACGAAGGACCGCCTCTAAATACGACCATTCAATTCGATCAAAAGCCTTCGCCATATCAAGTTTCAAAGCCACCCACCAGGTTTTACCATGCCGCCTATTCTTCAAAGAGTGCATCAGCTCATGAGCAATAAGGATACTATCCGATATCTGACGACCCTCAATAAAAGCACTCTGATTTTCTGAGATTATGAGAGGGAGGATGGGCTTAAGACGGTTGGCTAAGATTTTTGTAATGATCTTGTAAGATACAGTACAAAGGCTAATCGGGCGGAACTGGCTGGGCTTAGTAGGGCATCTCACTTTGGGGATAAGAGTGATTAAGGTTTGGTTTATACTCCGTAACATGTTAGAAGAATGGAAAAAACTTTTCACAGCTTGAATAACATCATCCCCCACTGTTGACCAATAAGATTGAAAGAAGAGAGGGGTCATACCATCAATACCAGGGGCTTTAATCGGGCCCATACCCTTTAGAGCAGAAAGAATTTCAGAATCCGTAACTGGTCGGACAAGGGAGTGGCTCATAGCAGCAGTAATCTTGTGAGGGATGACCTCCATAGTATCATGCATTTGGAGATTAGGGCCAGCCGTGAAGATACCTGAAAAGAAACGTTGGAATTCCACTTTTACTTCCTGAGGGTCACTAGTCTAGTTACCATTATCCACCTCAATACCAGAAATACGATTACATGCCCTTCGCTGCATAACCGAAGCATGAAAAAATTTTGTATTCTTATCCCCATTTTTCAGCCAAGTAACTCTGGACTTTTGTTTCCAGAACATCTCTTCCTTATCCCACTCCTTCTTTAACTGCCACTTCAGATCATGAATTACTGCCAATGGCGGTCCAGGCCACGAATTGCTCAAAGAAAAGATTTTGGCCTTCAGTTCTGCAATTGACTTTTTGGAGTTATCCCGTTTTCGGCGTTTCCAATTAGTAAGAGAGGATCTGCAAGCCTGAATCTTCTTAGAAACAAGAAAGGACCCCGAGCCCTGAATTGGAGTTGTCCAAGCTTGATTAATGACATGACGTGCCTCCTCGTCCTCAACCCAGCGAGCATCAAAGTGGAAAGGGATACGGAATCTTCTAGTAGGATTCTTGAGATTCAGATGGATAGCATTATGATCGGAACCCACGGTGTCAAGATGGGTCACCGATGCTTGAGCGAATGAAAGACACCAAGAGGGAGTAGCTAGCACTATATCCAATCTCTCCTGGACATAATCAATCCCGCTCCTATTATTTCGCCAAGTAAAGGGATACCCAGAGAACCCCGGATCAACAAGACCACAATCATTGATAAAATTCTGAAACCCCTTCAGAGACCAAGCGGGACGAACAACCCCACCCTTCTTCTCAGTAGAGCACAGAATGTCATTCATATCCCCCCATAACACCCAATCATCTCCAAGACAGGATTTATACCGCACAAAAAAATCCCACTGGGTTCTTCTAAGAGCATCATTCGGGCTAAAATAAACATTAACTAGTCTCCAAGATTTATTTAGGGTAACATCAAAAATATGAACATTAATATACTAGGAGCACATCTTCACTAACGAAACAGAAGACGTACCTTTCCAAAAAATAGCCAAACCACCAGCCAATCCAGTAGGATCACACGGATCGCACTGTCCATTTTCAGAGATCTCTTGATCAGGTCAAGTCTGGTCACTCTGTTCTTCGTCTCTGATAAAAAGAACAGAGTTGGAGAGTGGAGGCGAGCAAGCGCTTTAAGTTGATGGAATGTCAGGGGGGCTCCCTACACCCTGACAATTCCAGGCGATCATTGAGCATGAGGAGACCAGTCAGGGCTGGTCTCCACCACCGCAAGAGAACGTGCTTTCTTCTGAGAGGTAATAGAAGGCATGTCAAAATCACATTGTCCATCAATGGTAATGCCATCATCCAAAGCTCCAATCTTACGCTTGCCCAAGGCATGAGAAGGGGTGAGAGAGATCTCACGGGGCATAGATGTGGAACGTTTTCGATTACGGGGTTTACGGGCAGGTTTACCCTTAGACTGGGGATTTGCATCACTTTCGATCACAATTGGAGTGTCCACCAAAACCAGGTCGAAGGAAAGGTTAGAAGTGAGTAGGTTGGGAATAATCTGGGTGGGAGGAACAGGAATTGGAGAGGGGGATTGTTTGGCTAGGGTAACTTTAGGTTGGGGAGTAGATAATTTAGACGGGACAGGGGGGCTAGGGCTGGTTGAGGTTGAGAAAGCTTCGATATGGTATTAAGGGCAGTAGGATGAAGAGCAGATGGGGGTTTGGGTGAAGTTAAAGATGGGCTACAGTTGGCAATGGGCTTATTTAGTGGGTGGGCGAGGTTTGGGTCAAGGGGAATATTGGGAGAGTTGGATTGGGTGGAAATGGGCCTAAGAGGGTTTTTAGCCCGCCACATTTGCAAGGCCTTCTCACAATAATTCAATTCTGCTAACATCTCGGCATGGGCTACGTCATCAACTTTTGAAATCCTTATTCCTACATATCCCGAAAAGGTAGGGGATTCCAAAATAGCGAGATTGGATTGGCTATCTCCATCTATTCCGAAATCATCGCCCATTCCCTTATCAGGTTCACCACCTGACGATGGCCCAGCCGCCGATGATGCAGGCTTTTTCCGGCCAGGTTGAGTGGCCGGAGATGCTCTAATCCAAGCGCCATATTAAGCAGTCCGAAGTGTGTTCTCCTCAATATCAAAAAATCGCGACTCGCAGTTTAGGAGTTCATGTCCAACCAACCTGCAATAGTGACATAAAGTGGGTAATCGCTCATACCAGAATTCGACTCAGAAGGCTGGGCAAGAACCCAACTTGACCATACATCCTCTCTTTAATGGCGTATGAACATTCATGTGCACCCGGACACGAACGAAGCGCCCGTCCTTACCGCCCGTGGCAGGGATCCCCACGTCATCAACAAAGCCAATCTTGACTCCAAGCTTTAAGCCCACCTCTCTGGAGATGAACTGGATTGGGAGACCCCATATCTGGACCCATAGAGGTGTATATTTGAATTCATACTGATTGGGCTGCAAGTTTGGATTCCACCGTTCCAAAATAAGAAAATGGTTGTTGAAGAACCAAGGCTTACCGTTAAGAATCCGGATCACATCCGTCTCGCAGGGAAAAATGAACTGATAAGTGCTTTTCCCAATCTCAAGCATTCGAAAATTCTTAAGGTTTCCCCAAAGCATCTCCATAGTGGATTTGAGGCACCAAAATTCACCGGTTTCTGCGAAATAATCTTCCCAAACAAACTTGTGCGACATTCAGTCTCACTTGTTTTGACATCATCATCATCTAATGTAATTTCACTTTGCTCATCTTTCGTAAGCCGGAATGAGCGGAGTCGGGTGGATAACTCGTCATCAAGAGTGGGAGGGTTGGTGTGAGCCATAGGTAATCAGAGAGGTTTAGAACTGGAGTATGTGGAAAAGGAAAGAAGATGGGTTAGAAAACAGATACGGTATTTTTAAGGGTCAGAAGTATGAGGGCCGAGAGGGGCGTATTGTGGAAAAGGTGATGGCATAAACAGTGTGAGATGGGGAGAAAGATGAGAGAAAAGGGGCGAGGGAATTAGGGCAACTCCATGAAGGAGACGAACTCTTGCAGAGCAAGACAAGACACTCCACGTAGGGAGAAAAAAACTAAAACTTTCTTAAGTTTATGTCGTTTACAGCTTCAATAGTACAAATTTATAACATCATACTCCATCCATCCCTTAATTAGAGTCCAGTATTCCATTTTTGGTTGTCCCTTAATAAGTGTCTATTTTATATAGTTAGTGGGTAAAAGTTGGTGTATTGCCTATTTTGTCCCTAAAAGTGATTCCATTTTGAATAGTTAGTGAGTAGAAGTGTAATAACGATGGGTAAGCAAGAAAAATGGAGGAAAAAATTGATGTGAAAAATATAATAATGACATATTTTCAATAAGTTGGATTTACGAAGTAGAACAGTTAAAAAGGGACAGAGGAAGTATATTCTACGACTCTACCACAAATTTTGTGAACTGTTGCAAAGTAATCATGTTTTTACGCAACCAATTTACGGTGTGTCTATATTAACGTAATAAGTTTATAATGTTCGTCGACAATTTAATCCATTAGTACATTTTTAGGTAAAATTACATGGAGACCCCCTCATTTATATTTATTTTTCCCGGATACCTCCTAACGTTTAAAATTTCCCATATTGGTTATCTAAGGCAAATGTTATCATTTTAATGAAAATACCCTTTGTTGGTTACATAAATACATAAGCCTTTACCCTTTTCCTCCTCGTCCCCATCCCCTCTTTATACATACTAGGTATTTATTAAAAAGAACAAATTTTTGTTTTCTTGCCAGATTTTTTTTGTAAAAGAACATGTACATAAAAATAAATTTTCATTTACATTTGCGTTACCTCATTTCACTACTCTTGTGAACTAATTTTCACACAACATTGAACGGAGCCTAAGGGTTATCATTTAGTCCGAAGGCCCGCGGCCCGACCGAAGCCTACCTGGCCTGTAATTTGTAATGAGCGGGCTCGTGCCTATGAATTTTTACTCGGCCCGGCCCGTGAGCCCGGCCGGTAACCCACCCGTGGTACCCTCCCAATAGCCCGCCCACGGGCCCACCCATTAGCCCAAAATTCCACAAAATCTTTTCTTTTTTCCCTTACCCAAGGAAATTTAAGCCCGCCCGGCTTTTGGCCGCTCATTAGCCCGCCCGATTTTTGGCCCGCTAGCTCATCAATTGGGCTAGTCCGTGGGCCGGACTTGGGCTTCAATTTATGGTAGGTAGCCCGGCCCGCTCGGTCCGAAATAAGTAAAAGCCCAATCGACCCGGCCCATGAACGGGCTTGGATAGTGACTTAACAGGCTAGGCCAGTCCGGCCCGATGATGACCCTTGCGGCTAAACCAGCTATAGTGGGAGCATGGTAGTCGGACGCGTGTATATCTACAATAATTGCTCAGTGTCAAATCGGTCATGGGTATTCGTTCACAGCATTCACGATTCTGGACTTCTCCACGTGGCCACAAATGAATTGCTACTACTCTCCATCTCCCACAAATAAATATCATCACTCTCACTTTCACTCTCTCTCTGTCTTTCTCTCCCCATCTCCCCCTCTCTCTCTCTCCCCCCGTCTGTTTCCCGTGGGAGCTTTCTCTCGTGTGCATCTCTAGCACTTCTTCAATGGACACTCTTCGAATATTATCGCCTTCTACAACTTCTAGCAGTATAGCATCCGCGCAAACCCGTCTCCGAAGGCAGTCCAAACCTCAGTACACTTCTCTCTTGAAGCCCACTACACTCGTTTTAACTCATCGAAGTCCGGGGTTTGTGGGTCGATCCACCGGCGTTCGAATTCGTCTCTCTCGAATCATTTGTTCTGTTTCCTCCGTTGAATCGAGGTAACCTCCGACTCTTCTCTTTCTAATTTGGTTTCTCTTTTAGTTTCTGGTAATTTTCAATCTTCCTGTTTTTCTGCCTCTTTGGTTGCCTTCTTGTTTTCCTGAAACAAGAGTGCGAATTTCCATTTTGTGTATGCATATAAGTACGTGATGATGCTTTTCCTAGATGAGGTGGCATGTTGGAATCCATGGATGCCAAACATTTCGAACCTTAAGGTCACTGAAGGGTTTGTCGGTTGTTAACTTCATAGCCTCAGAATTAGATATCCGTTTATCGCAAAATAAAAAAATGTGTATATGATGGTATTTTTTATTTTTTTTAGATTTATTACAATCTTTACTTTTGGGCCCGCCTCGGCTGTGAAAATGTAGAAGGGTGGCCAAACTGAGGTAGCTCCAGTTGGTTGGTTACGTATCTGATGATTTTGGATTTGCTAGTACTCGTGTAAAGAATGAAAATCAAAGGTCCAACTTTTGGTCAAGTTGAGGGTTTTTTTTTTCTTTTTTTGTTTGGAACCCAGATGGGAATTTCGGTTCAAGGCTCTAATTCAGATATTTTCTTCGCATAGTTGATTTTTTTTTTCCCAACATCCACTCAACTTGGTAGTAAGAACGTATATGCTATTAGTACCATGAAGAAGAAAAAAACAAAATCACATTCTATTATATTTTGGAATCTAGTAATTTGGTGTTAAATGGAGTCCCATGCTTGGTTACCTCATTGAAAAGTTGTTCTGTAAAAAAGAATGAATGAAATTGCATGGAGCAATTCACCACAGTTTACTATAATTTTCTTCTTCCACTATCGGAAACCAAAATAACTCTGGGAAGAGGATTTAATCCTTCTATTTGTTGTTTTTTCTTCTGTTGTCTCTTCAATATTAAGGGTGTTTAGAAGCAGTATTTTAATCCTCTGGATAATAGTTAGTTGGAGTTATGAAGCACCTCTTCTTGAATTATGTAGGTAAATAGGTTTTTAAGTCGAATGGAGGATTTCAATGTAACGTTGTTAAAACTTGCATATATGAACTGCACAGAGTGACTGGACTTTTGTAACCATTACTTTTCCAAAATCCAGTAAATAAAACACTGAATCAACAAAAACTGTGGTTATAAAGGATCATTGTATGCTTTATGACTTGGGAAGTTATTATTATTTTTTTAATGTTCTAACTGGGGCTTATTACTGTCCCTAGTGAAAATTTAATGCTAGTTTCAGTAAGTTAGTTACTGTTGAAATAGGATTATGAAAGATAAACCATTCAAAACTAATACCAGCAGCTTGTTGCTTAGAGACATGAAAATTTTTAAAAACTGAATCTAAACATGTTGTTCTATTGGAGTTGTCTCTTGGCATAAATCAGAAAATGGGGATTAAAATAATCAGCTTTCTCACAGAGGGGAAGAGAAGATGGGGAAGAAGAATATGCAGGGCCAGGGCAAAGTCGGGTTAAGTGTGTGTCTGAATCACCAAGTCCAATTTGGCGAGCATGTTGCAGTTTTGGGGTCAGCAAAGGAACTGGGGTCGTGGAAAAAGAAAGTTCCAATGAAATGGACCGCTGATGGGTGGGTTTGTAATTTGGAACTAAAAGGCGATGACTTTGTTGAGTACAAATTTGTGATTGTGGGTAAGGACAAGAGTATGGTTTGGGAAAGCGGTGATAACCGGGTCTTGAAGTTGCCAAATGGAGGGAGTTTTAGGATTATTTGTCAATGGAACATGACTGGTGAGGCTATGGCTTTGCTGCCTTTGGATTCGGAACAGTATGGGGCAGTGGAGGTGGTAGGTGGTAATGGGTCGGCAACTACTGATGGTGGTGCTGACGTGAGAGTGGGGACAAGTCCTTTTGTGGAGCAATGGCAAGGTAAAGCCGTGTCTTTCATGCGATCTAATGAGCACGGCAACAGAGAAAGACAGACCAATTGGAATACATCAGGTCTTCAAGGGCCGGCTCTAAAGTTAGTGGAAGGTGATCGCAATGCTAGGAATTGGTGGCAAAAGGTACTACTACTTGCTATTTTCCAGTTTAAATTCCAAAGGAGCTAGTTAAGGGACATAAAATGTCAATACTCATTAAGATAATAAAATGTCAATACTCATTAAGATCACATCATGGGGTCTTATGTATTCAAGTTGTACTAGCATTAAACCCGTGCTTATGCATGGGACGAAAATATGTATAATGTTGTGAATGCCTTTGACAAAATATAATGTTGCTTAATAAAAATTGTCAAAAAGCTTAGGTTATGCACTCTATAATCTAAATAAATATATCTATCTATCTATCTATATATATATATATATATATATTAAATAGCATAGAAAACCAAATTTAATAGCAGTGATGAAGTTCCCATAGACACTACAGCGCTTTTCATTTGGTGTTAAGACATTAAGGTTCACCAATTAGTTCCATGTGCATTCCCGCTAAATCGTACTATTTATGTTATTCCAGACATCAAATCTTCATCTAGACGCAACAAAATTTATTACTAAGATGCGGAAAAGATAAAACATGTAAAAGATTTGTTTTTGAATTATAAGATGCTAGTTAAAACGTATTTTACGTGTAAGGCATCCAATGACTATACTTCAAGAAAGGTGACATACACAAGTCTTCGACAACATAGTTGAACTTTTTTTTTTTGATAGGCAAAATTAATTCCATTCATCCCAAAAGATACAAAATGAAATCAGCATAATACAGTCGGAAAAGAAATGAATTGAGCAATTTCTTCTCGTGAGATCTTAACCTACTATTTCACCCCTCATTATTAATGAAAATCCTGATAGCAAGACGCCAACAAGATTGCTCCTAATGTTTGAACCAAACCGCAACTACCCCTAAACAAATTGAATAACCCAACTGCAACCTATTGAGCCAAGCCTATTTGCATTGGGCCGACCCACCAAAACCCCTCAGCAACCCTAGCCCAATCCATTCCACTTCTGTCGCTGCTCAAAACGCCGGTGCTCTGAACATTGTTGGAAAAGAAGAAAAAATGAGATTGATGATTGGAAGATGAAATCCACCAAGATACTCTCTCCATCCCTTTGTAAGTGTCCAGCTTCGTAACTCCAACTTATTAAGGAGACATTATCATTACACTTACTACATCAACTTTTTCCGACACTTTCCCTAATTACCCTCTATGGAGACATCATCATTATACTTTTACTCACTAGCTTTTTCTAAAATAGAATCTACTTTTAGGGGCGGAATGGAAAATGTACCAACTTTTACCCATTGACATTACAAAATGGACACTTATTAAAGGACAGCCCAAAATGGAATATTGGACTCTAAAAAGGGGACAAAGTGAGTATCAAGTTTTGGGATGTATTTTTAATATCCTTTATGATAGCTTCAATGGTTAGAAGCCTTGTGGTTCTTCTCCAAAATCATTTGTAAAAGGGAGGTTGTGACTTCCTTATTTGTTGATTCCTCCCCTCAGCCATTTTTTTTGGTTGTGAATTAAAAGTACCAGAGGAACAATTGTTTTGTGGATCATCAATCATGTAAGAGGTATATGTGTTTGCATATATCTAGTTTATTTTATGGTAAGTGTTTTGGACGCTTCACATGCAAATTAAGCTTGCCTTAATGGCAATGTCCCCATGATGAACAAGTCAGGCGTAGTGTCTTTCCAAAGAGGAAATTAGTAGCAGTTCATTCCTCGTAGAAATGATTTAAGAGAACAAAAAGCACAAGGCTTTTATACAATAAAGGTCTCTCAAAGTTGGATTTAGACAATTTTTCGAAAAATGAAAAGAAATATTCTTCAAGATTCTTTGCAAAATGTAGAGAAATTTATATTGTTGGTCAGGAAAAACATAGAAGACTTCTTATTATGAATTTGAAAAGTTTGAGCTATATAATAATCTTTCATAAGCCATTCTTTTCACCTTTTTCTCCTTTGTTTAACCCTGTGGTGCAACTATTTTTTTTGCTTGATGCACTTTCTTCTTTAGCTTACATTTTTATTTTCTTGTTTCATGTAGTGCGTAGTAACGTGCTAGGGTTTTGTGCATGGAAGCATACACACCATGGTTTGCTAGTAAGAGTACTGTTCTAGAGCCTCTAACAACATGCTATGCAGTTCTTCTTTCATTCTAGTACTGCTGTAGACGTTCACACTGAATGATTTGGAGTTCACATTTACGTACAATTGCAGCACATGAATAAAGTATATATTCCATAGTTGCTTGGATTTTTTATCTTAATAGGGCGAGTGGGGGTGGGGAGTTTGTTTAGAGATTTCTTTCTGTTAAGACATTTCACTTTTGTTGCATTTATTCATTGTTGCATTTCATGGTATGCTTGTCTTATTTTAGTTATATTTTGAAGCCAGCATAGTTTTGTGATTGGAGGAAAGGATACCATGGTTGGTTGACTGTTCATAGTGATTATTTGTGTTGCTCGAGTTATCCTAATGATGTTAGTCTGTAATAAATAGCAATCTCTTTCCACAATTGTTATGGTGCTCTTAGAATCTACTGCTTGTGGATATTTTTTTGTTCTTTTGACCGTCAAGTAACAAAAGATGATCAATATATCTAGTTTAATTGAGATCCTGCTTTCACATTTTCACTAACATCTTGTCCTCTTTGCATTTCCCTTATCGCTGAAGCTTGAAGTTGTTCGGGATCTTGTAGTTGGAAGTTTGGAGAGTCAGGAGCGTTTGGATGCTCTTATATGTTCTGCTATCTACCTGAAGGTAAAACTTTTGTATTTCACTTTTGTTTCTTTGATTTGTTTTCCACGCCCGCTCGAGATTCTCTTTAATTTTTGTACTGATTGTTTTTCTACAGTGGATAAATACAGGGCAAATTCCATGCTTCGAAGGTGGAGGTCATCACAGGCCAAACAGGCATGCTGAGATTTCAAGGTTCATTTTCCGTGAATTAGAAAGAATTTCTTGTCGGAAAGACACTTCACCTGAGGTAGTGTAGCAATATTATCCAATGTTTGGTACTCATGAAGTTTTATGCTATGGATTTTATGTTGTCTCTTGTTCTAACACTTGGTTGTTATCAGGTATCAACCTTTATTTTTCTTCTATTATTAGATGCTTTAACTTACCTCCTTTTGATGGAGCTTGCAGTTGTTTCCTCTGTTGTTTTCATTTATTGAAATTCTCGAACTTGTCATGAGTCATTTTTTCGTCATATCGTGAAGATTTCTTCAGTTTGATATTTGTTTCTAAAAGACAACAGTTTATTCATTACACATTCCTCTGACATTTGACAGCAATTAGAAAATCAAAGTAAACGTTTCACTACGTTTTTGTTTGCTTTTACCTCATAAACTCCAAAAGACCATCAGTAAGGTATCAAAAGGTAGTGGGATGCAACTATGTTTGCTCTATATCTTTTGTTGAATTAGCCAGTTGTAGTGAACCGCCTCCCGTTTTAATGATTCCTGATGTAACCGATGTGTAGTGTCCGCAGTATAAGGCGGTTTTATCAACTGACACCAGATTTTTGAAGTTGACTGTATTCCCGGGTTCACCCGATTGGAATTCAGAACTTATACGGTTGACGGCAGTTGCCCCGGGTGGTGGGTTTCAGTTTTCATCACATTGGTTGCAATTTGGATAGCATAGGGTTTACACACTTTATTGGGTTGGCTGCATCCTATTTTGCCACACGGACTCACCGATAACTGATTTTGTTAACCAGTTATTCTACGTTTTCTGGTAAACCTGCTTTAGTTTTTCATTTTAACATGGTGAAAATTAGTTATAAGAAGGGATGCAGAGTAAGCCTGGAACATCCGTATAGTTGTCCCAGATGATGGAGTAGTTCATCAATTTCTGTCTGACTAAACTTCGTTCTAGGAAAAACCCAGTTTTGTTTTATGCTGAAAAAGGTAGATTGCAGAGGCCTCTCGTGGTTTCAGAATCACGCACCTGAATCCCCAATGTTTGAAAAATAGGCAGGTACCTAGCCTATTGTTAGGCTTTTTTAAGAACATTTTGTGTTCTTCAAGTTGACCAAGTAAAGCGAGTACTCAACAATTAAAAGAGAAAAATGGGAAAATTAACTGGAGAGAACTTTTATAGGTTACGTTTCTAGAATCGATGAGATATTCTATTCATTAAAATGGGTTACATGTCCAAATTGAGATAATATACAACATTAGTTTTCTGTTGATTGTTGTTCTTTATGTTATCTTAAGCTTAGGGATGGCAGTTCTACCTGATCATACCACCCTTGTGTTGGTATCGGGGATTCGGAGATTTTTTCGGGGATCGGATCAGATTCGGGGAAGGATTTGGAAAAAATTTCAGGGAACAGGTTGGTTTTACATGTCCCCGCCCCGAATCGCAGATCCGCATCCTCTCCAATCAATTTCATGTGTCGGTGCACCTCACGTACTTTACAATTGATGTTCAAGATGATCGTTACTTCCTTAGTTTGATGAAATATGTCATTTTGGTTACCTGATTAAATCTATTAAATCCGTTATATTGAACCAAAAAGAATTGTATGGATTATGGAGCAATACAAGGAAAACATGAGAATACTCTACTGCTACAAGCTTAAAAAATTAATTATAATTCAAGGAACATACTTTTTGTTTTTTGGGAAGTTAATGGATCCAATTACTATATATTTCAACACCTTGTGTTGTCCGGTAAAAAAAGGATAACTAATTTCTAAACTGGGCAAGGAAAACATCTTGATTTTGACTGCTAAGCCTTTTTGTTAGTTATGTTTCTGGTTTCTAATATTTCCTGGAAATTCTCCATGTTTGAAGGTGAATAAAAACATTGGGTTATTTTCTTTTTTTGAAGTTTTTTTTTTTTTTATATCATGCAGGAAATAGTTGTCATCCGCAAGATTCATCCATGTTTGCCATCCTTCAAGGCGGAATTTACTGCATCTGTTCCTCTGACAAGAATTAGGGATATTGCGCACAGGGGAGACATCCCTCATGATCTTAAGGTTACATTTTGTGGAGCTTCTGGTGGATGAATTATTAATGCTCACCCGGTAGTTTGTGTGTTTAGTACACCCAGTTACTGTGTTACACCCATACACAAATACAGTTGGGCATTCATTAGTTGTAAACAATGTCTCCTTATGTACTGACTGAGTGCTAAATTTCAGCAAGAAATCAAGCATACTATACAGAACAAGCTTCACAGGAATGCTGGCCCTGAAGATTTGGTTGCTACAGAACTCATGCTTGCAAGAATAACGAAGAACCCTGGAGAATATAGCGAAGCATTTGCTGAGCAATTTAAAATATTCCATCACGAGCTCAAAGATTTCTTTAATGCAGCAAGGTGAGCCACAGCGAACATAAATGTTTGAGGTTTGGATTTTTATTGCATTAAATAAAGATGAAGTTGACCTGGATATGATCTCTTGGCAACTATAACAGCCATTTCCCCAATTTTCGTGTGAAAAATTTAGCTCAGCAAGCTTAACTTGCACATTTTATGCTCTTTTTGTTAGTACATTCCTAGTCCACTTCCCCTTGAGTTCAATCCAAAATTTGCACTTTTTTGGTGGCAAGTGACATCAAATTGAAATGAGCATGATTTGCTTGACCACAACATTAGTATGTTCCTGTGTGATGTAGGACGGGTTAGGTGATTTGAGCCATGTCACCAAAGTTGCCTACCTTGCTAGGCGATCTGACTTTAGAGCAGGGATTATAAAATTTTGCTACAAATTGTCAAACACTGGACATGATTAATTGCTGCACCACATATAATTTGTATTCCAACGTTATTTATCCACCCGTGCACCCTGTATGCTCTTTAACGGAAGAGAAATGAGGATGAGTGCCTTTTGGCACCATCACTAGCTTTTAAAGTTGTGTGCTTTGCGTGGCTACATGAGTCCACCTCATTGTATTGACTCGACACCCTTGTCTCTATGTGGATCTCATTCTCACCTCAAGAATTCGAATCTACTTCAGGATTAGTCTCTAGGATCTCACCCTATGGGTCTCACACACTGCCACTCCTAGGAGGGATCTGCGAAGTCAGGTCTGTAACAGTTAATCTGTAGTTTGAAAAATCATTATTTCGATCCAAGACAACCTACGCGCTCACTTGGTCTGAATCCACTTTGACTGTCCTTAGATGACAGAGGTTCTGCCAAAGCACGCTAGTGAGGGAAGCACGCTCGTCAAGGCACCAGAAGCATGCAGATATTGCGAGATTATAAAACTGTTACACGAGGATTTCCCATGTCACTTAAATATTGTTGGGTGATGTTCATTTATATTTCAGCGGTGAAAGGAAAATCCACAACGTCCTCTGATATTGACGGCATATCTATTGATTTCACTTGATATTGTCATAACTAAGGTCAGAGGAGATTCCAGGTTGATGAACCAAGAAGAAGGTGCCACCTATCCATGGTGAACTGTCTTCCTAGTTCGACCAGCTCTATACAATGAGACTTCAGCACAAGGCAGCTAGCCTTGCCAACTCAGGCAAATCACTCCTCCCTTGGCATTGAAATGATATGTAACACCCCCCAAATCTCTTGCCTTATCTCTCTCCTCCAACTCCAGTGATCTTCAACCATCCAAAGTGCCCCAGGTCATCTTTCTAGAGGTCCACATCGGGCCAATTACCTACCATAC
This sequence comes from Rhododendron mucronatum var. ripense, assembly GCA_019656295.1. Classification (NCBI taxonomy): domain Eukaryota; kingdom Viridiplantae; phylum Streptophyta; class Magnoliopsida; order Ericales; family Ericaceae; genus Rhododendron; species Rhododendron mucronatum. The sequence continues at coordinate 1,341,282 of BPLT01000106.1, forward strand.
TCCACACCTTACACAAAGACAAATGCACCATGCCAAAATCACCTCAATCTTAATTCTATAGGGATGTTGGATTGGGACATGCGGTGAAGCAACTTGAGCCTTTCATTATGTTGTTCAAGTCTCATCAGAGGCGGCTCCATAGCCAACCAACCATGGTCACATGACCACCCAAAAAAAAATATTTTTGTTAGAATACATGTAGAAATTTTAGGGTAGCCCATGTTTTGAACACCCAAACTTAAATGTCAATGAACACCCAATTTTAATATTCTTAAACACCTAACTCAAAAACAAATTGAACACCAACCCAAAACTAATGGAATACTCAATCACAACTCAATTATAACTCATCAATCTAGGTAATTCGCGGATCAAAAAATCTAGGTAATTCATATTGAACACTTACCACATTACCTAAAATAAAGCTCACAAACATAATGAAAAAGTAAGAGAAAAACAAGAATATATTAGTGTTTTGGTTGGCTCCTTACTTTCCTTTGAGTTTGGTTCTCGAGTGGCGTTCGCCGGTGTGCCCTTGATCAGTTAAATATTTATACTCTTTTCAAAGATTTATAAAGAATTTTTTGTTGGTAAAAGAAATGCATTAGTGTAAGTATTATGATCTGCGTTCTCTCTTCATCTTTATTGTCGATGGTCTAAATGTGTTGATTTTGCGTTCATGACAATAACTACTTTTTTTGTCTAGTTAACTTATAGAATTACAAAGAAAGTTTAAAAAAAAATTCAACTACAAATAAAAACCCCCATTAATTTGAATAATACTCCTTTGAATTAAAGATTAGGATATAAAATCTCATCATATCATCTTAAAAGAAGAACATATTTTCAAAAAGGCCAACCCCAACATATTTGCTACAATTTCTTTCAAACTTGTTATAGTAGATTAATATGTCGGTTAAACGTTGGCGCAAAATATGAGAACTCATCAAGGACAACGGCAAAATTTTACCCCCTCCATTCTCGAAACATTGTCTACTACGCAATAAGATAATTTTCAAAAAAAAAAAAAACTATTAAAAAATATAAGTATTTATTTTTAAGTTCTCATTTTGCATTGTAGTTAATTTTAAATATAGGCAATGTTTTTTTAACACACTATTTATATTAATATTTTTTATTTTTTATTTTTTATATGTATTATCGGTTAATAGATCAGCTAGTAGAAATAAGGTAATTTCTGAACACCCTATTATAAATTTCTGGAGCCGCCACTGAGTCTCATGATTTTTACTTTCATGATGTGGGACCTGGGAGGTTTCTTAGTTCAGGCTACTGAAGTACCTGGAAGTATATATACACATGTATGCCTTGAAGCCGCTTTGGATGATATGTGGACTCTTCAATTGTATAAAGTACCTTAGTTGGATGCCCAACTCTCAAAGGAAATGCTACAACCCATTGATGTTCTTTTGAGGATTGTTTTGTATGTTAGAGACCGTACTATGAGTGTTAGCCTCAACCGAAACGGTTGTGCAATTTTGTCTGGAAACTTGGGATCATAAATAGATTTGGTGCTGAAGTTTCAAAACAAACTTGCTTGATGTTGGCTAATTGTTTGCCGTTTTCAGCTTAAAGCATTTAGAGAAAGTATTGCAAAGACTTGGCCATGGCTTTATGGGTCGGGCCTGCTTCTAGAGTGTTTCGCATATCAATTTAAATAGACATTTGCCTGATTTTGTTTCGAACATTTACTCAACTACAACACATTTGGTGTACTTGACATTTAGGAATGGTTTCCTCCTGTTACAGCCTTGCAGAACAACTCGAGTCAATAAAAGAATCTTTGGACGAACAGAGTTTATCAGCCCTTTCATTGTTTTTCAAGTGCAAGAAGGTATATTCTCACGTTTCATTACACTTGTTTGACAATTGGCATGTGATTATTATGTGAGTTAAGTTGTAGATAGTTTAGGTTGTGCAGCTATTTGATTATACATATTAAAATGCACACTTTTCAAGGTTTGATCGTCGTCCATTTGTATGTTTTTGTGCTCAACTTGGTAGGTAAGTACCATTCAAAAAAACTTGGTAGGTAAGTAGATTTATCCTAGCTTGATCTTTGGTCATTATACATGTAATGTTCTTGGTACAATTACGGCTGTTTTATAAGACTGCGAGTGTGTCAGCAAGTCATTGCAGAAGGGAGAGACATGATCGATTAGGCTTTGTTTGGAACTTGTGGAAGGAAAAAGGAAGAGGAGAGAAACTAATTAAAAGGGTAACTATAAAGAAAGTGGGCTTGTTTCCGTTGTTTGATAGTGGAAAGAAAATGAGAAGAAATAAGGGAGAAAAAGACTTTTACTTGTTTGGTTCCAGAAGGAAAATGGACACAGTTGAGAGAAAAAAAGAGTATTGCTTTTCAAGAAGATCTCTCCCCAAACCAAGAATCAAACAACCAAGAGGGAAAATTTCTTATTTTCCTTTCCTTTCTCCCATTTTCTGTAAGTTCCAAACAGAGCCTTAGTTTTTGTACGATGCTCATAGTGTCTCATTGAAAAACTAATGGAGTACTACCATTAAATGAGAGCACAAAAAAATGTGAAGAGTTCTTATTGCTAATTAAAGCTAATCTATGATTTTCCCATTCACATATGCTTACATCTGGCACATTTATCTGATGTGTCTACTTGATAAAGGTTTCCAAACCAAATTGATTCTAAGTAATTCCATGTAAAAGAAGATTTGTAAAATTTCATAAACAGGCACAGCCAAAGACAAGTGACTAGACCATCGCTTTTGTGAAATTATCAAATTCAGTTGATTAGAAAGGACATCAAGGAGGTGAGCCTCATTAATAGACATTGTTTGAAGGAATTCGATTCCAGCTCTATGTAGCTTTAATCATTTTCGATGCATCCTTATTGAGCTTGGCCTAAATAATTCAACCTTTATGAGTGGACCAACTTTATAATTGTCGAAACCTCCTTCTGGTTATATCCTGCAAAAGTGCAGCTCCAAAATTTCATGATAGCCAAGAACTAAGCAAGTTTGAAAGGTATTATGGGGTAACTGTCCTCAGCAAGCTAAAGACAAACTAAGCTCTCCTCTACAACCAGTTGAAAAATAGGGGCACATGTAGTTCTGGAACTGAAATCATCATCACAACATTAAGTTTCACTTTATCAGCTTAATCTTTAGGCTGAGTGAGTCTCAATCCTAATAGTCGAGCTTCCTGGACCTAAATCTTGAACTACGCTCCTTGGCAGAATTACTTGTATTTTATTTTTACGGTATTAAAGGTGTCCTATTGACATCTACTTTAGCACAACCCTAGCACTTGAAGTTTATGGTGTGAAGCTATAGATTGCTCTCTATTTCTTTACTCCGTTCAGGGATAGTACCACAGGTTCTTATCTTATGAATTCCAATATAGACGTATGACGAGATCCAAATTTGTGGACGGAAAGATACGTACAAACGATCTTCCGGCTGAATTATATGTCTCAATTGATGCGTTTGTGTTGATTTCAAACATGTAAAACTGGAAAATGTATCAACTGAGGCATAAAGTTACGAACCATCTAGTTGTAGTCTGTTACAAGTAGTAGTTATTGCAAGAACTAAGGTCCATAGCTCTCTCTCTCTCTCTCTCTCTCTCTCTCTCTCTCTCTCTCATCCCTCCTGCTCCATGTCCCATCTCACCAATTCTATTCCTTTATCGGTCGGTCATCAGTAGCTATTATGTTTGTTCCCAGAATTTGGATAGTTTAGAGGGAACAACAAATGCTTTGGAAGCCAATAACATGGATCTGTTGGTCAAAACCATACAATCTGTTAATGCTCTGCGAGAAGCAATTGTGAAGGGTCTTGAAAGTGGTCTTCGAAATGATGCTCCTGATGCTGCGATAGCAATGCGTCAAAAGGTAATAGCTATCTGCTGCAATTACTTAAAATTTGTCTCGAAGTAAAGTTCTGCGAGGATGATCAATGTGACTATTTTTTTGTTTAGTGGCGTCTTTCTGAGATTGGACTCGAGGACTATGGTTTCGTTCTATTCAGCAGGTATACTTAGATTCTTCAGCTTGCTTGCTATAGTCTCTTCTTGGGTTGAGATTCTGTGGATGAAAATACATTTGAACATTGGTTATGAACTGTAATTGGTTTGAGAGTTTATGGACAATTGGTATTTGCAGAGGCAATGCCTAGAGACATATCACCACCTGTTGAAACTCATGAATTAGTCGTTTATTTGTCTTACTATATAAGAAATATTAGAAAATACGTGACTCATGCCATTAAGTTATGGAACCTTTGAATGCAGTAATTACGGCCCAATTGACCTGCAGTTTTGTTGAGCTAATTCTGTTAAATCTGTCTATTTGGTTGCTTGTTCTATTTGTATTTAATACCTGTGAAGTAAACATTTCCTCAACTCCTGCATTTTTGGTTGATTGATCTGCGTAGGTTTCTGAATGCAATTGAAGCTATGGGAGGGACTCGTTGGCTTGTGGAGAATGCAGAATCTAAGAATGCAAGCTCTTGGAATTATCCACTTAGTGTTCTCATTGCCGGCATTCATCAGGTTGGATTATCAGGTTGGAAACCAGGAGAGTGTATTGCTATTGGAAATGAACTTCTAGCATGGCAAGAGAAAGGTCTCTTGGGAAAGGAAGGTATCATATTGTCTCTAGTGTATATGTTGACTAGCTGGTTTGATCCAATGTAGTAATGCTTCTTAAGCATCTTCATACTTGTCTATCAAAGGCGATGAAGATGGGAAGACTATTTGGGCATTAAGGCTCAAAGCTACTCTTGATAGATCTAGGAGGCTAACTGAAGAGTACTCTGAAGCACTTCTGCGGATATACCCTCATAAAGTCGAGGTAAAACTCAGTTTCCTCCACACCCACCTCCCCCCCCCCCCCCCCCCCCCCCCCCCCTTTATTTTTTTGTTATTTTCATTATCTTTTGCTTTTGTATTGGCGGTACATATTCTGTTTAGCCTGTATTAATTATCTACTAAACAACTTGTCATTCTTACCCTCATAAAGTCGATGTAAAATTTCTTTTACATTTCCTAAGTTGTTGTTTTCTCTCTCTTTTGCTTTTGTGTTGGCATTAATACTGATACTCATCAAGAAAAAAAAAGTTGGCACTAATAATGATATTTCTTTTTAGACTTTTGTATTAATTAAGCACTTAGAACTTGCCATTCTGACCACTTGAAATTCTTCAAAGTCTTCCATGTGGGTTGCACACTTGCACTATTATACAAGGTTCCACTATTGATGATCTATTTTAGATTTTTGTGGGCATCCACCTAAAATAAATAGGAACAAGGGGAGTAAGCCTCTCGATTATAGGAACCAAGTTTAGGTGGCTTAGATAACATATGCGACACAAGTCTAACGGTCAACCGCACTTGCAATCCAGTTGGATGTGGAGGTGATAGACATTTCAAACAAAATAGACTATGGCAATAGACTTGACCCACGAGGCCACCCAAGTTTTAGCTTTGATACCTATGTTGCACAGACACGAACACAAGACAAACACTTAACACGTAAACTTCAAAAAATTGGAGCACACGACACATTTGGGACATGTTTTGAAAACTATGTTTACGACTATATGAATGCAATTTGAAAAAATAAGGCTCTAATTCTAATCTGTATCACCAAATATACCTTTTAAACCATATTTATCATTACAATCATAGGCCAAAGAATTTCAACACTTAGTTTTATATCATTTCTGTGTCTTTATAATCAATAATCATTATTCGTCACTTGAAATGAGAATTCCCTAAGTTGAATTAGAGTTTATTATCTCATTTAACACCTCTGACTTGATTTGGAAGTGTCTTGAGAGTGTCCATATCCATTTTTAGAGTGTACCCGGAGTGTGCAAATAAAAAAACCAAACCAAACCAAATCGAGCCTTGTGTCCCAATCAATTGGGGCCGGCTACACAAATCATGTTTTTCCATTGAGCTTTGTCTTGGGCTACCTCTTCACTTAAAGTGTCCCCGGGGAGCGCAAACAATAAAAGTTGAGAGAAAAAATAGGACGCGTTGAATTTAAGTGTCGGACACATGTCCGAAGAATGTCCAGAGAATGTCAATGTCCATAAGTGTCTCGATACTGTACTTTACCTCTGACAAAGTGCCTGTGCTACATAGTCTGATACCATGCTAGATTTTTTGGGGCATAAACCCTAAAACCAATTGGTAATAGGTGGAGTAGCTATAAAATTCTATTTACCAATTCAGGGTGGCTTAGATAATAGATGTGGAACAAGTATAACAAATGTTCACAAAGCTATTGACACAATTTGTATGGTTAGGGTTTGGTGAACACAATGGCCCTGCCCCCTACTCTTTGGGGATGAGGCATGAAATTCCTGGAGAGTTCTCATTGTTACTCCAATAATAGAGAGTCTTGATTTTGGCATTAGTTAACGTGCTCCATAAATGGTAGCGGTGGCAGTGATGTGAATTTCTAGTTTTTTTGCCCAATGGATTGAAAGTAGTGGAAAACTTGACTCATCCGCATGTTTTATTCAATGTTCTAAAAATTGCTAGGCGTGCCTAGGAAGCCTAGATATTGGCCAGTCTTCTTGATCGCTATTTTACTGTACCAAAAAATAATTTAAAACAAAGTAATTACTACTACTCAAATGAATACTGGCAAGTATTCCGAGTATCGTTCACAGGGATTAAAAGGCTGAGCTACAGAAATTGCAATTATTTTTTAAACAAATTCAGAAATAGATTGATTGATTGCTTTCTTAAAATTTTAGAATTTTAACTTAAAACAGGTAAAACTAAAGAGAGTTGATGGGAGAAAAGTCTAGGGTTTTGGATCCACTCTTCCTCTCGTAACTTAAATCTGTTCCGATTGTTGGTCAACCCTTTGAATCAACCCGGATACCGGAGGATTGCAAGCCCTATCGATATCTCGTAATGATTATTTATGAATCACCAATTGGCATGGACTGCGGATCAAATAAAAAATCGGCATGGACTATCTCTGCCCAGCACGAATTGTCTCAAATCGTCTAATCGGCACGACGCTCCTAGGAAATCATACACAAGATTTGATGGGAAGAGTTATAAACAATTCCTTAAAGGTCATACAATCATGATTCGAATTATAAAAACCTGAACCAAAACAGAAATAATATTACTCAGAGTGCGAGCTTCTTTCACACCCTAGAAGGGAGTTTAGCCGGCCATCGAGGTTGGAATCCTTGAGTCTTGGGTGATGAACGCCATGAAGCTCAAGTTTTCTTTGCTGTCAAGTCTTCTCGTCTCCTTAGGGTGAATCATCCTCTAATAATGAATAGGGTTCTGCATTTATAGGGATAGGAGACTTCTAAGCAATCCCAAAGAGGCTAGGATTCCCAAAATAATAGAGAAAATCATGTAGAATTATTCCAGCACTTTCAGGTTAGCTTGCGGACCCATTTTGACCTAGTATACATCAGAAATGGAAAATTACTATTTCACGTGAAGTTGTAGCCCTTTCATTTATCTGTCCAACCCAACTTGAATCACTCCAATCCAATATTCGAGCAGAAAGTTAACATAAAGATTCGATAGATCTACGTTTCTTGGGGCTTATTTATTTAGAGTATCTGTGCTTGATTTTTGACAATATTGTGTTTTTTTTCCTCTTTTCACATAGCACTCTTCCTGGGCATTGCAGATGTTAGGAAAAGCTTTTGGAGTTCCTGAAAACAGTGTGAGGACATATACTGAAGCTGAGATTCGCGCCGGGTAGGTTTGACTCCTGGGATTTCCTGTTTGTGTACGGTAATTCGACAATTAATGATAGCATACTGTGGCATGTAACTTCTGATTCTGGTTTCGTTGACCATTACTTAACATTGAATTGATGATTACTGACTATTACTGTCATCTGACTTTGGACTGGTAAATGTCATCCTCAGTGTCATTTTTCAGGTCTCTAAACTTTGTACTCTTCTTTTAAAAGCTGTCAGAACATCAATTGGTTCTGAAGGCTGGGATATTCTTGTTCCCGGAGTTGCTTCTGGAACCCTAGTACAGGTACTCTCAGCAAAACCATGGATGACACATACAAAGTTTTTTCCATCAAGTTTGCTGTTAATACTTGGAGATCTTTGGTTTTGAGTTGGCTTTGCTTTATTGGGAAGTGTAGTTTCCTACACTTTTCTCCATCCGCATCTTAAGCAGTAAGAAATTCCGCATATTTTGACCAATTCAAGGTGAAAGACTGGCTTGTTCGTTTCGCTGTTTTTGTTTTTTTTTTTTTTTCACTTCATCTCGAGAAAAAGTCCTGAGAACTATTACCAATGGCAAAATCTATTATATTTCTCCTGGTTTCCCATGAGTTAATGTTGAAGTGAAGCTTCAATGAGAAGCTGAAGTGAGGAACCAGGTATGACTTTTGGGGGTGGGATTGTCAAAATCTTATATTCTCGTAATCTTGCAGTATATATGTTTGGTCGTTGAGTCCAACCACTCATGTCTGACCCAATCTCGTACAGTTATCCACGTAATCTTGTACAGTTATCCATGTGTCAAGTGTTGCACGGGTTTTGTTTATTTGAAATGGTCGCTGTAACAATGCTGGTGTCCTTATCCACGTAATCTCATACAGTTATACTGCTGGTGTCCTTATGACTATGCAGCAAAAATTACAGTTTCAGTCAATGTTGTTAATCCCGTACCGTACCGGCAGGTGCGTACCAGATTTGCGTAAAACCGGTAACTTATACCTCAAATACCGTTCCGGCTCTAATCTCGGATATTACCGGCGATTCCGGCCGATCTCAGACGAGATGGAAGTACCGGAGATTCCGGCTGGTATCATTTTGCACGGACTGTGGGCTTTTACAATTGCATCTCGATTCCAGATCGCGAGCAGCCGAGCAGAGAGAGAGAGAGAGAGAGAGAGAGAGAGAGAGAGAGAGAGAGAGAGACTACGCAGTAGAGAGATTATGGCTTTTGGACGGGGAGAGAGAGAGTTGTTCGAGAGCATGCCTGTTCCTGATGGAGTGATGTCTTCCGGCGAGCCTACGTAAAGATCAACTCCTGCTGCTATCAGTCTCGTCTTCGTGGAGTTCCCGGATTATAAGGAAGAAAGATGGCTTGGATTTACAGATAGGGGCTTTTCAAGTGCTTGTAGAGTAGCCATGTGTAAAGAAGAGCTGTGTTGATTCTTCTTCCTAGTCTCATTCCTACGAGAAGGGGGAGGGGGACTAAAGTACCCTGGAAATCTATTGTGAATGACAAAAGTACCCTTTGTTTTAGATGTATTTTCATGTGGTTAGAGGAATTTGTTGTCTTAATATATGTATGTTATGATGAAAATAGCATGTATGGAGAATTTTTTTGAGTCATAATTATATATAATTATTATATATATTGTAGTTGCGGTAAATCCGAAATGGTATCCGGTACCAGACTGGTACCGGGTACCTGACCGGTACTGGTATGTACCATACCAGTAAAAAAACCGGTACCCTGTCCGAAACGGTATTCAGAACTTTGGTTTCAGTGGAAAATAAAGATGGAATGAAAGCTGGTTTCTTCCAATAATTGAGATTAGGACCACAACCATTATGCTCATAGGCTTGTGCACATGGAGCATAAAAAATGTTTCATTGCCAATAAAGATGGAAGAAGTAATTATTCGCATGTTAACTCAGCAGAGCTATATTCTTATTACCCCCCTCACCAGGAATATAGGTTCTTCCATTGTTGATTATATGGTATGAGCTCCTCCTTTTCTGGTAATTGTAGTGAATATTTCTATTATACTGCTTAAATCAGTTGCCTGCAATTTACTGGTTTTAGTGAGTCTATCAGTAGTTGAGGCGTTTCGTTTCATCTTAGTGTGTTCTCTGGAAAAAAAAAAACGTTTATATCACCTGCCCAACTTCTGGCTAGCTTTACACAGTATCACCAGTACTGAATAGGTCCATATACTTCGAAATTCTTTTTGCTTCACTAGCTCTGGTGAAAATGGTCTTAAGCTACTATGCTCTAATAGTCTAACTATCTGATTTATTTCTACCATCACTTTCCCTATTCATACTGTTGACTGTATTTAATGTATTGCATGTAATTAGGAAGATACTCAATTAGGTAGAATCAATTAGGGATTGGATTAGGTAGAATCAATTAGGGATTTGATTTTATTTTATTTTCTTTCCTTATTTTACCTTGTATCCAGTCTATATATTGTACCTCATTGTGAGAAGAATAAATCAATGAAGTATTTCGACATGGTATCAGAGCGGGTTCCAAGAACCTGATTTCTTCTTTCTCTTCTTTTCTTGGTCTCTCGACCAAGTATCGTCTTTATTCTTTTTTTTCAGAGCCAGGGAGCCTGTCTCTATTATCTCTCGAACGATCTCTGTTTCTCAGACCTATCTGAGAAACCTATCTTTTCTGACGAAGTACTCTCAGTTCTCAGCAACACTGAGACTGCCTTTTCCAACCTTCTACAGACTCCGCTGGCCACTCAGTCGGACTCCGGGTACCTCTGTTGCATCCCCACCAGATCTGGTAATATTTGGTTTATTCCTATTTTTGGTTTGCTCTCGTACTATGGGTGATAAGGATAAGAAAACCGAAACATCAGGCTCTAAGGACACTGTTAGGGATCCATTTCATCGTCGTTCTCTCACCTCAATTAAATTAAATGGGGCCAATTATTTGCCATGGTCACGTGCTGTGACTGTTTCTTTGCGAGCAAGTGGTGAGACTTCCAATATCACTGATGCTCCATCTGCAGATTCTGTTTGGATTCAAAATGATTCGTATATTATGACTTTGCTTTGGAATAGTCTTGAACCTGATATTTTTAATAATGTTGCATGCCTTGACACATCCAAAGAAGTATGGGATACTTTACATGAATTATATTCATCCGAACAGAATCTCTCTCGCATTTATCAGATTTATCAGAATATTTTCTCTTTCCAACAAGGAGATCGATCGGTTGATGAGTACTTTTCCACCTTAAAAGGGATGTGGGATGAGTTAAATGTTTATCAACCTTTAACCACAGATTTAAAGGTTCAGCAGAAGTACAGAGATGAATTTCGAGTTACCAAATTCTTGTCCGGGCTGAATACGGAACTTGCTCCTCTCAGTCCCCAAATTCTTTCCGGCAAGGAAATTCCTACTATTGGTGAGGCTTTTGCTCGTGTTCGAAGGGCTGCTCCTCAGCATTCTGTTTTAGAGCATCCAACTCCATCTGCCCTAGCTGCTCCTGTTACTAGTCCTATTCCATCTTCTGGGAATTTTAGCCACTCTAATCCTCCCCACAGTCGTAATGGTTCTTATGAACGTGGTGGTCGACGTGGTGGCCGTGGGGGCGTGGTGGTCGTGGCACCAAGAAGTGTACACATTGCAATGCAACCAATCACACTGTTGAGTTTTGTTGGAAGCTTCATGGCAAGCCGGCTTGGGCTAATCAGGCTACATTTGAGGGGGAGCAATCTGGGCTGGCTCCTCCGGATCAGATTACTATCTCTAGGTCTGAGTATGATTCCATGTTTCACAAGGCTAATGCATCTTCGACTTCCATTGCGACTCATGTCTCATCAGGTAATACTTGCCTTCACTCATCTTCTCGTACTGGCAATACTCCATGGATTCTCGATTCTGGCGCATCTGATCATATGACAGGTGATTTGTCTCTTCTTATTGATGTCGTTACACCTTCTGTTCCTTCTTATGTTACTATTGCGGATGGTACTAAAATTCGTGTTCATGGCATTGGTACTTATCGTGCCTCTGGCCTTATTTTTACTTCTGTCTTGTACTTACCACAATTTCCTTTTAATCTACTTTCCATTCATAAACTTTCTCAAACTCACAATTGTTCTGTACTCTTCTATCCCTCTCATTGTGAATTTCAGGATCTCAAGACGCGGAGGATGATTGGTGGGGGGTATGAGAAGAATGGTCTGTACTATCTTCAACCGTCCAATCCTTCCAAGTTATCTGCCTTCCACTCCACTACCACACCTTACCAGTGGCATTGTCGTCTTGGACACCCATCTTCTGTCAATCTTCGCAAGATAGTCCCTGATTTACCTAGTTTTTCTCCTTTTAATTGTGACACTTGTGAACTCAGTAAACATCGTAGGGTGTCTTTTCCTTTACGAGTTGAGTCACCTAGTTTAGAACCGTTTGCTTTAGTTCATTCGGATATTTGGGGACCATCTCGTACCACAAGTTTATGTGGTGCTCGCTATTTTGTTACGTTTATTGATGATTTTTCTCGTTTAACTTGGGTATATCTTCTCAAAGATCGGTCTCAATTATTTTCTGTGTTTTCTAATTTTTATGCTGAAATTGTCACTCAATTTAATGCCAAAATACGTATTTTGCGGACTGATAATGCCCAAGAATATATATCTCATCAATTTACGCATTTTACTGAAACTCATGGCATTATTCATCAAACTACTTGTGTAACCACCCCTCAACAAAATGGGGTTGCTGAGCGGAAAAATGGACCGATTTTAGCAGTTGCCCGAGCTCTTAGGCTTCACATGCATGTTCCAAAATATTTTTGGCGGTATGCAGTTCTTACAGCTAATTATCTTATAAATAGAATGCCATCTCGGGCTTTGAACGGCAAAACTCCTTATCAGATTCTCTTTCCTGACAAGGATCTTTTCTCTCTCCCTCCAAAACTTTTTGGTTGTGTTTCATTTGTACATAATTTCTCTCCAGGTCGTGATAAGCTTGATCCGCGTTCTTATAAATGTATATTTCTTGGTTACTCTCGGACACAGAAAGGATACAGGTGTTATAGTCCCTTGCTACGTAAGCACTTTGTAAGTGCTGACGTGACATTCTTTGAGACCGTCCCATATTATTCCCCAGCAGGTGCACGGTTACAGCCACCCATGTTGGCAGATCTTGGTCTATCACCTTGTCTTCCTGAGATTGCTCCTCGACCACCCATTACATCGGTCCGTCCTCCTGAGACTGCTCCTCGACCACCCATAAAACAGGTCTATGTTCGTCTTCGTCGCTCTTCCGCTGCTGCACCACCTATTGCTCCTGCAGACCCACCTTCTTTACCCACATCATCTCCTTCACCGTCTGAGGATCCGGATCTTGACTTGCCTATTGCCGTTCGTAAGGGTACGCGTTCTTGCACTTTCCATCCTATTTCTCAGTTTGTGTCCTATGATCGTTTATCTCCATCTTTTCGCGCTTTTTCTGTGTCTCTATCTTCTGCTGTTGTTCCTAAGTCTTATTTGGAGGCTCTTTCTCATCCTGGATGGCGCTCCGCTATGGAAGAAGAGATGCGTGCCTTGTCCATAAATCATACTTGGACCCTTGTTCCCAAGCCTATTGGAGCACATATTGTTGGTTGTCGTTGGGTGTTTACTGTCAAACACAATCCTGATGGTACTCTTGATCGACTAAAAGCTCGTCTTGTGGCCAAAGGTTTCACCCAAACCTATGGGCTTGATTATACTGAGACTTTTTCTCTAGTGGCCAAACTTAATTCTGTATGGATTGTTATCTCTCTTGCGGCAAATCTTGATTGGCCTTTCCACCAACTTGATGTCAAGAATGCCTTTCTACATGGGGATCTGTCTGAGACTGTCTATATGGCACAACCACCCGGTTTTTGAGTCCAAGGGGGAGAGTGTGTGTCGTCTTCACAAATCTATATATGGCCTCAAACAGTCTCCCCGGGCTTGGTTCGATAAATTCAGCAATACTATAATTTCTCATGGTATGACTCGGAGTCAAGCTGATCACTCCGTGTTCTTTAAAAAGACCACTCGTGGTATTGTGATTCTCGTGGTTTATGTGGATGATATCGTCATTACTGGTAGTGATAGTATTGGGATTCAAACACTAATTCGCCATCTTGGTTCTAGCTTTCTTACCAAAGATCTAGGCAAGCTTCGATATTTCCTTGGAATTGAGGTGGCTCGTTCCAAAGCGGGTATCAGTTTATCACAAAGGAAATACACTCTCGATCTCTTGAAAGATACAGGTTATATTGGGTCTAAACCTGTAGCTACTCCTATGGAGACTAATCTTAAGTTAATGCCAGAAGATGGTGAGCTGATTGACGACCCTGAGATGTATCGGAGACTTGTGGGAAAACTTATTTATCTAACTATTACTCGACCCGATATCTCCTATGCAGTTAGCGTTGTTAGTCAATTTATGACTCGTCCTCGAGTTCCTCATATGGAGGCAGTTGTTCGTATCTTGAAGTATCTCAAAAATGCTCCCGGACGTGGACTTCTCTACAAATCATCTGGACATCTTCGTATTGAAGGATATACAGATGCTGACTGGGCAGGATCTCCTGCTGATCGTCGTTCTACTACTGGTTATTGCACCTTTATAGGAGGCAATCTTGTGACATGGAGAAGTAAGAAACAATCAGTTGTAGCACGTTCTAGTGCTGAGGCAGAGTATAGAGCAATGGCTCATACCGCTGGTGAGTTGACTTGGTTGCGCACAATTCTACAAGAGTTTGGGATCCTGGTCCATGGTCCTACTCCTCTATATTGTGATAATCAAGCTGCTATCCACATTGCTAATAATCCAATATTCCATGAGAGGACCAAACACATTGAAGTTGATTGTCATTTCATTCGGTCAAAGGTGGAATCTAAAGATATTAGCACTCCTTTTGTTCCTTCAGGTTCTCAACTGGCTGATATTTTCACCAAGGCACTTCCCAAGACTTCCATTGATACTATTTGTCACAAGCTAGGAGTACACGATGTTTATGCTCCAGCTTGAGGGGGAGTGTTGACTGTATTTAATGTATTGCATGTAATTAGGAAGATACTCAATTAGGTAGAATCAATTAGGGATTTGATTAGGTAGAATCAATTAGGGATCAATTAGGGATTTGATTTGATTTTATTTTCTTTCCTTATTTTACCTTGTATCCAGTCTATATATTGTACCTCATTGTGAGAAGAATAAATCAATGAAGTATTTCGACACATACTTTCATACTATTTGACTGAATGGATTTACCTGTTACTGATTTAATTCAACTTCAGGTGGAGAGCATTGTCCCTGGGTCATTGCCTTCTTCTGTAACAGGACCGGTTATTCTTGTGGTCAGAAAAGCTAATGGAGATGAGGAGGTTGTTCATATTACCTATAACTCTCTCTGTGCATAGTTACCATATAGTTACGATTTATTTGCATAGATGCGTCAGAAGGAGATTAATTCTTGCGTCAGAAAGAGATTTAGTTCCCCAATTTTTTGTCTTGCAGGTAACGGCTGCTGGTTGTAATATAGCTGGAGTTATACTTCTGCAGGAGCTGCCCCACTTATCTCATCTTGGTGTCAGAGCTCGACAAGTTAGTCCTATGAGCTATTAGTTATCCTATTTTGACATATCCTGTTTTGATGTGATCACGAGATCAATAAACTGTGGGCAATACTCCTACTTTGCAGGAGAAGGTTGTATTTGTGACATGTGAAGATGATGATAAGATTGTCGACGTAGAGAAACTCAATGGGAAATATGGGAGGTAATCTTTCGGTCTTGACTCTTGCCCCATTTAGGATCAATATGTTTTTATGAGGTAAGCATCGAGTCTACAATGTTCCATCAGCATTAGTGACTTGACAATGTCATCTCATCTGATCCATGGTGTTCCCTTCATTTTTTTTTTTACTGCTTTTCTATGATCTGTTTCAGTTTCTTATTATTCTTTGTTTCAGATTAGAAGCTTCCTCAACTGGAGTTAATTTGATCCCATCATTTTCGGATAATGGTAATATGGATTCTCCTGTGAAGAACCTTTCAAGTAATGGTTCGACCAAGACCACAACTTCAGCAGAAGATAATTCAACTTGGTCTTCTGTCAAAACCAATTACTCAAGTCGGGTACTTATTCTTGACATATTGATTCTTCCTTGCTGGATTGGAACTCGTCTGGCTTTTAGCGACCTTCTAAGAGTTTGAATTTGATTAATTGATCCAGGGAACACCTGCTGGAGGGATTATACAGCTTACTGATGTAGATGTGCAAAATTCTGGTTCAAAAGCTGCTGCTTGTGGTCAATTAGCATCTTTGGCTGCGGATTCTGATAAAGGTGGTTGCAGTGGTTCCCTACTTATTTGACAAAACTCTATGAGGACTGGGATTCTTTGGGTTTTTTTAAGAAAGGGATTTATAGGAACCAAAACAAAGTGATGAAAAAAACACAGATGTTGGGATTTCAACCCACAACAGAAGCACGCCACAAATAAAGGAAACACAAGGAAAAGAATCGCACAGAATTTACGTGGTTGAATCCCCAGACGAGAATTCTACTATTTGATTGACTTACAATGAGACAAGAAGATGCCAAACCCAAACCCCTTGCTCACAAGTATTTTTTTCCCCAACTTGTTACATCCTTAAATCTTGTCTCTTCCTCCCTATGGTATGCGCTTTGGCCTACATCAACAAGATATGAGTATGACTTAGAAACAACCACCAATACTACACCACTTTGGTTTTCCTTTACACCGAGTACATTTACATGGCTGATCATTGGCGACATTCCACATGGGCAGGACAAAATTTTATTTTGACATATAACAACTGAAACCTCACCAAACCAGTTGACGTGATTAAATACCCCCAAACATTTGTACCAACACAAGTTATTTAGCTTACCAAAGGCCAAAGAAAATATGCTTTGCTGCATCTAACACCGAATTGTCTCACTTCTTCTGCATGGGGTTCTCCCAATAGCAGTTTGCCGTGACCAAGGGAGTAAATTGTGCGAAGTTGATTTTTATTTTAGCTTGTCACACCGTTCACCAAGCTATACTTATTCTGCTGCATCTATGATTCCAACTTCTTACTTTCATGTATGTTGTTTCCCAACTGGCAGTTTGCAGTGACCAAGGAGTACCGGCATCATTCAAAGTCCCTGTAGGATCAGTTATACCCTTTGGCTCCATGGAATTGGCATTAGAACGAAGCAAGTCCATGGAATCCTTTTCGTCTCTCGTGCAAAAGATGGAAACAGCCCAAATGGACGGTGGAGAACTTGACAATGTCTGTGTTCAACTCCAGGAGCTTATCTCTTCCCTACAGCTTCCGGAGGAGCTCATCGAAAGCCTTGGGAAAATATTTCCAGGCAATCCACGTTTAATTGTTCGTTCAAGTGCAAACGTTGAGGATTTGGCTGGTATGTCTGCTGCTGGTCTATATGAGTCGATTCCTAATGTCAGCCTTTCAAATTCAATCGTTTTCAGAAACGCTGTTTGCCGAGTGTGGGCTTCACTTTACACTCGCAGAGCAGTTTTGAGCCGTAGAGCTGCTGGTGTACCTCAGAAGGTAGCTACGATGGCTGTATTGGTGCAAGAAATGCTTTCGCCTGAGCTATCTTTTGTGCTTCACACACTTAGTCCAACAGACAGCGATCATAATTATGTGGAATCTGAGATTGCTTCTGGACTGGGAGAAACCCTAGCTTCAGGAACCAGGGGCACTCCCTGGCGCCTATCTTCTGGGAAGTTTGATGGGAAGGTGCGCACCTTGGCGTTTGCAAATTTCAGTGAGGAGTTAGTGGTACATGGCGGGGGTCCTGCTGACGGGGAAGTCATGCATTTGACCGTCGACTATAGCAAGAAACCCTTAACAGTTGACCCAACATTCCGGCGGCAGCTTGGTCAGCGTCTTTGTGCTGTTGGTTTCTTTCTTGAGCGCAAGTTTGGGTGCCCTCAAGATGTTGAGGGATGTGTGGTTGGCAAAGACATCTATATTGTCCAGACGCGCCCACAACCCTAATAGAAACTGCCCTCTTCCATTTTGAGTTGTGCAACCCTCTCCCACAACGGATAGAAACGTTATGTACATAGGAGTTTAATTTTCATTAAGCGTCTCTCCTGTCAACAGATGTTGTAGAAAATGATGGAACAAAACATGAAATAATGGAACATGATACGGATACAGATATCTGAAGCTGTCATGTTGTATATTGTGTCACATTGACTATCATCGGATATATTACCTAATAATAATTCGTGCTGCAATTGTCTGAAAAACTCACGAATTGTCTCAGTATTTCTTTAAGCTTCGGTTTCTCTAGACAGTCCTGTGTGAATATTCTGGATCTTTCAGGCAACCTAATCGAACTTGGAACTCCTCTCTTTCTAGGTGTTTTGCCTCGAATAAAATGTCAAATCTCATAGTTTTCTGCAGGCTACAGTCTATTATCTGGTGCAGATTATGTAATTCCTAAGTACGCTCCTACCGAATACAGTGACATGGTGCTCCTGGACAAATATAAGCGCTACTCACAGGATGTGTGGAACTTGACTTGAACTACCTTTTTGACTAGGTGGGATATATAAAGCAGGCCTACATATTCCTTTGCAAGGCCTCCTTGGCCAAAGAGCAGTAAGTACACATGCTATGCTGGTAATAGGCACCTCATCTTCTTTTCTTTCCCTTTTTTTTTCTCTTCTTTTTTAGGGTTTCCTTGTTTCCTTTATCTGTTGGAGGAAGCTACTAATCCAAAAACGAGAACAGTATGTCTCATTCCCCCTCTGCGGGGTAGGTGCCCATCGCCTAGGAACTTGGAACTCCAAGAACTACTACAGTTCCTCTAGAGCAGCTAATACAGACACGAAGTGGGTACAAACACAAAGTAGGTTAGGATAAAAGAGAAAACACAAAGTAAGAGCGAGAGACTGAAATATAAAAACTGACTTGTATTGCTTTCTTCCTTACTTGCTGAATACAGAAGTAGTGTCCCCCTTTTATAGACGGAACGAGGGGGCACTTGACATCATTGATTACATCATTACACAGTACTTATACATAATTGGACTCGTAGAAGTCTTCCTGACTTCCCTGCCATATTTGACATTAGGCTTCTACTTTACCTGCTAGCATTTATTACAATAGTACTACAACAGACTAATAAGACTACTACAAGCCAACACAGTATTTTTCAATAATTTCATCCTCTCCAGAAAAGAGGATAACTACTACACTTTATATTACATCACAAAAGAGACAGCTGGCCTAAAAAGTTATTCAAGTTTATCCGAACCACTGCTTCCAGAATAGTCTTCTGTCAAGTAATACTGCTCCAAAAGATAGCGGATATTTTGACGCCATTCTTCTGGATACGTATCATTGAATTTCCAGTTTGCAGACTCATAATGGAGGAGAGATGATGGAACATCTGCAGGTGTCAAGCCATTGAGTGAACACATCGTTTGAGTCATGACCAAATAATTTCCATTGTGGATCTCAATGCTTGGAGGCTCTTGATATGCTGAAAGGAACATAGTGTGATACTCCTTTCGTCAAGTGAGAGAACCATCTGGATTAGGAAGACATCTGTTGTTGCCAGAATGGTATGTTGCCAAAAAGTAAGAGAACTTTCAAAAAGAAATCTTCCGGGGGTTGGACTAGATTAAATGCTGCACGGGTGAGATACACAAGGACTGCTGATTTATTGAAACTGATACTTATAGTATACACATCAACTAAATACCATAAGAGGAGAAAGACTTATTTTTTGAAATAAAAGACATTATGGTAAGACACTTCAAACTGGGTGAGAAAAGGATAGACAGGATGGAAAGGTAGACCTTTTAGGGGACCTTCATCAAGACCATATTTGAAAATACAGAGATGTTGAAGGTTTTGACACATTTGGACACACCTAGAAAGAAGGGTTAACTCAACAAGATGACATTGAAGGGGGATAGGAAGATTAACTGGGTGGAAACATGAAATCATGAGAAAGCAACCAGGGACAAAAGAATAGGGTTTTGTTTTGGAAAACTGGTTGATTTCTTTTTTGAGCCTTGACAGAAAATTAGGGAGGACATTTGTTTTTCCTTTTATGTGGACAGCATCAAAACTCCAATTGGAAAACCAATTTGCCCATCTAAGTAACTGTGCCTTTGGAAGGTGTTTCTGTTTGAACTTGAGCATGCTGGGGAAACTCATCATATCAGTCTCAATTAGGAAATGATGACCGATTAGATGTAATTCAAACTTTTCAATGCTCCTTTTGATTGCCAGAATTTCTTTGTAAGTAGAGTGGTAATGGAGTTCTGCTGGGGAGAATGCACCACTCTTGTATCCACAAATTCTGCGCTTTTGTTCTGAATTTTCTTCCAAAAGAACTGCTCCCCAATAAAGATCAGAGGCATCTGTTTGAAGGACTCTTTTCCCATATGAGGGGATGGTTAATGGAGGAAGGGTTTTGGATATGGCTTTGAGATTAGTGACAGCTTTGGTACAATGGACTGACCAAGGAGGAGGAGTTTTCTTTAGTAGAGCTGACAGAGGAGTACGGTATTGGGCAAGGTTGGGAATGAAATTAGCTATATAGTTAACAATTCCAAGGAACTGTTGAACTTGTTTGACTATGAGGTTTTCATCTGGGAAATGGTCATGTTGGGAGTCTATATGAGGTTGAAGGGTATATTGACCTTTAGAGATATGCATCCCTAAAAAATCAATTTCTGGTTGAGCAAGAAGCATATTTTTCTCGGAGAGCATTATACCATGAGTTTGGACAAGGGAATGAAAAGATTGTAGTAGGAAAATATGAGACTCGATATCTAGGGAGAAGAGTAGAATATCATCAATATATACAAGGGCTGAGGATAGAAGAGGAGCAAATACCCGAATCATGGCCTTTTGAAATAAGGATGGAGCTGTTTTCAATCCAAAAGGCATGACTGACCACTGAAAGTGGTGATCTGGAATGCAAAAGCCAGTTTTCGGACGATCATCTGGATGGATGCCCAGTTGCCAGAAACCTGCTTTCAAGTCAAATTTTGAGAAAATTTGAGCTTTAGGCAAGTTTGCAAAAAGAACACTTCGCCGAGGAAGAGGGAATTTGTTGTCCAGCAGAAAATGATTAAGAGGCCGGTAATTGATAACCAGGCGGAGCTTCTGGGTTCATTCCATGATGGGTGGCTTTGGTAGGGTTGATATCGTCATTTTTCTTAAAGGGAAGAGAAATGAAGAAATCTGAATTTTTCCAAAGTGGATTGGAGCATTTAGTAAGGAACTGGGAATGGGATTCTGCACAAGAAGTTTGGATTATGGTGTCTTTGATGGTGGAAAAGTTTTCTATGGAAAAGAGATTGGGTTGAGTGGTCCAAGGTAACAGGTAGTTTTTATATTTCAAGCCTTTTTTGAGCCAGGAGATTTTGCTGAGATTTTGGAGAATATCAAAGCCTAATAATAAATCTTTTCCTGGGAGATCAGAACCATAAACTTGGTGTTTAATGGTGTATCCAGGGAAAAGTTGGATGGTAATAGGCTTACTGAGCAAGGTGATGACAAATGTTTCTCCTTTGGCTGCAGTAAAGAGTCTGAAACAGGACTGCCAGTAGGACCTGGGTAGAATTGCTGGGTTGAGGATGGAGGCTGCTGCACCAGTATCAAAGAAAGCGATAACTGGTATGGGCTTTTCATATTTGCCAAGCAGGATGTTGACCTTGGCTAAAGGTTGAGCCAGCATGATGCTTGAGAACTCAAAGGCTTGGATTTCATAGGGGAATGAGTCAGAATCATCAGAAGAATTATCTGATTCTGAGTCATCCGAATCATCAAAGGTGAATGCAAGGATTGCTTCATCTGTCGCTTCATCATCGATGGAAAATAAGGATTCGACATCAGCTTTTTCAAGATCATCATTGATGAGAACCAAAGAGCTCAGCATTTTGTCTCTTGCTGCTTTATTAGGACACTGTTTTGCATAGTGCCATTTCTTTCCGCATATGTAACAGCGATTAGACTTTCGCTGCCCTCTGAACTGTTTCTTCTTGAAGAATTTCCATTTTCTCCAGCGTGAGAACTTGCCAGATTTAGGAAACTTTGAAAACTTGCTAGGGGATAGGAACTTCCATTTCTGAAAGTGTTGGTCTTTCGATATGAAGGACGGCAAGTGCACTTCTTGTCTTTGCACTTTATAGATAGGTCGGGTCGGTCACATGTTTTGCCAAGAAGTTTTCCCTGTTCTTCAAGAGTTCTGAGGAATTTCTGTTGATTGCACAATTTTTTCAGGGCAATCAAAGAATGTTGGTAAATACGACCAAGGGATGTTGCATTCAGCGTCAATCCTTTTGTCTGAAGGAGCCTCGTTGTCTCATTTCCCAATGGTTCAGGAAGGGAATTGAGAAAAGCTTGCTTAAGGTTGACATCATCCATGCCGTTGAGGAGATAAAATCTCTGAGACATGCGGTTATAGTAGATCTCCAAGTCTTTTCTTTTAAATGAACAACACTTCATGCTGAGATATTCTTCTCGAACAAATTCTTTAGTGTTGTCATGGTCTCCAAGGAACTCAGTATGCAGAACTGAGATAAATTGATCAAGCGTTGGGAGTTGCTTAAGCTGCAGCTGTCGGTACTCACCAAGAGCTAAGTACCATTGACGGAGACGACCAAGGAATTTTGCTGTACACTTAGTAATGACATCACTGAGTGTAACGTTTGGGGAAAGCATAGCAGCTATGCACCAGGCATGAATCTCGTAGAGTTTATCCAACCATTTTGATGGAGGAATAGAATCAAAGGAGAAACCTTGGGTATGAATATTGGAATGTGAGAAGGAATCAAAGGTTGAAATTTCTGGAGGTGTATCAAACTCAGGATCTTCTTCAATGATGGGATCATCAACATTTTCCTCTGGATTTTCCGGGTTCATCATAAAAACATGAGGAATTGGCATAGAATTTGTGGATTCAGTATCCGAATCAAACTCAATGGTTGGTTCAGGAGATGGAGTTTCAGGTATGGTGGCTAAGGTATTTAGGAGAGTGGAAATTGGATTTTTGAAAGGGCTAAAAATTGGCTAGACCATTAACTGTGGTGATTTAGAATTTGGGTCGGATGGTTGAGAAGGAGTGGAGGTCACTGGGACAGTGGTAGAAGTAGAAGGTGAAGACAAAACGGGTGAAGGTTGAACAGGTTTTATCTGGGGCTTTAGAAAATGAAGTTTTGGTGGAGATGGTCTTTTCGGTGGAGAAAAGCTGATGAGCTGCCAAAGATATTGGACTCACCAAATATTGAGGTAGGGTTTACAGGTAAAGGCTGAGACATTTGAGGATACCCAAACAAACTTTGTTGAGAAGAAGATGCGAACATAAAAACATGAGGAATTGGCATAGAGTTTGTGGATTCAGTATCCAAATCAAACTCAATGGTTGGTTCAGGAGATGGGGTTTCAGGTATGGTGGCTAAGGTATTTAGGAGAGTGGAATTGGATTTTTGGAAGGGCTAAAAATTGGCTGGACCATTAACTGTGGTGATTTAGAATTTGGGTCGGATGGTTGAGAAGGAGTGGAGATCACTGGGACAGTGGTAGAAGTAGAAGGTGAAGACAAAACGGGTGAAGGTTGAACAGGTTTTATCTGGGGCTTTAGAGAAGGAAGTTTTGGTGGAGATGGTCTTTTCGGTGGAGGAAGAAAAGCTGATGAGCTGCCAAAGATATTGGACTCACCAAATATTGAGGTAGGGTTTACAGGTAAAGGCTGAGACATTTGAGGATACCCAAACAAACTTTGTTGAGAGGAAGATGAGAACATGTCAAACGGGCTTTTTTGCTGAGAATTCTGCTGAGCTTGGAGAGAATGAAGCTGATTCTTTAAATGCTTCATTTCAGCATCTTTGTGGTAAAAAGCTGCTGAAAATGCTTGGTTTGCATAAGCCATCTGGAGGAGTTCTTGGTGAACACTCTGAATTTTCTGCTGCAAATCTCTGATAAGAAGTTCTAAGGTTGATAACTTCTTATGAACAGCATTCTCCAAATTTTGCTGAGAGTTAGCAATTCTTTGAAGAATTTTATTCTGAGCGAGAGAATTTGCTGATTGCCAATTTATCGCTGCTTCTGCTGCTGATACTACTTTGGTACTACCATCAGGGAGAATGGTAGTAGAGTCTGAAATTTTATGACGGTGGGTTGTCCTTTCTTGGGAACTGTGGAAGTCCAAAGGAGAAAAATCTGCTTCAGTTCAGGAGGACAAGGAGGTAAACATGAAACACCCACTGGGTTGACTCGAAGAGCCATCATCAGATGGAGGTTGAGGAGACGGTGGAGATTTACAAGGAGTGAGAGGTGGAGAAGGGCATAGTGGACAAAGGTCATCTTCAAAGTCTTCGTCATCTTCTAAACGACGACTTTCCTAGAGACAGTCATCACAGTCACAGGTATCAAAGTAACAATGACCTGTTTCTGGATTTTTAAAATAGTAGACTGGAAGGCCATTGGGTTTAAAATATTGAATTGGAGGGCCATGTCGAAAGCCATCAACAAACATGTTAATGCTCGAGGGAAAAATGACAGGATGGGTGGCAGATGAGGCAAAAGTGTCTTTTGGAAAAGAGATTTCCACGGTACCATCAAGTTTTAGGATGAAAGTTGGGTTAGAGGATTGAACAGGAATAGGCTTGTTTTGATTTTTCTCGTAAGCTGTGACCCAAGATTCTGGGAGAAGCTTGAGAAGTTCAGGACGGGAAATCTGACGTAGGACATGGATACATGAGGCTTGGTGAGGTGCATTTACGGTTAGGAAAAGGGCTTCATCTGTGGAGAAAGGTAAGGACATGTCAAAAGCATGGTTTTGGAGACGGTAGGCCATTTGGTAGTTGTTAGATTAATGAATTAGTTTGTTGGACGGAGTTTCATTATTTATCCTTAGTATGTAAATAGTTAATTAGTTAGGACCTCATTGTAATTGTTGTATCTTGCGTTGTATATATACCCAGTTTAATGAAAGTTAACCCTAATTTTGGGTTTCCACAAATCGATATTGTCATCTCTCAACTTTACATGGTATCAGAGCAGAGATCCTAACCCTAACCCTAACCCTAACGTGGGATTTTCCTTTCACCAAATCTTGAACAGTGTTGAGTGAACAGTAACCCGTGAACAGTAACGCGTGAACAGTGTCGCGTGAACAGTTTGATGAATAGTATTTTGTGAACAGTACCGATGAACAGTAGCATACTACTATATCAACCAGTTTCAGCCCTATTTGCCACTCAGATTTGAAACCTATGGTTCACCGACAATCTTCTGGCCTTGTTCGGACCTCCGACCACTGCTTTCCAGCGTCGCCTTCCCTCACCGGAGCTCGCCGGAGTTTTTCAGGTCGTTTCACGTTCAAGTCAGGTACTTTCAAGCTTCCGCTGCTGCTATTTGAGTTCGACCGAGTCAGTTTGAATTAAACCTAGTGAGTTTGGCTCCTGGATTGTTCTTACGGCATTTTTTAGTAGATTGTTACTACTATCTCTGGTTGTTGGTAGTTGATTGTTCGTGGATTGTTGAAGTTTGGGGCCCCAATTGATTGGGTATTGCTTATTTTGAGTTGATTCCCTTGATTGGAGTTGTTTTTGGGAATTGTTAGTGTCTGGTACTTGTTCACTACCTTCTGTTGATATGGCGGGTAATCCCAACCACGTTCCAACTGACCCTCTTTCTCGGGAGGAGATACAAGCTCTCAAGCACCTACTGGCCAAGCTTGATACTCCATCTACTATAGCTCCTACCTCTACTGCAGCTTTCTCTACAAGTATTCCAGCTAATGCATCCTCTTTTCCGTGGATCATAGATTCTGGTGCCACAGATCATATGACAGGCTGTTCTTCATTTTTCGATTCCTACTCTACATGTTCTGGTAAGGATAAGGTTCGAGTGGCAGATGGATCCCTATCTGGTGTTATTTCAGGGAAAGGTTCCATTCGATACTCTCCAACCCTTCCTCTTTCTTCAGTTCTTCATGTGCCAAATTTTCCTACTAACCTTCTCTCTGTTAGTAGTATTACACAATCCTTAAATTGCTTAGTGACCTTTTTTCCTACACATTGTGTCTTTCAGGAACTGGGTACAGGAAAGGTGATTGGCAGTGGTAGGTCATGTGATGGCCTTTATTATCTGGAGTCTGCTCCTCGTCCGTCTCCTTCACCCATGCCAAGTGGTCTGGCTCTGCAAGTAGATACGAGTCCAAGTCTCTCTATGTTACATCAGTGGCACCGTAGATTGGGTCATCCATCTTATGGGATTTTAGAAAAACTTTTTCCTAATCTAACTAAACATTGTCATCGGAGTTAGTTTTTTTGTGAAGCCTGTGAGCTTGGAAAACATAAGCGTTCTTTTTATGCACCTATTAACAAAAGAAGTGAGTCCCCGTTTATGATTATTCACACTGATGTCTGGGGGCCCTCTCCTGTTACTTCTATTAATGGGTATCGTTGGTTTGTCACTTTTATCGATTGTTATTCTCGTGCTACTTGGGTGTTTTTACTTAAATCAAAGAGTGAAGTTTTTTCTTGTTTTCAATCTTTTCATGCGATGGTGAGTACTCAGTTTGATGCAAAAATTAAAATTCTCTGTAGTGATAATGGCACTGAGTATATTGATAAAGGTTTTAGAGCTTTTCTTGATGAGCGTGGTATTCTGTTTCAGACGACTTGTGTTGACACTCCACAACGAAATGGAGTTGCTGAACGCAAGAATCGTCATTTGGCTGAGGTTGCTCGGTCTCTTTTGTTTACCATGAATGTTCCAAAATTTTTATGGGGAGAAGCCATTTTAACTGCCGGTTATTTTATCAATCGTATGCCATCCAGTGTTCTCAACTTCAGGACTCCCATAGAGTGTCTTCCTAGCAGTTATCATGCTATCACTCTTCCCCCGAGAGTTTTTGGTTGTGTGTGCTTTGTCCATGCACCCCACCCTTCCGGAGGTAAGTTGGGTCATAAAGCCCATAAATGTATTTTTGTTGGGTACTCTTCTACCCAGAAGGGATACAAGTGTTATGATTCACATTCTAGAAAGTTTTTAGTCTCCATGGATGTCACTTTTTGGGAAAGAGAGTCTTTTTATTCCCTCTCCAAGTCATCTCTTCAGGGGGAGTCTAATCAGAAAGAAGAGATGTTTACTATGTATAATCATGGTGAGGGGGAGCACCTATTTTATAATCATGTTGATGGAGAGAAAGAAATAGTATTTTATAATCAAGTTGAGGGAGAGAAAGAAACAGTATCTGCTGAAGAGGCAACACATGGCATGGGCGATGACACTGATGGACTTCCAGCACGGTTGCAAGGCAACTTAAAGACCTATGCTAGACAGAAAGATGGGAAGTCCTCCCATGTGATACCACTCTGTCAATCACCATTGCCTACTCTAGTTCCAGACTCCTCAGCTGACTCATCTGGTAATGATTCTCCTCCTGTTAATGATTCTCCTCTCTCAGTTGATTTATCTAGTAGTGATTCTTCTCTTATTGAACCTCCTGTTATTGATGATCGTCCTATTGCTATTCGAAAAGAGAAAAGATCATGTACTCTATATCCCATCTCCCAATCCGTGTCTTATGATCGTTTATCTCTTTCATATTATGCCTTTGTTTCGTCTCTTTCCTCTATATCTATTCCACAGAATTGGAAGGATGCATTAGTCATACCCGAATGGAAAAGAGCTATGGTAGAGGAGATGACAGCTTTGAAAAAGAATGGCACTTGGGAGCTAGTACCACTTCCTGGAGGAAAGAAATCAGTGGGATGTAAGTGGGTATTTACTGTTAAACAGAATGCAGATGGTACAATTGATAGATACAAAGCTAGATTGGTCGCCAGAGGGTTCACTCAAACCTACGGTATTGACTATGAGGAGACATTTGCTCCAGTAGCAAAGATGAATTCTGTGCGAGCTTTACTTTCCTGTGCAGCTAACCTGAATTGGCCACTTCAACAGTTTGATGTAAAAAATGCATTCCTTCACGGTGATCTAGATGAGGAAGTGTATATGGATATTCCACCAGATTTTTCTTCCGCTGCAAGTGAGGGAAAGGTGTGCAAATTGAAGAAGGCATTGTATGGTTTGAAGCAGTCACCTAGGGCTTGGTTTGGTAGATTCTCAAAGGCCATGCTGAGTTTCGGCTACAAACAGAGCCACGCTGACCATACTCTATTCATTAAGAGGAGTGATGGTAAGATTGCTGTCCTTATTGTTTATGTTGATGATATAATAATGACAGGTGACGATGTGAATGAAATTCATAATTTGAAGTCTCGACTTGCCCAAGAATTCGAGATTAAGGACTTGGGAGCGATGAGATACTTCCTTGGAATGTAAGTGGCAAGATCTGATAGAGGTATTTTTATCTCTCAACGAAAATATATTCTTGATCTTTTGGAAGAAACAGGCATGTTGGGTTGTAAGCCTGCAGATTCTCCTATTGAGCCAAATCATCATTTGAGTGGAGATATGGGCGAACGTACTAATAAGGAGAGGTATCAGCGACTTGTTGGGCGACTGATATATTTAGCTCACACCCGGCCGGATATTACCTATGCAGTGGGTGTAGTTAGCCAGTTTATGCATGATCCTCGTATTTCACACCTGGATGCAGTTTATCGTATTCTGAGGTATCTCAAATCAGCTCCAGGAAGAGGAATTCTGTTCTCTAATCATGGCCATTTGCGGTTGGAGGCTTTTACTGATGCTGACTGGGCTGGTTCTGTGGATGATAGACGCTCTACCTCTGGCTATTGTACCTTTATTGGAGGGAATTTGGTTACTTGGCGAAGTAAAAAGCAATCAGTGGTTGCTAGATCTAGCGCAGAGGCAGAGTACAGAGCCATGGTTCACGGTGTTTGCGAGCTCTTGTGGCTCCAAACCTTATTACGTGATTTGGGTTTCATTGACAGTGGTCCTATGAAACTCTACTGTGATAATAAGGCTGCTATAAACATTGCTCATAATCCTGTTCAACATGATAGAACGAAGCATATTGAGATTGACAGACACTTCATCAAGGAGAAACTGAGCGAGGGTTTGATATGTATGCCTTTTGTGAGATCTGGAGATCAGTTGGCTGATATATTCACAAAGGGACTTGGCAGCAAGAGTTTCCACCCTATTGCATTCAAGTTGGGCTTGATAGATATCTTCGCACCAACTTGAGGGGGAGTGTTAGATTAATGAATTAGTTTGTTGGACGGAGTTTCATTATTTATCCTTAGTATGTAAATAGTTAATTAGTTAGGACCTCATTGTAATTGTTGTATCTTACGTTGTATATATACCCAGTTTAATGAAAGTTAACCCTAATTTTGGGTTTCCACAAATCGATATTGTCATCTCTCAACTTTACAGTAGTGAAGAGTTGCTGCATATGTGGTAGGAATTTGGGAGGCACCACCAATTTGAACTTGCACTTTTAAGGCTGATAGCAGGTGAGGATCTGCTAATGGCATGTTGAAATTGGGATAAAAAGTAAAGATTACTGTTCCAGCATCTAGGGTGGTTTGAACTGTAGCAATACATGCGTTTTGGTACTGCATAAACCTGGTATCTACCAGAGCAAGTCTGAAAGTAACAGGTAACCCTTTTCTACCATGGAAAGTGATAGCCAGTCTGATTGCACCAAAGTGGAGATGTGTAAATCCTTGTTGTTGCCAAAGACGAGGCAAATCAACTGGGATTTCTAGAGGTAAGAGTTGCTCAGCTTCTGTAGCTGCTATGAAACACTGGTCAAACTTGGAAGCTTGGACATACTCTTTTACAGAAGTGAGGCGTTTTGTGGAGAAAAGTTGGGTGACAGATTTTTTCACAGAGGTTTGTGATCTGACAAAAGTATTATAAGGGTTTAGGAAAGGGAGATCAGTAAGGGGAACCTTATTGTCATCAAGTAGGTATTCAAACTCATATAAATATTCAAGATTAGAAGAAGAAGAGGAAGAGGAAGTTCTACTGGTGGAGGAACGTGAAAGGACAAGAGAAGAGGTGGCGGAGGAATAAGTTGAAAACATGTGATTCATTTTGAAAAAGGATCTGGGTTCTTCTTTCCACAGTACAACAATTCTTTTCTTTTTCAAAATTAAACCTTCAACCAATTTTGATTAATAAAATTTTGTATACTAGGGAAGATAAACCGAGATACACTGCCAACACATGGGTCAAAATCTCAAGGTACTTTTATCCCACTGATACAAAATTCTTTTAACCAAAGTAGTTAGTGAAGTTTCTGGTGTAGAGGATCCTGAGAAGACAACCACAGAGCATATGCTTCAATTTTTCTTTTAGAAAAAATTTGAAGTAATGTCGGAAAAGAAGTTCCCAGAAGGGGGTTTAAGCTAGAATAGAAGACATGGCTCTGATACCACTAATACAGACACGAAGTGAGTACAAAACACAAAGTAGGTTAGGATCGAAGAGAAAACACAAAGTAAGAGCGAGAGACTGAAATATAAAAACTGACTTGTATTGCTTTCTTCCTCCCTTGCTGAATACAGAAGTAGTGTCCCCCTTTTATAGACGGAACGAGGGGGTACTTGACATCATTGATTACATCATTACACAGTACTTATACATAATTGGACTCGTAGAAGTCTTCCTGACTTCCCTGCCATATTTGACATTAGTCTTCTACTTTACCTGCTAGCATTTATTACAATAGTACTACAACAGACTAATAAGACTACTACAAGCCAACACAGTATTTTTCAATAATTTTCTTATCTGACAAGAGAATCATTAAAATAAAATTACCCAGCACTTTTATCTTTTTCATTTTATTTGGTCTCTAAGAGAGGACATGAACGCTAAAGAGAACAGAAAATAATACTGCTCCAGAAACTGAATGCTTAGAAAGAGCTAAAATGACAAAGTCATGGAAACAAACTTTGGCAAATTAACAGTCAAGCAAAAACTCACATGTTTCCAATGAAAATGTCATCTGCAATTCCTATTCCAATGGAAGGAACCATTTGGAGGGGGAGTCTTTATGGCCTTACAGCCATTTTCTGCTATTTCCATTAGCATTTACCATTTTACTCATTCACATCCATAATCTTTTCAGTTAAAAACTCTTTTACCCAAGTGAAAGAAAACCTAGGTGATTGCACAACATGACCAAAAAAAAAAGTGCATACAGACAACAATAACCGTAAAATGACAGGACTAAAATTGGCAGCATGGCTGAAATAGCCACTTCTTGGAAACCAGGTAAGGAGAGAGGTAAAAAGCCGCTTCGAGTGGCTGTAAGAGAACCCGTCCCCTCCTCTTTTAGACTACACAAGGGTGAGGCCCGGTTCAAAGTAGTTCACGGGTTCACTGTTTCCGTACTTAGCACACAGTCAAACAGTGAGGGTTGTAAAAACTGAAAAATATGTGAGATATACCTTCTGTTACCTATCTTTAGTCTTCTTCTCTAAATAAAGGAGGCTCACTCACTCCATCTGAAAATAAACCATCTCCAAGATCCACCAAATATCCCCTCGGTGCAACAAGAGGAATTGGTGAGGATGGATTTTGTTTTACACAAAGTAAATGTTGGACCCAACAGCCATTCCCACAATTATATGTGTTCCATAAGCTGGATAAACCTGCCAAATAAAACCAAATAATACCAAAATAGAGATGGGCTCATGTGGTCTAAGAAACAAAGAGGGTCAATTCCTATAGAAACAGGTCAATCAAGAAAACCGGCCCTAGGACTTTCTTCCGTAATCCTAAATTTGAGCGCACAAGCTAACAGCTTGGCCATAGAATTTATTCAAACATTGAAATAAAAAAAGACACACACCAATTTTCTTGTTCAGGACTTCCACCAAGTAGCACGTGCATTCCATATAGGAGGCATGCTTGCATCAGGCATGAGTCCATGATCAATATGTACGAGAAATACAACATGAAAGCTTCCTAGATCACACCATATGATTTTTTTATTGCTGCTGCTAAATCAATATACATAATGTGGCTAAAAATTGGCCCACAAGATGAACACGAATTCAATAGGTCAAACCGTGACTTGTCTACAAAATCTTTTCAGAAGCATTTTTTTTGTCCTAGCAGCATTGTTGCTGACGCATCCAAGCAACGTTGTCTTCTCTATGTCCAGCCAACTCCTTCGTCTAGTTATCAGTTGCAGTGTTGTGCCTTAATCCATTCCTCGCAAGCTTCTCATGTCCTAAGTTGTGCCCTCCTTATCAGTCATCACTGCATCGTCACGTCAGAAGTTGGCTGTCATCTAATTCTACCAGTTACGCGGTTTGCTCTTCAGTTGTACTCCACCTGGGGGGGTTGCACTGCGATTGTTAGGTTTTGTTGTATTGGGACATTCTTAGGTAGTTGATAAATGAATGGAAAGGCCTCCTCATGGCAAATACTCCTACTGATAGACGTAACAAAAAGGAACATTAGTATACTAAAATAAGACCTTTCTAATGGGGAAAAAAGAAAAGAACTACCCAGATAATGAAGCTGGATTCCATTGAGATGGAACAGACTTCTTCACCGTGTCTTGGAGTACTAGTGGAGATGCTGAGATGAAGTAACCATCAAATGCAAGATTTTCGGCATCCGCAGCTTCAATCAACCAGGGTCCACTCAAATCAAATATAGCATTGAGATAGCCGGAAGCGACTTTTCCTTGGATTGAGGATTTCCGATTCAGCAGCTCTGACATCTGCAAAAAGTAGTAAATGAAATGCAAGTATTAAAGGAAAAGAAACTTAAGATTACAATGATATTATGAATGCAGAAGTCATTTATCCAACCTCTCAATACCATTCATTTGGCAAAAACAATAATGCTTACAATTAGGCAAAAATACGCACAATCACCAAAAAAAAAACCTTCTGTACTTGGAACCAAAACCGTTACCAGCTCACCCAGAAATTCATGAGGAACAATCCAAAATGTTATTCAGACAGATGAACTGACTTGCAGGTACAAAAATCAATTCGCATGATGCTCCCGAAATGCACCATCCACACTCCAATTGTACTTGACAATAAATTACCAGTTTCTACAACATCTACCGCCTTTTAGAATTTTGGAGGCTGAAGAATTGACAAGTAGACACATGAAGTAGCACATTTTTTTTTTCTTGACTAGCACACTTGGGAGAGTTATTGATACCTGGAGCATGATACTAAAATTTCTGCGTCGTATTTTGCTACTGACCATTTGTCATTTTTCAACAATTCATGGGCCTGATCCCTTTTCAAGTCTTTTCCCATCATAAACACTAATTCTCACTAAAATTTGGTGAACATTCTACATAAACTACTAATCTACATGGTTCGAATAATTAAGATTCTGTACAAAGGCAAACCGTGTGTTGACAGAGGTTAGCTCAAAATACTGACTTCTCTGCAAAATACAGCCTAAATTAAATGAAGTTTCGATTGGGGGAAGAATAGATATAAGCATGGACACGTGCAGTAGAAAGTACATGCATGATTCCACGTGCCATGGTACAAGGATAAGAAATAAGAACAACACCTTAGTCCTTAGCAAAAAAAGAAATAAGAACAACATAAAACTTTCAGTTGGGATGCAAAGCCATAACAGGTGGATCTCACTTTAACATGTTCATATAGATATTCAGTTACCTTCCTATTTTGGCGGGGAATAAGACCAGCATGGTTTACAAAATGTCCTGGTAGACACTAGGCATAGATCCACCCTCATACAAGTGAGCATTTAATGAATTCAATCCAGCATAAATCAGGTAGTCCTCGGGATGTCTCCGGTCACCGGTAACAAAAACGTGCACACCATCACCAAGCTCAATCCAACTACAACCTGGTTCCTTTCTCACATTTTGTTGCCTCATCGTAAGTCTCACTTCGGATACCTCCTCATATCGACCAACTGCACCATAAACGTTTGACATCAACACATGATTTCCACAGTGCTCCGGTTCAAGCTCAAGTACCTGCTGTGCAGGAACCTCAGCCAAAGCTGCATTTCCATGGAGTCGACAAGCTGCTAGGAAAGCCCTCCATACCACTGAGGTGGCTTCTATTGGCATAGTTGACACGAGTTCATAAGCCTCCTCAAGCTGCCCAGCCCTACCAAGCATGTCAATCACGCATGTGTAATGTTCAATGGTTGGAACAACTCCATATAGTGAATCCATTTGAGCAAGAAACTTTTGTCCTTGGCTCACAAGACCTACGTGGCTGCACGCTGATAAAACTCCCACAAAGGTGACCTCGTCAGGCTTCAATTCAGCCTCACACATGTTGGAGAACATGTCTAGCGCCCTACTACCAAATCCATGCATGCCATACCCCATGATCATGATGTTCCAGGATGCCACATCTTTGTAGCTCATCTTATCAAATACTAAATGAGCCTCCCTCATGCTCCCGCATTTTGCGTACATATCCATAACAGCATTTTTAACATAAACGTCATCGAAACTTCCATCATCATCCTTTTCCAACCTATTAATGATCATGTAACTATGAATCTCCCTACCATGCATCAAGGCTGCCAAATGAGCGCAAGCTGGTAAAATGGTAGTGACTGTCACCAGATCAGGTTTAACCCCAGCACGCAACATGCTATCTAAGAGCCCCAAAGTTCCACGATGATCACCGCACTGTTCGTGAACACATAATATCGAATTCCACGAAAATATATCCTTCTCAGGAATCATCTCAAAAATCTTCGACGCATCCCTAAGGCACTTGCATTTCCCGTACATATCAACCAACGCATTCATAACCGCAACACCGGAATCATAACCCATTTTGACCACAAACCCATGGATTGCCCTGCCATTGTTAAGGTCTCCCATCATGGAAATAGCCGAGAAAATTCCCGTCACTGTAAATTTATTTGGTGTGACCCCTTCTTCTCCCATCTCCTTATAAACCTCCAGTGCCAAACCAAACTGCCCAGTCTGCGCAAACCCATTAATCATCGCGTTCCACAGCACAACATCTCTCACGGGCAATTCATTGAACACTTGATATGCTTCTTCCGCGAATCCAAATCTCAAATACAAATGTACCAAGGCACTTCCAACAAACACATCCCACTCCAACCCAAATTTAAACACCAACCCATGAACCTTCCTACCCTCTAAACACTCATTAACATCTGAACAGGCCTTGATCACGCAGGGAAACGTGAACTTGTCCGGCGTAACATCCGAAAACTGCATTCCTCGGTAAAACTCCAGAGCGGGTCTGGGCATGCTGTTGGCAATGAAACCGGCTATGATGGCGTTGTAAGCGAACACATTACGGTGATGGG
The DNA here is from genome assembly GCA_019656295.1 of Rhododendron mucronatum var. ripense. Taxonomy (NCBI): domain Eukaryota; kingdom Viridiplantae; phylum Streptophyta; class Magnoliopsida; order Ericales; family Ericaceae; genus Rhododendron; species Rhododendron mucronatum. The sequence continues at coordinate 1,376,302 of BPLT01000106.1, forward strand.
TGGATGATATGTCGAAGAGGGTCAAGGCATGGGTCATGGAATTGCACTTGGAGTACATGTTGATGAGGCTGGTTGTGGGTAGAGGGGAGGTTAGGAGGAAGCCGTTCCTGAGCATGACGGCGTGGATTTCTTTGCCTTTGGTGAGGTTATTGGTTTGGGCACATGCTTGTAGTGAGGCTATCAGTATTTTCAAATTCACCCCACCTGGGTATCGCATAGTTAGTTATCACTAGTCCCGGGCACATGTGATGCATGTGCTTTAACACGACCTACAAATCTAACTGGAAGCAATCGAAAAATTAAACATCCACAAACATCTATTGCCTCAAAAAATAAAGCGAGTGTATGAAATGTAGGAATATTAAATTACAAAACTCTGTAGTGAAAACATGCTTTTTTGTGCGTTCAAATCAATGATCTTGATTTTAACTTTCTTGGTAGCTCAATATTGTCGTTACCCGTTATGTGTTCATCAATCAAGCGCATCAAGTTGCCTTTCCTGTAAATGGAAGATGTAAATCAAATGTATAAGTAGAATTAAACAAACTTGTTTACTAAAGAAAATGGAATCCACATTATATTGCTCAAGCTACTTACATATCATTTGACCTCTGTATCTAGATTCAGCAACGCGTTTGTAAAGCAATCCCAAACTTCTTTTCCATGATTCTCGCAGGGATATTTGGGCTTATCTCCGTTTGATCACTTCGATCAAAACTCGGCCATGAGTTTTGTATAAATACTCGTACACATATCATTTGCGCTTTTTCCAACGTCTCCAGGATTTGTCATTTGTGCCTAGATTACCATATCATTTCCTGGTGAGATACATAAGCACCATCTCAGCAAATACCAATCTGAGTCGAAAATGGACTTTGTATGCATGCCATTAATAACTATTTACTTCCCTGTTTTTCATAAACTAAGACAGCAACTTCATACATCAAATTTGTTTCAATTGTGAGGGCACGATTTATTACTAAGGGTTGGCCGAGTGACAGAGGAATCCCCTTGTTAGCTACGATGCCCAAGTTCCAGCCGTATCGCTATGAATTACAGCATTAACTTTCAGTATCCAACACCATCTCAACTGACAAAAAGAAGCAAAATTATTCCCAACTTCTCCATTTGGGTTTGGCAGGACAAGTGAATAAACTCAAACCATTAGAAAAGTCAAGCAACATGTGATATATCTTGCAGCCAAACCCGCGATTTTAAGGGAGAGAAGGAAGCCAAGTTGATCCAAGGATTCCCAATCTGGTTAGAATACTCGAACTCAATCCCCTTTGCCAGAGCACGTCAAATCTGATACCAACACATTACCGAAGGGAGCAAAAGTTTCTCTAACCAGAAAAACATGAACAACTTTGCCAAAACTAATAAGATCATACAAGGTGAACTGAGGGGTCAGTCCCCTAGACACAATCTCTATCCCCATTAGCTTGTACGGTTGTACCCTATCAACAAAAAGAGGGTCCATCTCGAGCACCATAAGAATTTTATATGTTGGGTTGTATTCTTCAGTCTAGTTTATTTACTTTCTAATGGTATTATTCTGTATCAGTTCGACCGAGTGAAAGGAATTGTTTTCCATTCCATGATTGTTGCCGGCATAGATTACAAATAAAGTGAAAGTAATTGACAAGCATTCATCACATGGCAGCAAAAGCTAAGTTTTCTTCCATTATGATTTGTCCATCCACACCTACGGACGTACGTTTTGTAAGTTTCTTTGTGCCAAAAGCACTGGTCTATTGTGACATGGTCTTGTTGGAAGTCATATCTCCAACAACTTTTAGTGGTGGTTACTGCACTAATAAATCAACCAAACTAACTGAGCGGGCACGCCTTATACCCCAATCATATGAGAGCACTAAACGAGGTAAAAGATTCAAAAGCAAGGGCAGAAATTCACTTAAGACATTCAATCGAACACCTTGCCTACCACCAGCTGGTGCTTTTTTAAGTACAAAAGCAAGTCAGATGTTCCCTTGACCATTCAAGAAAACACCTTCCCTACTACCAGATGGCAGATGGTATGAGCTTTGAGCAACAAAGTAAACAAGTCGAAGGAAATTGGCAGACAATTGCAGTAGAGGAAAGGGAAGAAATTTGGTTACATTTAATGAAACACCTTCCCCACCACCTGGTGGTTTGAAGAATCAAATAGTTGAAGTCAGTTAGGAAGAATCGCAGTAGGAAAATGGAAAGAAATTTGTTGCATGTGATAGTTAAACGGTGTAAAATACCTTGATTCTTCGGAATGAATCCAGACGTTTTTGTGTTTGTCTCCGCTGGCTCAGCCAAAGCTGGGTCGCTTTGCCCGCAGCGAATGTAATGTAGAAGGGGAAGGCATCCAATATATATAGGTGGTGGTGGTGGGAAGCGAACGACGGCAAAGCAGTTGAGGCAGTGGGCGGCGAGGCAGTGTCTGCTGCTCCTTAGTTGCAGAAAACGGTTGGCGTTTTTGGCGTCTTTTTCGGTGGGAACTGAAAATTTTCAAAATAACCCCCCGAGCTTTTGCCAAAGTCACTAATAAAACAAAAACTGGCATTTTAATTCAAATCGGAGCAGTCCAAACAATACAATCAATGGCTTGGATTGAAACTCTATTCCCTTTTCTTTTTCTTTCTTTTAAATTCATTCGGTACCTTTCAATCCGAGCCATCGGTTGCATTTTTTGAAGACACGAATGTCCTGTACGGCTACCACATCAGCGATACCGTATTTGCACCCTAATCCATAAACATAGTACTGTTAGAAGAAAAAAAAATTCATCAATGTCCCTTGTCGTCACCCTCCATTGAAAATCAATTGGAATGGGTGACATGCCCTACACCTGGCCTTATTGTGGTTAGGTGGATACAAATACAACATGGATTCACGCATGGCATTTCAGAGGGAAATTTGGCGCATGAAAAGAAGTGATCTCAATTGGTAATTCTTAGCGCATTGGGGTTAGGGTTATTTGACGAGTGAGAGATTTGGCAATTTCGTATGATTCAGCCAAATTAAGGTTGCAGTGTGGAAATCAAAGGATGGTATAGTATTTGAGGGAGAGTTATGGTGGAGCCCCGAACACTTCTACTCATGCTGGAATTGTCTCTTTCTTACTACTATCATTTTGCATCTGCCCTAATTGGATTGATTTTTCTTTGTTTAATACGATATACATATACATCGGCAGGAGCTAGTGAGGCATGTTAGGGTTAACACAGAGGGTCCAGAGGCTATCCATAACTCTAGCCCTCAAAAGAGCCTCGGGGCTCGAACCCAAGACTTTCTACAAAGAGGAGACAGTGACTAACCAACTGAGGGAATATATTGTTGTCTTAGAATGGACGGATGTACCTTTTCACAGGTTTTTGACTATGGGATTTGGATTTTCCTCCAGAATGAAATCAGGTTCCCCTTCAGAATCACAACTAGTTGCCAAGTCATGCACTAAGTCACATAATTCGCAAGCATGAGCTGGAGCACGAGTGTGAGGATTGAGAGCGCAAGTACAGAGTATTTTAAAAGATTAGGTGACAAAAGGTCACACATCCTATTTGTTATTTGATGATGGGTGACAAGGGCAACATTGATGAAGTTTTCAGTAGTACAAGGGTTTGTGACATATCTGATAATAAAAAAAGAGTTGATTTGTGAAATGTTTATCTACGAGTGATTTTGATAAAAAGTCGAGGGATACTTTCAAAATTTTCCTTCATTTATTGACAATCCAAAAAATCGTTTAACTACTATATGAAATCCATTTGAACAAAAACATGGAGAAGCCAATTAATGCTCCCCTCCAAAGTGCCTGCTCTTTTAATAAGTAGTCACCCTACGAGCTTTATAGGACTTTCTTCACTTGACTTCGGTCCAATAAATAATGTATACATAACTATTAATGTGTGTCATAAATTTTCAAGTTAGGAAACAAGCAATGAATGTGGAATACAACGGCCCCTCATAGCTGACAGTCCGCATAGTTCAATGGCATTTCTTCACCTCTTCCACGATGGTGAGGGCATGATTCTAGCCAGGAGCGCGAGTGCTTGGTGTGGTGGTATTCTTGTCTCTGAATGTTATAATTCACTTTTGTATTGACTCCATCTAGACAAGTCATCCTCACTATCACAAGACTTGGCGGGACTCTGAACTTCAGTAAAATCAGGTTCTGTAGCTTCAACTTCTCCGTCCTCAGCCAGCTTGACTCCTTCCTCGGCCTGCTCGGATTTTGCCACTTCCTCCTGTGCGGATAAATCCATTGGATGCACACAAAGCATACAAAAATTGGATTAAACATAATTCACTGCAAGGCTGTCAGTGAAACTCGATGTTAATCGCAACAAAGTACATGCGGATAGCAATACAACAAACACACCACCCCAGCAATAAAACCCAATTTAGTTCCCATGATGTTTTTAAACATCTTGTGGTTAGGTGCTGGGTACGTTATGCAAGGGATCCTGGGTTCAATGTGGACGCCGCAACTTAAGGTGCATTTCTAGGTTTTGCTGATCAAAAAAAAAATTTTTTTAAACATTTTTTCAATTCAAGCTGTGTTTATAGAAATTATGGACAGGAAATCCAACCACATAAAGACCATAAGGAACTTTGAAGAGGAAAGTCCACTTTCACCCCCTGTGGTTATCGCCATGTGCGGATACCCCCCTTGTGGTTTAAAACTGACCACATAACCTACCTGTGGTTTTGAAAATGTGCGGATAGACCCCCTGCCGTCATGTTTTCCATCCATTTTAACGGAGGTGTATTTCACACGTCTCTAGAATGTAATCTGAGTTGTTCATAATGTATTAAATAAAAAATAGAGTATCTCTGTAAAAAATCATCTCGATCAGACATCAATAACCCAGTGATCTAATTTTTTGTAAATTCAAATTTGAAATTTTAACTTCATAACAAAATCGATTTGACCATGAGCTTTTCATTTTTTGATTGACTTGAATTTTGGCATAGGCGTAGTACTCGTCAAAATTTACAATATCAACGGTTTGGATTTAATTTTTGGTATGCAGGATAGTGTGGTTAGATTTAAAAAAGAAGAAGAATCAAGGGACGTGATGGGGGTATAACGGTCTTTTAATATTGTGTCCGTTAAAATGGATGGAAAACATGACGGCAGGGGGTCTATGCGCACATTTTCAAAACCACAGGTAGGTTATGTGGTCAGTTTTAAACCACAAGGGGGGTATCCGCACATGGCGATAACCATAGGGGGTGAAAGTGGACTTTCCTCAACTTTGAAACCTTATGCGACAATGGCGTGATTCTTGGAAAAGCCCAGACACAAATGCATCAAAACAAACATATACCCATGAAACCAGATGTTCCAACATAATATTTCCCCACCAATAAACCCACCAGTATGAGGCTGGAAAAGGCCTCACAACTTTATACAGTAAATGCCTGTATCTCATTGCCCCCCCCCCCCCAAACCCCCTATGGGGCTTGTAGGTAAACCCAGTGCACGAGGCTCCCGCCATTGCGGGGTCTGGGGAAGGGTTGATGTATCCAAAACAAAAAAGGATTCAATTAGTGGAGTACTATTCTTCTGAGTAGAAAACATAGACAAAAAGTAGTGAATACAAAATGGATTTTCATATTGTATCAGGCTATCAGCTACGTAATAATTGGCATCTCCACGTCTAAGAACAACCGAAACCAAACTAAGCCATGTCTCAATCAGTTGGGGTCAGCAACATGAATCCTATCCTATTTAAGTAGGCACCTAGCCACCTACTTTGCCACAAATGCATGTTTGCAAGTTGCAGCCTGTTTTAGCAATGAATAGGTGCTTATTTGTAGAATCATATCAAGTCCCAATTGAATAATTCCTCCTTAAATTTATGACTAAGCGAGAATCTATGTAGTGAAGGCTTGCAAAACCAGGGAAATTGGTACGTAAAAAATGACTGTAATGGCAAGTTTGAGCTACAGAAAAGGAGTTTGAGTTTAACGACAAGAAAGGTGGCACAGCCTTTTTTCGCTGGCTGCAGTTGGTTTGATTTGTCTAGTGTGTAAATTCTCAGTTCATATTGCAAGGCCCTCTGGAGAGCAACTATTTTACCAGTTGGGCTCTGGTTGAAGAGGCCTACAAACAGGAAAGACCATCGGGATTCTTAGGGGTTGATAGAGATAGGTAGGGTCTTGCTAGCAAAATAAAGCCTAGGCGAAGATTCTGTTACTTCCGTTAGGGGAAAATATCAATTCAGGGAATACGAGCGTCTGGAAGGGTAGATTGAGTAACGACCTAACATACGGTAGTAAATGCACAAAGCGGCTCTTTTCTGACTCAAACCCATAACCTGTAGGTGGGTACGCTTAGTTTTTGACAATTCAACCAGTACCATACAGTGTCAATTTCTTTATGCAGAATTTTTTGGGTGGAAAAAGGTACATTGCCGGTGTACACAAAAAAGTACCTTACTTACAAAAGTAACTGTCTTTTTTTACAAAATAATAATAATAATGACACTTTTTATTGCAAAAAGGGTACATGGTCAGTTTCTTTTTTCTTTTTTGCACTTCAAAGGTACATAACACTTGAGAAAATATCTGTCAAATGAAAAATACTCTGATTGAGAAAATAAAGGAGGCAAGTGGAGAGGGATTTAAAGAGAGAGGTCAAAAGTCTGGAAGCAATATTATAAAAAGCGCAAGGTGTTATCTTCCATTTTATTAGGAAATGAATAAGACTAGGAAGAAAATATTTAAGACTACAGTAACAACTAAAACTAATAAAAAATTGAAATAACTAGTCAAATACAAAATTTGATATTCAAAACTCAAAATGAAATGAAATTAAGTACATCAAAGATTCAATGGGCACAATATCAAATCTCAAGTTAGTAAAATTATTTGAACCTAGTATTCTGAACTGATATTTTCCCCCAATGAAAACTAACAAAAACCAACGGTAAGGGGGACATCGATACTTCACCGAAACTGTGAGGGCTTAACAAGTGAGACTGCCAATTGCAAGGAAAAAGTGACACTAATTGTAAAGCCAGGGTTCAAAAGTGTACTTTACCCAAAAACATGTAAGTAGAGCTTGGCATCATATGGTTCCAGAATCCAGATAATTCCAAGTAGATAGGTTCTCCTGATGCAGAATTAAGGCTGCGACCTCGTAGAGTTGTATCTGACCAAACCAAAAACCCAAGCCTAAACTATGAAATGGGCTTGTTAGTTTTTCAAGCCCAGCTAGTGCTGAGTTTATGAGATGCATAAGAGCATGTAATACAATGATTTCTGCCTTGTTTGGATTCAAACTTGGAAAGAATTTTCCAACTCAAAAAACACTCATTACCCCTACTTCCAATCATTACTCGCATTTCTCTCTCAACTCATTATCCCTAACTCCAATCATTACTCTCATTTCTCTCTCCACTCATTACCCATATCTCCAATTATTACCCTAATTTCTCTCTCCACTCATTTGTGTGTGTGTATGTGAGTGTGATTAGTTGTAGATATTTGATATTCAGTATTGTGACATTGCTAGCTTTGTGAGTTTCCCACTTTGCATGTACACAACCTACGTGTAACGTTTGACACCATTGTGAGCGTGCTTTTTACCATAACACCCTTAGTATTGATATCAAAATATGCACATATGTGGCATTTTCTTTGTAGAACTTGAAAGTAATATTATTCAAATATAACACAACAAATACATCCAAAATCTATACATAAACAGATGAAATTACTACGTAGTATAAGTTGCATTCAAAACAATGTTTATAAATATGTTTACAATTAGATGGATAGTTTTTAAAGAAGATTGTATAGTTGTATATATCATGTATAATACGTGTCTGGTATGTATACAAATTTTCCAAAACCCTAGCTTTGATACCATGTTAAAGCATCCAACTCCAAATCAGTTGAAAAGGAGTGGAGATAATTAACCAATGTGGGACAAACTCCAACATATACATTAAATAAGAGTATGTATTCATATAAGATACATAATCAGATGTTTATATTAGCTTTGGTATCTATGTAATTTGCTAAAAATGTGAAGCCAAAATAGTAATCCAAAATGCGAACGCAAAAATTGCAAGCCAGAATAAAAAATTAACCTTAAAATCAATCCCAAATATGCATTAATACTACTGGTCATATCGAGTAGCAAATCTTTTTAGCCCTTCTAACAGGAGTCTCAGTTTCAAGAGGTGGCTCAAGTAAGAAGTTAGCAAATTAACGTGTTATTGACAAACTGATGCTAAAACTTTGTCCGAAACCCTTGAAAAAGTTCATCATGATATGTAGCATAGATAAAATCTAATGTTCCAAAAGAACAAAATGACATGAATACGTACATTAATATCGGGATTCACCTCCTCCTCGTCGCCTGGGAATCCAGTTGAGTCATCTCTAAACGAGTTCTCCTTTTCCTGGGCCGCAACTTCTTTTAAGTGCTCAATCACCAGTTGAAAATGGGAATGATCTGCAGGAGACGACAAATTATCATACAATCCTGAAGTTTGGATACTCATAATTTAAGTAATCTAACCAAATAGACAACTCAAACTATGCTCTGTTATAATTTAATTTGGGCAAGATTTTTTAATCAGAGCAGATTAAAAAAAAAAGAATTTTTTAATCAGCTATGAACGTCTTCTACTAGTGCCTGCATCTTGGCAAAATATGCTGACAGCTGTCAGACTCGTGCCTAACTAATTAGATGCATTTCTAGTCAAATAAACTGGAACTACAGCGACCAAGACAGACACATGATTGGTCTGGAAACCAAATCAAAACATTTGGTAGTAGTTGAAGCAGCCATATGTTAATATTTAGGTGTCTCACATCAACACACCACCTTTCATGGAAATAGAACAAAGTCTGGGTTTTGGAAAGAGAACAAAAATGTTTCATTAGGAGCCAAACGAGAAAATAATACAATAGGGAAGTGGCTTGGCAGCATATATTCTACGTCCTCAACAAAACCAAACCTGAAAGTTCAGAGCCACCAGAGATCATTACAGAAACAAAAAGCATTACTTAAAGCAAGACCAATTGACAATGTAAGTCCACAGCTATTAAGGAGGAGTACGTGTACGTCATAAGGTATGGCAAATGGATAAGGCAATATGTTAAAACCAAAATGTACTCGTTATGGGTACGGCCCTGATACGTGTGCTATTTTTACACATTATTAATACTGCATTATAATCTTATCTCTAAAATAATTAAAAAGAAAGCTCCACCAAATTCAAAAGTACTTCATCATCAAGTAGATAAGATATCAATAGTGTTCATCTAGACTCTTGTCTGATTTGTTCCCCAAAAAGGTTTAAGCAAATGGACTGTTAATTACAACCCATGAGCTCAATTCAAATTCGAGCATCCCTCCTCTTTCTGTCTATTTTATTCAGGTAACATAACTCCAAAGAGGAGATCAATTAAATTGAGTCTAATTTGGTGATCCCTTTCTTTCCATTTCCCTTTTCTTTATTTTCATTACATAACTCCAATGAGGACAATGGTCTTCTTTATTCATGAATTTTACACCTCGTCAAACTTAATCTAGCCGTACTCAAATTAGTTCGTTTGCATATACTGAGATATATTGAGACCAAATAAAGATAATACAACTCGAGATGGGGCAAAAAAAGGAAAAGGGCGGGTTGATTAGAGCTAGCATCGTGTACGTCAAACAATATCATTAAATTAACAGCTAAGGCATACTGGACCCACACCCACGTAAGTACCCATCCGTGTACCAAAAAAACAAAATAAAAGAAAGAAAAAGACTATGCCTTTATCATGAATTCAAAAGGGCAACTTTTCTTCTTCGACTTTCGTCCTAAGTTTTAGACCTGAGTCACAAGCTTTAACTTGAACAAAAGTTATGCTCTATTCCTCTCCGACAAAAATGCTCAGTTTCCCTTCAAGACATTCACAACCGAAGTAGTGAGAACTAGAACCAAATCTACAAGTTCCATGTGAGGCTAGCCTTTTCACATCCTCTTTCTAACGCACTCAGAATCTTTCCTAGTGAGTCCCGTCTTCTGTGCAAAGATAGGGCATGCTACTCGGACTACCTGATAGGTGCGTAAATCTTCCAATTTAGGTGTGTTTAGGTACTCGGTTAGTGATTATGGTATTTTTGGAGCTAAACCTGTCGAGGTAAGTGATTTCAAAGCAAAACCGCACTAAAGGGCAGCCAAGACGCAAATTACAACTCGCACGATAATTTCTCAAGCCGTGTGTCCGGACGATGTCCGGACGGAGACTTTTTGTGTCCTGACACACCTTTGCTTAGCCTCCAAGCATAAGTAGATATTTTTACTTCTTTGTTTTGTCACCAAGTTTGCTTAGCCACCAAGAGTAAGACTTTCAACACCCTAACTTAGCCTCCAAGATTAAGAGACACATTGAGCAAGCGACATCTCTGGGAGGTCTTACATTAAAGTGTTAACAACTATATTGTACCGACACCTCTAGAGGTCGAGGAATCGCTGTGTCTGACACGGACACGGCTAGATACATTATTTAAGTAAATTTTTTTTAAGGGGACACAAGGGGGGGGGGGTTGTATTTTTTAATTTTTTGAGGGTAACTATGTTATTACTGGAATATTTTGGGCTTAAGTGTAAGTTATCCTATAAAAACAAGTCCTCAAGAGAACAAACCCGAATACCAGATTCCTCTCATCCATTTCGTTTTGTTTACATTTTGAAATTTAAACTTGGGAAATATACATATATACACCTGCGACGTGGTGTGTCCTCCGTGTCCGTGTCCCCATATTTTTAGATTTCCCGTGTCCATATCCTTGTCCATGCTACATAGGTTGACACCATGATATCTCTGTCACAGTGCATTCTATCTTCTCTCAGTTTGTGTCAAGTCAGTTAGTTTGTCATTTAACATCTATCTTCTCTCAGTTTGTGCCAAGTCAGTTAGTTTGTCATTTAACATCTGAATAACAAAATACCAATCAATTCCATACCATCCGGGGGAAGTGTTCAAACAAGACCCACAGAAAGGAAAGCCCAAAGTATCAATGAGCACCTCAACTCGCTTGTAGCCCGGTATGGTCAAAGTGACCTTCACAATTCGCCTAGGGACAAAATAGTGAAGTTTTTTACTACCTCACTTTTACTTGGACCAAGAGCATTTTTTCTATGTAGACAATATAATCCACCCTGCCAACTTTTGAGCCAATAACTCATTCTACATAGACGCCATCAGCAACCATTTTTTACGACGAGCTTCTAACCATTGACCACCAACCTACATGTCAACCGTGATCTCCACAACCATTTCTGTCATCGTAATTCCACACCTTCCTATCAACAATGACCGTTAGTATTCTATTGCGCAACTCATAATGAGATTTCAATGATTGGCAGCCACCAGAACCATTAATTGCCTGTGCTCCATCAACGTGACTATGCCGGTTTTCACTACTAGATGAGTGTTCATGTCTTGCCCATTAATCAATAGCTCAACTTTTCATAAAGATTCCATATGTTTATCCGATCAGTTTATAGTATTATTTTAGTCAGAGGGGACACAATGAGAAAATGCAACTCTGAAACTGAAAAGTTTGGGAGTGTCATAATGCCAAGAATGTTAGTTATTGAACATGCATTGGGTGATTCTTGTTTTTGTATCTATACACTATTAATATTGCTTCATCTCTATAAGTTGGTAGAAGTTATTTGCTCAACAACAAAATACATACATATAATGTATGTCTACCTTATATTCAACAAGCTCTCACGTGCATCTAATGAGTTTAAGAAAAATGATGCGTCTGCATGCGTCAATTATTACAATGGTCTTGGATAGAACTCAAACCCAAAAGCTAATTATTTAAGTGAGGGTGCCTCAAGCTTATATAAAGGGGAATTTGCACTTACACCCCTTGTACTATCACCGGTTTAAAGATACACCCCTGTACTTCAATTTTATGCTTTGTTTGGTTGGTGTTTTGAAAATTTTTTTGAAAAATTGTAGGGGTAATGAGTGGAGAGAGACAGAGAGAGAAATGTTAGAAGTAGGGGGAATCTAGGGTGAATTTAGGGGGAATTTTTTGAAAAATTCTTTTTGAGTATGGAAGAGAACAAGGCATTAAGCACTTACACCCCCTATACGTAAAAATACAACGGGTGTAAGTAAATTCCCCTTCTTTCACTTCAAAGTACAAGGGTGTAAGCGCTTAAAATTGAACTACAAGGGTGTATCTTCAAATCGGTGATAGTACAGGGGGTGTAAGTGCAAATTACCCTTATATAAATCATTTTACTATGTTACCCAGGCGACGTGGGACTTCAATTCACATCAATATCTAGGTCTCGAGCATAACTTTAAAAGATGGCCACTGCATAGCGTATCAACCACTACGTAGCGATTTGTTGGACCTCCGGTATCTCTACAGCTTGATATACCGATGCTACCCAAAATTCACACCCGTATCGGCCGGTTCCCGCCACATCGATTTATATCTGATTTTTGGCCCGCTACACGACGGCTAGGATTGCTACGTGACCGTTATTACTACTACAGGTGCTTTTTCGAAAAATTCATGACTGCTACACCCGATTCCACTGCGTATCATTCGATACTCTTGCTACTGCTACATCAGTACTGCTTCCGCTATTTAAAACTATAGACTCTCGTCTTGTACTTCTTAGTTGCAGACTATCCCTGGAGTCCTGGACCCTTGACAATAAACTATGAACCTGTAGGAGGCCCAACGTTTTGTTCATTTAAATGCAAAGTAGTCCCCGCTCTCAACATTGCTTGTAGCTCCAATTCGTGATTGATAATTGTGGCCATGTTATTTTGCCAATTTTACTAGAGCGCAGAAGTCTTTTTCTCAAACAAGAATCACAATCTACATATTTGCATAGCAACCATCACGTTTACAATTTCAGCTATGGTTTGAAAGATATGTGCCTACGGTATCGGCTTTCATACTATGTTGAAACTTAAAAATCCAACTCAAAACCAATTGGCAATGAGTAGAGAGGCCACCAAGGCTCATACACTAGTTTTTGAGGTGATAATTAACCGATGTGGGAACATTCCAACACTCTCCCGCACGTGCAACCCTTGACTCGCAAGAGGAGAGGTCAACAAAGGATCCGGAACACATAAATCACAACGAAGCAAAGTGCAACTGTGACACAAACAAAGGGGAAAGGCCTCCGAAAACCTAACGTTGATATCATATTAAAGCAACCAACTCAAAATCAATTGGCAATGAGTCAAGAGGTCTCAACATTATATTAAGTGATCACCCATTCAACTCCCAAGCAATGTGAGACAATATTTCCTTAACATCCACCCTCACGTGCAGCCGCGTTTGAGGTCTGTCATGTGTAACCTCTTTTTGGGTCTATCATCGTACAACTTTTTTCCTAGTCTCTCATCGTAGGGTGTGGATTGTGAATTTTTAAATGTGAGATGGAATGGGCCCTGCTCTGAGACCATGTGGAAGAGGGATTTGACGAGAACCTTGCTTTAATTGATGAGTTTCATTTATTGTATTTAAAACATAGGCCTACCATGCCTTTATTTATGCTACAAGAGTTAATGAGTAAGAAACCTAAACAAATAAGGAAAACAATACTAGTTAGGAAACATGGATAATAACCTAGATTAAACCAGAAAACTTAATAACAAAACCTAAAAAATATGGTAACATAATATTTCCTACAGTAAAGATCCAGTCAGGGATCTCTGACGCTTAGGTCCGGACATTCCCATTTCTTCCCTTTTCGATTGAATTTCGATGATCCGAGCCGCTCAAAGTGACAAGAACGTGATTTTAAGGGTACCCGTGAGAAATCAGCAAAAAATATGACCGGGAAGGGCTTCATCTGAACAGTTTTTTATTGAACGGTTCAACAAAAAAAACTGCTCAAATCAAGCCATTCCCGGTCTTTTTTTTTGCCGATTCCTCGCGGGTACCCTTAAAATCACGTTTTGCACTCTTTAAATAGCTCCATTCATCGAAATTCGATCAGGAAATGAAAGTTCCTGACCTTAAAGGTCCAAACTTGATCCGGATTGATATTTCCTAATATTATGCTAGCATCCCCCTCCAACTCAAGTAGGCCTACCAACTCGAGTTTGACAAGCTAAGAGAAACCAGAAGCAACAATGAACTGGGAGAACCCAAGAAAAGTTGAACAACGAAGAAGCCAGAAGCCAAAGTGCTAAGAAACGAAAAGCGAGATGAGAGAGAGCATGGGAGCTGTTGAGTTTTGGGGGCGAAATCCGGATGGTTGAGCCAAGATTTTGAGAGATCTTGATTCATGTGGAAGAAGCCATGATGGAAGAGCCCACAAGCGCTAGTGATGAAGAGGCATTGTGGGCCAAGACAACCGAAAAGCGAGTAGGATACTGACAAAATGTTTGAGTGCCCGGTGGACGGCAATGAGGCTTAAGCCACCCACGGGAGAGCGAAGATCCCATAGGGCCTAGATCTTATGACTCTAATACCATGTGGAAACTTTACATCTAACTCAAAACCAATTGGCACGAAACGGCCAATGGAGCTGTGTGATGTAAACGCAAGCGTAATGACGTTGCCATTACGTGACAGTGGCAATGGGCCATTACCTAAGGAAACACAAAGAATCAATTATGTGAATCTGCAAATATCAAAATGCAAGGCAATTACATACCCGAGAATAGCAAAAAATATACGACGAAGTATAGAAAATAAAGAAAAGTGGCCAAACACCATTTTAAATCCCAAGGAATGCCATTCAGAAATTAAAACATATTGTAGTCATTGTTTCCTATAACGTGGAAAGTTTAAAGAAAATCACGCCTCTAATTCCTGGTACTCCTCGAAACCGCATCATTTTTAATGAACTATTTTCTTCGGGCGTTGCTGTTGAGTAACCTAACACAACGAATTGAATATTCTTGCTTCTCTACTACCAAATAGACCCTAAATCAATGTTAACTTGAACCAAAGTCACAACACCAAATGAACCAATACAATCACCATAACACCCATCGGAGACCTTCCTCCCACACACAATTTCTTGCCTCAGGCATCAGCTCCAAAACTAAAATACCACCGGTCACCAGCCACCATTATCTAACTAGAACGTAAAAAGAATGGAATTCAATAAACCTTTTCTGCTCAGAAACATTAATAAATGATTGTTTTGTGCACAAAAGTGTGCCTATTCTTAAAACAATAGGCCACCAAGTGGACCAAGGCCAAGGGTATCGCACGACGAGTGAAAAGCACCCACTCATTCATAATTACTTATAACAAAGCTTCCAAGATTTTCAAAGGATGCAAGATCAGATCCATCCAATAAAATGAAGACCTAAAAGTAAAAAGACTTCATACTTTTACAAAGCAAAAACAGTGCGACCCACGAATTCTTAAAAATTATCTTGTCACAAAATGTCATTCAACATAAAAAATAAAAATAAAAACTTAGAGAGAGAAGTCAGAACTTACCTTTGGAACGAGTAGTAAGAGCTTCATGAAGCCTCAATGGGTTTTGACGCTCTTCTTTCTTATACTTCAACTTAACTTGGGTACGTGACCGACCAGGAAAAAGTTGCTGGATCATAGATATATCTGATCCAAACTGTCGCAAAGCCTACAACACAATTGAAAACAGAGAGCTAAATACTGGTAAGCATAATAGAGGTACATCCTGTAAGCAAATAACTCTTATTCATAATCCACACTTATTAGGCATTATCATAATAAGTTGGACGATTTTTCTTTTTTTTTATCAACAAGTTGGATGATTGTTGCCAATAATTTCTTTCTGATCAAGTAGATAAGCTAATAGCTTTGCCACAAGTAGAGAGCAGAGGTACGTCAAAAGAGGGCACATATAGAGCTCTAAATCAAAGAGTGCAGAATGGTAGCTTGTCATGAGAATTGAGACTCAGTTTCGCTTAACTGGTAGATTCCATATGAGGAATGGGAGCTTTTTCTTTAGTGATCCCAACAATATTAAACTCATAGTATTTTAGAAAGTAAAACAAAAGGGGACAAGAATTCTGCCAAACTGGAACAAAAGGAAAACAATATTCCTCAAACTACAAAAATCACCATCCAGTCTCCTGCAATGAAAGAAACGATCTCTCTCTAAAAGGAGATACAAAACTAAAAAAGAAGCTAACTAGAAAATCTTCTGCCAAACAACCCCCCCCCAAAACTGTCTCCATGAAGATTCTTGCATTCATCTCTAGCCATAGAACTATAACCACACATCTCCAAGGTGCCCGCGCTGTCATGTGAACCAAATAGTCCAAAATCAACGCATAAAAGGAGATACAAAACTAAAAAAGAAGCTAACTAGAAAATCTTCTGCCAAACAACACCCCCCCCCCCCCCCCCCCCCCCCCCCCCCCCCCGCCGAACTGTCTCCATGAAGATTCTTGCATTCATCTCTAGCCATAGAACTATAACCACACATCTCCAAGGTGCCCGCGCTGTCATGTGAACCAAATAGTCCAAAATCAACGCATAAAAGGAGATACAAAACTAAAAAAGAAGCTAACTAGAAAATCTTCCCCCAAACAATCCCCCCCCCCCCCCCCCCCCCCCCCCCGCGAACTGTCTCCATGAAGATTCTTGCATTCATCTCTAGCCATAGAACTATAACCACACATCTCCAAGGTGCCCGCGCTGTCATGTGAACCAAATAGTCCAAAATCAACGCATAAAAGGAGATACAAAACTAAAAAAGAAGCTAACTAGAAAATCTTCCCCCAAACAATCCCCCCCCCCCCCCCCCCCCCCGCGAACTGTCTCCATGAAGATTCTTGCATTCATCTCTAGCCATAGAACTATAACCACACATCTCCAAGGTGCCCGCGCTGTCATGTGAACCAAATAGTCCAAAATCAACGCATAATAACAAGTGCTCGCGAAAAGGTGAAATCACCAATCCAAGTCACCAAATGAAGTACTCTCCACCATTGAGATGACACGGAAAATATGCAACATAAATGATCCATATTTTTGTCGGTACCCTACTCATGACACATCACACCAACCCCAAAAAAAAGAGAAGAGAGAAGGACATAAAACAAGAGGGCAAGGTTAAAAAAACCATTTCTAAACCAAAAGCCCTACACCTAAGCTGAGACACTTGACATTGAGATTGAATGCGTAAGACCAAGTATATTGCCTCTTTTGAACCTAGGAATGGCAACGGGGCGGTGATGTACCCCGAAACCCGACCGGGTAATAAAAATTTCCCCCAACCCCGCCCCTCTCGGGTAACGGACTTACCTGCCCCGCCCCGCCCTAAACCATAATTAGATTAAAAAAAACCACCATAATCAAATCATAGATGATTCAAAATAAAAATCAGATCAAAGCAGAAACAAAACAATAGATATTCAAAAAGAAAAAAAAATGGGGAAGGCGCCATTGCTTGGTAGCATTTTGAGAGTTGTGTCTTCATACAAAAGGAAAAGGAAAGAAGAAATTTCAACCAATTAAGTCTTGTTCGAATACAAGTAGCATAATGGAAATATCTCATTTATACTCGAATTGGAAAAGTTTTGGGGGAAGGATCCAGATGGCCACGTCATCACCAACACCACTAGAGAAGCCGTCGTCGCTCAGCTCAAAGCCCTCCACGATGATATCGTTTCCGGCAAGGCCAAGTTCACGGACGTTGCCGTCTGTCACTCCATCACCGTCTTTGACTCGGTCGGAGGGGAGTCAACAAAGAGAGGGATGCAGTGGTGTTGTGGGTATGGGTCGAAAGAAGAGAGAGAGAGATGGGAAAAGGTAATAGCGGCTAGGATGGGAAAAGGTTTTTTTTTTAACCAAAGGGAAAAGGTTATAGCTGCTAGGGTTCTCTAAATCTCAACTCTATATGCATATATAGTTCGGGGTGGGTTCGGGTAATATCGAGGCAGGTATATTGGGTGCTGTCACCCTGAACCTATTCAAACCCATACTGGTTTTGGAATTTTTACCCCAACCCGATACCCGAAAATGTGGTGGAAACCCCGCTCCGTCCAGGGCAGGGCGGGTATGATTGCCATGTTATTGGACCTGAGATTACTGTTGGTGGGTAAGAGAGAATTTCACACACAATCAAACACTACTCTTTCACTAATAAAACACAAACAAAATTACACTCTCACTAGCATTCCTCCCACTGTTGGTGGGGGAGGCCCCCAAAGGGCTCCCTCCCTCACATTTCTGCCTTCACTATCTCCCTTTTTCCAACACTTTTACACTACGACTTGAGCGCCCGCGCATACAAACTTCTTTTTTTTTTACTGATTTCTTACAGGTACCCTTAAAATCATATTCTGATCATTTTGAGCGGCTCAGATCATCGAAATTCACTCAGGAAGATGAGGTCTGCACCATAGCACCGTGCGGGATCCCTTATGGGATCCAAACTGATATAGAGTCCGGCTCCGGTGAGGAATCCCACACTTTCTTACGGTGCGGAACTCCCCTTCCCGATTGAATTTCGATGATCCGAGCCACTCAAAGTAATCAGAACGTGATTTTAAGGATACCCGTGAGTAATTAGCAAAAAAAATGACCGGAAAGGGATAGATCGGAGCAGTTTTCATTGAACGGTTCAAATAAAAATTGCTCAAAACAAGCCATTCCCGGTCTTATTTTTAGTTGATTTCTCACGGGGACCCTTAAAATCACATTATGCACACATTGAACGGTTCAAATCATCAAAATTTGATCAGGAAGGAGGAGGTCCACACCGTAAGGAAAATAAGGGATCCCTCATGGGAACCGTGGTGATACACACCACGGTTCCCATGAGGGATCCCGCACTTTCTTACAGTGCGGAACTCCCCCTTCCCGATTAAATTTCGACGATCCGAACCGTTCAATGTGTGTAGAACGTGATTTTTATGGTACCCGCCGGAAATCAGCAAAAAAATATGACCGGGAATGGCTTGTTTTGAGCAGTTTTAATTTGAACCGTTCAATGAAAACAAAACTTGCGTCACGTCACATCCATCCTCTTTGATTTCCAGCATAAAGTGCCTAATGTTGTGTTTGGATGGGTTTTTGAGAATTTTTTAGTTTGGTTTTGAGAAAATGAGTAGAAAGAGAAATTAGGGTAATAATTGAAAATAGGTGTAATGGGTGGAGAGATAGAGAGAAAAATGAGAATAATGATTAGAGACAGATAATTAGTGGAGAGAGAAATGGGAGTAATAATTGAAAGTATGGGTAATTAGTGTTTTTTGAGTTGAAAAGTTTTTTCTTCAAAAAGTGAACCGAACAAATCATAAATCTCAACATCAAATATCGGCAAAATCACGTCTGATTTTGCTCCGTCACGTATTCTCTGTCAAGCTCTCGTCACTTTTGGCCTTTGGTAGCCAAAACTGTCTTCAAATCACTTCGAGAGTGATTTCTCGACAACTCATCATCTCATATTGTTCACCTATACGACACTATTCTTACTATTCCTTCAAACGGTATTATTCATACCTACGGTTGCACCATACCTTCAACAGTACCACCCACACTGGATAATTTTTCTTTCCACCTTTAATCCCTCAGCTCCTTTTCCATTTCTTCTTATCTTCTCCATTTTCTCCTCTGCCAACATAATAAAGGCTCTGGAAAAACACAGAGCACGCAAGGGCTTTGCTTTGGCAACCTGTGTATGCACTTCGGTGGTTCGTTATCCGCACCGTTCGCGCTGTTGAACTCCTATGACAAGAGCATTGCATTGGTGTGATCAAAAGTTGGATTTGCCAACTTAACTTCGAGGCAATTTTGAGCAGAGCCTTCGTATTCTGCTCCCCTAGGCTCTGATTTCTTTGAACGTCGGTTTTGGCCTAGGATTTCTTCCCTACGCTTTGATACCATACGTTGGTCAGTAAGTGAGAATTTCACACACAATCAGACATAACTCTTTCATGCATCAGACTCAAACAAAATTACATTACTCTCTCACTAACACTCCTCCCACCGTTGTTGGGGGAGGCCCCCAAAGGGCTCCCTCTCCCGCGTCTCTACCTTCTCTATCTCACTCTTTTTCCCACATTTTCACACTACGACTTGCATACGCGCGCGCGCACACACACACATATATATATAGGATACACTACGACTTGCATACGCACACACATGCGCCCGCACACACACACACACACACACACACACACACACATATATATATATATATATATAGGATACAAGCTCTAAATCACAAAAAAATCCCATGAAATCACCCGTGCTACTACCATTTTGGACTTTCAAGACCAACTCTTATCCATTCAATCTTTGACAAATCTCTTAGTCTAATCCAAATCCTTAGCAAATCCTTGAACATGTTTCTCACATGTAAATCAAGCTTACCATACAGTGGTTCATTTGTATAGTACTGACCCGTCAAGTGGTTCAAGTTGTCTTGTGAATCGAGTATTTGACATGGTTGAGATAGATGAAAAAGCCCAATAGGTTCAGAAATGGCTAGACAACAGAGACGAGACGAGATGGGACGTGAAGACGAGATTACGAAACAACGAGATGGACTAGAGAATCAAGCTTGATGGGGCTGTTGAAATTGTAAGCTTGATTAGGAATGAAAAACATGTGTTTGGTATTATTGTTTTGGAGGCTTGGCTGTTGGCCAAAAAAGTCAAAGAGATTGGCTTCAATTCAATAGGGGCAACCTAGATTGACGTTGAAAACCAAGGCATGCGTAGAGTTAAATGCTAGGAGGAAAAGTCTCCAAGCATGGATTTAGAATAGTGCTCCCTTTGGCCTATAAATTGGATGCTTAGCTAAGGGCAGAGCCATAGAAAAGAGAGGAATAGAGAAGAGAACAGTGAGGAAGAGAGAATCAAGGATCCCCGGCGAGGGACTTCCCCCCACCACCAGTGGATGGAGAAAGAGACGTGATGTGTGAGTGTGAGAAGTGTAATTTTGTAAGCGTATTTGTTAGTAATCAATAAAAGTTGAGTTTGTTTAGTCCACGAAATTATGTCGTTTTTGCTTTCTATCAGTGGCATCAAAGCACTGACCCGCCAAATACATAGCATAAACAATTCATGCACTAAACAAACTCATATCTATTGAGTTACAACAAAGCACAAATACATAGCTTATGAGGAGAACCTCGTCTGGGGTTACTTCCGCGTCCTCACTCTGTCTCTTTTCTCCTCACTCTTCCACACACACAAACTCACTACACTGGGGAAACCCCTTATGGAGGGTCCCCGATCCTCTCCTCTCTATTGTTCTCTTTCTGTTGCGACTTTTTTCCTTTGGCTCTATCCCTAGCAAAGGCAAGCATCCAATTTATAAGCCAAAGAGAGCACTATTCTAAATCCATGCTTTGAGACTTTTCCTCCCAGCATTTAACTCCACGCATGCCTTGGCTATCAACGTCAATCTCGGTTGCCCCTATTGAATTCAAGCCAATCTCTTTGACTTCTTTGGCCAACCACCAAGCCTCCAAACCAATAATACCAAACACATGTTTTTCATTCCCAATCAAGCTTACACATTTCAACACCCCCCTTAAGCTTGATTCTCTCGTCCAATGCATCTGTCTCGTCGTTTCATTATCTCGTCTTCACGTCCCATCTCGTATCATCTTTGCTGTATAGCCGTCTCTAAACCTAGTGGGCCTTTTCATCTATCTCAACCATGTCGAATACTCAATTTACACATGACTTGAACCATTTGGTGGGTAAGTGCTATACAGAAGAACCATTGTTTGGCAAACTTGATTTACATGCGAGAAACATATTCAAAGATTTGCTAAGGATTTAGATCAGACAATGAGAATTGTCAAAGATTGGATGGATAAGATTTGGTCTTGAAAGTCCAAAAAGGTAGTAGCACGGGTGATTTCATGGGATTTGTTTTTTGTTTGATTGAGAGCTTGTATCCTATATCAAAGTCAATCTTGGCTACCCCCATTGAATTCAAGCCAATCTCTTTTTGACTCCTTTGGCCAGCCACTAAGCCTCCAAACCAATAGTACCGAACACATGTTTTTCATTCCTAATCAAGCAACACATGTCAACATCTCCCCTTAAGCTTGATTCTCTCATCTAATGCATCTGTCGTCGTTTCGTTATCTAGTCATCACGTCCCGTCTCATCTCATCTCTACCCTCTCGTCGTCTCTAAGCTTAGTGGGATTTTTCACATCTATCTCAACCATGTTGAATACTTGATCTGCACATGACTAGAATCGCTTGCGGGGTCAATCCCTGTCATCACATCTCTATAGCCAATATCTCGTCTATATTGGCCTCCAATCACAAATTGGTCATGATTCTCTTGTCCGTCCTACCAAAATCTCGTCTTATTTGGCATTTTTCCTCATTCTCTATAGCCTGGTGGGCTCCTCCAGTCTACGTCTCGTCTATCCATGTCTGGGTAACACGTCTCCCATCAGATCTTGTCACAAACCTGTCTGGTTTGGTGCTTCTCGTCTGATTGATCACGTCTCATCTTCTCTTCATGTTTTGTTTGGCCAAAACAAAACTTGCTTCACATCTCTTCTCGCCCGTCCTCTTTGATTTCAAGCATAGAGTGACCAAACCTACCAACAAATATTGTAAAAATTTCGTCGGAGCAAAATTTGCTCTGTCGTGTCTTCTCGATCATCTAATTCTCGACACTTTTGGCCTTTGGTAGCCAAAACTTCATCTAGATAACCAAAATATCGTCTTATATTGGTAAATACCATCAAATTCTCGTATGGTGGGGTTGAAAGTATAGCCTTTGACTCAATGAATTAATGAATTAATAATGCAGGGAGGTGGACCGCAATTTATCTTGATTTGACTTTCTTTAAATATATCTCAACCTTTTCTTTTCTCTTCAAACGATGAAACCAAGGCACCTGTTTCTTCGATCAATTAACCCCGATACTTCAATCTGCGCGTTGCATTAAACCCTTCATCTCATATTGAGCTAGGTTGTTTCACCTTCGTCTTGGTAGCACAGCATGGCTTGGCTCACCAGAGATGAAGAACGGTGAGTGGGGGGCAAGGGTGAGAGTGGATCTCACTCGCTCAATTTTAGGCAGCGTGGGTGGGCTACATTGGCGGGATGATACCTTCGTCTTCATCTCGTCTATCCGAAGCTACGTCTGTGATCAAAATTTGAGTTTTGATCACTTTCATTTTTTGGCAGATCAAAGAGACGCGTCCGTTTTGTAGAAATCTATCACCAGATTGTCGTTTCTGGCTCTGATTTCTTTGGCTTGTCTTTGTCTTCTCCGCCGTTCAGAACTCCGTCCTCCTCGTCTCGAGTTTCTTTATCCCAGGATCCCTTGGCTACGCTCTGATACTATATGTTGGTGGGTAAGAGAGAATTTCACACACAATCAAACACTATTGTTTCTTTAATCAGACTCAAACAAGATTACATTATTCTCTCACTAACACTCCTCCCATTGGTGGTGCGGGAGGCCCCAAAGGGGCTCCCTCCCTCTCTCACGTGTCTGCCTTCTCTATCTCTCTCTTTTACCAACACTTTTACACAATGATTTGCACACATATATAGGATACAAGCTCTAAATCATGCGCCTACCAATTTGGACTTTCAAGACCAAATCTTATATATTCAATCTTTGACAAATCTCTTAGTCTGATCCAAATCCTTAGCAAATCCTTGAACATGTTTCCCACGTGTAAATCAAGCTTACCATATTTCAACAACCCGTCGTAAGCTTGATTCCTACTTATCAATACGTCCGTCTCTTGTTGTCTCGTCTCGTCTTCTCGTAGAATTGCGTTTTGTTCGTCTCTGAGCCTAGTAGGCTTTTCTGTCTATCTCTAGTCACTAGGTTAACAACTGTCTGTTTTTCGTTTTGGCTCCTTCTCCTCGGGCCTCTTCAAACACTCTATTGTTTGATCTCGTCACACTTGCCAACAATTCAAGACTAAACAAGTTCATTGGTTTAATGCCCATTTAGATTTCTAAAAGCTTAAAATCCCAAGAAACTGGAAGTGCAACCTACAATTGGAGCGACAACTAAGAGCACACGTCGAGTCCTCATACAACTGTGGCAAGCAAAAATAGGTTCTCTTTCTTGGGGAAGAGGGGAACCTTTAAGCATTTCATAAAACTGATACAACGTCACATTTTAGTCACCTTAAGAATCTGATCATAACAGTTATTTTTTTTCTTTATTTTATTTTGAACATCAAAATCCATAGTCATTCCAGTTGAAACTTGGCCAAATCATTTGGATTGGATACAGTGATGTGTCATATGCATAGTTTGAGCTTAACACAAGTTCCAGTTCTAGCATGCAGGGAAATAAACTAGTTCTTATCTTTGAAATCAATTTTTCTTCAACTTCAGAAACAAGGCAAAAAAAAAAAAAAAAACCAAAACAAAACAAATGGCTTTCAACAAAAAAAATATTCGTAAAAACAATGTTAACTACAGCGAGATTTACCTCGTAGAACAATTCAGTGTCTTGTTTTGACCATCTTGACCTCGGTGTTTTGTTCATGTAAGTTTGATAATTAGTGTAAGTTGAACTCTCCTGAACAATAGGAATTGTTTGATCATCACTTAAGCCCCCTTGTTCTGAAGCAAATGTCTCATCTTCATTATAACCGGCATACGAAGTACCAGCACTGCAGAACAGAATTCTTAGAAATAAATTCCAGGAACACATAAATGACTTGAGAATTATATGGAAACCAGTTCCTTAGAAACAGACCACTGAACTACAACACGAGCAAATATCAAAACCACAAGCACAAATGTCACCACCAGAAGAGCAAATATCACTCTTCTTGGTAGCAAGTGTTTAGACATTGATTCTTCAGAATTGGAAAAAATCTGTGTAAATATTTGTAATAAGAAAAATAAGTTGAGCGGCATTAATGTTGGACAGAACTTGGTATCTTGGAATAAGCTGCCTCCTGGAGGATGAAGTGTGATTAAGCAAAGCCCTCCATTTAAGATTTTCCAACTGGTGAAGGAGAAGTTACAGGTTTTAGGGACCACGAAAGAAAATATGTCGTACAACATTGAAAAATGGTTGCAAAAATCAGTTGTTGAACCTGAGCCCAATCTAGCCAGTGGTGTTTGGTTGTCAAAATGGAAGCCTGAAGGAAGGGAAAAGACTTCATTTACTTCAGAGATTGGTACAAGGGGATCAAAAAAAGTTCCAACACTCAATCTCTATGTGGCACGACAGGTTAATCGAAAGGTAGTAGATTTCATAAGCTATAAGAAAGGTCGGCTTTAGTGATCTTAACGAGTGTACGTTAAGCTTGGTTTAGAAATAGGTGAGTTGTTGGGTCAAGGAGAACTAGTTGTTGAAGATAATGAATGTCAAAATATCATATTGTTTGGGCAGTATCATTGAACACCAAGAGTAATGAAACATGCATCAAGATAGGAATGAAACAAGGTGTAGTTGTGCTGAGCAATTATTCATATCATCAGAAAGTGATGAACGCCATTCAAAAAAAAGAAAGTGATTAACAACTCCTTCTGAATGCGACCAAGATTTCCTAGAGAACAAGCCTTATAAGTAAGGTTGGATCACACACAACAAAAAGCTTCAAAATTGTCATGACTTTCCAGCCTTCAATTAAATACATCCATATTCATGGTCTCAAAGCTTTACTAATTCTAAAAAGCATAGGATTTCCAAAATAGCAAACCACAAATCCTACAATATTCAACCTAAATACACCATATTCAGCATATAACACCAAAAAGATTTATAAAAAAAAAAAACCATACTAGTGAGTATTATACCAGCGACAAGATACATTAGAAACAAGTATTCAAGACTCAAACTGATCCAGATCTTAGATAAGGTCCTAAAGCTGCTCCATGCAAAGTTTAGGTCATTCATTTCCTCATTCACGCACTGTACAACAAATTGGGAGAATTTGGGTATAAGCTGGCGAATCCCTCAAATTAACGGAAACAAGCAAAATATGAACACTGACATATTTATCGTAGACAAACGTAGCAGTCGAGAAGAGTAACATGATAGTTGTGGATAGTAGGACTAGGGGAAGAGGAAGACCTAAACTGACTTTGGGAGCCGTGATACGGAAGAATTTGGGCTTACTAAATCTAAGTGAACAAGTAACCCTCGACAGAGCTCAATGGAAAAATAAGTTTCATGTAGCCGACCCCATTGATCGAGACACAAAGCTCAGTTTGGTCAAACAATGCGAGCACGTTGAATAACCTTTCTGACATAAGATCTACATTCAAATTTTGAGACTTGGGGATCCTTGTGGAAATCCAAGAAGGGAGAATCACTAAGCCACATTAATATCATAGCTAAACATGTTTTAGAGCTTGTCCCATATTGTTAATTTTCTCCTAAAAAATCTAGTTTATGAGCCTGGGAGGTTCCTCAACTCATCGCCTATTAGTTTTTATTTGGATGCTCTAACATGGTATCAAAAGCGTGACTTTTGGAAGTTCTATGGCAAAACCTCTTTGACTGATTGCCATTTTGTTTGTCTTAAATACACCTTGTTTTATGGTGATCCCTACAGTATGGATCCTTTGCATATCTCTCCATATGCGAGTCTGGGGTCGCACGTGAGGGGAGTGAAATATGTCCGCCATAGGTTAGTTATAAACAAAAAAAACTAGCGGCCTCTCCAATGATTGTCAATTGATTTTGAAAAGAATACTTTAACAAGAAGAACATTTGCATGACACACTAGCAACAAGACAGCTAGATTCAGTTCCACTAGTTTTCAGACTTCTACAGATTAAAGCAACTTGCACTGCTCAATTACTCATCACCGGCCACCAATTGGTGTGCATGCAGCATAAGTCTACAAACCTTAAGTAAAAATCAGAAAAGCAAACCAACTACTAACCATTTACCAGTGTGATCTGATACAAATATTTTGTTTTACATGAGAGGCAAATGGTCAGATGATAAAATTACAATGCCCATCAGCAACTTTATCTGATTTAAAATATATGCAAATGGACTTACCAGCGTCTGTTTTCTAGAACAGGGAGTATTCTAAGGATCTTAGGTATACCTACGGTATTTTTCAGAAAATATTCTTTGTTTTAAATATACAGGAAAATGAACTATTGTCCAAAATTTTAAAAGTACCACTACACCACCAAAACTCTATGCATCACATATCAGACTTCAATTCTTCAAAAACATAATCTAGTGCTTCTACAGGTTATATAATCACCGAACCCAATTATTCTTCTGATTTATTTTCCGTTTCCAAAGAAGAAGGAAAACAAATACACAACCAGCTTGGCTGAATACTGCCATCAGCTACAAAAACTCGCATAGGACTACCATATTGCACATCCACAGACACATTTTATGCTCGGTAATAGCTGTAAATAAGATCTAGCATAAGTATAGGGGACAAAAAACCTTTTTTTTTTTAACCATTCTCTAGAAATTCAACAAAGGGCTATAGAACCAGGTAACAGACACTGGCAAAGCTCGCTTTTGAGAAAACCAAATTTATTCAGGCACGTATTAGGGAGTTCTGCCATCCTTTCCATCCTCCTTTTCCAACAAAAAGAAACATTAAGTTTCCTTTCATTCAACTCCAACAAACATAACCAAAAGCTGAAATGTAAAAAGATAACAGTATAATAGAAACAAAGGAGGAGGTTAGATACGGAATCATAAAACTTCAATAAATAAAAAAAGCTCTTGTTTAGTGAACTTCCATACCTATGCATGGTTGAAGGTACTTCCGATGTTTTTCCCTCTTTGCTCTGCACAAGAGAACCAAACAGAACCAAGGCAGATAATCAGGCATGCTACAGCAAAACCAAGACATTACACGGCTATAGGTGACATTGAAAGAAAGGAAATGGCAACATTTTGACAACAAAGTAGGAAATGGCAACATTTTGACAACAAAGTATCAACAAAACACTGATCCAGCATATGTAGTCATGGTCGCTCTACAAATCCATTAGAATAGAAGCAGTCATAGAATAATGCATAATACATACAGAAATCCGCTCCCTGTGTTCTGCGAGCAAGATTAGATCTCTCATACGCAACTTTGTCAAGTCAATTTCATCTTCCGGGGTGTCAAGCAAAGCCTTGTCAACTATTTCAAAAAACAAAAATAGCAAACGCATGAGAAACGATATCATATACTGTAATATCTTTTAGAGGTCACAATCCTTACACTCAGAAAGTGCAAGTTACCTAGTCTTCTCTTTCGCCGAGTAGAGTGAGAGAACTTTCCGGGAGGCTCTTTAGATGCCGGGTCAGGAACTTCTTTAGCCTTCTTACGCTTACGAACAGGTTTTTCTTTCTGAGTTGCAGATTTATTGGACTTTCTTGGCACTTTTCTTTTTTTAGTTGTTTTAAGCTCCTGTAATTTACCATCAAAACTTTCATCTTCATGTATATGTGAACCACTTGGGGATTCATAGACGTAGTTCTCATCATCATCAGCTTCATTCTCCAGACCAGATATGGAAGCTTGTTGGTGGTCCGAAGAATCATCTGGTACCTTTCGATGTTTTCTTTTTCTACTCTTAGTTCTTGGAGAAACCTAATTGTAAAATTCAAACAAAGAGATAAAAATAGAGAAAAATGCATCAGAGTAGGATCAAATGACGCAATTATACAGAATTATATATCACGTCAAAATAAATGACAGTGCAGAAGTTGGATGCGTACACTCTTTTCTGAAGTTTCCCCAGGATACATCGGTTCTTCAATCTCTGGGATTTGGGATGAAGTATCATCAAACCTCAATGATGAGAAATTCAGAAGATCGTTTGTTGGCATTGCAGGGCTAGAGGCCCCAAATATATATTCACTTTCAGAAGGAACATACTGAGCATTCTGAGAGCATGAAACTGAGTCATTCCCCTGTGGACGAGAAGTCATACCGCCAGGTTTCTCCCTGTCAATTTGAGCCTTGGGCTTTGGTTTGAATTTTCCCCTCCGCTGACCTGAGATTAGCAAATTGCTAAAGAACTATACCAGTAAATTGAACGCCAAAAATAAAAACAACAACAAAGAGCTAATTTTTTAGATACCAGATTGCGTGGTTAACTCAAATAAGGTTTCCAAGCAAGGATTGGCCTCTGCGTCCTGAAAGTTACCATAAAGAACCCAATAAGTACTTTCCGCGAGACAAGCTCTTGTTTAAACAAAGAACATAAATGAACAACTGCATTCACCTCTATTTCCACACATCTTGTGTTTATATGGGGAACTCCACTTTTACATGAAGCACTGTCCCCACAGGTTAAGGGATCCTGAGCAAGATGAGAAACGATCGGAACAACAGGTTCCCCTTCCACACTCCTGGTATCAGAAACATTAACAGTGGGTATCCCTGAATGCGCAAGAACGTCTTCATTATTTACCGGACATGAAGTTGATAAATCATTTCCAAGATGGGCGCTCAGGTCAACCTCTTTCGGAGACCTATTCGCAACCCCCACTGCCAACATAATGTACAGAGTAATCAGTGCTACAAGAACCACAAGCAAATAATGCAATCCAGTGCAAAGTTTCGTCACTCACCCGTTGAAGTGGTAGTAGATTGAGAGTAAAAATCATCAAGAGACTCCAACCCGGAAAAGATATCTGCACTCTGAAAGTGACAAAGTTAATGACTACAGAGAAAGAAACGTTCAAAAGTGACATGAAAGAGAGAGAATCTATATCTATACTTCTCCTGCTGATTTGCCAGTGGTAAAATGCAATCCATTTGCGTCAGGTGATACGTCGGAAGGCAGGCCAGCACCGGAGACCAAAGACTCCCCGGTAACAAAATGTTCCAACGAGGGGTTCACTGCTGCACGGTCATCGGAGGAATGAACTACAGTTACAAAGTCCTCATTGTTTTTCAATGACTTTTCATTCTTCAGGGTCTCAGAACCAACTAAAGATGGTTTCTTATCCCCTCCAACATCAACAGCAGATGATTCCTTTCTTGGACGGGGTTTGGCCTTAGGTTGAAATTTGACCCCAGTCCTAGCTGCAAGCGAATTTCACATCGAAAACACAAACAAAAACTCAGCCCACGACCGAAACATAAACGAGGAGTTTTCTGTGGCAAAAAAAAAATGCCGAATCTTGTCTCGATTATCGTTTGATTATATGCATTCGAAAGAAACTTATTGAAATGGTGAGGAAGCTTAAAAAGTGACCTTTTTTTGCAGCAGGCTCGGAGAAGATTTCGTCCAGAGCGTCCAAGTCAGTTCCCATGGCAATGGCCTATAACCCCAACAAAGTTGGAAAATTAGTGAACTTCGCCTTAAATCCGTAAGCGGAGAGAGAGAGAGAGAGAGAGGAGTGATTGTGTACCTAATCGATTTCCTTACGATTTGGGCGGTTGCTGATTACGTAGAAAACCCTACAAACGGCAAATTGTATACAGACTGCAGGCAAATTGTATAGAGTAGACTGCCGGACACACGTACGTGTGAAATACGGAGTAGTGTTTATGCAAAAGAAACAAATTTCAATTGAGAATAAAATCTAATGAATTCGGGGCTTTTTGGCAAATAAGCCAATTGGCTCTTCTTCTTCTTTTTTTTCTTGGGTTCTTATTCAAAAAAAAAAATACTACACATTTGTTAGTTTCGCATCAATTCTTTGTGAATTATCGGTTCGATTCGACAAAAGGAATCGAAAGTAAAAAATTATGGTCCAAATCTAAAATTTTAAATAAAGACGAAAAAAATTAGCTTATTTTTGTCTTTATTCAAAAAATTTGGGTTTCGATCTTAATGTTGAGAGTTCACAAAGCCCAATTTATTCTGCACCCACTCCATCGATTCAGAGTCATCTCAATTGAGAGCAAACATCTCATTATTTCAACAACACCTTGCTCCTCGTCCCGATGAGTCAACTCGATTGATAATGAGCCATACAATACAGCACTCCAACATCGAGCCACCTTGGATGATGTGCATCATCGAACTGCACGCTCAAGGGCCAATTTGTGTGAGAGTAACGGTAAAGAGTCCACCACATTACTTGAGCCTAATATACATTAAATGACCCATATCCACTTAAAAGGCTAAAGCCTTGTAAGTGGTGAACCATCCAATTGTATATTAAGGTCCAACCAATTTTCTATTTATCAGATGTGGGACTTAATGTTCACATACTCCCATCGTCATAAAGATTAATCTAAAAAAAATAACAAATGAGGAAAAAAAATTAAAGGAGAGATTGGCGTATTTAAGCAAAAAGCCCTTCCAGAGTATGAGAGTAGCAAAAAGCCCTTCCAGGGTATGAGAGTGAAAAAGACGGAGAAGAAATTTGATAGGGGTGGCAGTTTTTTTAAGTTACACGAATAATTTATAATTAAAATGTGAGTTGATCTGTCTATGCCACAAAAGTGTCATCTGTATATCGCATTCAAACTCTCTAACACGGGCCTATTGTATTACAAAGGCGGCGCTATTGACATGGACAAGACAATGCACACATTGATTGATTCTATACAAATTTTAATGTGGGATCCACTATGAGTCCCACACAAACGATTCAAACAGTTCATTGAATGTAAAATATTTTTTCAAGAGCTGTTGCGAAAGATGAGCTCAATCCGATACCTACAAGTACTTGATTCAATCATCTAATTTTTTATTCAAATTTCAGAATAATAAAGAGTTAGATGATTGGATATATTAGGGATTTTGCCAAAAAACATAGGAAGATTTATGTGAGGAGATAGACATTGCCGGAAAGTAATTCTACCGCCTGTTACATTCCCGATGGAGATCCTCCGCCGGTGATCGCCTTTCGTATTTTGTTTGATGCTTTCTTGGCCATTGTTGCCTAGGGCTAGTATTTATTCATTTTTTATCCGATTGCCTAGGCTAGGTACAGACCAAGAAATGATACAAGGGAAATTTGTTCTGATTTAATTTTTTTACATTAGTATAAGAATCATTATTTTCTCTAGGATCCGTTTGATTAGTGAGAAAAATATAATGAAAATGATAGAAAGTGGAGTGAAAGAAAAGAAAAAGAAAATGTAGTTTTTTTTTTTTCTCACATCCGTTCTATTAAGAGGAAGTTTTGCAAGAAAATAATAGAGAATAAAACACCATTATTTGAAAAGGAGGAAAGTTGTCCAAATTAGAAGAAAAAAGGAAGACGGAAAAGGGCAAGGGGGAAAATTAGAGTAATTATGGTTGATTTTCTCGAGAATATAAAATTTCTCTGCATATTTAGTGAGAAAAAGTGAGGCAAGCTCTCAAGTTGTGGAGGGTTGTATAGAAAAATTAATCACTTTCTAGTTCTTGCTAAGTGAACAAAAAAAAAGTAGTTTTTTTTTTTCCTTAGAGTTTTTTACCATTATCTCCCCAATTAAACGGACCCTAATATTCTGGTTGTGGAAGAGTTTGAACTAAAAGAGACAGAATGACAAGCTTCATTACCATGCGATAAATCCCATCGGCTCCAACTGATACCGAATAACACCTCAACTACTTTCTGAGGCTCTAAAGTTAACGACTGAGCAAACTTCCAATAGCCCAAAAGTTTAAAATGTTTGGCATCCACGGGAATGGAACATGTGAACTCATGGAGCAGCACTTTATTGCCAAAATCAATGGTAAAAAACGAATCGGACAGAGGGTAGCTGGCCCTAACATTGGCTAGTTGGCTATTTTAGGGGAAATCAGATGAGAAACTGATAAACATACAATAAAGTAATAAACATATGGGTACGAGTTCAGTCAACCATACGCTATCAGAGGCAGGAAAAATCAATTATTGGAACTGGACATTTCGTATGCCGGGTGAAGAGTGAGAATTCTCGCCCTCACAATGACAGTCACGCGAAGTGTCATTAGCCGGAAAATTCATAAGCAATCACCCTCAAAAAGAGCATTTCCAGGTTCCAAGCAAATTGTGCTTCTCAAGGTAATCAAAAGCAGTAATGACAACACAGTCCTCATGAACCCAAAATGTTAGGATCCCAAACACAAAATTCTGCAAATTTAAACTGCTGGTAAACCATAGAACTTCTCAAGCCTCCCTACGTACGAAATACAGCTTACCCATGACATGAAGAATAGCAACAAATGCTATGAAACCAATGCTCATTACAAGGACAACATTGGGAGATATCTTAAGCCCTGGAGCATCATCTGTGTAAAACTGGAGCATGTTGCCGGCTGCTCCTCCTGCAGCAGTCCCACCACCTGCTGTTCTCCTCCTACGTAGATTGGCAGCAGCCGCTGCTGCACTTCCTCTTGGGGGTGCTGCTCCACCGACAGCCATTTCTACAACAACCAGTTTAAAGTTCAGAACCAAGTACCCACTGCCCATTCAAATTTTAGCTGTGCATAGAGCACCACATACACATACACAACACATGTACATGAACTAGGCAAGATGGACGACCTAACCAAAACATATAATGTTTTTCAGTACAAGGGTATTGTCAACAACCGATTGGAATGCTTAACATTGAACACATATAGGCTAAATGCTTAAATTTTTGCACGAGCATAGAAAAAATATTTTTTTAATCATGCATATATCTAAGACTCACAATGATGTTTTAACAATGAAGCATGGTTGATAGGTGTTCAGTAGCTAGCCAGAGGCACCGCCAAGCATTTGGGTTTGCGACATTGCAAATATACTCATCAATGAAAGTACAATGGGTGTTCCATCATCACAAATACCATCCTCCAGGCAGCAGAGATAAACAAAAAGTAGAATAACTTCCGTCCTTAGTCCAATGAGTTTCATAAAATTAGTTAATAAGTGATTGCTCACCACACCTCGCCATAGACCTTTAAGAAACAGAAGAAAGAAAACTAATGTTGCATCCGGTCTCTTCAAGAAAATGGAAAACCAGGTGGCGAGAATTATCGTGTTGCTTAAGTGAACTCCAAAATCTCCAACAACAGACTACCAACTAATATCTTTTGGATCACCTCATCCCTAAATATCATGTACTCAATCAAAGATATCTTCAGCTAATTCCAGTCAACACCTCATTCAGGCGTTACTCTTGAAAAAACACAACTGTTGGAACAATGAGTCAAAAAATGTTCAGACAACTCATTTGTTGACAGGAATGTTGGTGAATTTGCTGACTTGGTTGATAAAACACTAGTTCTCTGCATATGCATTAAGCTCAAGATATTCGGGGTTAATTTTGGTTATGATTACAGCTCTCGTACCCTCTTCAGAGTTAATTTGTGGACTCGCTTCGCAGCAGGTAAGGGGACTGAGGTGCTTCACCTTGATTTCCATGCTTTAGCAGATTATATGTTCGGGTGTTGTCATTACGAGTTGTCTCAACATTTATATTCGTACTCATCGTTCCAAGAGTTCCAATTCCTCGTTGTTCCAAGAGTTGTTATACTATTCAAAGAAAAAAATGCAACTCTTGGAACGATGAGTACGAATATAAATGTTGGGACAACTCGTAATGAATTACTTCTTTTTGAGAGTGGACAATTATCATCTTGATTTACAGAGCAAGACTCTAGTGGAGGATAAGAAGCCAAGGCCTACAGGGAAAAAAAAAAACAGGTAACAGGGTGGACAATTATCATCTTGAATCTCTTGATTAACAGAGGAATACTGGTGGAGGATGGGAAGCCATGGTGTAGGGAAAAAAAAAACAGATAACAAGTATAAAAAAAAAGGATCCCGCCGCCCAAAACGGTTCCGCCTCCTGAGATATTAACAGCAAGAAAAAAAGAGACGGTACCGCTGCTTGAGAAAAAGATCGAAATAGATACCTCAAAAGTCAGAACGAACACGCAAAATTTGGTCCCGTCGCGTCCTTATCAACAGCTGCAAAGAACAGGGCAATACACAATATCACTCCAAATCCAAGACAAACAAAGGCAGAACTAAACATCCCTGGTTCTTCTTCCATATATCGCGTCTGAGTTGGGAAAACCAAAGAGCAGGGCAATACACAATCAGTCCTAGAATCAAACACAAACCAAAGCACAGGATCCAAAACACACGATACATATATATACACATACAAATACGTGTTCACACACACAGACCCCACACATCTGTTATTCTCATAAAACCTCAGGGCGCCTTTTAATCAAATTGAAAACTTGTCATTTCTCAATGGCTTCCCAATGATAACAATTGTTGAGCCTCTACCCTTCTCTCTCTCTCTCTCTCTCTCTCTCTCTCTCTCATCAAACTTGATCAGAGTAGAGTCTGGAGTGGGAAGAGAGAGAAATGTCAATGGACCAAAATTGTATCAAAGCAAACCCTAATCATACGATCTCAAAGCTCAAATTCGCATATGTGTGTGTATATATGTACATATGCATAGAGATAGAGGAAGAGAATGGGAGAGAGAGAGAGAGAGAGAGAGAGAGAGAGAGAGTCTCCTAACCCGGCACCCCGAATTAAACCGCCCAATATCATGAATGTATGCCTATTTACCCTCAAATTATCATGGCAGTCTTGATCACTTCAGCGTACGAGCCTATTAAGATGAGTGATTTGGTGTTCATAAGCATTTGGATTCCTAGGAATACGCAGACGCTCACCTACTCTACCCATAGTAATGTCCACGAGTAGGAGGTATAGACTAAACGCACAAGTAACCACTGCCACAAAAGTTTGCATGGCTATGAAACCCTCAGCCTCTTCTTCCCTTCTTTTTTGAATTTTGTTCAGTCTTGCCATTCTAACATAATATATTAATGTAAATTGTTATTTCTAAAGAAGATCTGTGAGCTTGTCTGCTTGAGGACCTTGATGACGAAGATAGGTCTATGGGGGAGCCCACTCACTATTCTCATTGCCGCTTTCTTTAAGAGTATGACAATGAACAGCAATGTCAACAAAAAAACACATTACTAAGTGACTTTGTCAACAAAAAAAAAAGGTCTATTTCTTGATACAATTTTGCACGGACGCTCTCTGGCTGGCATTTAGATTTGTGGCTTCACTTCAAAACTAAAAGCACCCAATTACTGGCACATTTGATCGTTGTACGAATTTGCAAGTCTAAGACTGAGCATTTCACAATTTACAGTTGATCTAAAAATTCTAATCCTGACCATGGTTCTTGATAGTAGAAAATACATCAAAATGATAGAGGAATGCTTTTGGACAGAGACCCACAGACAAGGAGTTTCAGTTAACACCAGAAAACTAACTGTGGTGCCAAGAAACTTAAACAACAAATCCTTCCAGATACCGTGCCGAATCAGAAAGTTTCAGCTATCAATTCGTGAAACCCAGTTATTTTCGACCTGTACTTTGGGGATACGATAGGGGTAAAATCAGATCTAAATGCTAGAATCAGTTTCAGTTATCTATTCGTGAAAATCTACAATCAGATCCAGAAAAAGGGGAGGGGGGGCTGGTGGGGGTTTGTTAATCATGTTGAATAAGGGGGAAAAAAAAAACGCAAGTATTTTCGACCTGTCTTTGGGGATAAGATTATCTTACCGGAGAGTCGCCGGAGACGATCGCTGGTGGCAAAAAGCTCTCTTCGTCTTCAACGCCTCTCTCTCTCTTTCTAAAATGGAATACGTCCAGGCTGGGGAAGGAGAACACGTCGGCTCATGGGGTATTATGGTAAAGTGGGAAGGGGATATGTTGGATGGAGTCATGGAGGCGTGTTTGGGAGTTTATTTTAGGAAAATAATATTTTCAAACTATTTTTTGATAATGCCACATCCAGTAAGTATATTTTTCATCAAAAAATACATTCGTGTGACATTATCAAAAAAGTGTGTGGCAAAATTGCTACCTTTATTTTATTTATTTTTGGTAATCGAAAGCTTCCAACAATATTTTTATTTTTTATTAAATTAATAATTAAGTTAAATCCAAGTAATTTTTTTTTTTTGATCCGAAATCCAAGTAATTGGAAAAACCAAGAACACTTCGGACTATCATAAATCCAAAAAATAAATAACATATGAACTAAAAGTAAAACAAAACACAAGGGTATTTTGGGTATTTTTCAAAATTGTAGAGGGTAATATGGTATTCAGGCCCCGTTCCGGAACTCAATATAAGTACTTATTTTTTAAGAAGGTAATTTCAAGCTCAAAAATAATGTGTTTACGCAAATAATTTTCCTACCAATATGGATCTTGTTTGATAGATCTTATCGAGATTTTTTATACGGTGCAAAAAAAAATCAAAAAATTATTTTGCATTTACAGTATTTTTTAGTTTGAAAATGTGAAATAAGTACTTACTATTTTTTAAAAAGGTGTTCTGAAACGGAGCCTCAGTGCAACAAGTTTAAAGAGAATGCAAAAAGGAGAAGCCCTTTATCCTCTTTTTCACTTCTCTTCTCTAAACACCCAATTTGCGCAAACCTAGGGTGCATGTTGCCTATAGACAACATGCGTTGTGGCCCAATCCAGGTCATCCATGTTAGGCAATGGACGACTCAGTTTTCATCTCGGCTAGACGGCTGAGATTTGTTCGGCTGGATGAAATTTGAGTCGTTTATTGCCGAGCATGGACGGCCTGGATAGGGCCAACATTCATGTTGTTTGTCCCCTCAAGACAATAGGGTCCCCAAATTCAATTTGCATGCATCCCGACTACTTTCTAAGGCTTTTTAAGCTTTAGCTTGGTTATGTCCAAAAAAAATTGGGTAAAAATCAAAAAAAAATTTAACTTTTCCGATTCGTCTTGACGAGACGAATCAATAATCTATAAAAATTAGATGCAAAACTAATAAACGTGGAAAAAATTTGAATAAAGACAAAACAAGAAAAATCCCAAAAAATTCAAAAAAAACCCCTTTGCAGAACTTAGCCTCAGTGGAGTGAAAGAATTTAAATGTAAAGCTAGAATTCGCTTTTACATTTACAGTTGATGGCATTTGGACAATTTCTCACTTGAATGATACAATATAATGGAGAGAGTAAGGTGAAATACCCATAGAGGCAAGACGCATACGTGGATTGCTTAGTGAAGGCTGTTTGTTGCATCCGTGGAGTATCGGGTATCCGTGGTGCACTGGGTGAAGCGCATTAGTTTTTTTTTTTTTGGTCAGACGAAAATGCCTTCAAGGCTACAAAGGGAAATCATTACATAAAAAATCAAACAAAATCTGTGAGCAAGTGGTCATTATGTATCTTTTTCCAAACGGAAACTTTCAGCGGTATCAAAGCCACCCACTTAAGACAAATAAATAAATAAATAAATATTCAAAAGAAAAATTCCCCTTTACATTTATTTTTTAAGAAAAAAAATCCTATTTGGCACTTGCTGATTGTAAAGGGGTTATCACTGATCTATTTTGTTTCATAGCAGTAGCTTAATCACGTGGATGACCAACATTTTAGGGCCATGCCGTATGTGGTTTGAGTGTATTATTTATGAAGGAGTATAAGATAGTAAGGGGTATTAGTTGAGAAAGGAGGACCCACATTGATGTGACATTTATAGAGGGTTAATTAAAAAGTAGATGGTTTGGATGATGTATTAGAGAATGATGATAAAATAATACTAGGTTTGGATGAAGGATAAATTGGGTGTATAAGAAGGGGTGTATGATGTAAAAAGTTGACAAATGACTCTTTTGCCTTTGCTCAGTATTAAAATCGATAATTTATTAGATTAAATATATTATTACAAAATCCAATAAAATTAATTACTTTATCACAATTAAGCAATACTAATTGAGTTGACTAATAATTTAATTATTTTAATAATTTCAAAAACGCACCCATGGTTTTCAACCACCCAATTACACAGTTTTCTACAAAACCACCGACCTCTGTTCCAGTCGAAGTCGACGATGGCAACTTGAAGACGGTGAATGGTAAGATCCACACCGTCGACGGCCAAATTTCGAACGGCAACGGCGACGTTCGGTACTTCTCTCGCTCTCTCTCTACTGTAAATGACAACTCCAGCTATAATTTTTTTCCTCTCTCTTTTTTTCATTTTTTCCATTCTGTGTGCATGTGTGAAGAGGTGATGAGGAGGGGGATTAGGGAGGGTAGAAATGGCAAGATTTCACCTGTATTGCCCCGGATTAGTTATGGCTACCTCCGGAAGTGGCCATAAATTAGTACCATGAGGGCTATATTAACGAAAACGGGGAGAAACGAATACAAGAGCTAAAAATCATACCAAACGGTGGAGCAACTGTCCCATTAGAAACCAATACATCCGGATTGCACAATACACCCGATGGATACAACACCAATCGGGCTAATAGTATTCAACATAGTCAGACTATTATCAACGCCTACCACGTACGCAATAAACAAAAAGGGGAAAAGCAGAGTGCTCGTGATA
The DNA here is from genome assembly GCA_019656295.1 of Rhododendron mucronatum var. ripense. Taxonomy (NCBI): domain Eukaryota; kingdom Viridiplantae; phylum Streptophyta; class Magnoliopsida; order Ericales; family Ericaceae; genus Rhododendron; species Rhododendron mucronatum. The sequence goes on from BPLT01000106.1 coordinate 1,415,519, forward strand.
TTGTGCCTATATATCTGCAGAACAGAAGAATCGAAATAGGCAAATATCATCTTGTTATCATCAAAACGAAACGAGATACAACGAAACAAAAACATAAAGTCTAGGAAGATCCCCACTTGCTCACAGATTTTGTTTGATATGCACGAGTGCTGTTCACCCAAAACACCACGGATACCCAATACACCACGGATCGATACCCCATACTCCACGGATGTAACAAACAGCCTTCACCAACCAACGCGTCTTGCCTCCACTGGTATTTCACCTTGCTCTCCCCATTGACTATTTTAATTGTCTCTCAAATATTCAAAAGTTCTTATGGCCAACTATGAATATCCTTGCCACATATATAGGCAACGGTTAGTTGGGAAAGAGCAGTGAAAAGAACAGTGGTGGAATCCTTTAGGATAGGTCTGTCAATCGACTGGATTCGATCCGAATCCGATAACGTCGATCCGATAATCCAAATCCGTTAACCCAAATTTGGATCGGATTAAATCCGTTATCAATCTGAATTTGAGCTTTATTTTTTTTTTAAAAACAGTAAATTTTTTATTTTGAAAAAATAAATGTTTAAGAAGTTGTATTTTTATTTTAAATTTTTTACTTTAATTTTTTTTTGAATATATATATATATATATGCTCAAATTTATGAAGTAAAAAAGTTTTCAGATCGGATTCGGATTTTTGGATCGGATCCGAATTTTTCTGATTCGGATTCAAATTACCACTATCGGATTTGAGTCTTATTGGATCTGAATCAGGTTCGAGTCTTTTCGGATTAGATTCGAATTTGTCGAATCTGAATCGAATCCGGCCCATTGACAGGCCTACTTTAGGGTTCTCATTCAATTAGTTGTGGGAAAAGCCATGGCTTATCATGGACCACTTTCTAGAGATTAGCTTTTCCTTTTATCTTGATCAATCTGTTATACAGATATTTATCACATCAAACATATTCTAATTACATTCTAACTATAGAGAATTATCAATGAAGCCTTGGTCTACGATTTCATTTATATCCTTCCATCATACTATATTCCACATGAACCGATAAACATGGATAAATCATAACCGTCGAATAATTCCATTCATGGATCAAGTAGGATTCTGAAAATCTGTGGACTACTAAGCGCATCATGTGACTCATGTCAATGACCTACAATAATGAAGTTAAATAAACAAAACAAGATTGGGATTACCATCCCTTATCTTAATCCTACTTCATCTCAGGCTAAATTGGGACATCGATAGCCCAGGATCCTGAAAAGGTGTTGGATACAAGCCCAGACCCACTTCGCTAGGGTTATAAGCAAGCCTTACAGGCCCGGCCCAGCCTTGTTTCCAGGTCAGCTAGAGCAATTTGCATACATATTTCATTCATGTCTTAGTCTTGGCCAATAAAAAAGAAAAACACTACACTTTATGTAGAACTACACCAAAACTGGGCAAATGTAAATGTGGGAGAAATTGAAATTCAGAGTGTGCAAAATCAAAATTCCCACTTCCATCAAGCAGGATTCTGAGATCTGCAGACTAAGCACCTCATGTCAATTCGGACAAAGAAGGAAAATGACTAACAGTAACACAATTAAGCAGTTCAACATTGCAAAATACTATCCCTAAAACCAAGTTCGAAATGCTAAGTGACTACTGTAATCCTACTTCATCTCAGACCAACTGAGACAGCGATAGCCCAGCACCCTGACAAGGTGTTTGATACATTTCCTTCACCCCATACTTAAGGACGTGCTCTTAGCAAACCAAAACTTTACAGATTCAAATGTGGGAGAACTAGAAATTCAGCAAAGTCGAATTTCGGACTTCCATCCAATGGGATTAGGAAATATGCAGACTAAGCACCTCATGTTAATTGAGACAAGAAGGGCAAAGACCTACCAAAATACAACCAAACAGTAAAAAAATAGAAAATAATCACTGTTTGCAGTTCACCATTCCAAGATTTATTTCTGAAAGTTGTTTTTGAATGCCATTTAGATGTGGGGCCAGAAAGATATTTCCAAGGCCGGCAAAGACACCTTTTTGACTTTAAAATTTTACTATTGAACCAGGTGTACAGAAAATGGGAATGACCTACCAATTGTTTTCCTTCTTTTTTTACTCAAACGAGATTGTTTAATGAAACTCAACTCTTGACTATTGCTGTCACTCTTCTTGTGTCTGCAGGCTCAAGAAATGCTTTAGCCTTTAAAGACGCATATTTTTGCTTGACAAAATGCCTGTGAAAATTTGTCTCTTTCAAATAACATGCTACCCCATTTGCCTAGTTCAACATAATATGTCCATGCCAAAAGAGTTAACAGCTCCCAACTGTAAACTATTTCAAATATTCCGTGTGTTCGAGGGTTATCAGAAGGAAATTGATTTTCACACTCGCCTTTTGTCCCTTTTGTCTAGGAGCACCTCATTTTTTTGTTTTTATTCATGTAAAATTTCGAAACTACCCTTCATACATTTTTTTCCCTTCACACATGAAAAGGAGTGCATTTGAATAAAAGGGAAGTGTGAAAATCAATTCCCTTATCAGAGCATTACACCACTTTCGAGAAAAATCCATTACCAGTTTTTGCAAAACAATGAGTAATTTGCAGAATTCATCAAAGAGAGTCCCAACAAAGAGTTAACCTTCACTTAGAATCTGTCCAAAAATGCTTGACAAAGAGCTGATTAAAAGAATAACCAATAAACATGATGAATAACTTAGGGAGTCAAAACATTATACTCCAATTGATGAGCCTTGCGACCAACTCATACAGTACCCAAAAAAAACATCTACTGCAAGTAGTGCAACCAAAGGAGATATCTCTTTCCTTTGCTAAGAACCAAAAATTAGATATCTATGACTGGTTACCACTTCAACTTGTAGTATCTATCTTTCCACGACAAAATCATACCTTATTTATCTATGCGCAAAAAGAAGTACCGTTACGTATGTTCCAACAAGAAGATTTTTGCAACTATCTACAACTTCCGCATGCACCAACTTATGCCTACTTTCAACATTGTTACGATAAAATGTATTGATCTGGTGTGCTTGTAAGTTGTAACGTTCTTTGAAGAAATTAAGAACTTTAAGTGCACATGAACACCAGATTCTCACAAACTCAATTTTTTTCACAACTGCTGCTCGTCTGCTCACCACCGAACCTTCTGATGAGTCGTATGTAACAAGATGGTGACGAGGTTTTTGGTAAGGAGTGATCTCGTATGTATTGATGGTTCCAAACTCACCAGATAACAACCAAAGTACAATCATGATCAGCTTTCGACAACGCAGCTTGGAATGACTCAAACATGTCCGGGCGGGGTACATATACTTGCTGTATGTTTCAATATTTCTACTGGAAAAAAGATAAACATGGGATACTTTGACTTGCTCTAAAATCCGCTTTCAACTCTTCACAACGCCAATCAGTATAATTAGCCTTTGAAAATGCACAAAATAGAGCAACAACTCGTGCTTGTAGCTGACATATTTCTTCAGAACACTATTCATGCTCATTCCATTGGGTGGTGTTCATGTCCGCACAAACGTTTCTCGATAATGCAATCTAATTGCAACCACAAAATCGACATTTTCATTTTTGGGTCAAAATGGTAAGGCATTCATTGATAACAAAAGGATCAAGAAACATAAGAAAAAGCACGCACAAACTAACAATTCTAGTAATCGAATCGCAAACTAAAATTCTAACTAGTAAATTGTACTACTAAATCCACTAATGTCAACAGTGGTTTATCACAATTGGAATTTTTTCACAAGCGAAGAATTGAATCAGAGAACAAATCCTGGGGCTTGCATTTGTTGGAAATTTGGAGACTGAGCTGAAATGGCATGAAACTGACTGCAGTACTGGTCTTTTTTTTTACACAGACAGAGATATTGCACTCTATTCCTTGACGAAGTGGAAGTTGAGGTTAGCCATGAGTCCAATGGGGCAATTTATCATGGTAGGAGGAGGGAAAGTGGAATTCGTGCGACGAGCTGACTGCAGGAACCACACTGTTCCACAGAGCTCTGATGCTTCTAGAATTGGCTTTATCTTGCGATGAAGAATGCCCAGTAAAGTTTTCTGCTCGTCTTCTTCTTTAACTCCCCCAATTATGCATTCCCCATGCTGCATCACACACACGAATTCAGTAGGATCATTGTGAATCTATCTGACTAAAGGCAAGGCAATCCAAGCTATATATACCAAACCAAACCGAGCCTTATATCCCAAACTATATATATACCCGTAAAAAAACGTACTTAAATTTATATTATTTCATATTATGCATTTCCTCGATTATGCTTTTGAAAAAGAAGATGAAAGAAAAACATATACGTACCTCTTTTGTGAGGACAATCTCTTGACCGACTGTGTAGAATCTCACTCTTGAAGCAGTTACGTATACAAATGCTGCAATAGGATATACACGCATCAATGTATTAATAGCTATGCATGCTTAATAATAAGAGATGCTCGTGAATACGGGATACCAGTATAGGAAATCAAGAAATAAAGAAAGGAAATAGAAAAGCCTCGGCGCCGAACGCATCGCCATTTTAGCTAAATTTCTGGGAAATGATGCATGTTTATAAGCATGTAATGGAAGTTTTCAGAATCAGTTTTGAATGAATCTTTTTGGAAAACAAAATCATGTCTTCATCTTTTTGGTACTTTCATGTGTCATCATTATCATACCCTCTTAATCCTATTTTAGCAGAAGTACTATCCCTTTAATTGAAAATTATCCAAATGATGGATTTCTTATATGTTCGAGTATATCTGTGGATAAAGATAAAATGGTTTTCACGTATGCACACTATTTCTAAATACTACTCCAACTGTATATAACAACTAGTTTAGAACCGACTTCCAATTAAGTACTTACCTAAAAAAAAAAAAAACTTCCAATCAAACATATGCTGCAAGTGGGGCGCCAGTGCAGTTGGCACGGGCTCCTTTCCCCATGCATGAGGTATGGGGTTCAAGTTTCGACCCTAAACCTATGGTGAGTCCAAACTAGCCGGTCGAGTCCACTGCACGCAAAACCAGTAGTAATACAAGGATTTCCTAGTTGTCCAATTTTGCAAACAGTCAAAAACAAGTACAAACCAATGTGTCAACAAAATCTGACATATAATCGTATGTTATAGTTCAATATTATCACTACCTCCTGGACCAGAGTTCCTCAAGCTCGCAAAAATTCTTCTGAACTCCGCGGATGGCACCCCAACGACCACTTCGTATTCGTAGCCTGAGTCATCAAATTCGATATGATCACGGGGGAAACCAATGATATCAGCAGACATGTTTCTAGTCTTATGAGTTTCTGAAAAAAAAAAAGGCATTTATCCACAATCAAACTATTTAATCAACCTAAATATATAGTAAATAGCACAGTACTGGAGAGTGGAGATTCAAAACCATAGAGAACTTTAGCGATACAAGAAGTAGAATAGACGAATGAACTGAAATCTCTTTCCTTTTTCACTTAAGTGCGTTCTCTCTTGATGGGTGAGTTTGGTCTAACTTTTCATGGGATTTTTTTGAACGGTCTTATTGGTTATTTTCTCTTAATCTGTGCAAGATTCTGGTCAAATCGTTACGTCATATTTTGACCCGAATTTTGTAAAGATTAAGAGAAAGTAACCAAAAAACCGTGCCAAAACTTTAGGCGAATCTCATTCTTACTTTGTTGGGTACGTAACAATAAGTAAACATAGAGGTTGTTATTGGTTTGGAATTTGGGATTTAAGAAGGGGAGGCAAAAAAGAAAACCAAAGATGAAATCTTGTTAATGGGTATAGCAACCAAATGAAAAAGGATGACCCATTGTTTTTCTAAAGAAATACCAGTTAATTTTCTTTTTATTTATCATCTAAACCAAACAAAACCAAGAAACTTCTCTCTCATTTCGTTTCCTTTTTCTCTCTATCCCCTTTTCTCGGGAATTTGATTTTCACTCCGCTCTTTACAATCCACTTTCCTTTTTTTATGCATGTAAATTCACATATGCATAAAACAAGAAAAAGTAAAAGTTGTGCCATTTATTTTGGGATGGAAAAAAGAAAGCGAGGCAAATTTTTGAAAGAAAATATTTGAATTGAAACAAGAACATTAAAAATATTTTTTTTATGAGAAATTCCGTTTCATCCCAACCAAACAAAACAAGAAATTCAGCTGGGTAATTTCATTTCATTTCCCTTAGGCCTTATCAAATGCAAAGGATTTTTCGAATATCAATTCAAGCCCAATCAGAGTCATCCCAATCAAAGAAACTCAAGAAATTAATTAGCTATTTTCCCTCTTGATTTCCGACTCCGATTTCGGTTACGAATTCGAAATCTCCAATTAAAAACAAACTGGGTCTTGATAATCTCATCAAACTACACTTGGGTTTTCAAGAATCAATTACTACACACAATCAGATACATCACATCACATTATGCAAGGGAATCAATCAAGAACAGAGCAAGAGAAATGATCAACGTCTCCACAAGTGACCATTACAAATACCAAGAACAGGAAATTACACAGGTTTTCAAGAATCAATTCAAAAGGCAAACATACTCAACACATTATACACCATTCCAATGCACCAAGAACAGAGCAATTAGAAGGAACTGACCAACATCTTCGAAAGTGAAGTCAATGATGTTAGAGCGACAGTTAGCGCGAACAGCGATGGAATCTTTGTCAGCCGTGGTTTCAAGTATACTGCCCAGAGCAAGGACTCCGACGCCGGCCGTTGCCTTCCTGTTGACGACATAGCGGTTGAAAAACCCAGAACGGAACCGGAGCAGAGCGACGATGGTACGGTCGATGTCTGACGCTTGTAGATACAAGGTCTCCGAATTGCAGAAGACGGTGGCTTCCCCTCTTACGTGCCAGAGCGGCCCCACGGCGTTCCTCAGTCGGCTTCCCTGAACTAGCTTGAACTCTAGCATCGTGATGGGTGGAGAGAGAGAGAGAGAGAGAGAGAGAGAGAGAGAGAGGCGGGAAATGGATGGGTTTGGAATTTTAACTGTTTCTTTTGCTGCTCAGAACAGAACAGTTTACAGTTCAGAAATAAAAAAGAAAATAAAAATACAGTTTAGTTAGAGAGTTTCAAGAGAGTTAGTTACAAGACGGTTGGTTTGCGGCGTGCGGAATAAAAGATGGGAAATTTAGGAAATATCTGATGTGGCAATTGATGAGGACGACAGTGTACACCGGCCAATTATTCAGTACTTCCGAAGTAGCACATGGCATTGTCACGTGGTACTCCCTACAAATAAAACATCGCCATCACAAAATGAGGGTCACTACTTGTCTCTCATTTACTCAAAAAAAAAAGTGAATGATAATGTTTCTATTATATGGGAATTGATATTCGCGCTCCAAGATTTACTGCAGACGCTCCACCTTTTTGTTTTTACATTGTGATGTTGCTGGCAACATCACAGTGTAATTGTGATGTTGCTGGCAACATCACAGTGTAAAAACAAAATATACACGGATGTTGCCAGCAATATCACAGTATAAAAACAAAAAGGTGGAACGCGTGCAATAAATCTTGGAGCGCGAAAATCAGTTCCCTAAAATTATCACAATGTAAATGGTTGGAAGTACCACGTGCCTACGTGGTACTTCAGAGACGCTAAATAATTACTCGTGTACACCAGCCACTCATACTGGCTGCGAAGAGAGAGTGTGTTCAACTCAAATGTACATGCATGTGATGAGATTCAAACGCATTATCCGCATCCAAGCGCAAAATCCGGTTACGCATGGAAGCAAAGCACGAAAAAATTATTTTTATGTTTATCACGATTACACTTGTTTTTAAATAAAGAAAAGATTACACTTTTAACATAGCTTTCTTAAAACCATATGCAAAAAAATTAAATCAGAGAAATGGTGACAATAAATGAGTGATATGAGGAAGTGAAAAGGATGAAGGAAGAAAAGACGTGAGATGAGAGAAATGGAGAAGGTGATGTTGAGCATTGTATGATTTAATAGATTTATGGATTCTATTAGAAATAGAGTTAATGCAAAGTTGACTACAACTCTTTATGCTACAATGACATACATATGCATTGTACAAAGAGAGAGAGGGTGGTGGGAAATGTATGAGTTCGATAACTGATGAGTTACCGAACTCATACGAAATGGAATTGGTAAGAAAATCCCTTTAGATATATCTATATCTATCTATACTCCTTATAAAAGAGAGAGTCAGGTGTTTGTCGACGTTTTTCCGAATTAAAAAAAGAAATATGTTTGTTGACATTTATATTGCCTAAAATACCCTCCGTACGTACGTAGTTTTTCAAATTGCAGCCCCCTAACCCCGAAACCACGTATCCTTCCTCCCCCTAACGACGTTTCCATCGTCCACTCCAAATTGATGATCACTTCAACCACCGTCAAACCTTGGACACTCTCCCCCGATCTCACGCACCGTCGAATCGAGTTACGATGTGCTTTCCTGTAAAATCGGTAGTAGATACATGCAATGAAAAGCCTCTGCAATCCACCAAACTAACTTCGGAAGTGCGGTAAGTAATCAAGATTGCTATATTTCATTTGTAAATTTTCTTCCGGGTCATGCCGAGAAAAAGGGAGCGCAATGTTTCGACAGTTAAGAGGGAATTATTCGGGAAGGGGAGGTTCTTAACGGCAAACTGCTGTCATGTTCTAAGTAGCTAGATATTTGACCTTAAATGCTCCTCCTGGCCTGTTATATACCAGATGCCAAGCAGGGCTTATTTTTTCCAGTTTTCAGCAGATGGTTCCTTTTTTGCTAAGGGGTTTCATGTATACACCAATGTCTTGGAATTGGGTCTGATACGATCGATAAATAAACGGTTGATTTCTTTGTCACTGCGCGCATCTATTTGGTTTTTGTCGATCCAGGGAAGCAACATTGGAATATATACTTGGATAAAGGTGGAAATTTCAGTAGAACATTCTTGCCAAAAGTTTACGATGGACAATTACTTATACATCCCTTTCCTCCGATGGACAATCACTGATGCATCCCTTTCCTCGAATCAACGCTATGTGGTTAGTTCTCGCCTACCGTGTGATATGGCATGCCTTTTGTTCTTTCCAATTGTCAATCCCATGCAATATATATATACGCACACATATACAATCAGTTTCAAATGAGGTGGTCCGCATTTTAGTTAAAATGTGGACCTCCTCATTTCTCCTATTTTCCGATCGAATTTTGATGATCCGAGCCGCTCAATGTGTTCAGAACGTGATTTTAAGAGTGCCCTTAAGAAATCGGCAAAAAAATGACCGGGAAGGGTTTCATCCGAGCAGTTTTTGTTTGAACTGTTCGATAAAACACAAACAAAAACTGCTCAGATGAAACTCTTCCCGGTCATTTTTTGTGATGATTTCAAGCGAGCACCCTTAAAATCACGTTCTAAACATATTGAGCGGATCGGATCATCAAAATTCGATCAGAAAAAGGAGGTCCGCATTTTATCAAAATGAGGTGGTTCTCATGAAAGACGGACCGATATACACACACAAAAAAAAAAGAGTCCATGAAGTAAAAGATGCTCCCTTTTTATGGAAGGTACTGTAATTGGTTAATCAAGATTCCTTACTGTTCCATTAATCCCCCTTAAAAGTTTATTTCTTTAGTTCTAATGTTTTTTGTATTGGAAATTCAGTAGGTGATCAATAAGATCTGTTTCCAATCTTTCTCCGCCCATACTCCAAATGATTTTTTATTTTTTTGGAAAGATACTCCAAATAATTGGGGACTCATGTTGGGATTTGTCCCACATCGGTTAATTATTTCCTCCAAAACTAGAAAATGAGCCTGAGCGGCCTCTCCACTTTTTGTCAATTGGTTTGGAGTTAGATGCTTTAACTTGGTATCGGAGCTAGGCTTTTGGAGGCTTTTTCCCTTTGTGCCATAGTTGTACTTTGTTTCATTGTGATCTGTGTGTTCCGGATCCTTTGTTTACCTTTCCACGTGCGAGTCAGGGGTCGCACGTGCGGGGGAGTATTGGAATTTGTCTCACATCGGTTAATTATCTCCTCCAAAACTAGTATATGAGTCTGGGCGGCCTCTCCACTCTTAGCCAATTGATTTTAAGTTGGAACCCTCCAAAAAATCTAACACTTCATGAATTCTGTTGTTGTTGCTATGAATTTTGTGCACCTCCCTCCATCTGGATTCAGCAGCAATTGGTATTTTGTTATTTGGCTTCATTGTGTATTGACTTTTTTTACTCCCTTCATCTACCTCACCTTTTTTTTTTTGAAAATTTCATCTCCCTCACCTGGAGACATGTAAAATTGGAAGAAGTAATTGTTACGACAAAATAATTCTAACTTCAGCCGACTCATCAAAACACAATACTACTAGCAAAATTGTACAACCAAATCCACTAATATCAACAGTGGTTTATCACAAAGAATTGCAAATTTTCACAAGTGAAGACTTGAAGCAGAGAACAAATCCAGGGGCTTTGCATTTGTTGGAAATTCGGAGACTGAGCTGAAATGGCATGAAACTGACTGCAGCACTGGTCTTTTTTTTACACAGAACGACAGAGATATTGCATTCTATTCCTTGACGAAGTAGAAGTTGAGGTTAGCCATGAGTCCAATGGGGCAATTTATCATGGTAGGAGGAGGGAAAGGGGAATTCGTGCGACGAGCCGACTGCAGGAACCACACTGTTCCACAGAGCTCTGATGCTTCGAGAATTGGATTTATCTTGCGATGAAGAATGCCCAGTAAAGTTATCTCCTTGTCTTCTTCTTTAACTCCCCCAATTATGCATTCCCCATGCTGCATATCACACATACGAATTCAGTAGGATCATTGTGAATCTATCTGTCTGACTAAAGGCAATCCAAATTACATATATACCCGTAAAAAAACGTACTTGAATTTATATTATTTCATATTATGCATTTCCTAGATTATGTTTTGGAAAAAGAAGATGAAAGAAAAACACGTACGTACCTCTTTTGTGAGGACAATCTCTTGACCAACTGTGTAGAATCTCACTCTTGAAGCAGTTACGTATAGAATTGCTGCAATAGGATATACACGCGCCAATGGATTAATATGGAGTATATGCTTAATAATAAGAGATGCACGTGAATACGGAATACCAATATAGGAAAATCAAGAAAAAAAAGCAAGGAAATAGATAAGCCTCGGCGCTGAACGCATCGCCTGTAGTTTAACCCCTCAGCCAAATTCTCTGGGAAATGATGTTTATAATCATCTGATGGAAGTTTTCAGAATCAGTTTTAAATGAATCCTTTTGGAAAACAAAATCATGTCTTCATCTTTTTGGTACATTCATGTGTCATCAATATCATACCCTAATCCTATTTTAGCACAAGTACTATCCCCTTAATTGAAAATTATCCAAATGATGGATTTCTTATACGTTCAAGTATGTGGATAAAGATAAAATGGTTTTCACGTATGCAATTTTTTACAGGAACCTTCCAAAAAATATTCTAAAAAAGACGAACGGTTCGGATCATTTTGTGAGACTCCGACATGGGCTCCCAAAAAATGTATGTGTATGATATACGCAAAAACATATGTGCAAGTAGCATGGTTGATTTCTAAATACTATTACAGTATATAACAAACACTTTAGAACAAACTTCCAATTAAGTACTTACCAAAAAAAAAAAAAAAAACTTCCAATCAAACATATGCTACAACTGGGGTTGGCATAGGCTCCTTTCCCATGCATGAGGCATAGGGTTCAAATATCGGCCCTAAACCTATAGTGAGTCCGAACTAGCTGGTCGAGTCCATTGCACGCAAAACCAGTAGTAATACAAGGATTTCCTAGTTGTCCAATTTTGCAAATAGGTCAAAACTAGTTCAAAACAATGTGTCAAAACAGAGCAATACAAAATCTGACATATAATCGTACTACATATTTTAGTTCAATATTATCACTACCTCCTGGACCAGAGTTCCTTAAGCTCGCAAAAATTCTTCTGAACTCCGCGGATGGCACCCCAACTACCACTTCGTATTCGTAGCTTGAGTCATCAAATTCGATATGATCACGGGGGATACCAACGATGTCAGCAGACGTGTTTCTAGTCTCATGAGTTTCTGAAAAAAAAGGCATTTATCCACAATCAAATTACTTAATCAACCTAAATATATAGTAACTAGCGCACTGGAGAGTGGAGATTCAAAACCGTAGAGAACTTTAGCGATACAAGAAGCAGAATAGACTAATGAACTGAAATCTCTTTCCTTTTTCACTTCAGTATGTTCTCCCATGATGGGTGAGTTTGGTCTAGCTTTTCAAGGGGTTTTTTTTTGAACGATCTTGTTGGTTGTTTTCTCTTTATCTTTGCAAAATTCTGGTCAGATTGTTATGTCATACTTTGACCCGAATTTTGTAATAATTAATGCCTTGTTCTCTTTACTTCTCAAAAAACAATTTTCAAAAAATTTCCCCTAAATTCTCCCTACTTTCAACATTTCTCTCTTTATCTCTCTCCATTTATTACCCCTACTAGTTTTCAAAAATATTTTCAAATCTAAATCCAAACATAGCATAAGAGAAAGCAACTAAAAAACCGTGCCAAAACTGTAGGCCAATTGCACTCTTCCTTAATTTGTTGGGTAACAATAAGTAAACATAGAGGTTGTTATTTGGAATCTGGGATTTAAGAAGGGGAGGCAAAAAAGAAAACCAAAAATGAAATCTTGTTAATGGGTATAGTGGCCAAATGAAAAAGGATGACCATTGTTTTTTTAAAGAAATATTAGTTTATTTTCTTGTTATTTATCATCTAAACCAAACAAAACCAAGAAACTTCTCTCTCATTTCGTTTGCTTTTTTTCTCTATCTCCTTTTCTCGGGAATTTGATTTTCACTCCCCTGTTTGCAATCCACTTTCCTTTTTTAAGCATGTAAATTCACATACGCATAAAACAAGAAAAAATAGTGCCTACCATTTCTTTTTCATTTATTTTGGGATGGAAAAAAGAAAGCGAGGCAAATTTTTGAAAGAAAATATTTGAATTGAAACAAGAACATTAAAAATATTTTTTTATGAGAAATTCCGTTTCATCCCAACCAAAAAAACAAGAAATTCAGCTCTGTAATTTCATTGATCATTTCCCTTAGGCCTTATCAAACGCAAAGGATTTTCCGAATATCAAATCAAGCCCAATCAGAGTCATTCCAACCAAAGAAACTCAAGAAATTAATTATTTATTTTCCCTCTTGATTTCCGACTCCGATTTCGGTTACGAATTCGAATCTCCAATTAAAAACAAACTGGGTCTTGAACAGAGCAAGAGAATCCATCAAGAACAGAGCAAGAGAGATGATCAACATCTCCACCAGTGAACATTACATATACCAAGAACAGAAAATTACACGGGTTTTCCAGAATCAATTCCAAAGGCAAACATACTCAACGCATTATACACCATTCCAATGCACCAAGAACAGAGCAATTAGAAGGAACTGACCAACATCTTCGAAAGTGAAGTCGATGACGTTAAAGCGACAATCAGCTCGAACAGCGATGGAATCTTCGTCATCCGTGGTTTCAAGTATACTGCCCAGAGCAAGGACTCCGACGCCGGCCGATGCCTTCCTGTTGACGACATAGCGGTTGAAAAACCCCGAACGGAACCGGAGCAGAGCTACGATGGTACGGTCGATGTCTGACGCTTGTAGATACAAGGTCTCCGAATTGCAGAAGACGGTTGCTTCCCCTCTTATGTGCTGGAGCGGCCCCACGGCGTTCCTCAGTCGGCTTCCCTGAACTAGCTTGAACTCTAGCATCGTTTTGGGTGGAGAGAGAGAGAGAGAGGCAGGCGGGAAATGGATGAGTTCGGAATTTTAACTGTTTCTTGTGATGGGTAAAATACCAAATCACCCGCACAACGGGAGAGTAACGAAAAACAATCGCACACAAGAGAGACACAAGATTACGTAATTTTTCAAATTCGGGTACGTCCACAGAGAGAGAACAACTTATACTAATATTGAATGAGTACAATGAGATACAAAATATCATACTCTAACTCTCAAGCTCTCGGTATTTTTATCTCTCTCACACTCACCAATATTCTCACACAATTTTGTTCTTTCTCACACACTATGCTCTCTGCCTTTTTCACTTTTTTTACTCAATTCACCGCACAACACCACTATAAATATACAGCATTAACAAAGGCATGAAAAATTCTTCCACTGCCGAGAAGCCTCTAGAGCCGGCACAACAAATGCTCTATGAGACTTGTAGAAATGCACTACCTAAAGCCAATAAGGTGCCGTTCCACTTTTTCAAAAATGGGATTTTTGAAAAAAAAGGTAAATTTCAAGGTAAAAAATTATGTGTTTACGTAAATAATTTTTCTACTAATATGGATCTTATTTGATGATTTCATTGAGATCTTTTATACGGTGCAAAAAAAATCAAAAATTTATTTTTCATTTTCATTATATTTGAGTTTGAAATTTGGGAAAATTTTTTTTTTTTAAAACGAAGGGAAAGTGGAACACCCTCTAATTCCACCGAACAATTAGACCAACTAACCATAATTATTTTCCTTTTCTCTTTCACATGAGCAAAACCCAACAAACACCCCCTTTTGCTCATGTGAAATCGCACCCCCTTGCTCGGGCGCCTTGCACCCTCTCAATCGGGAGCCTAATCGAAAATATCGGAGATCAAATTTGGTGCAAAAGAGACCCTTTTCCTTACACGCAAATTTCCTTCAACTTTTTCAAAAACTAACAATTGAGGCAATTCCTTCTCAATGTTGCTCTCCACACATAATGCCTCGCTTGTTTGCGCCTTCACACGCCATATGTGTGTAACCCGACGCCCATAATTTTCCCTTGCTCGGTATCCACCATTTGCATGCCACACTTCAACTCGACCTTGAAGCTTGTATAGATTGCCCGCCATTTTTCCTTGCAACATCACTTTATCATTCTTGAAAACCTCAAGAACATCGTCCCTTGTCGCAAAGCTACAACCCTTTGAATATAACATTCCTAAAGAAATTAAATTTTTTTTTAGTCCCGACACATGTCGAACTCCGGTCAACCTCACAACTCTTCCATTGGCCATACGAAAACGTACTGTTCCTATGCCAATAACCTTATTCACCATGTTGTTTGCCATCCTAACGGTACTTCCATCACAAGACTCATACGAACAAAAAAAATTTCTATTTGAACACATATGAAAAGAACAACCGGAATCCATAACCCAATCAAAATTCTCCATACCTTCCGAAGTCACCGTGAGCAAATCACCTTCATTTTCGGTGGAGCTCTCAACCTCCGCCGCTTCGGATTTTCCTTTCTCTTCATCTATCTTCGCTTCGAGCTTTGGGCAAAACTTCAATATATGGCCTTCTTCGTTACAAAAATAGCATTTTCTTTTGTAAACGGCCCGTGACTCACCACCTCGCGAGTGTGATCGCCCCCTTAGCTTGGACCCATTTTGCCTTTCGGTCATCCACCCTCTAGCTTGACTTCCAGAAGATGCAACCATGACATGCTCCTCCGATATCCTCTTGCTCTCCTTTCTCCGCATCGACTCATGGGATAGGAGTGTAGCAATAACCTCATCAAGTCCAAGAGTGTCTTTCCCAAACAACAATGTAGTTTGGAGATGCTCATACGATATCGGCAAGGAAACCAACAAAATAATCGCCTTATCTTCTTCTTCAATCTTTGCACCAATGACTTCCAACTCCGTTATTAGCCGATTGAACTCATCCAAGTGCTCATTAATATTTCCTTCCTCGGGCATAATTAATGCGTACAATTGCTTTTTTAACGACAACCTATTCGTCAAAGATTTAGGCTTGTACCTACTCTCCAACTTCGCGCAAAGTTCTGCCAGATCTGTTTCATTGATGACTTCTCGGAGAGTGCTATTCCCGAGATACAATTGGATGGTGCTATTTGCAAGGTCTTTCATCTTTTCTCATTTATCTCCCTTCATTTCTTCCGGCTTTTCGGATTTCGGCTTAAATTCTTTCACCAAATCTTCTCTCACCAAAATATTCCTCACCCTTTGTTGCCAAAGAGTAAAATCATTGTGCCCATTGAAAAACTGAACAGTGAACCCGGTGCTTTTCCCCGCCATACTGTAGCTCTGATACCACTGATGGGTAAAATATCCGATCACCTGCACAACGGAAGCGTAACGAAAAACAATCACACACAAAAGAGACATAAGATTACGTGGTTTCCCAAACTCGAGTACGTCCACAGAGAGAGAACAACTTCCACTAATATTGAATGAGTACAATAAGATACAAAATACCATACTCTAGCTCTCAAACTCTCGGTATTTTTATCTCTCTCACACTCACGAATATTCTCACACAATTTTGCTCTTTCTCACACACTATGTTCTCTGCCTTTTTCACTTTTTTTACTCAATTCACAGCACAACACTACTATAAATACACAGTATTAACAAAGGCATGAAAAACTCTTCCACTGCCGAGAAGCCTCTAGAGCCAGCACAACAAATGCTCTATGGAACTTGTAGAAATGCACTACCCAAAGCCAATTAATTCCACTGAACAATTAAACCAACCAACCATAATTATTTTCTTTTAGGAAAAAAATTGAAATGGTTCCTATAGTTACATATTGTGCCAATTTGGTCCCTGTAGTTGTAATTGACTCAATTTACACTCTGTACTTTCTATTTTGTTCCAACTTAGTCCAATTACTAACTGTCGTTAGTCTTTTTAACAGCAAAATTAAATGGCCCCTTTTTTGGGGGTTAAAACAATAGTTCTCTCATTTTCCTCTTGCCCTAATATTAAGGGTGTGCACGGGTCGGGCGGTCGGGTTTGACCTCAGACCCGACTTGGCGGGTAACAAATGTTTTAGACCCGCAAACCAAATCGAAAAGGGGTAAGAACCGTCCGCGATCCCGATTTTTTATGTTGGGTCGGGTCGAGTCCGACTAAAAACTGAATTAATCTTTATGAATTGGTCGGGTCGAGTAAGAAACGCACGAACCAGGAACCCGAACCAAAATCTGATTTTTAACAAAAAAATGAACCCGTACTCATCCGAAGCACATATTAGACCCCGCCTGGGACTCGGCGGTCAGGTCCGCTGGTGACGGATTTTTTGCACAGGCATACCTAATATACCTATGAACCAAAACACAGTTCGTTCTTCCATTTTCCATTGATAAGGAAGTACCTGAGAAGAAATTTGATTATAGTTTTCTGCAAAAAAATTGCCCTCTAATTCAGCATTTTCATGATCAGCCATGAGGCAACATAACCACTGGTATTGTCTACTTGTTTAGCTTGTGGACAAATACTGAGATGTTTGATTTTTTTGCATATTACTAAAAATGCATATAAAACCATGTCCAAAAGTCACAACATGATAAAGAACTATGTCCAAAAGTAAGAATATTACATAAACTCAGGAGTTGTTAGGCTAAATAAGCCAAGTGGCTTATTTTTTTGTCCTTATTCAATTTTTTTCACATTTATTAGTTTTTTTTGTCAATTTTTTCGGGATTATTGTTTCGTCATGACGAGAGAAACTTAAAAAGTAAAAAAATTACCATCAAAATTCAATTTTTTTGAATAAAAACAAAAAAATTTGGCTTATTGGTTTAGTTTTATCTTTATTAGCTTATTTTTGTCTTTATTTAAAAGGACTAACGGCCATTAGCAATTGGACCAAATTGGAACAAAATGCAAAATACAGAGTATAAATTGAGTCAATTACAACTACAGGGACTAAGTTGACACAAACATTAAACTATAAGGACCATTTCAATTTTTTTTCCTTTTCTTTTTCTCTTTCACATGGGCAAAACCCAACATCTTGTGCTACTCAGAACAGTACAGAACAGTTTATAGTTCATAAATAAAAAAGATAAAAAAAATATACAGTTAGTTAGAGAGCTTCAAGAGAGTTAGTTATGAGACGGTTGGTTTGCCGCGTAGGATTGAATCACCCACGGGGGATCGACAGGCAGCTGTGGTTGACTACCACGTGTAGAAATAAAAGATGAGTGATGCTACAGAACCAAAGATGAAATCTTGTTAATGGGTATAGCAACCAAATGAAAAGGGATGACCCATTGTTTTTCTAAAGAAATACCAGTTAATTTTCTTGTTATTTATCATCTAAACCAAACAAAACCAAGAAACTTCTCTCTCATTCCGTTTCCTTTTTCTCTCTATCCCCTTTTCTCGGGAATTTGATTTTCACTCCCCTCTTTACAATCCACATTCATTTTTTATGCATGTAAATTCACATATGCATAAAACAAGAAAAAGTAGTGCCCACCATTTCTTTTTCACTTATTTTGGGATGGAAAAAAGAAAGCGAGGCAAATTTTTGAAAGAAAACATTTGAATTGAAACAAGAACATTAAAAATATTTTTTTTATGAGAAATTCCATTTCATCCCAACCAAACAAAACAAGAAATTCAGCTCTGTAATTTCATTGATCATTTCCCTTAGGCCTTATCAAATGCAAAGGATTTTCCGAATATCAAATCAAGCCCAATCAGAGTCATCCCAACCAAAGAAACTCAAGAAATTAATTAGCTATTTTCCCTCTTGATTTCTGACTCCGATTTCGGTTACGAATTCGAATCTCCAATTAAAAACAAACTGGGTATTGAACAGAGCAAGAGAATCAATCAAGAACAGAGCAAGAGAGATGATCAACATCTCCACAAGTGAACATTACATATACAAAGAACAGAAAATTACCCGGGTTTTCAAGAATCAATTCAAAAGGCAAACATACTCTCAACACATTATACACCATTCCAATGCACCAAGAACAGAGCAATTAGAAGGAACTGACCAACATCTTCGAAAGTGAAGTCGATGACGTTAGAGCGACAATCAGCGCGAACAGCGATGAAATCCTCGTCATCTGTGGTTCCAAGTATGCTGCCCAGAGCAAGGACTCCGACGCCGGCCGTTGCCTTCCTGTTGACGACATAGCGGTCGAAAAATCCCGAACGGAACCGGAGCAGAGCGACGATGGTACGGTCGATGTCTGACGCTTGTAGATACAAGGTCTCCGAATTGCAGAAGACGGTGGCTTCCCCTCTTATGTGCTGGAGTGGCCCCACGGCGTTCCTCAGCTGGCTTCCCTGAACTAGCTTGAACTCTAGCATCGTGATGGGTGGAGAGAGAGAGAGGCGGGAAATGGATGGGTTCGGAATTTTAACTGTTTCTTGTGATGGGTAAAATATCCGATCACCCGTACAACGGAAGCGTAACGAAAAATAATCACACACAAAAGAGACACAAGAGTACGTAATTCTCCAAACTCGGGTATGTCTACGGAAAGAGAACTTACATTAATATTGAATGAGTACAATGAGATACAAAATATTTTACTCTAACTCTCAAACTCTCGGTATTTTTATCTCTCTCTCACTCACCAATATTCTCACACTATGCTCTCCACCTTTTTCACTTTTTTTACTCAATTCACGGCACAATACCACTATAAATACACAGCATTAACAAAGGCATGAAAAACTCTTTTACTGCCGAGAAGCCTCTAGAGCCAGCACAACAAATGCTCTATGGGACTTGTAGAAATGCACTACCCAAAGCCAATTAATTCCACCGAACAATTAAACCAACTAACCATAATTATTTTCTTTGTCTCTTTCACATGGGCAAAACCCAACAAACACCCCCTTTTGCTTCTGTGAAATCGCACCCCCTTGCTCGGGCGCCTCGCACCCCCTCAACCGGAAGCCGAATAGAAAATATCGAAGACCAAATTTGGTGCAAAAGAGACCATTTTCCTTGCACACAAATTTCCTTGCACTCAAATTTCCTTCAACTTTTTCAAAAACCAAGAATTGAGGCATTTCCTTCTCAATGTTGCTCTCCACACATAATGACTCGCTTGTTTGCACCTTCACACGCCATACTTGTGTAACCCAATGCCCATAATTTTCCCTTGCTCGGTATTCACCATTTGCATGCCACACTTCAACTCGACCTTGAAGCTTGTATAGATTGCCCGCCATGTTTCCTTGCAACATCACTTTATCATTCTTGAAAACCTCAAGAACATCATCCCTTGTCGCAAAGTTATAACCCTTTGAATGTAACATTCCCAAAGAAATTAAATTTTTTCTTAGTCCCGGCACATGTCGAACTCCACTCAACCTCACAACTCTCCATCGGCCATATGAAAACGTACTGTTCCTATGCCAACAACCTTATTCACCGTGTTGTTTGTCATCCTAACGGTACTTCCATCACAAGGCTCATACGAACAAAAAAAAAATTCTATTTGAACACATATGAAAAGAACAACCGGAATCCATAACCCAATCAAAATTCTCCATACTTCCGAAGTCACCGTGAGCAAATCACCTTCATTTTTGGTGGAGCTCTCAACCACTGCCGCTTCGGATTTTCTTTTCTCTTTATCAATCTTCGCTTTGAGCTTTGGGCAAAACTTCAATATATGGCCTTCTTCGTTACAAAAATAGCATTTTCTGTTATCAACGGCCCTTGATTCACCACCTCGTGAGTGTGATCGCCCCCTTGGCTTCGACCTATTTTGCCTTTCGGTCGTCCGCCCTCTAGCTTGACTTCCGAAAGATGCAACCATGACACGGTCCTCCGATATCCTCTCGCACTCCTTCCTCCGCATCGACTCATGGGATAGGAGTGTAGCAATAACCTCATCAAGTCCGAGAGTGTCTTTCCCGAACAACAATGAAGTTTGCAGATGCTCATACGATATCGACAAGAAAACCAACAAAATAATCACCTTATCTTCCTCCCCAATCTTTGCGCCAATGGCTTCCAACTCCGTTATTAGCCGATTGAACTCATTCAAGTGCTCATTAATATTTCCTCCCTCGGACATACTTAACGCGTACAATTGCTTCTCTAACGACAACCTATTCGTCAAAGATTTAGACTTGTACCTACTCTCCAACTTCGCCCAAAGTTCCGCCGGATCCGTTTCATTGATGATTTCTCGGAGAGTGCTATTCCCAAGATACAATTGGATGGTGCTATTTGCAAGCTCTCTCATCTCTTCCCATTTATCTTCCTTAATTTCTTCCGGCTTTTCGGATTTCGACTTGAGAGCTTTCACCAAACCTTCTCTCACCAAAATATTCCTCACCCTTTGTTGCCAAAGAGTAAAATCATTGTGCCCATTGAAAAACTCAACCGCTAACCCGGTGCTTTTCCCCGCCATACCGTAGCTCTGATACTACTGATGGGTAAAATACCCGATCACCCGCACAACGAAAGCGTAACGAAAAACAATCACACACAAAAGAGATGCAAGATTACATGGTTCCCCAAACTCGGGTACGTCCACGGAGAGAGAACAACTTCCACTAATATTGAATGAGTACAATGAGATACAAAATACCCTACTTTAGCTCTCAAGCTCTCGGTATTTTTATCTCTCTCACACTCACCAATATTCTCACACAATTTTTCTCTTTCTCACACACTATGCTCTCTGCCTTTTTCACTTTTTTACTCAATTCACGGCGCAACACCACTATAAATACACAGCATTAACAAAGGCATGAAAAATTCTTCCACTGCCGAGAAGCCTCTAGAGCCAGCACAACAAATGCTAGGACTTGTAGAAATGCACTAACCAAAGCCAATTAATTCCATCGAACAATTAAACCAACTAACCATAATTATTTTCTTTTTCTCTTTCACATGGGCAAAACCCAACATCTTGTGCTACTCAAAACAGAACTGTTTACAGTTCAAAAATAAAAAAGATAAAAAAAAATATACAGTTAGTTAGAGAGTTTCAAGAGAGTTAGTTATGAGACGGTTGGTTTGCGGCGTAGGATTGAATCACCCACGGGGGATCGACAGGCAGCTGTGGTTGACTACCGCATGTAGGAATAAAAGATGAGTGATGCTACAGAACCAGGACATCAGCCCATGCTCCAACCCATGATCACTATGATTGGTTCAAGTTACTATCCTGTGTGGTGTAATTTATTTACACGTGGTGCATCTATATGTACTAATTACTCTTTTTCCCTACTACTTCTTATGATTACAGTTCAATCCAAATTCTGGAATGGTTTTGCTCTATGATACTGAAGTTGTGCTTCATCTAGTTGTTGCTCTAATTCTCTAAGCTTATCCTGTTCTTTCCCTATAAACCTAGTAAGGACGCTACTAGATCGAAGTCTGGTGGTATATAAAGCTATATTTAGAAGTCTGCTTATCAAAAGGTTTCGAGTAAATATTTCTTCTTCTAATCTACGAATATAAATCAAAATATGCTCTTCTTTGTTCATGCATGCAAAAGATAAAAGCTTATAACCAATAAATGTGAATCCTACTCGGTACTTAGCACCACACGATCCAGATAAACTTTTTAAAATAATCTAAATATTGTATACAAAATTATATATCTTATTACCCATCGATTAATCTTTCATTTTGTTATCACTCACCTTTTATGTGTTGAAATTTTATCCAAAGATATTTCTTATTTTCCTTCTCAACCTACCTCCGAATACAATTCCCTTAACGCCACTCTTAGGCAAAACGGGTTTAAGACTCAAGAATGCTTTATGGTTCAAAGGCCTGAAGTCACTTCTTCTTTTAAAATTTGAATTAAAAAGTCTTGGTGCTATAAAAATTGGATTAAAATTCTTTGGGTAATATAGACATATAATTTATACAATATTAATATTATTTATGATCATGGGAGTGTTCCCTTTCGGGAGTCCCTAAAGAACAATAAAGAACTGAACAGAAACTTACGATTATATTACTACAAACTGCTGATTACAAAGACTCGATTGCTGAAGATTGACTCGACCAATTGCAATTGCAACAAATGTTTACAGATAGCAAGTGTTCAAATGCTAGGAGAGTCGTGATTACAACTGAAGGACTCGACTCTATTTTATAGACTAAGGAATGACCGTTAACCTACCAAGAAAAAAGATCCGGTTTCTTAAAAGAAAAGTAGATGCCGCGTGATCTCTGGCTCGCATCGTCACATCTTTCAACTTTTTTATTACAAAAGCAGTCTCTTTATTATTGTTACAAAGACTTATGTCCAAGAGTAGTTGGGGTCATTATTTCTTCTGGCTGGTGAAGAGTGTGTTGATATGAATATTGTGGTAGGCAGGGATGAGTTGTCCTGTAGATGTCCATTCTGGAAATTTTGATTCCACAACTGCTTCAACTGCTGTACCCTGATCTGCCATAGCATTAAGAACACATGCTGCAATTTTTCTTCCGAATCTATTAGTATCTTTTGGATCACGGAATATAATTTATTGAACATGTCCATAATCTAAAAGAGTAACTTCTGTGATCTCCACCTGTTTATCTTTGAAATTAAGATAAAAAGGTTTGAAGGACTTCATGTCAATGTTGGCCATTGGAATACTGTATATGAGCTGACATGTACAGGTTATTCGTTCCAATGGTGTCTGAATGCAAGTAGGTTTGATTTTTGGACATGGGACAGTATCTTTATCTTGTAAGTAGAGAGATTTCCAAGAGATGGTGAGTCCTGGAATGCATCCTTCATTCTGGTTAATCTTGACTAATTCTGAAAATAAGAATTCTTGGAAATGAATTCTATCTTCTCTGGCTAGGTGCTGAATGTGATGAATAACATCTAGGGGAAATTTGGAAATAAAAGTAGTTGCTTTTGATTGCAAAAGCTCTGTTGGACCATATTTCTTACTCCACTCACCCTTTTCTTCATCTTCCAGTGGGGAAGACTGTTTTCTCACTTTTACTAGTGGGGTAAAAGAGTCTCTAATTTTCTTGAGCTCCTTCTCTGATTTTAACAACTTCATTTTGAGGGTTGTTATTTCTTCTTTAAGCCTTTTTTGGTTGTTGATTAATTGCTAATTGGCTTGTTCCATGTCTTGATTTCTCTTATTTAAAAGTCTAAAGTTTCTAGTTATTGTTTCGCAATGACCACAAAACTTTATTTGTTGAGAAAATGGTTGGTTGAAATTCTAGTTATTTTCAAAACCTGCAGTCTCAAGGGCTGCTTGAGTGTTTAGTCTTCTGGTAGATTTTGAGATATAAAAATTGTTTCTAATGGCACGATTAGCCCATTGGTTTGCTTTTGCAAATGTATGAAAACCTTTCCATGTTAAGGAAGGGATTCCATCTATTTGTTTTAAAACTTCTGGCCAATAGGAATAAATTCCTGGAACACGACCTATTGCAACACAATAAAAGGAAAATCTTTTTGTTGGGTTTGACCCATTTTGTTGGTTAAAGAAAATATTTAAAGCATTTAAACAGGCTAGAAATCTAGGAACATCCTTGTGAGAGTCCCAAAGATTATCTAAAAGACATTTCTGTTCCTCACTGATATTGTGAATGAGGTACTTGAATTTGGATCTGGATTGTTCATGGAAAATTCTGAGAGTTATGCTCCCAAATGTTAAAAACTTTTGATATGTTCTGGTTGCACTGGTTGCATTGCTTGATGATGCCATCTGAAAACTTGAAAATATTAGCATTTATTTTTCTGGATAAATAATCTGCTAAAGTGTTTTCTTTTTTTTTTTAATATGTTCAAATTCTACTGTATATCCATTGCCTGTTATTATATCAACAAAATTAAGCCATCTACGGTTACTGATCTTTTTCTAATTGAGAAGCTTATGGAATTTAACAATTGCTTCACAATCTGTTCTAACTGTAAATGGTTTAAATAACCATAATTTGAAACTATTAATGGCATTAATTACTCCTAATATTTCACAATCTATACTGGCTAAATTCCCTTTTTCTCTATATTTTCCACTGGTATATCTACAAATCTTTTCTATGGATTTTGCTAAGTATTTATTAGGTTTGCTAAGGAGTATTGCTCCCCATCCTTTCTCACTGGCATCTACCTCTATCGCTATGTAATCTGATTCTAAAGATAATTCTAATTCTGGTAGATTTCTACAAATTTCTTTGATTTTTCTGACAAGATCAACATCTTGCTGATTGAAATATTTTTGACCAGTTGGGGTCGTTTTACTATATAAAGGGCCTATAATTTTGCTAAGATCTTTTATGTATGGTCTATCATAATTCAAGGTTCCTAAAAATGACTGGAGTTTCTTCTTATCTTCTATCTTATTTGGAAATTCTAAAATCTTTTGTGCAATGTGTGGTTGTAGCTGAATTTTTCCTTTTCCTATTCTTACTCCTAAATATTCTATGTATTCTTTACACAATTCTATTTTCTTTTTGCCAATAATCAAACCATTGTCTATGAACAACTGAAATGCTACCCTAAGATGTCTATAATGTTCCTCCTGTGTTTTATTGAAAACAAGAATATCATCAATATAAACGAGAATAAAAGAATGGTATTCTTTAAATATATTATCCATTTTTCTCTGGAAAATGCTGGGTTCTGTTTTTAAAACCAAAAGGCATAACAATCCATTCATAACATCCTTGAGGACATCTGAATGTCGTCCATGGTCTACTGAACTGATCTAACATAATTTGCCAAAATCCTGATTTGCAATCAAATTTACTAAAGATTGTTGCATTCTGAATACTATTAATAAGCTGTTCTTTATTGGGTATATCATAGCTATCTATCTGAATATTATCATTAAGACGCTTATAGTTTATGACCATTTGCGCTTTTCCTCTTTTGATTTCTGCATGGTTTCTTACCATAAAGGTTGCATTTCTGTGTGGACTGGTGCTTTCTTTTATAACTCCTAGATCTAGTAATTCTTTGATTTGTTTTTCAAATTCTTCTACATCTAGTGGACTGTATACACTTAAAATCTGGGTTAATAATTTCTAAATGTGCTAGAGTCTTGTTCTTATTCCAATGTTTGATTGGATTTTCTCCTAAAATTTGGGTTTCTTCTGCTAACCTAATTAATTCTTCTAACCTTTCTTTATTTGTTTGCTTCTTTTTGCAATCAAGAATTGACAAAGAGTATTCTATTCTTTCAAAATCTACTGATTCGTAGTCTATCTGAGCTAACTGTTCTTTTTCTTCCATTAACCATTCTAATTCTGTTTCAATTGTATCATCTATGGTTTCTTCATATGAATCTAAATGTGTATCTGGAAAATCTCTTAATATTTTATTTATCATATCTTCCACTATCTTATTTTCTTCTGCTTTTTTCTTATTTTCTTCTATATCTATGGTTCCACCACGCTTAGCTGACAACTCTGATTCTAAGTTCTGGGCATGTAAGGTTTCTACTTGGAGACTTCGTTTGTGAAATGTCACAAAGTGTTTGCTAAATGTAATGCTGCCATTCATACTGTCTATAAAGTTTAATCCTAACATAAACTTATAGCTATGGTTGATATCTCCTATCCATACCATGGGTAATGGATAAATGTGTTGCTGTCGGAGTCTGTTCGTAAACCTGATGCTGCTATTCATAAGGCGTGTATCATAAACAATGCTGGTATTGTTCATGAGATCGGCTCTGGTTATATAACCTGGTCTAGTATAATATTCGACTGGTATAAGATCGCGACTAATGTGACTCTTACTGGCTCCTGTATCTATCATGGCTTTGAGTTCTATGGTTTTCCCTGGATTTTTGCCTTTGGCTGGTAATAAAATTTCACAATTAATTTCAATAAGACTGTTTTCTCCTATTCTATTTACTGATTCTACGATGTTGCAATGGTCTTCTACAAGTTCTGGTTCTTTTAAAGGCTGGTTCTTTTCATGTAATTGGTTTCTTAATCTGCTATTTTCTATTTTGTATGTTTCTATTTTCTTTTCTAATTCACTTACCTGTTTTTCAAACTAGAATTTGGTTCGATCTAAATCTAACCTGACTGTGGCTGCCTCTAGCTTGGCTTCTTCGAGAGCCAATTTTGAAGTCTGGTTCAATACTAGTTGTTGTATGCTACCATTTAAATTTATTAAATCTCTATCTATCTGATGATTCTTTTTAAGACAATACTTACAAACGTTATTATTACAGTTCTCACATATGCTTCTAAATAACCTAAAAGGATAACCATTGCATTCTGAGCAAGGTTCACTGTCCTGTCCTATATTATGTTGCCACTGGTGTATACATTCTTTACTAGAACTTTTAATCATAAAAGTATATTCTGGTATATAGCTGGGACGTTCATCTTCTGAACTACTACTGCTATCACTATCTTCTAATTCTCCTAAGAAATTTATTTCCTCTGGTTCTGTACTGATTAGACTATATATTGATTCGGTATCACTTTCTTCTAATTTTATTTCTATAAATTCAATATTATCAAAATCTTCTAACTCTGCTATGAGGTTTGCTTTCTTTGTGGTTTTCTGGTTTTTCCCTTTCTTAGGGCATATGTTATAAAGCACCTACATTTATGGGTCTGAGTTGGTTGAACTCTCTTCCTAAAATGGTTTTTAGGTTTTGGTCTAAATTGTTGTTTGCTGGGTGCTTGCCCGTAAGACTAACTTTTCTTATATTTTTTTCCTAGGATAATAACCATGTTTCTGGTAACCATAATTGTACCTTCTTGTCTGAGCTATTTTCTTATGGTATTTATTGACTTTCTTCTGATATTTATAGAATTTGTTTTTCTTTTTCTTTCTCTTTTCTTTGTCATACCCATACTGTTGTGGAGTATATATGACTTAGCTACAAAAGTTTAATTTATTTTTCTTTATGCCTCTCTGGATTTCAAGTGTAGTACATTTGTCTCTGAGGACTACAAAAACGAACTGAATTCTAGGGCCTATTCCTAGATGCTGGTTTCATCTCCATTAGTAACCTTCCATTTTTCCCATATCTCCTCTCCTAATGGTCTTGGAAGTTTTCTAAAGAATTTATTACTGATTTCTGAATCTAAGGCTCTTCTTGTCTGTGATGCTAGAGCTATAAAATCATTGCAAAAACTGACTATATATTTCCATTTATGTAACCTAAGCTGTTCTAACTGTCTCATGGCTACGTTCTAGTAGGTTGTATTTCCTCTATTAGGATCTGCCCCTAAAATCAATGTTTTGACTAAACTGGTAAAATTATATACATTTGGTCATTGGGCAATTAAAGCTGCATATTGTAGTTCAAAATCTCTCTTATAAGCTTCTACAATTCCTTTTGCTGGCTCTCCTAAAAATGATTCACAATATGACCACATTTCCGCTGAAGAGTGCCAATTAGTCATTTCTAAAAGTTTTCTGACTAGGACTTGTTCCCATCTATCTATAACTGTTTTATGAAACTGGGGATCAAATGTCGCAATATCAAGCATTAATCTTGTTCCTGCTTGTGCCATAAGGGATATATTTCTATCTGCTGGTAATCTTTTCCCATAAGTTCTGTATTCTAATTCTTGGGCTGACGGCTCTATTCTAGACCTACTAATTGGAATATTTCCCATTTCATATTCTTGATTTGGAAGTACTGGTGGAGTATTATCATATGTTTCCATTTTGACTTTTACCATATGATTCTTTATATTTTCAACTGATGGTTGGTAATATTTGGATCTGGGATCTAAGTGACAAAACATGTCTTCTACTGAAAGATTGTTCTTTCTACTGGGATCATAATCCATAAATTTTTCTTCTAAGA
Source organism: Rhododendron mucronatum var. ripense (assembly GCA_019656295.1). NCBI lineage: Eukaryota > Viridiplantae > Streptophyta > Magnoliopsida > Ericales > Ericaceae > Rhododendron > Rhododendron mucronatum. Next base: position 1,444,120 of record BPLT01000106.1, read on the forward strand.
CAAATATATTATTTTGTAATATATATTGTCTTTGTAATTTAGAACTGTCATCTAATTCTAGATGCTCATATTCCAGTTTTTGGGTATAGTATCCTTCTAAAATCTGGTAATCATAATAATCTAAATTTGGTCTATAAGCTGGTTCTAAAAGTTCTATTAATCTAATTATGTCAGATTCACTGAATTTAACTAATTGATCTAAGGTAAACTGGGGTTGTTCGTATGTCATGTAAATATGTTCCATTTCTACATCTGAATTCCTGGCGAATTCTGTGTGGATGGAACTACCTACATCTGAATGTCTCCCTGCTGAAATATAATCACTGAACCTAAGATTAACTTCTCCTATACTATTGGTATAGAAGCTGTTATTACTGGGTCTAAGTTGTTGCTTGGGTACTAAATTTGTGACTTTCCATTCAAGTCCTAACAACATCTCTGAATCACGTTTTTTAGTTTCTATGACTTGAATACCTCTGGTTCCTAAAGCTTTTAAAGCTTGATCTGCTCTGAGCTTATATCTAGTACTGCTGTGATTACTTAATTTTCCTATGAAATTTACACAGAGTAGAAGATTGTGAACATCAGGGATCATGTGATATCGCTTTGTCTTAATACCTATTTTTATATGCTGGTAAAACTCATCAAGTCTCATCTAAAAATCTGGTATACAATAAACAATTTGACAATTACTATTCATATCTAGTTCCATGCTTCCTATTAAAGCTTGTTCTTGATTTGTAAACCTATTGTCAAAAATCATAACCAACACTTTAGTTCCTAAATCTTGTCTAGCTAAACCTTTTACTCCTAAGGTAATTAAACCTAGGTGTATAAGGCCTAATCTTAACTGTTTAAGCTCATTGAAGCTTTTCTGGGTGATCATTTTTAGAATTTCTAACTGGTCTTCTGTTATAACACTTACTAGTTTTTCATGATAGCTATTATAAGTTCTAACTCCTCTATTGAAGAAATTCTGTGATCTGTATAATACCTTTGGGTCTATTAGTTCTAAACTATGATTTCTAAATCTATCTAACTGAACATCTAGATCTATAATTCCTTCTATTCTATTTTCTTCTACTGGTTGTTTTCCAAATACTTTATTTAGTAAAGGAATTCCACTAACCTTGGTCTTACTATTGGATGCCATTCTATTATTAGGTTCCTGAAGACTGAGGAATTTTTGGTTTCTTACCTTTGTTTGGATCTTGAATACCAAATATATTATAATAAAAGGTATGATTTTGTAAAGATTTATTGGATTTTTTAGGTTCTAGATGTCCTATTGAAGCTGAAAGACTAATTTGGTTTATTTTAGAAGTTAGTTTCTAAAGTTTTTCCTTCCTGAAGTTTATCTACTTTAATAGATAGCTGGTTTAGCTTATCTGATGTTTCTGCAATTCTATGGCTAAGACTTATCAAGAGTTCAATAAACATATTATTTTGCTTGATAACAGTCTCGTCTGTTTTTCCTGTTGGCTTAAAACTAGACAGTCCTATAGGATCTAGTTGAATTTTTCTGGAATTTTCTAATGCTAATTTATAAAATAAATTATCACAACTATTCATTCTCCATTGGCTAACTTCTTAACTTCTTCCAGAAGAACTTCTATTTTCTGGAGTTTACTATCTAGCTCTATCTTAACCTGGACTGAATTTTGCTTAATTTTATCAACTTCAAATTTAAGACTTTCTACTAAATTTCTGGTTTCTATTTCTATGTCTTTTGGCTAAGTAATATCTAGCTTGCTGGTCAAATATATTATATCTTGTCTGCTAGGTAATTTATCTGATATTATGAGCTACTTTTCTTCTAGCCTACTAATTCTTCTTAAAACTTATGAATGCAAATCTTTAAAATAGTCTAAATTTTTTAATTGTCGATTAAATTTAAATCTACTAATATTTTCTAAGATCTGAGTAGTTTGCTCAAGAGATTTTCTTGAAAACTCTTCAAAATGAGTTCTGGTTACTATATTATTTTTAACTTCTAGGCTAAATCTTTTATCCAAACTATTACTAAGTTGTGCTACTAACTGGAAACCTGTTTTAATCTGGACACTCTATTTTGACTATTGAGATCTAATTTCACTTAAACTAAGACTAATTGTTCTTATTACGTCGTCAAGCATAACCAATTAACATTAAATAAAACTAAACAATAAGCAAGGATCCTTAGTCTGGCTATTTGAATTAACAAATAGCACTGGGGGCTCTGATACCAATTTTATGAGGGTACAAAATAGAAAGAAATGAACGGGTGTCTTAACTGTGAATATCTCAAAGTTTTGGCAAACTATATAAAAGGTACTGTAATTTGTCTTAAAACTACAGAAAGTTATGGTCTAAACTATAATTTTCTTACTGCTTTACAAGTAGTAGTTCCTTTAGCACACGATCTTTTCCTTTCCTGTCCTGTTCTTGGGTCGTGGGTCAGTATCCTGCTTCCTAGACTTTCTGATAAAAAATGGGGAATTTAGAAAATATCTGACGTGGCAAGTGATGAGGAGGACAATGTACAGCGGCCAATTATTCAGTACTTCCGGAGTAGCACAAGGCATTGTTGTGTGGTACTCCTTACAAGATCGCCACCACACAAAATGAGGGTCACTACTTGTCTCTCATTTACTCAAAATAAGTGAATGATAATGTTCCTATAGTAAAATTATCACAACGTAAATGGTAAAGTGAATGATAATGTTCCTATCGTAAAATTATCGCAACGTAAATGGTTAGGAATTCCATGTGTCCATGTTCAATTTTGGTTTAATCATCTATAAATAATGATGCAAACACAGCACTCACAGCATGCCAGTCTTCAAATTTGCCTCAACATTCAAAACTCAAAGGCAATACCTTTCGAACACCGCACCGATTTCCCTTGCAAAAAACGGTAACTGTATTACCCTAACAAAACTTTCGTCGACTTTTAGATTGAAACACTTCTTGAGAATGGGATTCCTGATATCATAAAAATCTATGAGTACATCTGCCTTTATGAACATCCACATACTCGCATTTGTACTTGCATTTTACATGTTTGAAGAAATGTGCGAAAGACTTGTGTATGGATAGCCCATCTTGCAACTTCTATTAGATTTTGATTAATGAGTCAATTTCATTAGTGGATCAAGCATTAATTAATATAACTCATCAATATGGTGTAAAATTTTTGTCTAATGGACAATGCTTGGTAACTGTTTGATAAAACTCAAGAATGAAATTTTAATTCCAAAAACAATGGTATTATTTCTTCGAACCTTGCTGGAAGGAGGACCATGCACTAACTTTAGGATTACCTTGCTGTTTTAAGAAAAAATACTGCCATGACATTTCCTCAATGTTTGGGAATTAGTTTAGGAGAACACCTATAATCTCAATTGTTGGAACCCGTGCCAAAAGTTCTGTCATCTAATCAATATTTTGCTTTCCTAATCTATCCAATCAGCATTTATTTTTGTAACACTTTTATTATTTTTGCCTTAGAAGAGTATTTAGCAAAACAGTAAAATAACCGGCAACCACCCATCAAGAACTGCCACACCCATTATCCGTAGTTGTTCTACTTGTTTTGCAACTATGAACTTGGATTGTTTTGTTGTCCCTGAATCATTTTTCTAAAGAAATTTCCCCCATTTTATTTGGTTCATCCTACCTTTTTTATTAAACCTTTTTTATTTGCAAATCCTAAATACTTTTAAAAGCAAATATTCCTGTATTTGGCTTGTTCCTTTTGATAGTACAGTCAATATCCAATTTTGTTGGTATATGCCAATAGAGAGGATGACTTGAAAAATGGACGTCATATCCACTGGACGACCTGGATATGCAAGATGAGGGCCGATACCAGAAAATATAGGGTGAATAGCAGGATAAAAGTCCGATGATATTAACGTCATATATCTTTGCCAATTTTGTTGGGTCCTTCAAAATAGCTTGATGGCTATATATATGAATGTTGATTTCATAGACAAAGGGATTTAACGCACTTGCTGAGCTGATCCTTCAAAATGCATGACAGAGGCCATGCCAAAAATGATCAAAGGTAAATTTGTTGACCTCAAAAACGAAGACAAATTGAATGACATTATTTATGTGATGGGGTAAACAAGCCCATAGCCACCACCAATATAGATATCCACATACCTGTATGTTGAGGGAGTTTCCAGAGGGAAATGTTTTACCACAATGGGTCTCTCATTCAGTGCTTTTACGAGCTTTATCTGGAGATGTACTTATTTTATTAGAAGATCTAATGTGGGTTAAACTTATCATAGACTAGGACGTGAGGACAGTACTTCTGTGAAACAAAAGAGGAAAAACTAATCTGCGTTCTATGGTATTTCTGTAAGTAGAAGGACATGGATACACACCAATATATATGGACATGAAACATTCTTAGATGTTGGAAATGACTGTATTAGGAGCGGATTACTAAAAGATGCTCTAAGGTTGGCTAGCTCATTAGGTCTGCATGGACTCCTTTTTGCATGATGGTAATTTTTTTTTGGTCTGGAGACAGAAACCTCTCTTATAATCTAGATGTTAATTTTAGCGTTTCCATAGTCAAAACCAATAGGACTTAGGAGGGTTTCCTTGCAATGCCATCATGCCACCATCTAGACTAGAGTGACTTTTTTTTATAAAAAAAAAAAGTTGTGTACCACTTAGGATTCCAAAGTGCCTAAAGTAACAAAACTTGAGGCTTTATTCGGTTGTCTTTTCATTTTCGTTTTAGTTTTGAAAACCAATCATTACCCTACTTTTTTCCCCAATTATTACCCTATTTTTTCAATTATTTCTTTCTCATCTCTCTCTATCTCTCTCCAATCATTACCCATATTTTCAATCATTACTCTATTTCTCTCTCCACCCACTATCAAAACTAAACTAAACTAAACTAAACTCTCAACCAAACACTACCTTAGTTTTCCCCTTTTTCTTGAGTTTGTCTAGGACTTGTCTCATTGTTTTTACTGGAACGTCTTCTACTTATACTCAACTCAGCCCGTGCAACTAAAATCTTCTAACCGTTAGCACAAAGTGGCAACATAGCGTCCATCTTTCTCTCTCTCTCGATTTCTCTCTGACTCTGACTTTGCCTCTCTCTCAATCTTTGTATGTCTCTATCTCTCTCACTGTGTGTATGTATGTGCGTATTATTCCTATTCATGTGTGGGTATTACATACATACATAACTATACCTTGTTTGCTCTTTATACATAGGTATACGTATACCCTGTATTTACTTTCTTCATATATACAAAGATGTTTCTGGTGTAAAAAATATTGAAATATGTCAAACCCTCTAATGCTGAAGAATGGAAATATGTCGAATATATTGACTAAGAATAATCTCTTAGTGTTGTGCATGTAGACATATATATGCGTACAAATCAGAAACAGGGATAGTATGTTTGCAAGCTGAGGGGTACCAATGCAAAATTAAAAAAGGTGGGGATATTGCCAAAGAAATTCCCATACTCAAACACGCAATAAGATTCAAGGCATTTGGAGTCTTGGACTACACATTTTTAGACGAATATCAAAGTTTATAGTGAGAATTGTCTTATCTCCTTTGCAAAATTTACAAGGGTCACTTTGGACTAACCCAATCGGAGATGATATGAGAGCTCAACATTGTTTGATGATTATGCCGTGAAAATTTCAGCTGTGATTCTCAGTTAAAATGTACTTCATCTCCCGTGAGGCAGCCATTAACAGCATGGGTTATTCAATGAGTAGGTTGGTTATAGACTCTGACCAAACTATGCGACAGGGAAAAGACCACTTTGATGGTGCTGGCAGCCATAACCCCCGAAGCCGTTCAATTCTCTTGACCATGAACTTGCACATGCAACAATTCTCTCATTAATTTTCCTTAAGAGTTTTTTCCCATTTTCCTTTCTCTTTTTTTCTTACTTTCCTCAACTTCCAAACAAAGCCTCAGTGTTTAAACTTTAATTTAATTATCCGCAGTGGTTTTGTGAGATGGAAAACACTTTAAAAAAAAGAAAGAAAAGAGAAGAGATTAGTAAGCTTATGTTAGTGTTGACAAAATGTATTGAAATGTAATGAAAAGTATATGAAAGCATGTGAAAATATATAGAAAAGTGTAAAAAAATGTTGTAGTTTGCAACTGTTATCATTTTAGCTTAATGAAAACCCAATGAGCTTCCGATAGCAGGATTCTTGTGAGATTAAGTATACACATTGGTGCTCGTAGTGTGTGGTGAAACTTTAACGTTTTTGAAAAGGGTAAGTCTAGTTACACACCTTTGAAACAGAAATAAACCACCAAATTAAAGTGAGCTTTACTATACCTGTCGACAATCAAAATCGTTACTTTTATAGGTCTTGGCACGATCATTATCCATGCCAAAAGTTATTAAATTAATTTAAATCAATTACTTATCGATATTCGATCAGTCTAATTTTTTGCATGAAAGCTTCAAATGTGTAAAGCTACACAATGAACTCGGGTTGTTAAAAAATCAAGGAGAATCCGTTGCATGTAGAGCCCCTAATACACACTCTTTAAATGCAACCATTCAATCACAAAACCTAGCAGACGGCCGGCCGGGAAAGAAAAACACCACGCCTTTTATTAATTAAGAAAGGGATCCGTCAACTGCAAAAGATAACCATGTTAGATTTCAAAGTAAAATTAGGCAAAGTATTCATAGCTCATCACTTTCACCAAAACAAGAAACAGATAGGTTAACTTCTGCAACCGCCCACTGTACTTCTAAACAAACACTTACACGACAATACAAGGATAGAAACACATATGTGATCGATCTTCGGAGAAACCTTCATTAGTCTTCTTTTTCTTTCCCCTGAAACTCTAATCCTCAGTTACATGTCACATGCCCGATTATCTACTTGTAACATCTCTCCATTGTTCCAATACAAAACCTGACATGGATAAGATTAGTGATGTTATTATCTACTATAAAAGAATGAAAGGGCATAGGATACACTCAAGGTTAGTACAAAGGAAGAAACAAGTTCAAGATGCATCAAGTTCCCATGGCCTTGTGACACACGGCGACTTCGTGGATGAGGCACAACGTGTGTGGCACTAGACAAACTCCCTTGCTAGCCCAGATGTGTTTGCAATGCAATCAAACAAGATTAAGTACACGCTAGAAATATGCGAAAAGCAACATAAGCAACATACTCAAAGCAAACAACAAGGCACTACACTTGCACAAATGAAGCCATTTCATTGATCAACTTAAAACATTTACAAGCATTGAACAAGGTTACAACTTACAAAGTATGCCAACTCAAAGTAAGAAATGGCTACTAAGGTTACAAGGTTGTGTAGTAAGAGCACATCTGCACATCCCTCTTGTTAATATAGCATTCTAAGCATTTTCTAAAGTGGCACAAAGAAACATTGCGTATGCTTGAAGTAGTGTAATGAAAATACAAGGACTGAAAGTGTAATAAATAAAATATTTACAAGACTCAAATGACACATGTGACCCTCCAAAATGAGCTTTGAAGTGCTTGTGATTGCAATAGACGGTTAGCGCAAATGATGTGTAGAACGTTGTGCACGGGCTACTCCAATGGCCTGCATGGCTTGCACGGAAGGACACAAATATGTAAGGCATCATGTTGGACATGCTGTGCACCTTGCCACAACAAGACCAGACCCCCTTGACAAGATATGTAAGGCATCACGTCGGACATGCTGTGCACCTTGCCAGGACAAGACCAGACCCCCTTGGCAAGGTTTTATAAGCAGGTCTTAAAGGCCTGACCCAGCCTTGCTTCCAGGTCAGCGAGAGCAATTCACATACATATTTCATTTCTCTCTTAGTCTTACACTCTTTAGCCAAATAAACAGTCTACTTGTTTGTAGAGGTGTTCTTAACAGGGAACAACTAGTCCAGAATTTTGCAAATGCAAATGTGGGAGAACTAGAAATTCAGAATGTGCAAAATCAAATTTTCCACTTCCATCAAATAGGATTCTGAAATCTGTGGACTAAGCAACTCATGTCCATTTGGACAAGGATGACAATGACACAACAAGAAGAAAATTGGGAAATACCATCCCTTAACCAAGTTCTAAATCCGAACTGACTAATCGTAATCCTACTTCCTCCCAGGCCAGTAGGGCCATCAATAGCCCAGCACCCTGAAAAAGTGTTGGATTCATTCCCTTCATGGCTTCACCTCACAATAAAAAAGGTGTTCTTAATGAGGAAGTGTCCTCAACAAATCATCAAAACCTAGTATCTACGGTCTCTTAAGAACACTTAATCATGAGGCAGAAAAGTCACTTAACAAGATTAGTTTTGAGTTTGACATAAACATGAGGCGAGCCGTTGATCATGAAAAGGCAAGACCAGTCCAACAAACAAATAATATATGAGCTAAGAACCACAACAGCATCCATTTTTGCTCACTCAAACTATACTCATTCCATACTTCTGAAATAGAGAGCAGAAATTTTCCAGCAACCCAAATCCCATCATATTCCAGGTACTCCATAATTACATTGCACAAAAAAGAGGAAATCTAGCAAAGAAAAATTCAGTGGTGACTTGGCCAAAACAAACCTGATGACCATGCATGCCCAACCAACTCAAAAGTTCATAGCCCGTCCGTCTTCTTCTTCTCCCCACCCTCTGCATAAGGGATGAGCAGCCTCAAAACCCCGTTGACAACCTGGGCCTTGACACCACCAGCCCTGTTGAACTCCGGCTGGAATTCAAGGCTTCCTTCGTACTTTCTGCCACTCTTATCGCCTTCGAGCTCAATCTCACCCTCTCCGGCAAAGAACACGGTGTTGAACCATAACTCTGTCCGGACCCACGCCCGGCAACGACAACTTCACAAGCGTACCCTCCGTGACATGGTCGACCTCCACTAGCTTTAAAGGTCCACTCTTCTGGAATGGATTTTCCAGCTTAAAAAGAGAATTAAATTTCCCAGGTGATTGTCAAAAAACAACTGAAAACATAAAAAACCAGAGATAGAAACATGTATTAGGGAAAGGAGTCCAAAAACCAAAATTAATATTTAAAAGCAAAAAACAAAAAGTTCCCGAACAAAAAAGGTATGAAATAGCAGGGATTTTTTCTGGCCAGTTTTTTCAACTTCGGTTAATTTAAAAAATAATTGCTCCTAAATATTTTTTCACGAAAACCTAAACAAGAAACTACGAACAATAAGAAAACAATACCGTATAAAATACCGACCAACAATTTACGAAGAACAGAAACTAGGTTGAGAGAGATAGAGAGAGAGAGAGAGAGAGTAGTAGTAGTAGTGAAGGATTACAAGCGAAGTTGTCGATGTTTTCTTTGGAGACGGTGGAAGAGGACGTGGTGGTGGCGAAGGAGCGAGTGTAGGCGGAAGGCGTGAAGACGGTAGAAGTGGGTTTCAGTGAGATACGGCCGAACATGGCGACGGCGGCTCTTCTCAGAGCGATTGAGGAAGCCATTGTTGGGTGGGGTTACGTTAGTTTGTCCGAAGCTCGGAACTGTGTATTTGGGGCGAGACGAAGAAGAAGAAGAAGAAGAAGAAGAAGTCGGTGAAAGCAGTAGTAGACTAGTATTTTACCGGAGTATTTACTCTTTTTAACTTAACACCCCTCGTCTGAAAAAATTAGCAGCAAGACCGCTTGAGTTTGGCTCTGTTCAAAGCAACTTATAACCGTCAGATCAAAGCAATCTCCACTTCTTCTTTTTTTTTCTTTGTGTCACACGAAAAGGAAATCTCAACCCTTCATCAGTTAACCATTTTTTTTACCTTTGCTGAAAATGATTGCTATACCATTTTGACCGTTGAATCTTACTCATCTTCGTCTTTTAAGGCTAAGGAGAAATTTTTTACTGCTGAGTGGGTATATCTCACATGATACCTATTCGATGCATTCGAGTCGTCCGATATACTTTTGAACAATTCGGATTAAAACCCTTTCTCTTCTCTCATTCTAATACTTTCTCTCTCTTTCTTCTCTCTCCAAATCCGAACCGTCTAAAAACGCAATAGACAGCTCGGATGCGATGCACTGAAAATTCTTCAAGGCTAGGCAACTCAAAACTCAACTAAGACCATTGAATCAAAATTTAAGGACGGAAAATGTCAAACTAGTTTAAAAAATGGTTTGATCTCTTCCCTCTTGAGCATGTCACAATCATTCATTACTAGAATTAGGCCCTGTTCTGGTACGCAAAATAAGTACTTATTTTTTAAGAAAATAATTTCAAGCTCAAAAATGATAGGCTTATTGAAATATAAAAATATGCAACATGGATCTTGTTTGAAAGATCGTTAATACGGTAAAAAAAATTTAAAAATTATTTTTCATTTATATTATTTTTTAATTTAAAAATATAAAATAAGTACTTATTTTGTAAAAAGGTATTCTGGATTTGTGCACTTCGTTTGTGTATGGTCTCATATGGTTATTTACCTGACTCAACAAGACAATGAATCAATTAACCTAGGGATTTATAGGATATTGTAACTTTTATAACCGTCAGATCTGTAATGATGAGAAAGCAACCGTTCATGTCGACCACTTTTTACATTAGCCGAGAATATATTCTCCCATTTTTGACCGTTGAATCTTTACAAATCTTGGTCATTAAGCAACACAAAACTCAACTAATTTGTTCGCTCTGGACCCAATCATTTTTTTTTTCACAATTTTTAATAATTTTTCTCTTTATTATTATTTTTATTTTTCTATTTCTTTCTCCACACTTGTTTTCATTTCACCAAAAACTCTTTTAGTATTTCTCTAACACCAAAAACTTCCTTCAAAACCAAAACAAAACAACCTCACTTTGTTTGGTTGAGCTTTTAGAAAATTATTTTTGAGAGTTGGAGGAATAATGAGTGGAGAGAGATAGAGAGAAAAATTTATTGAAAATTGTGTTGAGAGTTGAGAGTTACTCTCAGAAAGGGCAACCAAACACTCAATTTCGTTTTAAAAGTGGGTTTGATCTTTCCCCTCTTGACACGACTCTTTCCTTTTTCCTTAAACACGAGGCCTGAGGAAGCAAGGGGGACCCCTTCCTCCCCCCTTCTCTTCATAAACCACGCCAGAGGGAGAAAAAACGAGGAGACACAAACACAAACGGCCAAAAGGTGAAAAAAATTCGATCTCACAATTTGCATGACCCCTTTTTCTTCGGCGGTTATTTGGTTCCAATTTTCCATCACTCGGATCGCATGTGATTTCGTTTCTGCCTATACCCCATTTGCTCATTTGCCTTGAGTTCTTCTTTAGATTCAGATTTCTGGTTATAATAGATTTTTAATGAATTTCTGAAGACTGCATTCTTTTTTTATATTAAAGCTATGGCTGTGGTTATGTATGTTCAATTTCAAATGGGTTGATGTATTTTTCCGTGGGGGATTATGCATCAAATTCTGAAAAAATGCATTTTGTGTTTATATTAGCTGTGGTTACGTACGTTCAATTTCAATATGGGTTGTTGTATTCTTTACGTGGGGGACTTGAATTTTGGGGGATACCCATGTCTCTAACCATCTCTCATTGCCCTGAATTTCAATTAAATTGCTCACTTTAACGTGTGGGATACGATTTAAGGGATACCCATATTTCATTTCCCTATTTTAAATTGTCAAAATTCTGATTTCTTGGTTGTTACCCAGCGAAAAACTACCTTGATGGTATCTTGGAGCAAAATACTCTGCCTCATTTTCCTTGGATTCTTGTTTCTTGGAATTACAGTAATATTTCCCAATTTTTAGCTGGAAATTTGATTTCCTCTCTCTCCGCCCCAAGAAAATGTCTCTACCGTTTCCATATTGTTATCTATGTCAGTATGTCTACTCAGATACTTTTAGTTCAACCTGGTTTCACTACTTTGGCAGTATTTTTGTTTGTTTTTCTTTCTAAACTTGTCAAGGGGGCTGCTTTTTAAGATAATTTGATGTTTATGTTTATTTTGGTTGGTTGGATGAATCATTGATATTATTTGCAGGGTGTGTGTGTTCTCCTTCTATTTCTGAGCTAAGGGGCCTCCATGGAACCAGGAAATATGGACTTCGATACCAACGGTTGGATGTGGGACGGTGTCTATTACTACCCACATCTTTTTGGTGGTATAATGCTTACTGCAGCTTTGCTCGGCTTGTCAACCAGCTTTTTTGGTGGGATTAGTGTTACTAATTTGCCATATTTCCTTCCTGATTTGGGGATGTTTCACAAGAAGAAAAGCGGAAAGAAACACGTTCGCGTTTACATGGATGGGTGTTTTGATCTTATGCATTACGGCCATGCAAATGCATTGAGGCAAGCAAAGGCTTTGGGAGATGAATTGGTGGTTGGAGTTGTTAGTGATGAGGAGATTATAGCCAATAAGGGACCCCCTGTTTTGTCCATGGAAGAGAGGTATGTATGTTTTCACCCTACATGGATACCTTTGATTGTTGGTCAAAACAGACGGTTGATAGTTTCTTACTTCTCACATATATAACATAGGTGGTGATAATGGGTTTTTTTTTTCTTTTTTTGGGTTCTATAACCCCATCGTTTTTGGAAAAGATACTAAGGTGTAGTGTGGATATAGATAGAGAAAAAACGCATATGGGAGCTCTGGTATTAGTGAGTCCTGCCAATTATCATGCTACGCTTACATTTTTGGTCATCATATTCGTTTTGTTTCCAGGTCATTATAAAGAGGTTAACTAAACTGGTAATATCGTAATTGCCGTTGAAAGTGCTGGAAAAAACTACTGAGAAAGTTAGATGTCAATGTATTGATGAGAATATTCACAACATGTGGACATAGTTGCAATAGTTTCTTCATTTAGTTGAACATGTGTTCTCTATAAAGTTAGATGTTGCGATTGCTTGTATGAAATTTCACTTACAAACATGTTTAGAAAACCCAGTATAAAACAAAAGCATACAAATAAGTGCGCAAAATAGAAAACCGTAGAATCATGACTATATCCACGTAGGGATGCTTGTAGAAACTATTGCACCTACCCCAACTCATGCATCACTTATTGGCTATGTTGAAATGATGCAAGCTTCAAGCCCAACTTCTCAAATAGTTATGGGATTCAGTATTGTTCCAGATGTCAATCTGATATGAGAGGAAAGATCATTGCTTTGAAAAGCCATTGTCATGCACATGTAAAGTCCTTGGGAAAGGTGTTCTATTCGTTTCCATACAAAATTATAGAATGACCTTACGAGTTTCCTGTTTGATATTTGGGTGAGTCTAATCAAGGTCATATGATTCTAAAAAGCCTTAATAGCAGTTCTGAGGCATAGGCAAATAGAAATACAAATGAGCATGTTTGGTATCAGACCATGTGTTAATTTAAAGACACTTGTGTATTGTAGGGTTTTGAAAGCTGTAGAGAAAGTAAAATGAACCATAAGAAACATGAATAAGAAGTATATTTTACAACATGATGGCACACACGTCACTCTCCAAGGTGCTGTTCATACTCATACGATCTTAAAGAATAATGGCAGCCATGTTCCTGATACAAGTAACAGATACAGAAACTAAACATTCATGTCATGATGCCAAGAAACTTAAGCTGTCAATTTAAGAAGCGTACAACAATGCCTGTGAAGGTCCACTTGCCCAAAGTGGAACATGGGTGGGAAATACACTTGTCATGTGCTTGGCTGAGACAAGTAACCAAGACATGAGTAACTGCTATTGGTCATCCCTCCTGAAGTTTGGCGGAGATCTTCTTTCTTCCTTGCCAATTACCATGTACTTCTTTGCCATTAGAGGGAAGATCAAAGAAGAATTATTCGGTCACACTGAAAACAACTCGGAGCCTAAAGGAAAGAGAGTTCAAAAGGCTCACTACCATTTGAAGGGTGCACCTTGTCCACCTTACTTCCCTCATTTGATCTGGAGTTGTTATATCTTAGACACCATCAGAGAATCACCATTTGAGAAAACCCCATTTGCCCTCTCTGCCTCAGATTATAACGTATGGGTGTTTGTTACTGAGGAGGTCAGAAAACTTTTAATCATGACATATGAGCCTTGTTATTCTACTACTGAAGCGTTAGCTAGCCCTTTAATACAAGGGGCGATTATACTTACCTTACCCAATGCGATGGGGAAGATTCATGAAGTAGCTTTTCAAGCCTTTCGTGCAGAAAAGTTTCCTTCGTGAGTGAAAAGCTCGTTTTAGCTATTTTAATTTATAAAAAATCTCTTCCAGCAAAATTATTTTCCTTTGAACAGCTACCTTCTGCTCCAATTAATGATACTTGCTCCCTAAACGGACGTATATGATTGCTTTCCATCGCGATTCAGATGAAATCCCTTTTTGTTCAGTTTAGAAGAAGCTGACACAGCTTCACCCATTTGGCCACATCTGTTCAATGACTCTAGCATATGGAAGGGTTCAGTTTACGGTCTTAAAGGGTTACAGACCTCACTGTTCCTTAGGAAAAAGATAAATGATATAGGTATGTTTACTGACTTATTTTTTTTCGATCTTTACTACCGTTTAATAATTTTTACGTAGTTAGGATTCTTTCTGTTTTTTGTTATAGGAACCCATAAATCTGGTAATGGTTGGTTGTGGTTTGTTATTCAGTTTCTTTATTCATCCGTGGTATCTTTCTAGATTTACTGTGCTCTTAAGTTGTGATTAATTTCCAGAATTTAGCACTTGGCCGTATGAACTCTTATGAAACGACTTCCTTTAGAATAGCTGGTAGCATTTTGAGATAAATTTTAGGTGCTTTCCAGGCTTGTCCTTGTTAGTGGGTTGAAGTGGGTGGATGAAGTCATTGATAATGCTCCTTATGCTATTACGGAGGAATTTATGAATCGTCTCTTCAACGAACACAAGATTGATTACATTATACACGGTGATGATCCTTGCTTACTTCCAGATGGAACTGATGCGTATGCCCTGGCAAAGAAAGCCGGGCGCTATAAGCAGATCAAACGAACTGAAGGCGTATCAAGCACAGATATTGTAGGTACTGTAATTCTCTATTTTATCTAAGAGTATTTTGGAGTTTTAGCTGGAACAACTCACTTGTTGGTCTTATTGGATGTGGGATACTCTCATGTTAGGCTACCAAAAAAGATATTGGTATGAGATGAAATGAGCTTTTTATTTCCCTTTAGAATAACCCTGTTAAACGAGTTGTACTTAAAAGTATGCTCATGTTAAGTGGGAGTGAGCTCATTTGATCCTCATAGATATGTAACCTGTCCCTCTATCCAGGAAAAAAAGGACAAAGCAAAGTGATGCAGCTATGCTTTATCGTTTGCATTCTCTCTGATCTAATAAATTAGAAGAAAACATTGTCCAAGACCCAAATTGAGCTCTTTCGTTAATTATGCACAATTTGAATGATGTAGGAAGGATACTTGCTTCTGCAAAAGACATGAAAGTTTACGAAGGTCGTGAAGGATCATCTCTGCATGGAGAACCTCATAACCTAAATAGCATTCAGGGTGAGGACAGTTGCACCAACGGTGGCCACATATCACATTTTTTACCTACTTCTAGGCGGATTGTGCAATTTTCAAATGGTGGCAAGGTACATTTGACTTAACTAACTTCTTCAATAGTCATCACACTAAGACAGTCGAAAGTTAGGGATTACCTTCTATCATTGCCGTATGTTTGTTCCTTCATCAGTAAGTTATTATTTATAATCATTTGAAGTCTTGCTTATTTCCCCTGAGCCAACAAAATGTGAATTACAGAGCTACACTACTCCAAACATATTGACATGAGTTTTATCTTTTGTCTTATCCAAGCTCTTATGTCCCTATGCTTCTGTGCTCTCTAACGAAGGGATAATCGGTCCTATGGAGCTTATTATCTTAGAGCTCAATTAGTTTCATCTATTTTCAGGGGCCTGGTCCAAATTCTCGCGTGGTATACATTGATGGAGCATTCGATCTTTTTCATGCTGGACATGTCGAAGTACGTATGGCTAGAAGTTTGAGTTTAATTTTTTAAGCTTTCTTTTGTCCCCTTCCGACAATGCTTGAAATTTTCACCTTTGTTTTACCCCTTCATAACTTCTACGAAAACAATAATATCCTTGTTGTCTTTCTTCCTTCCTTTTCCTTTTATGTTACTAATTTACGTCAATATCAAAGTTAAGAGTCGTGTCTCTTCACGTGTTTAATTGTTTAAGATCAAGCCCTTCTGTAGTTGGCACTGAAATGCTGCTTGCTATAAAAACATTGTAACTGTGATCCTTGATTTATTCTAACATATCGTATTTGTACTTTGCGTGCCTGAAGAGGACCTTTGGCCATTGTGCTTGTTTCTTTCATTTGGTGCAATTGCACATCCTGTATTTATATAGTCATAAGCAGGAGGTATTCAGTTTAACAGTTGCCCTGATATTGGAATGTTTAATTTTGTTGGATGTTTATGTAACTATGTTGTTATTGTGTTTTTCTTTTATGAATATTTGGCAGTTGAAGTTTAGATTTTGTTTGATGTCTTTATGGTTGGGTGAATATTTGTTATTTGCAATGTTAGATACATCACCTCATCTCCTCGCGCTTAATCCTCAACAAGGCCTTGTTGCCACTTTTCGCTTTTTGGCCTTAACCTTACCTGAACTTGGAAAGCCAATAATTACAATTCTTTGACAAAAGTTTTCTAGCCAAACGTAATAAATAGGTTTCAATCGTCTAAACATAAGCTAGCCAAACCACTATTTTTATTCAGCCAAACTTTATTCAAGAGAATAAATTCTTTACACCGCCGGTGTAAACATTTGTTTCCTCCAAATTAATTGCATTGCGCCACGTCGCCATGTTTTATTAATTGGGACCACTGTTTTGACACGTGTCGCGATGCAATTAATTTGGAGGAAACAAATGTTTACACCGGCGGTGTAAAGAATTTATTCTCTTTATTCAAAGGTAATAAATAATATAGGACATTGCATCAGGTGACAAGAACCTCATGAATCTGTTATCTTCTGATCGGATCAAACCCGTCCGCGTTACCGATCCAGCTACTAGAAGTGATAAGAAGAGCCATCCTTAGGGCTTGAAACTAGGTGCGGAAGTAGATTTAATTTAACCCAGCAGGGGGTTTCTTCAAACTTGTTAGGCAACTCTATTAACCAATCATTCCCACATTCGTAGCAAATACACGAGAAAACAATGTTCTTCTGTAACTAAGCTTCAAAACTGTGTCAACGAGCAATTACAGTCTCATTTCTTATCAAACATAGTTGGAAAACCTTTTTTGGAAGAACAATACGAGGTTTAGTTCAAGTATGAACATGGCCAAAGCTTTAGATAATACACCCCAAAAATTAATTTAATATACCTTCGGTTCTTTAGTTTACCTACTACAAGGTATGATTGACTAGCGGAAAATTTAAGACGGAAAACATCCTCTTACTGAAGCTTCCAGATCCAAACTGACATTTCATGATTGCTTTCCCTGGTATTAGAGTCTAGAGACAATGAAGATGTACTAATCTTCTTTCATGAAACCAGACTTGACCACTTTCATAGTTCTATAGTATGCGAGTACTTCGCCATTTTCTTGCCACACTTTGCCACCATCTTGGCCAGATTTCAATTGGTGGAGTCTGTGTACTGTCAGTGAAAGCAAAGGGAGGTTAGTATTATATCGAATACCGTAGGTAAGCATAAGATCTCTGCAATTTTCACATCAGGGGAGGCCAGTATAGTTAGCCCTTATTAATAGCATGGCGCTATTTTCTGCAATTCTCCTACATGTATGGGTAATACATGTACCTAGGCATGTTCTTATGTCTACATGAAAGACTTGGGCTATTCAACACCATAGGCCTGCCCTGTAACATTTCACTCATGTCCATGTCACAAACCAATGGTCTTTGGCCATAGGCTGTATGATTTTCCATTCGACTGCATGTGTAATCAAGTTGCTATTGTATCGGATTTAAACGCTGAGGGTCATTGGAGCCTGACCCTGAAGTTTTACACAAGTTTGTGACTTTGCTCAATTATGCACCAATAAATTGGGGTGGTCTCAGTCCAATCCTGCTCTTTTGCTTGTTCACTGATTTATTTTTCCGGGGAGAGCATTTCAAGTCAGTTACAAATTACTTTTTTGTCTGGATTTCGGATTCCCTGATGTAGGAATTTTGAGTGGTTGGTGTCCCATAACAGTTTAGCAAAAGCAGACATGTGTACCCACACTTATCCCCATCCCATTTCCATTGGAGGGAAGGAAGCATTAATCTGCAACTTTGTACATGTATAAGGTAGGTTGGCTTTAGTTCTAGGAAGAAAAAGCAAATGAATATATTTACATGGGCTTTCAAAGCATCAGGTATTTTGTAACTTAATGTGAATTAGCCTATCTTATAAGCTAATTAAGTGTCATGTGTGACCTCTTTTTTCTTGGTAGTCTCGCCTTTGGAACGTCATTGCATCTTCCGCTTAATTCAGTAATTAGTAATTACCTATTGAAATTTTGCTTAGTGCCTGTGTTATATAATGTTTTTACCGGGCATTGTACTTTCTCAGATACTCAAAAGTGCCAGGAAACTTGGAGATTTTCTACTTGTTGGTATCCATAGTGACCAGATAGTCAGGTGAGGCCATTCACTATATGCTTTTCAAGCTTCTGTCGTCTGTGGTCAGAGGATAACACTAAATACTACCATCATGGTGTCAGTATTTTTTGCTATACAATATAATTATTGGGACTTGGTGATTGCTGCTGACCCCAATTGATTGGGACACAAGGCTCAGTTTGGTTTGGACTTAGTAATTGCTAGGCAGTTTTTTTAAGTTTATATAGCAATCATCTTATGCTAAAGAAGGATGAGAAAAATCACAAGTTGCTTCTGTGTGCAGTGAACAGAGAGGGACTCACCATCCTATTATGCATCTACATGAGCGTAGTCTTAGTGTATTGGCCTGTCGTTATGTTGATGAAGTCATCATTGGCGCACCTTGGGAAGTTACAAGAGACATGGTGTGTTTACTTTCTCGTTTATATGATATCATCATTGTACTCCTCTTCTTTAAAGCATAAGGTGCAACTTTTCTGCTTTTAGCAACTTGTGTGGCCATTATTACATGGTTCTGTTGGCCTGATTTGGCAGTTTACAACAATAAGTGTATTGTTGGTTGGTTGCCAAGAATGCTGTTAGCAAATTACAATTCCACCCTTCGATGGTGGATCCTGTAAGGATGTGATTTATGTGAATTAAAGTTAGTTCCCAGAACCACCCCTGACCAGCAGGTTTGCTTATTCGTCTTGGATAAGGCCAAAAACCTGGAAAAAAAGAAGAAGAAGAATTCCACCTCTCTGAGTTACGTATGGCCCATCTGACCCACTGGGTTGAAGGGAACCGCCTGACTTCTTGTTTGCACGTTCAAAAGAGTGAGATCATGCTATTATGTGCTAAGACGTTATGTACCCTTAACCTCAATTGAAAGACAAGGAATCACCACTAGATATTAATTGCCTTTTGTTTGAAATCAAGGAGTATAATTTTTTTATTTCCCCTCAAAACAGCCAAAACGTCTCAGTTGCCTTATAGTAAACTTAAATCCCACAATATGCATTGATATGTAGAAAAATGCACTGGAAATAATCCAACACATTGAAACACACTGGAGACATCAGGAATCTGAACAAAATTTTCTTACCGCCATAGAGGCCGCATCAGATAAAATACAATCCTCTTCCACAATTTCCTCCTATTCCTCACCTTTGTCCCTCTTCACAATGAAGAAGCTCTAGCACTTCATCCGGGACATCCCATTCCACCCCAAACCAAGTAAAAATTGAAGCCCAAAGTTTCCAAGCTACCAGACAATGTAGAAGTAGATGGGGCACCAAATCCGAGTGCCACTTATGTACACAATGGCAATTAAAAGAAGGTCCTTCATCCTCATGCGGGATTTGACAATGGTTAATGGTAAACAGTAGGGACCTTATGCAAGTTTTATCATGAACATTTTGTTTATTTGTATGACTTGTCTAATGTTTATTGTTCATTTCGACTTACAGTACCAATTTTGCATGCTTGTGCACTCTGTCATAGACTAATGGACCTCAAACATTATTTACTCTTTCGTTGTTATGTAAATTCACATTTCATTTTATTTCATTTCTTTAAAGTGATTTAGTATTCGGATAGTTTTTTTTCCCCTGTTACGGTACATTGTTTTGTGTTTGGTGTTATTTTCACTTTCATTTTCCTCGTGCTTCCAAAATGTTTCAGAAAATTTTCCAATTCCAAGCTAACTGAAACATCTACTTAAAAGAAAAGGCTGAATGCTTGTAAAATAAAGGTTACTCCCAATTACAAATGGTACTACATGCAACTTTGGTTGCAGCACTTTGTGCTCTCCAAGGTATTTGGCACCTATATGTAAACATGTGGATTTCATGTTTTGAATAAACATACCCACGTTGACCCATATATCATCTACACTTTGATATGATCTTTTGTTTATATTTAGATACACATACACATGATTGTATTATGTCTCTCGAGTCTTTAAGTGCCATAATGAAAAATTATATCTTCAATCTTTAATAGGAATTCATCACTGCTAATTAATGTTATAATCCTTCTCTGGGCGGTTGTTTCATTGGCATAGGACAGATAACAACTTTCAACATCTCTTTGGTTGTGCACGGGACAGTTGCTGAGAGCAACCATTTCTGGAATGTAAGTTGATTCAATTCACTGAAACAATTGTGATTTCCAGCTGTGGATTGTGCTGCATCTAGAAACCATGTCTTGAACATACGATTTACTTAATGCAGGGTAAGGCTGACCCATATGAAGTTCCCAAGAGCTTGGGAATGTTTCAGATGCTAGAAAGCCCGAAGAACATAACTACCACTTTAGTAGCACAAAGGATAATGGCTAATCATGAAATTTATGTGGTAATTTTCTATTGCCCTGTTGTTTGAGATTAAACTTCACCCACATCTGCTGATTGAGCTGCAACCAATACCCATTTTATGGAACGATATTTGTCTTTTGTTAAATTTTGTCACTTAGCAAATGTGTGATGGTAATTGGAGATGAGTATTGGGATTTTGTGATACTTGTTTCTTTCAAGTTCTGCAGTTTTAGCTTTTCTCAAATTCCATTAGAAATTATGGTATTTGTAAAATGTAGTAGTAGCAGTGATCAATGATAAGTCGAGAACAGATAGTTTGGTCGAGTATAATGGAGACCGCTAGATGCGATGGTAAGAAACATCAATGGAACCATTGTTAAACGGAACTTTTAGAATATCTAAATTGACACACCTAGTGAGAAATGATATGAATTTGCTAAATTTAAACAAGCATTTAGTACTAGAAATAAGCAAAATGGTCACCATTAGCACATCTTGTCAGTATTCGGTCCTTTAGAACATAGAGTATAGTTTTCTTCAAATTGCAGAATTATTTAAAGCTGTGCTAATGGTGACCATTTTGCTTATTTTATTTTTATAACATGAACCCTGTTTAGTTATGTACGCACCTCTCCCGCTTAGGCTCCATGAAGGACGATATTTTATTTTGTTTCGGTGGAAACGGCCTACAGCATTTCTCTTTCTGGAATGAAATGTTAGTGGAATCTCAAAATTCCAATGTTTCCACCGAAACACCAAAACACACCAAATCGTATCAAAATTCTGCATGTAACTTTCTTAAACTTTGAGTTGTTTTGATTGCTACTGGAAATATGCAACAATGGCATTTCCATATCCAAAGATAAGAAGCATTTCCCCAATGGTTCCGAAACCTTTCATTGACCTACCAAACTACTGAAAAGAAATTTTCATCCTTGGCTCCAGGGAACCTTGTTGCATCAATGTGCCTTGGGCTTTGAAAACATTTGTCCTGATATTTCTGATTTCATGGCTGCAGAAACGAAATGCCAAGAAGGAAGCTAGTGAGAAAAAATACTACGAAGAGAGGAAATATGTGTCCGGGGATTGAAGGCTCCGCTCAAAACTTTATACAGGTAGCTGTAATGATTTTTCTTGGCTTTAACCCATTTGTGAGGCCCCCCGTTGTTGTACCATATAAAGCTTTTGTATAACAGATGGAGAAAGAGGATAGACATGTAATATGCCCTCGTCGGAAGACTGCAGCATGGTAGAGTAGAAATCCCTCATTATAAGCTGTATTTCTTGTACTTGCACAAATGAATGATCTGTGCCCAGGTTTTTGGGGTTCTAATCATCTAAAGGGTTCCGAATTTTGATTGGTTGAAACAAGTGAGATGAGTCTTTTTGAAAGCAATTTCTGGGTTGCTCCCGTTATTGTTATTATTATTATTTTTTTCTGATTACCTTGCCGTCTCGGTTTTTACAATCTTGGTTATGATACCAGATATCTTATCAATAGAACATGAAAATCCTCGTTTATGTAATCCAGAAACTGTAACAGGAATAAAACTGTAGTGTCTTCCAATCTATCTCCAGTGGGGATGGGCAGGCGAGGCGGACCTATTGAGCCGGCCGGGGCGCCATACTCCCCCAACCCAGCAATACTCTCAAAAGAATGGGACACAGATCCTGCTGTCAAATGGGAAAAAAACGATCGTCTCGATCAATTAATTCCTAAGAGAATTATCGTAGGTGTCAAGGTAATGAATCTCGTACCGACCGATACGTGCTGGTATTGTCCAAATTCGGTACTCTAGACCTCTATAATTCTATTCCACCTCCCTCGAATACGGGTCAGTACCGGACTATTTTAAAATTTATTTTATGCTTCCATTATTGGACAATACCGGTTGGTACCGGTGAATACTGGATGGTACCAAACAAATGCCGGACTATTTTTTATTTTTCTTATTAATAAACGTGTATATTATACTAATAAATTTTTTTATGTTAGAAAATAACACTAATAACGATAAATTTGAAACGGTATCCAGTAACTTACCGTACCAGTAAAAAAAACGGTACTCTAGTCAGTACGGTATTTAGAACCAACCTGAGCAGGAGTATGAGATTTCTCACGATAGGGTGACAAATCTACCAAACGGAAGTGATCACACACTTGAGAGAAAGTGATGACACTTGCATATTCGTTTTACTTATGTTGCTACGACAAAATTGTGTCGAAGTCATCAAGGACAAAATCCTGCGGACCACATTCACTTCAAATACGCACAATTCGATCGAATTCCCTTTGTACTTTTTTTTTGGGGTAAATTTTCAGACTACATCTTAACAAATTATGACTTGAAACTACGCATAAACAATTTATTACAATTGAGACATCGCGATATAAACTGCACAACATAAACATAAACGCGATGTAAACTGCACAACATAAACATAAACGCCATATTTCGACAAAACACCACAAGAAATAAGGAATTTACTAACCTAAATTTGACCTTGATGACATTTGATTAGTATCATGCAAAGTGGTGTTCGAGTGTGCATGCATTGTGTAGTTGGTCAATTGATATATCTAAATCGTCAGAATTTAGTTTTCCCAATCGTTATAAACCGTTCTGCAAAAACCCAGAAGTTCAAAAATATTGCCCCATAAAAATCGGTTTGGAAAAAATTAAGTTACAAGACTGTGTTGAAATAAGTCAACTGACTTATTTTTAAAGTGAGACAAGCCTATGGCTTGTTTTGGCTCAACAAGTTAAAATGATACTCCCTCCGTCCCTTATTTATAATCCGGTATTCCATTTTGGGCTGTCCCTTAATAAGTGTCCATTTTATAAAATTAGTGGGTAAAAATTAGTGAATTGTTTATTTTATCCCTAAAAGTAAATTTCTTTTTGAAAAGTGAGTAAAAATGTAATGATGATAGGTAAGTAGGAAAAGTGGAAGAAAAAGTTAATATGAAAGGTATAATAATGATGTCTTTTTAATAAGTTGGAGTTACGAAGCAGGACACTTAAAAAAAGGGATGGAGGAAGTATTTTTTTTCTTTATTTAAAAAAACATTCGCATTTGTTAATTTTGCGTTCAATTTAGTGTGATTTATTGATTCGTCTCGACAAGAGGAATAAAAAAAAGTGTAAAAAATTAAGATTGAAACTCATAATTTTTTTGAATAAAAACAAAAATAAGCCAAAAAACAAGAAGACGTCCCTATGGCTACCATTATCCGATCAAAACATACCCAACTGCTTCATAAATATATAGCAACGCCATCGCATTTCGAGAAGGAAAACATTGTTGGTACAAGCAACAATTTTCAGTCACTCAAAAACACGGAATAATATGGCTTCCTGCCCTTCGCCCCTCCAAAATTACTTCCGAATCAAACCTACCAAGCGAATAGCAATCTCGGTCGTCTGGTAGCCACTTTGCACCAAAATTTCGTGCACTTGACCTTCTCACCTAACCCTAATATTACATCTCCAATCTTGCTCTATGCAAGTTGCAGAGATCTCAAAAGTCAGAACAAATAACAACAGATGTACAACGTTGAAGGATATGGTGCTCAGAATAGACCTAGTTTGCTATCGATACCACACAATTGGAGTAGAGGTGTTTTGGGGAAGCTGTGGAACCATGCAGTGCTGTTGTTGCCACTGATTACTGAAACCATTGGTCATCCCACTCAACTGCCATTCTTTCCCCGGCTCAGCAACGACATTGGTTTCCTCAATATCCATGGTGGCGGCTCCCGCATCATCAGACTCCATCAACTCTGCTTCAGGAACTTCTATTCCTTGTGGTGAAGGAATCTGTGAAGGAGCCCATGGAACAATTGCTAGGCTTTCATTTGCTATTGTGGTGTTAAAACCCTGTCTTTCAGCTTCATCTTCCTTGGATTTCACACCATTGGACTGAACAGACCAGGCAATTTGATCTAAAAGATACAAACGAAACGGTCAGTTTAAAACTTCTGCACAAAATCAAACATTAGCAACAGAATATATCACTCTATCGGATATATAGAAACAGCTATTCAGGGCCATGGAAGTGATAATTCCAAATCAAGATCCAGTTTCAAGAATATTAACAGCCGAGAATTTAGGAATATCCACGCAAACATTAGAACACGCAACAAATCAAAGATCCAATTTTAAGCAAACAACAATAGACATGAGTTCATTGATTAATTTCCATGAAAACATCAGGATGCACAATAGAAAACCTTGCACATTCGATTCACTAAACACTCTATCCCCAAAATACCATTGATCTTTTTGCGACCTTTTCACTGCAACTCAAACCAGGTACAGACTTCAAGCCAATTAAAATACTAAGTTGGCCAATGACAAATCCAAGAACCTTGCAAGCGTAAAATGAAGAAAGTGAAGAGTGAAAAACTGACAGTTAATTTTCCCTAACAGGGGAACTAAATTCCCCCCCATTGGTTGACTTAGTAGGGGGTAGTAAAGAACTGAAGTGGGAAACCAAATTTATATTGGAATTAACTTTAAGTTTAGATTTGCACAAACACTCTCAACATACAATAAATGCAACAAATTCTCCTCCACCTCTCCTACATTTCTCCTTCCAAGTGAACATGAAGCTTGCAAACAATTCATGTAAGAGAAGAAGATGGACACTTGTCAAACCTAAAGTTGACATTCAGATCCATGTTTCCTAGGCGTAAAAAACACGAGGAGAAAACATCTCATTGCACATGTATTAGGTGCTTCTACATGTGGGGAAATTCTACCATTTGATGGGTCAGCTTTGACATGGGATTAGGTTACAAATCACATGGGAGATCATCTCCAGCATTCAAATGCAATAATTGGTGGGGGGATTACATATCCAGTGGACAACAAATCCCATGCTTGATATACAATACCTTGGGGGCCTATTTGTTTAACAGCACTTATAGGGAACGTAGATATCATCTACCAAGGACAATGAACCTATCCAATTAACAGTGAGGAGATTAAGTAGATTAAGTACGGAGTATTGAATAACCCATGTTCTCCCATGTTTTGTTGAATATAATATCCTATCGATATTGCATCCTAACCTTAAGAGTTCCAATCAAGTGTTGGGCATTCAGTCCCCTCATATTTATACATCAATAGTCCATTCTAGTGCTTTAATATACCAACAACAAATAGGGCCTAGGGATGTCACATACCACTTGTGGACATCACTAGATGTTTGGTCATTCAAAAACAGCACAATAGCTTGACTTTAAGCAACAACAGCTAATACAGAAGGCCAGCTATAAAAATGCTTTGCTAAGTGTAGCCGTAATCTACTTTTCTTGGTTCCACAATGCAACATGTAAAGATGCTTACGCTAGTCATGAATGTTATAAATTCAATCCACAAGCAGTAACAAAATCAATGCACCATACCCATTTACCAGAAAGAAGTGCTTACTTTTGATGCCTGAAATTATGTCAGAATTGACTGAGACAGAAAAGTTTGAAGGAGAAAGCAACAAAGATGTGCTCATAGGCCTGAAGAGCACAAGTGCCCTCTCTTCATTTCCAGGTACATTAGACGATTCCTCTATTATTGGACAAGAACCCAAACCTCCCGTTTGCTCCATGTAGCTCGGAATATGCTCGTCACCCATTGGTCGTGGATTGAAACCAAACGGAACCTCTGGCTCTTCCTCTTCCATTATTGGCGGCAAATCAGCATCCTGATATGAATTCAAGTCATTGTCTTAGAACGTAAAATTGCTTCTATCTTGTGCAAGCGAATTCAAGCCAACCAGACTATTACAGAAAAATACTCAAAATAGGAGGCATCATTTGTTTGGCAAATATCTCTGAGTCACAATCTGTTGGATTTATTAAACCTGATTCAGTCTAATTTATGCTGCACTGACTACTCCGGATTTTGAACTATCTTCATTCAATACTCCCACCATCCCAATAGTCCCCTACGAAAAAACGTGCATTTTTTTGTATAAAAAAATAAAGTATTTCCCTTCATTACGTCCTGAATTTTATCGCACCAAATTAAATAACTGATCAAGATCTATAATTTGGTGCAAAGAATCTCAAAAAGTTTGCACGTCTTTTTGAAGGGCACTATCGAAAATGGAGATAGAGGGGAGTACACAGCGAAACGATGTACTCAATTACACAGTAGGGAACCACAGAGAAATATATGTCTTGCGTTCTTTGTTTGCATTCTTTATTGTTCTTCACCCATAATGCGTTCTTTAGTTTTCTCAACACAATCTTCGCATGTATCAACAGAAAATTTCCGAATCAAATAGCTGAAGTCACGAAACTAAGCAGAGAATACGGCGGGAGTAGAGACCAGAGAATATATACTTAGCTACAAGTCCAGGATTCCTATAGTCAGATAACACACAAAGATATAGTACTACGTACATACCGCATGAGAGAGAGAGAGAGAGAGAGAGAGAGAGAGAGTACCAGTCTGCGTATTTTTCTGGCGGGAGAGGAGAGGGAAAAGTCGGAGAAGTCGTCGTTGACTTCCTCGAGGTCCTTCCTCTTCATCTTCATCGACGCATACCCTGCCATAGTCCAATAATCTCCCTTGAGCCCTAATTAAAACACCCCAAATCCCAACTGCGACCACCAAAAACCCTCACTCTTCTTGATCAATTCCTCCCTCTCTCTCTCTCTCTCCTCTCTCTCTCTCTCTCTAGGTGTTTTGTATAGGTAACAGAAACTGATAATCTGGCTTTATGTGTCTAGAAAAGTCGTGGAATTTGGTGGAAGAAGGGGAGAGATTGCTCTGGATTCCTCCAGAAGGTGCGTAGAGCTGTTCTTGTCCCAACAGGGAGGAGAAAAAGGAGACGGTAAATCGCACTGACCAGCCCTTGTATTTCTGAAATATGTATGTGCACTCCTTGTGGTTTGAGAAAATGTACGGACCTCCCCTGATTTAAAAACTACTCCGTACTGTATTACCTATATTCTTCCCCTATATTAAATTCGGTTAGCTTGGTGGATGGAAGCCACAGATGGCATTAATTATTCCCCCTAATATGGCAATAATGAACCCCACTATACAGACGGGAAAATGAGTGGGTCTTGCGAGAATCAGCTCAATTTAATGTGTGTAGATAATTGATTTAATCTTTCATTTTTTCATTCAGATTTTCAAAACTCTTGTGGGGCCCACTCATTTTTAAAAAAAATTATTGAATGACTCAAATCATTCTTATGGAACCTAAAGTAGGCCCCACACTTCCGTCGATTCCCTTCAGATTTCTAAGGAAAGATACCCAGTATCACTCAAATCGTTTATAAAAAAAAGAAGTGAAACACTAGCAAGTAGCAACTCTTTGGGCGCTCTAAAATTATAGAAATCTCCCAAATAAGCCCTAGAAAAGTGAACTCTCTCTCACCCTCTATGCCTCTCTCCCCGGTTTCATCATATGATATGAATACCCTCGTAGCCCTCGTGTGTTATTAAAAAATAAAGTGAAACACCATTACGAGCACTAGCAGCCCCTTTGGATTAAGGTATTTTGCAGAGAAAAGAAAAGAATTGAAAAGGAATTATCACCACTTGTTTGGATAATTGGTGAGAGATGACGAGGAATGTGTCTTAATGCAAGGCTTATTTTGTTTCTCACCTTTTCTCACCAAAAACGATGAGAGTTGGTGAAGATCATTCACTCAAAATTTGTTTATCGGCCATCAATAGACCGCTTTAAACAAAAAATTTATCTTTTAAATTATAATTGTTTTAGAGACGTAAATATTTTTGGTTGGTATAATTACATACATGAATGATCTTCTATACCAACGCTGCAAAATGAACTGTTACAAGTCAATTGGAAACCATTATGAAAGTAGGTACGTATATATAAAATCATTTTTTTGGTTGCATTTTTTGTACAAATAGTTAACGATTGTTAACTGTATTAGTAATTGGACTAGATTAAAGTCAAGAATAGTTGAGGGAGTACATAAGTCCAATTTATAGTTGAGGGAATGACTCAAAAAATTTGGTACATTTCAAGGATTAAAGAAATAATTAACCCCACAATAAAAAAAAAAAATTTATTGCAGATTTTCGTTTTTGGTCACAAAAATTATTGTAAATTGACAATGGTGAGGGAACAAAGTGACGCCGTCGTTGTCGAAGCTCAATGATCCCAAGTCTCCGGCCAATGCCTTGGCAGTGGCTGGTTGTCGAAGTTTGTTGATCCCGCGTACACGTACTGCCCCATTGCCGGTGGAGTTTTTGATATTGCTATATATAAGAGAGATTTATTTGTGCAGTTGAAAATATTGAAAAGAACATTTTCAAATGAAGTAAAGAAGCTAATTGAAGTCTTCAATCGTTTGAGATATTTGAAAAATACATATCTAAATTCATGAAATGCTTATAGAACTCTTTTGACTGTATCGGTTACAATTGTTGCAAGAGAAAAAGGAGAAGAAGAAGAGCTTTTCTAAGTTGAAAATGTTCAAATATTATCTTCGAGCAACCATGTCACAAGAAAGGTTAAAAATAGAATGTCTGTGTTATATATATTGAAAATAACTCGGTGGAACCGTGGAAGAGGTGAATTATACACGTCAGATTGGCACATTTGCTTTTTATAAATGCAAGAAGAATTGTGTCTTGTGATAATGTGTAATTTTTAGACCTCTGTACTTTTGTCTTCTCAGGTAACGATATGTAATTATTTTTTAATAATTTTGCTTTTCAAAAATTTGATAATTTATTTATTTTTCTTGAAATTGTCAAGGGCCCTGTTTTGTGAATTTGCCTGGGGCCCAAAAAATTCAGGGCCAGCCCTGGTTCATGTAAGTCATTAATGCATTTTATAAAATGAGGGTTTTGGAGTAGAATCGTAAAGGAGACATTTTTCCGTACCTTCAAATGTGATTTCGATTTCGAATGTGAAACTGTGAAAGCAATTGTTTGTGGTTGTTTGCTATGCGCTGTGTGATATTTCGATACGGGTACGTCAATATTTGGACATGCGTTGTGGTATTATCGTCTTGTTTTTTGTGTTGCGTGTAGAGATTAAATTTGTATATTCCTGTGTATATTTTCTAAATATCCTTCTAACTATTTTATAATATTTTTCCATTACTCTATACTTTATCTACACCAAAAAAAAAAAAATCAAGGGGGGCAATGACAGTGGATTTTTGAAGTAAATTACAAAAGATTGATGTTGATGATAGGTGTTTAATATATATATCCTAAAAGATAGATAAAAGTATAGATGCACTTTTTTTACTATAAGAATGGAGTGCATTCACAAGATAAAAGAACGTTAGTTTGAAATATTTCTACCTTAATTAATTGGATGATTTTGTTTGTCAAAAAACAAAAAGAAACATATAAGAGTGTGAAAATTATTTTCAATTTTATTAGAATTTTCTACTATTTTCTATGATTTGGGCTTGGAATCTAAAACTTCTATGGGGAAGGGTGGAGATCAAATTCGATATATGATTCTAGATTGGTTAAATTATCGCAAATCGCTTTACTGAAGAACAAATTTTCTTTTTGAATTGTGCAAGTAGCCCTTTTTATATTTGGCAAATTACCAATATAGGCTCATAGAGTTCTAAAAAAAGGTCAAATGCCAGCTCTGCTCTCGCTCCGTGGACGTACCCTGTTTTAGAGAACCATGTATATTTCTGTGTTGATTTTTTACTGTTTATTTTTGATAGGTGCGCAACAAAATTTTATTGGACTCGACATCGAAGTGGCAAAATCTCTAGATACAAGGAAGAACTTGAAGCAGAGATGCCAAAAAAAAAAAAAAGTAAAGTAAATCCAACAAGAGATTAGATTGAATGAAGTAGTTATTACACCATGTAAAACAAGAAAGTATCTCCCCTACATATAAAACACTAGCATGAATGTTCCATAACTAGTTATCAACGCCAGTTTAGCAGGAAGCTTCAGAGGGATTAACAAAACTAGTTGAGAGCATTAAAATCCAAAACTTATGGCTGAGAGAAGTTTAACATTAACAAACACTCATTCTTGGGTAGAATTTCTCGCGCAAGGCCTGCATGTTGACGGAAGTACCCATCAAATGGCCTTTTGGTCTTCGGAAATCCTTATTCGGCTTCTTCTGAGGTTGTGTGAGTAAATTACAGAGTAAATTACAAGGCAGCGCAAGGCCTGCATGTTGACGGAAGTACCCATCAAATGGCCTTTTGGTCTTCGGAAATCCTTATTCGGCTTCTTCTGAGGTTGTGTGAGTAAATTACAGAGTAAATTACAAGACAGATATATTCCAATCATATTAAGTTACCCCTCCAATTGTCCAAAAGTCTTCGATCAGTTATAAGTAAACTCTCAACAACAAGTCTTCTTGTAACGGCCTTTCCAAGGCAAGGCATCGTTTTGTCCCTCGGATCTACAAAGCGTGTGGCAATACACAACTTGCATTTTCTATTGGAAAGATAGATGAAAAGAGGGAGAGAGACCTCGCGCTTTGTTCTTATCCCATGAATGGGAAGGACTTGGAGGCTGGAGCCCTCCCAACACAACCGAAAACACTTTAACATATCTGAAATGTTGAATAAGAGAATTTGGGTAGTTCTCTTTTCCCTGTCGGTAGCAATTCTCTAGCAACTTCGGGGGGGGGGGGGGGGGGGGGGGGGGGGGGGGGGGGGGTAAGAATGACTGGATCTTCTCCATAGGTAATGCGGTGTCCGACTGCAACCGATTCGGTGATTACCATCGCCCCATCACATGTCTATGCATAATCTTTGAGAGGGAGAGAGAGAGTTTATGTTATTATTGTAGAGGAGAGGCAGAGGTCAAATTCTAAAATATGGTACACTTCAAACTTATCCCAAGGAAAAAGGAAGATAATTCTAAAATATGGTACAAACCCATATACTACTAGAGCAAGGAAGACAATTCTATAATATGGTATTCCCTCCGTCCTTAAATAAATATCCAGATCAAAAATCTAGGTTTTTAAAAACATGCATTTTTTTAGTTAAATTTTTTTTAAAAAATACCTTCGATGTGAAGGTATTTTTTTCAAATTTTTGGGAACAAAAAAAAATGCATCTATTTAAAGGTTTAAATTTGCAGGCCAGATATTTAATTAAGGGCGGAGAGAGTAGAAAAATTATCCTAGATGTTAATTTCTTAAGATTGTTCAGTACAGCTTATCTTGATCTTTGGATCAAGTGCATAAGGAGATGGGAGGTGTTACAAGGGTAAATGGTTCTCATTTAGGAGCATCAACTAGTGAGTGGCAAACCGTATACATATATAATTACAAAGTAAAATCAAGTTCAAAGGTTGATGCCGTTTGGTGTGTTTGATAATCTTTTCAATTTTTTGTTTTTTATTTTTAAGAAATTAGAAGTAGAAACAGGTTTATATTTTCATAAAAACAAAAACATGCAAGAAATATATTTGGTAAAATTTGTGTTTCTCAAAAAAAAAAACACATTTTTTTTTGTAGTTTCCTTAGTTTACAAGAACTCTTAAAAAGTTTATGAAAAACAAAAAAGTAGAAACTTGTTACCAAACAAGTTTCCTTCATTAGTTTTCAAAAAATTAAAACCAAAAACTAAAACAAAAAATTAAAAATTGAAAACAAAAAGGTTACCAAACGCCCCCTTAGTATTTGAGAATTTGAATCAATAACTCACAGGACTTGGTGAGGTAAATTCAATCGGAAAGGTTATTAGTATTAGAGAGCCCTAACATAACGAAAACCACTAAATCGATTGGTCTTCCAAATCAAATGGGAATCCTCTGTCTCAAGACAAGAACAGAAAAAAAAAAAAATTAGTACTTTTTTTCTGAGACATGCAGGAGCCTCTTATGCATGAAGTTTAGGAAATTTTTTACTGAAGATAGAATATGGATAAACCCCAACAATTGGATTATTTTTTTTAATGCAATGGTTATTTATAACGCCTTCTCACATGATGTGGGTCCCATGTATATATGTGTAGGTCCCAAACCATGTCAAATAGGCGTTACAAATAACCAAAAAAGCTGTCTTAAAAGTTGGATCTAGAAGCCTTATTTGAGGATCAAAAAAAGAAGCCTTAGTTGCCGCTTTCTTCATTCTTATCCATTCTACATCAATGATAGTAAAACTCAACACGGATGGATGCTGGTATGAATTCAACGAAAATACAGGCTTTGGAGGACAGGACTATTTCGGGACTATACATGCTGGTATCACGAATTCAACGAAAAAGCAGGCTTAGGAGGACTGTTTCGGGACCGTACGGGTGCATGGATTATGGGATACTATGGCATACTATCAAGTACATCGATCCAGCCTTGAGTCGGAGTTGTGGCATATTTACAGAGGTCGATCTCCCCATAATTTTGGCAAAAAAGGAATTCACCATGTCACGATTGAGTTGGACTCGCTCGTAGCTGTGAGAATCCTCAATGGAGACCCAACCATGCAACATCAACATGCAGTTAGGCGTGTAAACGAGCCGAATTAAACCGAACCCGGCCTGTTAGATTTGGGATCAATTCGTTTTAAGTATGAGTCAGGCTTGATTCGAGCCAGGACAAGTGAGCTCGCACTCAACTTATAACCAAGACTAGTTAAACTCAAACAAGCCAAACTGAGTCGAACTTTGGTTCAAATTCAGTTCGTCAGTAATTTTTTTCAAAAAATCTGGGCTCAGCTCGGCTCGGTAGGGCTTGTTAAACTCAAACGAGCCGAATTGAGCCCAATTTAGGCTCGAATTCAGTTTGTCAGTACATTTTTTCAAGTACCACATATATGACCAAGAAAAAGAACACCAAAATCATGACCAAGATTATCATATGTGATTCTATAAACTGGTCGTATAGAATCATATTAGTTGGGGGAAAAAAGAATTGATAAGTCATGTATACGGCATATACCCCTAAAAAAAATAGTTATTCGTGTTTTTAATCAATACGCCCCAAAAGTATTATATATTTAATTGTACATTTTAATTCCAAGTACGTGATCTTAACCAAGCCAAATACTATTAGGTTTAAGTTCGATTCATTTATTAATTGTGCTTAAATTATTCAATCTTATCAAGCGGCTAGTTTTTTTTTTTTTTTTTTTACAAGTGGCTTAATTTGATTGGCCATATTTCATAAATAAAACTACATCACTTTCACACACAGCAGTGACAACACCATATATGTGATTGGACCGTTGATGTAATTTTGACTTTTGACTAGGGTGACAAATTGAACCCAGATCCATTAACAAATCCAGACCCATCAACTAAAAAATAGACCTAACCCAACCCATTTATTAGTTGGGTAAGAATGGGTCCAAACCCAACTAATCCATTAATAGTTGGGTCTTAATTGGGCATCAATTGGGTCAACTTAAATGACCCAATGGGCATGAAAGTAACCTATGAAAATTTTTCATCTCTTTACCAGATTCCCAATAAATGCAGCCCACCCCCTACCACGCCACCACCGCCGCTACCACCACGACGGCCACCGCCGCCGTCGCCACCACCACCGCCATCACACCACCACAACCGCCGCCGCCACCACCGCCGCCACCACCATGCCACCCTCACCACCCCCACCACCATGCCACCACCACCGCTGCTGCCGCCACCACCACCGCCGCCGCCACCGCTGCCGCCACCACCACGGCCATCACACCACCACAACCGCCGCCGCCACCACCACCGCCACCACCATGCCACCCTCACCACCCCCACCACCATGCCGCCACCACCGCTGCTGCCACCACCACCACCGCCGCCGCCGCCACCGCTGCCGCCACCACCACGGCCACTGCTGCCGCTCCACCACCACCACCACCACGACGCCGCCACCACCACAACGCCGCCACCGCCGCCACCACCACCACAAGTTTTGACCTACGGCGCTTGGCAGCTGTGGTGGGCCGAACGAGGACAGGCTGTGGTGCATGCCCACAAAGGGGAAGCAGGTGTAGTAAACGTGCTCACCCAGCTAGCCCCATGTGTGTCGTTTGGGCTGGAGGCCCAGCGAGGCGGTTAGAGCAGCCAAGGGGAGGCGGGCCGACCTGAAGGTTCCGGCCCACCGGTTTATGACCCGGTGTGTTGACCCATGGACTGAACCTTCATGTTGGGGTCGGGTCTGTAGGCTTGGTTTGGCCAGGCTGTCGCCACGTGGAGATTCCTCTTGCTTCCGAAGGAGTCCAAAATGTCTTGGAAAAGAGGCTGTTACATGTGATGTCAAAGGCATGTGCCGTGTGTCACGCTTGCTCTTGGTTTGGGGAGCAAGTACGTTGTGGCCTATATAAGTGGAGGGATAAACCCTATAAAAGATACGCGATCCTAGATCACTCTAACAGTACTCTCTCTTCTGTATTCTAACTTGCTCATCGGAAGGGCAAGAGGCGGCCAACTGCCTCACGCCTTGATGCAAGTTCGTGGCGCAACAAGGGAGGGGTAATCCAGAGAAGCTGTGAAAAGAAGCCACCACTCACAGCAGTATCTCATTGTTGTGCCATATTTGCTAGGTCCCGCAATACGTGGTGATTTACGATAGGCCAAAAATTTACATGTCTACAATATGTCCAAAATGATTCCTGTTTATCTATTTGCCACAGTTTTTTCTTTTTGAATATTAGTAGGTTTATGTGTCCGCTTAATCTTGCTTGGCTAAAAATGTAAAATTTCTGTATGAACAGTTGTAAAACCTTTCGTCTCATTGCTCTATTTCTACATTGTCAATTCTCTTGGGTTATTTTTGGTCATTGATTTTGGAGCGGTGGCATGTGAAGTGGGTGGCCCATCATCATTGATGGGTCTTTCTACCTGGTGGTTTGATAATAGATTTGGTAATCTAGAGAAATACATTTGCGAAGCAACTTTTTTTGCTACACTCTGGTTCTTATGGTTAGTTAGGAATGACTATGTATTCAACAACGCTACAACGGGAGTGGAAGAAGTTGGGGAGCTTATCAAAACCAGAATTAACGTGGATGAAGTCGAAATTTGACATTAAGGTTTATACGGTGAAGGACTTTAAGGGATATCTTGATGGAATCCAAAAGGTGAAAATGCAATTTATGTTTAGGTGCGTTTACAACCAACTTTCTGTTGGATGTTAGTTTTACTTTCTTTTCGATCGAGCAAGTTTCTATACTTATCTTGTTTCTCTCTCGATGTACCCCTTTCAAATTATAAAAGTTTCGTTTGCTGAGGGAAAAAAATAGAGCTTGTAGAGTTTAGGTAAATTCTTAAACATATTGTTAAAAATTCCTAAAGTCGCTTAGTGTACCATATAAAATTTAGTTGTGAAGTATTATCCTCTCCATACTGTTTCTTACTTTCTTTTTCCAATTAATAAGATTAAGATAGCTATAGAAACCACATAAATCTACTGACATTTTTGTAGTAAGGTTGTGTGTATGTACCAATGTATGTACGAGGTACAAAGATAACTTATCACGAAAGTGTTAAAAAAAAAGCGATTAGCTAGTCGTTGAGATTCATTTTGATGATTGAGTTCCACACATCAAAGTGAATCTCACCAACTAATTGCTTATTTTGGGACACTTTCAGGGTAAGTTTTCTTTATTCCTAGCATTAATGATGTATTGAATGGGAAAACAACTTTTAATCAAGACAGATTGGAGTAATTATTCAGTGATCTTGGGGCCCGCTACGTGGTGCCCCTCAATTTTTATCCACTATATATTTACTTGAGGTCCATACACTTAATACTAAGCCTTACAATAACATGCTGTGAATAAAGATGATGAGATACCACCGTGCTGTTCCGAGACCACCAAATTACTTTTTACGCAATACGCATTAAAATACTCACGAAAAACATGTCCCAAAAGAATCTTGAAATAGTAAGTCTGTCTACATAGATAAATATTGCACATTGCACAGATTTTGTTGTGGAGTCATTACGGGTTCCACATAAACGATCCAAACTATTCATTAAATATAAAATATTTTTTCAAGGATATTTGTAAAAAATTAGCTCAATTCAATACTTATAGATGCTTGATCTAATTATCTAACTTTTCATGATCCGAAAATTTGAATGAGAAGTTAGACGATTAGATCGAGCACCTATAGATATCAAATTGAACGGATTTTTCATGGAGATCCTCAAAAAAATGTTTTACATTTAATGAATGGGTCGGATTGTGTGAGACCTATGATTGATCCCACAATAAAATCTATGCACTATTATCTGTGTGGTTAGTAGAGTTGAACTTAAAAGTAGGATCTAGAAGCCAATTCGTTGCCAAATTCTTCATTTTTATCCATTCTTCTACTTCAACGATAATCGGAAGCTTAACTAATTTGAGCAAAAAGACGCACATAAAAAAAATATGTACTAAATATAAAAAAATTCATTTCATCAATTTGGAAAAAATTATCATGATTATCACCATTAACGTTGGAACCAGTACATTAATTGGCGGATCAAAAAAAAAAAAAACATTAATTGCGTTCCCCAAATCTCCTAAAACAAATGATTAACATCGAAAAAAAATTCAACTACATCTCATTGAAATGAAACCCATCAACTCACAATTAGTTAGAGCTTTTTGTTGGAGATTTCAATTTTCAAGGATGGTTGAAACCCAAAAAAAAAAAAACCCACTAAATAATAGGAGTAATCCAAACTGGAGTGAACTAAAAATTGCCTAGCCAGTAGCCGCCACCCTATCAAAATCCCTAATCCAACTGAGTTAGTATTCAGCATTCCCGAGGAGTCGAGTGTCTCGGGTCTATCCACCATCACACATTGAACATGTCAATGTATGTTGGTGAAGGAAACTGAGACGCCTTGACGTCCGTAAGAACATTGAATAATTTTTTAACCCTAACCTTGGACCAGAGCCAAGCACAAATGTCAGTCTGAGTTCTCAACCCTTGGTTTTCTGCAACAACGGCCTGAACCCATATCCACAACCATTCTCTCTTTCCTTGCAAGAACCAAAACCCACGTCAGAAAACATCTCAACGAAATCGTCGAGCCCGAAAACGCCGTACCTCTGCTCGTCTCTCTCCAGAAGCTCCACCACTCCCGCGAAGAACTCGGCCTCGCATGGCAGGACAAGGCCGCCGTTGGTCTGGAACCCGAACTCCTCCTCGGCCCGGTCGAGGAGGGAGAGAAAGACGGGGAGGTTGAGGTACCGGGTAGGGATCACGAAGCGGCGCCGTTCGGGGCCTGCGTAGACGGCGAGGCGGCCGGGAGGGGTGACCGGGCCACGGCGGCCGGGTCCGGTTGAGTCGGAGTCGGAGTCGAAGCGGTCCAAGCGGGAGGAGGAGGAGGAGGGGGAGAGGGAGGAGAGGCGGTTGAGGCTCACGTGCTTCCATCGTCGCATTACCTGTTTTAGTCTCACGATTTGGCTGATTTTGTTGACGTTTTTTGTGGCGGAGGCCATTGGAGATGATGAGAGAGAGAGAGAGTTTTTCAGCGGAAGTTAAATGGACTTCCTATGTGGGTGAGAGCGAGAGAGAGAGAGAGAGAGAGAGTTTGGGCCCTGGGGCGACTGGAAGTACAGTACGATTGCATTAAGGGAAAGGCTGTGTTTGGATACCCTGATTATTGTGTTGGAATGAAATATACTTGTTCAGTTGTCCTCTGGCATGAGCACGAAAAAATCAATTAACTTTAAAATCATACACAAATAATTACACATATTCTTTTTTTTTTTTTGATCCGATACAAATATTCTATTCCGTTTGACAAAAAAAAAAAAAATACTTACACAATAAGGGTAGACCCCACATAAATATCTTACACAATAAGGGTGGACCCTGCATACATATGTTTGTGGGTGTGGAGCCCACCCATATTATGAGAGTGTACGTGTTAATGTTTGTGTGTTTATGTGTGATTGTAGTATTATTTTTTCATGCAAATTATTTATAACGCTCTCTCATGTAATATATATATATATATATATATATATATGGGTCCCACGTACCATTATAATGCTATTTTGACATGGGATGAGACCCACACATTCATGGGACCCAGAACACAAGGAAGTGATTTACAAGAGTTTTTCATAAGAAAATTATAAATTTACATATTTCAACTATTAACTATTCACAGTTATATTATTAAAGATTAAAGAAACAAAACATTTCAATTCCCACAAATAAATCATTTCATGAAGGTTAAGAACTTGGGATTAATGTGCTTTTCTTCTGCTCTATTTATGTTTAAAATTATAAATCGACCGTAGAATGACAATACTTCCTTAAACCTTCCAAGTGAGATGTCTTGGGTTCAAACTTCGATATAGACGACATAGCGTTGCAGTACTGGTAGTTTATTAACTCACATTCCTGTCCTGTTCCCCTAGATATATAGAATAATGTAAGATCTTCGTACATTGAAAAGAAAATTATGTTCAAATTACTTCAAATGACTTTAGAAACTTCAATCCGACTCAATAGTAAAGGCTTAAAAGTTACGTTAAAAGTAATTTCCATACCTATCCCAACATAAGTTTTCTTTGACTGAACAATGATATTTATTGTAAATAACCTGAAGTGCCAGGTTATAATTAAAAATGTTTTTATAAAACTTAATATCGTAAGAACCAAGTTCGTTGTTCTAAGTTCATGAAATTAACCTGTAACACATTGTTGAATCTAATATTTTCCCAATCCAAGATTCACTAATTAAATCTCATGAGAAGAATGTCAGAATTTAATTTCATACCATATAGTAATTCTTTTTCTTATTTTCATATACCATTTATAAAATTTAAATATTTTGTTTCCTGAAAAAACCGACTGTTCCATTTCTAGCTATAATATTTTTCTATTACTCTATACTTTATCTACACCAAAAAAATTTCAAGGAGGCAATGATGTGGATTTTTGAAGGAAATTATAAAAGTTTCATGTTGACGACACGTGTTTAACATATCCTAAAAGATTGACAAAAGTATAGATGCACTATTTTTTTCCGATTGTTAAAATTTATATAAAAACCACTCTTCACCACTTCTTGTTCCTAATAAGAATTTTATTATAAGTGTTCAGTTTTTTTCTATGATTTGAGCTTGGAATCTAAAACTTTTATGGGGAAGGATGGAGATCAAATTCCTACCTAGATTAGATATATGATTCTAGATTGGTTAAATTATCGCAAATCACTTTACTAAAGAACAATTTATCTTTTTAAATTGCTTGTGCAAGTAGCCCTTTTTATATTTGGCAAATTACCAATATAGCATCCAATATTTAGTTTTTCTTTACAATATTTCTTATTTTGACATTGAAGGTTAAAATCCAAAACTTATGGGTTATGGCTGACTGGCTGAGAGAAGTTTAACATTAACAAACACTCCTATTCTTGGGTAGAATTTCTCGTGCAAGGCCTGTTTACGGAGATAACCAATCGAATGGCCTTTTGGTCTTGGGACCCTGTGACTTATCCGGCTTTTGAGATCATGAGTAAATCATGAGACAAACGTGTTTCAATCATCTTAATGGTCAAAATCACTCAACAAGTCCAAAAAGTGGATAATTCGGATATGATTGTTGAATCCAAGGTGGATTAGGCCCCATTTCAGAATATCTTATTTCATATTTTCAAACTCAAAAATAATGTAAATGAAAAATAATTTTTTATTTTTTTGCACCTTATTAAAGATCTCCATGAGATCTATCAAACAAGATCCAAATTGATAGAAAAATTATTTGCATAAGCACATAATTTTTAAGTTTGAAATTACATTTTTTAAAAATAAGTACTTTTGGGAACGGACAACTTGATCACAACATATGCTATTTGGGGCAAGGGCACACGGAGCAATTAATGATTGCAATCGAGGGAAACTAATTTCATAAGATGATACTTAAAAATTAACTTTACTATTATATATTCTATGAATGTTTTAACAAAATGAAGAATAAAATCTCGAAATATTGGTGCTACCATTATATTATATTATAAAATAGAGCGGTTTCTATTGAAAATATCTAGGCATATAAACGAAAACAATCTCGTTAGATTCCTTCCTGTTAAATTTATCTCTCTTTATCCTCACTATTTTAGACAATGTATCTCTATGTAAATGTTGTCTTTAATAATCAAATAGGAAAATATCTCAAAATGATAATTGACGATTTGTAGAGATTACGTTTAAGTTGAGGTTATGTCACATTCTTGATTCTTGATACGGGCATCCACTAATGTTTTAATGATACATGATATCAACCCGGAAAAATTTATTGTATTCTTTTTCCTCATTAACTATAAAATAAAGAATGGGAATGATTTTCACACACTTTTTTTTATTTTATAAATATGCACTCTATTTTTTATCTTTACGAAAAAATTACGCATAAAAGTTGCACTAAAAGACAATGACTATAGTGCATTCATAGAAAAAGGGGTATGAAAATCATTTCCCAAGAAAGAATTACACAACACCGATTTCTTTTCTGATTCGTCCCTTTCAACTTCCAAACACGTCTTTACAGTGTGTGTATATATATACTCCCTCGGACCCAAATTAATTGTCCGGTTTGCAAAATGAGAACTTAAAAATAATACGAATTTTTCAATAAAAACTCAAACTTTTTTCAACAATTTGCTAGATATTCATAAGTTCTTTTAATTGATAAAAAAAGTTAGAATTTTTTCTTGTAAAAAACATGTTATTTTTAAGTTATCGTTTTGCGAATCGGACAATTAATTTGGGACGGAGGTAGTATATTTATTTGTTTAGTAGAAACAAGAGAATGTCATTACAAATATTTACTATCTTTAAATTTCCTCACTATCTATTGAATGACTTGGGATGTGTTTTATCCATACATACTCATAATTAATGAGGTAAAACATTAATTTAATTTCTTGTATCAAGGTATAATTGGAAATTTAGTGATCGCCCATGATATTGGTATTTGGATTAGGGACATACAAAAAATAAATAGACGTAATTAGGAACAAATTAGGAAGTACATTAAAAGTAATTAATTGACATTTCACCGTTTTCACTTAAAAAAAGAGAGGAAGACAAACGAACTGATTAAGTTTCACCTGAAATATTTTTGGTCTCCTATCTTTCTTTTTTTCGGTATTTTTAACTTTTATAATTTTT
The DNA here is from genome assembly GCA_019656295.1 of Rhododendron mucronatum var. ripense. Taxonomy (NCBI): domain Eukaryota; kingdom Viridiplantae; phylum Streptophyta; class Magnoliopsida; order Ericales; family Ericaceae; genus Rhododendron; species Rhododendron mucronatum. The sequence continues at coordinate 1,486,040 of BPLT01000106.1, forward strand.
TGTTTAGCTTTTCGTTGTAATTTTTGGAATCAATATCCCAATCTTTGTTACATGCTTTCATCTCATTTTCCTTACCCAGTTACGGCCGGTAAAGATCTTTCTGATATAGATAGTTCTCTATCTGCAACTTCCAAAAAGCAAAGTCCGAACCATCGAATTTATCGATCTTAGATTTTTCTTCTTCTGAACCAGTAGCTCCCACTGGAAAAACCGTCCCGGCCCTCAATTAATCCTGCCCGAGCGGGATTTTTGTCAATCTCAAAAAATCTGTTCTTCACACAGCCCAACATCTTCAACGATTGGATTCCTTAACATTGTCATCATAAAGTATGGTAGTCATGTAAAACAATCAAGTCAATCGGATGCCGAGTAATATCTAATCAAAGTGTACATTTATATGGAAATTAACAAAATAAGTTAGGCACACTAGATAACAACTAAAAGAACACAATTTTCCAATCTAAATGTGCTCCAATCGAATATTATTATGCTGCATTCGATTGACTTGATTTTTAACATGGCTAACATGCTCAACGAGCTCTACCACGTGAACAAATCAGAACATCGGAATTAGCCTGAAATGAGGACGGAGCCAGCCAGATTGCACGGATGTCACATATGTTGAACAGCAACTTTGATATATAGTAGGTGAAGTGTTAACGTCGTCCAGAATTTATTAAGGCTCTGTTTTTTTTTTTTTTTTTGCTCGGCAAACAAAACTTTTATTAAGGCTCTGTTGGGAACTTGAGAAAGAAGGGGAAACGAAGAGGAAATGCCAAAAAATTTCCCTCCCTTGTTTTTTGGTTTTTAAAAAGAGTAGAGAAAATTTCAATTCTACTTTTTTTCTTCTTCTCGATTTCTTCAAATTTTCTCTCCTATTTTCTCCTTAATTATTCTCTCTTCTTGTCCCTTCTTTCCCTTAAGTTTCAAACAGGAACTAATGTTGTGTTTGGATGAGATTTCGAGAATTTTTTGAAATTTTTTTGGGGTTATGAGTGGAGAGAGAAATGAGAGTAATGATTGGAAGTAAGGATAATGAGTGGAGATAATGATTGAAAGTAGGGGTAATGAATATTTTTTGAATTGGAAATTTTATTTCAAAAAGGGAACTGAGCATATAGTTTCTCTAGGCTTTTTGAGCTTTTTTTTGTTTTGTCGTGTTTGAATTTTTTTTCTAAATTTTTAGTTTTGCGTTAATTTTTTTTTGACTTTTTGATTCATCTCGTTGAGACTAATCAGAAAAGTAAAAAAAAAAATTTACTTTTACCCAAATATTTTGAATAAGGACCACTTTTAAGCTAAAAAAATTTGACTTTTAGAGCTTCAAAGTGGTCCTTGATCAAAATATTTGGGTAAAAGAAATTTTTTTTTACTTTTTCAATTCGTCCCGTGAAAAGTCAAAAAAAATTAGTGCAAAACGAATAAGTATGAAAAAAATTTAAATAAGAATAAAATGTTAACTTTTAGAAAAAGTTAAGCAGAACGGGACACAACTTTAATAAACTTTACTGTATTCCAACTTTTTCTATTTTTAGACGGAAAAAACATACCTATTTATAAAAGGTATACGGCACCTACAAATTGTCACCGGAAACTGTATTCTATCTTGCAATTTGTTCTATTCCTTTAATAACACTTTCAGCTTTATCATGAAACGGTAGGGATTGGCCAAATAAAATAGAAGTAGTAACCATTGCAATTGGTCAAAAACCACCTCTCAACGAAAACGGCCTCATTTTTTCTGATTCTTGTTTTTAGCTTCTTCTTCTTTTTTTTTTTGGAAAAAAAACCGAAATGGTCCCTGTAGTTAAGTGTTTGTGTCAACTTGGTCCCTGTAGTTATAATTGGCACGATTTACACTCTATACTTTCCATTTTGTTCCAACTTGGTCCAATTGCTAACGCCGTTAGTCCGCCGTTAAGCCAAATCAAATGGCCCCCTTTTTTGGGGTTAAAACAGTAATTCTCTCATTCCCCTCTTGCCCTAATATACCTCTGAACCAAAACACAGCTCATTTTTCCATTCTCCATTGATAAGGAGGCCCCTGAGAAGAAATTTGGTAATAATTTTCTGCAAAAAGTTGCCCTCCAATTCAGCATTTTCATGATCAACCATGAGGCAACATAACCACTGGTATTGTTTACTCGTTTAACTTGTGGACAAATACTAAGATTTCTTATTTTTCTGCATAGTACTGAAAATGCATATAGAACCATGTCCAAAAGTCACAACATAAAATAGATCCAAAAGTCACAATATGATAAAGAATCATGTCCAAAAGTCAGAATATTACATAAAGTCAGTTCCAAATTTAGCAAGTTATAACCTAATACATAGACATAACAATCCACTCAACTAGGTTACAATAAACCTAACTTAACAGCCCAAGTGGTTACAAAAAATAGTGCCCTGTCACTCCATTCATTTTCCTACACTTGGCCCATGCACTGATTCCTGACTTGGAATGTTGAAGTTTGAGTAGTCCCACATTGGTAACAATGGCCTATTACTAGTCATTGCCTTTCCTCCTCTACCTCTAGCTTTTCCTCTGGCTCTTCCTCCACCTCTGCATCCATCTCTGCCTCGACCCCTACCTCCATTAGTCTTCTCATTGCCTTTGCCACTTGATCCAGCACCTGGTTCAGCTGTCACTGCACTTGGTTCATTTATGGTGATACCTCTGGCTCGTCCTCTGGCTCTTCCCCCACCTCTTTTTCCTCCTCTTACTCCACCAATCTTCTCATTGCCCTTTGCTATTATTGGAATGGAACCAGTTGTTGTCATTGCACTTGGTGCAACACTTGGTTCATTTATGGTGATGCCTCCATGACTATGTATAGGTGGTGCAAAGTTTGGGGTATGTGTCTGCAACATTGGATGCATAAATGTTATTAAAATCATATTAAATGTGTGAACATTGGATGCATTACATAGAATGAAAAAATGGCACTATCATACATACAGGCAAATTGGTTTGTCTGGTTCCTTTTTCAGCAACTGGACCTCCTTTGCACCCTCTTTTGTTGTGTCCCAATGTTCCACAAGTGCTGCAAGTGGTTGTGGTGTTTCCCCTCTTCAACTTGGTTGCATTTGCATCCTCCAATTCCTCTCGCTGCTTCCTCCTTGCCTTCTTAGGCCTCCCTGACTGCCTTCTACATTTTGGTGGTATGATGGGGGGTTGCCCAGTTCTAGGCCACATCTCACTTCCATTAATAGGGTATATGATGGGCTCATAACTAGCCATATATGTATCCTTTCTAAACCAGTGTGCCACATAGTCTATTGGCTCTTCATGGTTGGCATATATGGCTGATATAGAATGAGGGCATGGAATTCCACTTAATTGCCATTTCCTACAAGTGCATGTTTTTTCTCTAAGGTCCATGTGGGCAAATGCGATTTGCCCGATCTTTCTCTCCTCCGGGGAAGGGATTCCGTTCCCCACCCTTTTTTGAGAAATGAGAGATGCTGCCGGTTCGCGGGAGCGCTTTTTGAAGCTGGACGACAAGCGCTCGCGAAAATACAGAGTCGCCACTTGGGTTTGAAGGTCCGACACCCAAGGAACCGTATTTCGAAGCACTTGCCGCGCTATTTGATTTGAAAAGATTAAGGAACCAGTCCGTCATAACCATATCTGGGTTCGGGAGCCAGGTTACGAGAGGGGAAGGGTTTTATGGCACCCCTCTCGCCCAATCCGGAGATCGGTCTCTACTTAGGCATTTGCGAAAGATGTTTGTTTGCGATTCTGTTTGATTAATCAGTTTTTAGCCAATTAGGGCGGGGAAACAGTTTAATGGGGATTAAAGCTGTAACAACTTGCAAGATGTGATAGATAGCATGGATGAGAGTTAGTATGGGATGAGAACAGACTGCTGTGGGAGTTTAAACAAACTGGGAGGGTCCTTGTTTTGGAGTGACGTGCGCAGGAAGAAACCAGCATGCACTGAACAAGTCACTGCATGCTGCTTAATCCTGCGCGCATCATTCCAAGACAAGTGCACGCCGGTGAGCTCAAACCCACAGCTCTTATTCTCAAACCCTCTGGGCTCTGGAAGGACCAGTGCACACTCAGGACAAACCACGCAGTTATAAACAACATAATATACAATTTAAAGGCTGAAAAGCCCTACAAATTAATAAAACACCCCATAAACAGTGTGTGGACAAAATAATGGCTTAAGGCCAAGCTACCTGTGCAAGACCACTCACTGGTCGGGGGCAAACTGTCGCGTGATGGACTCACTCTGTTGCGCGAGGATGCGCCCTGGCGCACTATCGCGCGATGGAGTGAGTCGGGCGCGCGATGGTGCACCCTAGCGCACTGTCGCGCGATGGAGTGAGTCCGGCGCGCGATGGTGCGCCCTGACGTAGGATAATTGCGCCCTGGCGCAACCAGACCAGTGCTTGGTTTACACATGTTTCTGGGTTCTGGGACAGGTCCAGAATGATCCCAGGGGTACTCCAAAATATAATAAATGAAAATTGATTACAAACTAGTAGCTCTAACAAATGAAAGCAGTAAACTGATTTTTTTACATACTTGCAGAGTGATCTATATGTAAATAAATACAAAACAGTAGGACACCAATCCCCATGCAGTCCATCTCATGCAGCACCGGAGTGTCGCGTGAGAGAGTGGGACCATCGCGCGCTGGTTCCTACCATGACGGTTTTGAAACCTTGCCAGCTTTAGAACCAGGACTGGTATTGATTACCAGCCTTGGCCCTGCCAGCCCCCCTCAGGGATCAGAACATAAACAGAACAAAGGTAAGCTATACCTTTGGCTTCGGGTTTGAAAGAGTATTTTAGCTTTGAATTGAGGTTGAGGTTGTTTGAGGTGTTTGAGTTGAAGAAGAACAAGCTATGCTCTTTATTGTGCTTAGGGTGTAAGCCTTTGAATGCCAATTTTTGTTAACCCTTTGAAAGAGAACAATTGGGGGGTATAAATAGGGAAAGGGGGTGACTCTGGTTGGAAACAGAGGAGTTCAGGCAGTCCACGAGGCCTAGCTGAGGCTGCATTGGTGGCCAACTGTCCTCCTTCAGAAAGGTTGGTGGTAGGTTGGACCGTCGCGCGACGGAGTGAGTCTGTCGCGCGATGGTGCGCCCTGGCGCACTGTCGCGCGATGGAGTGACTCTGGCGCGCGATGGTGCGCCCGGGCGCGGGACGGTTGCGCCCTGGCGCGGACCAGCAAGGTTTTTGGTTTTTGAAGTGGCTTAGGCTAGGTTAGGTTCAAGGGTTTTGCAAACACTCAAAGCTCAAACACGCTATCATTCCCGGGGTGTTCTTGATCCATTTCATCATCGGGGAATCAAAAACCGTAAATAAACTAATCTGGAAGCCCAGATTGGGGTGTCTACAGTAGCCCCTCTTTGACGGCACTTGAAGTACCATCGACTTGGTACAAGTAACGTCAAAGAATTCTAGACACCCCTCAAGGCAATCCAGAGCAAAGCATACTAGCAAAGTAGACAAGTAAACTTAAGGAACCTGATCGGTGGAATGGATTGGCTGTCCATTACCGGGGATGGAAGTAGAAGTGGACGAACGAATCGTTGCTTGTTGATCAAATTGGACAGGATAGGCTGTCGCTGCATATTTGGACGGGGCAGGCCGTCGTTGCTGGGGATCAAGCTATCCTCGGCACAAAGTATTCCAACAAACACAGGTAGGTCGTGTCAGGCAGGTTGAATTCCATTTGTTGGGAATCAGAGCCAATCTCCTTATCAATGACCATCCGAGACAGAGCAATAAGGCTGCTGGAAGATGCGTGTGAAGCTAGACTGAAGTAGAGGTAGTTGTTTGGGGTAGGCCGAGGCGGACTCTCCTGGGGAACAACAAGTTGCGGATGGGTGGACCATTGAACAAGCCATCGGACGATAATCTGATCATCGTTGTGGATTGTATGAACGACATGGCTAAATACCGTTGATGGATTTGACAGGACCGGCTGTCGTGGGTGCGGACGGAGAGATCAATGAGCTGAGTGATCAAACCGCTGAGGAATTTGATAGGATGGGAGGATCATCAGTATAAATGATCAAGCCGTTGAAGTCTGGATGGGAGGATCATCAGTATAAATGACCGAACCGTTGCAGACAGGATGGGACAATCATCAGTATAAATGATCGAGTCGTTGAGTTTGGACAGGACCGGCTGTCGTTGATTTGTTCCGCAGAAGATTTTATCGCATCCTGCTATGAGAACAATGCCGCAAGAGATTTTCGATCGCATCCGTTGGCGAAAAAAATCGTGGACTCAGGGAGATTTCTTCGCATCCGCTGACCAACAATAACAAAACCGCAGGAGATTACATCGCATCCTTCGGCCAACAAATCGAGAGTTAGGGAGATTTCCATTGCCTCCGCTAAACAAACAGAACAAAACCGCAGGAGATTGCATCGCATCCTTTGGCAAACAAATCGAGAGTTAGGGAGATTTCCATTGCCTCCGCTAACCAATAATAACCAAAACCGTCGGAGATTACATCGCATCCTTTGGCCAACCAAGGCTTGATGGTAACCATTTTGGCCACCTTCCTGTTTTCAACATTTAATATACACAATATGCAACGACATGTATGATATTGAAAATGCAGATATAAGCTAAAGGCGGCTCCTAAGAGAACAACGATGCCTAAGGACTATCACTGAGCCTTATTACTTTATTGTTTTTTTTTGCCTTGGAAATGCGTACTCAGACAGATACACGCTTGAATGGGCCAACGTTCCCAGTTGACATATAGCGGTGTGGCATTGGGCCTGCATGCCCTTTCTTCGATGCTTGGGCAGATAAGTCCCAGAGATATGCTTTGCTTGGCCTTGGGCTGACGTGCCCTTGCTGTCTCAAGAGAGTCCACAGCTTGTGAATTATAGATGCAAGAGTAGCAATGTAAAAATTGAATTTTTCAGTTTAGTGACATATAAACCATGCGCTAATATCTAATTTGCATTGACAAGTGAACTGAGTCGACACACACACACATATATGTACAGACGTGCCTAGCTCGAACGAAAAGGGGGAAAGAGCCCCAGGGAACAATGCGAACCTTTAGACACATGGAATACAATGAAATTTTGGGCATTAACATGCCAAAACTCACAATATCCCTTTAGACAAGCAAAACTGACACTTGCGAGGTCAAAATAGCTGTACAATGACCTGCACGAACAAATAGAACCGAGAATAGCATCTCGACATGACAATGGATTGAAATCTAGAAAAATGCCACAAAGATGGACATAAGACGCAAATGAAGACACATATAGGCCCAGACTGAAACCGACACCCCTGTGCAGTCACATTAGGTCTGCACGGTATGACCAAACTTGGCAAAAGCCCCTTGAACAGGACTCGAAGGCAGTAGCTGACTACTATTGAGGTGCTGCACGAATTGAAAAAGAGCGCTAACGGTTGAGACCAATGCACATAACTACAAATCAAGTGCGCGTGAACCTCAAACTAGCGCACATGACTGCAAAGCTACTGCAACTGCTCACATCAGACTTCGCTGAACTTAGAATAAACTGTGAGCCATTAGGCCTCGCCAGCATTTCATTCTGTTTTTGATGCTTAAAATCTTTTAAGGCTTTATGCTCAGCTTCTAAATTGAATTAGTAGTTTGTAATAAAACTGAAAGACAAAAGGTTTTCCCCCTTTCAGACGCCTCCCATGCAGCTTGATCTTCGATCCTCTTCAACCTTTGATGTGTACCAAACGTCAACCATAGATCCATTTGATAGATTGTGACCGAGTCTCAAAGAGAAACTGCCTACGTATCCCAAGCTAGGGAATCAGGTCAAAACGTAGTTCAGGCCAAGGTTCACTCGAGTGTTTTACCTCACCTTTTACGCTCTAACTTTTGCCTAGAACCGCCCATTCGGGTTTTTTGGTCTAGCGAGCTTTCAAATATCGCCTTTACTTTTGCCTAAACCGCCTTCATAGGTTTTGATCTAGCAGGCTGCTCTAACTTTTGCTTGGAACTGCCCACCGTTGGGGTTTTCAGCCCAACGAGCTTCTCTCAGGGAAGAGGCTTTTGAATTGATCCATGCTGACCAATGTATTTGAATTTATTGCCGTCGAGGTCAATGAAATGGCTGCACCCTCAGATGAAATGGATGCAAGGTCCAAAGTGCTTCGGTTGACATGCCTCGCCCCAAGCCAATTTTGAACTTTCTAACTTGTGGTTGGCGGAACGCTGTTCCTGCAAATTTGAACATGGTAAAGGCGCCGGACCTTTTGAGCTTTGTTTTACATGGTTTGGCATCTGGTAGCAGGGGGATTTAATGTTCCTTTATCTCGAAATCAACGCTGTGCGTGTCTTTGTGAGACCATGCCAAGACGTTGATGAACTTTTTGAGCCTGTCTGATCGGGCACAATGCTCCCCTGGGGACGGCGTTGAACCAATTTGAACCATTTGGAGGTCTACTTCATCTTTCAAGTTTATTTGAAAACTATTATTTCAATTTATAGGCTGAGCATGCCTTTTGTCTTCCCTTTCGGCGAGGGAACACCTTTCCTTGGGGATGATCCCATCGAAATCTATCCCTTCGTCGTTAGGGTAGACACAATTTATTCAAAAGTCAGCAAAGTACTTAGAAGCAAGATAGTGCATAAAGAAAGCCCCTCGGGGTTGCCAAGTACAGCAGACTCAAAACTTGAAACAAAAGCTACGACGTGGAGGGCCAAGAGGCACAACCTCCGACCCAGAGCTAGACTTAGACAAATGCAAACGATTCTGTGTCAGACTCAGACAAAACGCCAATGCAAACTAGACGCGGTTTGAAAATGCAATATTTAAAAAGCTACCCATAGCTTCCATAAAAAGAGGTAGGATCCAGCGGGTGTCAGGCCCAAGCAACAGCACTTCGGCTTCCTCAGCTTCTTTGACCAAACCTACTCAGTGCTCCTTTGAACAATGGACCTCAGCCAGTCAGTCTTCTCCTTTGTAAGCCCCTCATTACTGTCAATCCAGGTGTCGGCAGAGAAAACCTCAATTGCCCAACCTACAGCCATCATGTTAACCTCCGGTTCAGACGGGATGGATATGATGGGTTTGGGTTGATTTGCTGGGACGATGTAGTGGCTAGGGTTGAATATGGTGGAGCTCGGGTTGATTTGAGTGGAGGTGATAGATATCTGACCAACCAGAGGGTCAGAGTTGTGTTGAGGCAAGGAGTTGGAAATGACGTTAGGCTTTGGTGGAACATGAACCGTGCCATTGTCAATGAGATCTTGAATCTCATGTCGAAGACGATAGCATGCATCAGTGGGATGGCCAGGCATTTGGTGGAAGGCACAAAAGAGGTGAGGCTTGTAACCGGAAGGTAGGACTTTTGGAGGAGAAGTTGGGGTCAACGGCTTGAGATGCCCAGACTTGACGAGTTTTTCCATCACTGCGGACAGAGGTGCCTCAAAGACAGAGAAACTTCGAGGTTGGGTTCGGGCCCGGTAGCTTTGGGCGTTTTGAACCTGATTGACATCGGCAGCGCGATTAGAGTCGAAAGCTAGAGCATCGCTCCCACTTTTAGCTGTATTGGAGTAGTTGCTGTTACCAAACAGTGTGCTACTATTTCCAGAATAGGGCCGCGGCTTCACTTTCTATGAGGAGGACTCTCCCCTAGGCAGAATTCCGCTCTGTAGTGCATCCTCAATGGCCAGGCCGGAGTCGAAGAAGGTTTCAAAGTTAGCAGACGCTTGAACAAGAACCAGGTGCCTGGCATAATCTGGCTGGAGATTGCGGGAGATGATGCGAAGTTGATCCCTCTCGCTCAGGCGATCAGTCATCAATGCGGCTTTGGCTCTCCACCTCTTAACAAAATCCGCAAAGGACTCCTTTGCTTCCATTTTGGTGGACTCCAACTCACGAGTAGTCATCTTGAGCTGAGAGTTATAATTGTACTGCGAGACAAAGGCAGCCCCTATGTCTTCCCAAGTTCTTCTTTTGGAGATGTCAAGCGACATGAACCAATGGAAGGCAGGCCCAGAGAGAGTTTGAGGGAAAAGCTGAGACATGGCCTCACTTTCTACACCCAACAACTTCATTGCAGCATGGTAGCCAAAGAGATGAGTCTTGGGATCACTGCTCCCGTCGAACTTAACCAAGTCAGGCATCTTGAATTTGTTAGGAAGCCTAGCATTAGGGTACAAACAGAGACGATCCAGGTCAATTCCCCCTGCACTGATCTTCTCGGATTTTGAAACAGCTTCTTCCAGCTTAGCCATCTTGGCCATAAGAACAGCTATGTCAGGGTTTTGAACAGGCCTAACAACAGCGGGGTTTGGATTTGGAGCAGGCACACGAGCCTCTCTAGGGTTGGGTTGAACAATGAGACGCCCTGCATGGTTTGGATCCTCGACAAAGACAGGTTCTGCATGAACATCCTCATCGTCCTCGCCTTCCTCTTCGGCTGGTGATGGAAGACGAGTGTTGATAAGGTCATTCAAACGGGAGATGGAGGCATCAGTCTGAGTGGCTTTCTGTTGCATAGCAGTGATACTATTCTGGAGGTTCATGAGCATGGTTTCCAGAGTGAGCGGTTGCGGTTGATCTGCCATGACAGGTTTTTCAATGGAGCTTGATGAAGAAGCTGAAGATGGGGAAGCCGGCGGCGTGGCTTTTTGCAATATCGATGGCGAACCCGACCGTAGGGCAGCCAATAGTGAACCTGGAGAAGCCTCCGTTGTAACTGACTGGGGTCCTAGCCTGACAAGCCTTTGAAACGGATTCTGAAGATGTTCCCGAGTAGGTTTGGCTCTTCTTTTCGGTACTCTCTTGTTCGGTGCAATGGTTCCAAACTAGACAGTAAAGTAATTGAAAGCTCAGTGATGTTCCTGCAGCATGCTATGTACAAGAACAATGCAATGTACACATCATCGTCGTCGGTGTCCTTCTAAACTCTACAACTACAGACAAGTCTGTCTCATGATGTTTGGACGCTGCCAAAATCCTCGGAAATCTTTTCGAGGGTGTATCCTTTGTTAGAATCGACTAACACTAAGAGATGTCAAAACAGTCTAAGCCTTTGACTATTCCGTTTTCGAAGTTTCAACTTTGAACTTGGAACAACTCGGTATAGATGACATGGCACCTTAACTTTGAACGCCGCGGTGTATAGTGACTTCGCACTTCAACCTGGGTAGTGCCAGTGTCATGGCATCCATACTTTTTGGTTCCTTATTTTCGGTTGAAATGTCAATAAGGCATGAGCCAAAGGCTTAAAAAGGTTTGATTTCTCAAAATCTCGCTGATCTAAGGACTTTGAAAATTGATAACATGCACCATCAAGATGCATGACTCTTTATCGGGCCTAGCAGCGTCTTAATAAGCATAAGACAGACTTGAAAGAGAGACAACCTAGAAGCCGCCCTAAACATGCTCCTACGCAAAACAATATGTATGTACAAAAACAGAGACGAGTTTGCCTCACGAATTTCAGACGTTGCCAGAATCCTCAGAATTCTTTTCGGCCATGTGTCCTTGAGTAGATCGTCAGATCCTAAAAGATGTCAAAATAGACTAAATCTTCGACTAGTCCCATTTGAAGGTTCAACTTTGAATTTGGAACAACTTGGTGGTGATGACATGGCACCTTAACCTTGAACACAGCGGTGTATAGTGACTTCGCACTTCAACCTGGGTGGCGCCAGTGACATGGCATCACTACTTTTGTTGTTCCATATTTTCGGTTGAATTCTTAACCTAGTATGAGCCAAGGATGTAGTAAATTTTGATTTCTCAAAGTCTCATTGAACTAAGGACTGTGCGATTGATAACGAACATTCGACAGAATGAACGACTCCTCATCGGGTCCGACAACGTCTTAGACTGCGCAAAACAAACTCGAAAGCAAGAACCACTCTAAGCATGCTCCTATGCAAAATAATGTATGTACAGTACATGCGATAGGGAAAACAGTAACACGTAGACAGTATATGGGGGTTAGATGCAAGTAATCTTACCCTGTAGGTACCTGTCCTAGTTTGGAGAGTTATAGTGCTTTGTATATGTAAAGGCTGGTTTTGGCTCGTAACAGGTTCCTCGGACTAAAGCCAAGATATACCTCCCGCTGCCCGCGTAATCGCAAAGCAACAGTCGAACGGTAGAATGACTCATCATCGTCGAAGGTTGTTGGTCATTCGGGGTCCCCGGGCTCCGGTAAACCGTGCCGGATTGCCAAAACGATCCAACGAGGCTTATCCCACATCGATGCAAATGAAGATGCTAAAAAGTTAATTAATAGAACAGAATCGCAAATTCGCAAATGCCTTTTCAAATTTGACTCTCTTTATTGATCAATACTTAGAAGAAACTACGCGAGAGAACAATCGGAAAAGCCCCAGATTGGATGGCCGGACATGAGGTCCTGTTAAATCACCAATCCTTTCTTTGGCAACGCGAAGCTCACCGTTTTGACAGGCTTTTGTGAGATTGTTCCCAAGCGTATTAACTTCTAAGTATAGACTAATATTGATTCGATCCCCAGCAGAGTCGCCACTGTGGGCAAATGCGATTTGCCCGATCTTTCTCTCCTCCGGGGAAGGGATTCCGTTCCCCACCCTTTTTTGAGAAATGAGAGATGCTGCCGGTTCGCGGGAGCGCTTTTTGAAGCTGGACGACAAGCGCTCGCGAAAATACAGAGTCGCCACTTGGGTTTGAAGGTCCGACACCCAAGGAACCGTATTTCGAAGCACTTGCCGCGCTATTTGATTTGAAAAGATTAAGGAACCAGTCCATCATAACCATATCTGGGTTCGGGAGCCAGGTTACGAGAGGGGAAGGGTTTTATGGCACCCCTCTCGCCCAATCCGGAGATCGGTCTCTACTTAGGCATTTGCGAAAGATGTTTGTTTGCGATTCTGTTTGATTAATCAGTTTTTAGCCAATTAGGGCGGGGAAACAGTTTAATGGGGATTAAAGCTGTAACAACTTGCAAGATGTGATAGATAGCATGGATGAGCAGTTAGTATGGGATGAGAACAGACTGCTGTGGGAGTTTAAACAAACTGGGAGGGTCCTTGTTTTGGAGTGACGTGCGCAGGAAGAAACCAGTATGCACTGAACAAGTCACTGCATGCTGCTTAATCCTGCGCGCATCATTCCAAGACAAGTGCACGCCGGTGAGCTCAAACCCACAGCTCTTATTCTCAAACCCTCTGGGCTCTGAAAGGACCAGTGCACCCAGGGCAAACCACGCAGGTATAAACAGCATAATATACAATTTAAAGGCTGAAAAGCCCTACAAATTAATAAAACACCCCATAAACAGTGTGGGGACAAAATAATGGCTTAAAGCCAAGCTACCTGTGCAAGGCCACTCACTGGTCGGGGGTAAACTGTCGCGTGATGGACTCACTCTGTCGCGCGAGGATGCGTCCTGGCGCACTATCGCGCGATGGAGTGAGTCCGGCGCGCGATGGTGCGCCCTGGCGTAGGATAATTGCGCCTTGGCGCAACCAGACCAGTGCTTGGTTTACACATGTTTTTGGGTTCTGGGACAGGTCCAGAATGATCCCAGGGGTACTCCAAAATACAATAAATGAAAATTGATTACAAACTAGTAGCTCTTACAAATGAAAGCAGTAAACTGATTTTTTTACATACTTGCAGAGTGATCTATATGTAAATAAATACAAAACAGTAGGACACCAATTCCCACGCGATCCATCTCATGCAGCACCGGAGTGTCGCGCGAGAGAGTGGGACCATCGCGCGCTGGTTCCTACCATGACGGTTTTGAAACCTTGCCAGCTTTAGAACCAGGACTGGTATTGATTACCAGCCTTGGCCCTGCCAGCCCCCCTCAGGGATCAGAACAGAAACAGAACAAAGGTAAGCTATACCTTTGGCTTCGGGTTTGAAAGAGTATTTGAGCTTTGAATTGAGGTTGAGGTTGTTTGAGGTGTTTGAGTTGAAGAAGAACAAGCTATGCTCTTTATTGTGCTTAGGGTGTAAGCCTTTGAATGCCAATTTTTGTTAACCCTTTGAAAGAGAACAATTGGGGGGTATAAATAGGGAAAGGGGGTGACTCTGGTTGGAAACAAAGGAGTTCAGGCAGTCCACGAGGCCTAGCTGAGGCTGCATTGGTGGCCAACTGTCCTCCTTCAGAAAGGTTGGTGGTAGGTTGGACCGTCGCGCGACGGAGTGAGTCTGTCGCGCGATGGTGGGCCCTGGCGCACTGTCGCGCGATGGAGTAACTCTGGCGCGCGATGGTGCGCCCGGGCTCGTGACAGTTGCGCCCTGGCGTGGACCAGCAAGGTTTTTGGTTTTTGAAGTGGCTTAGGCTAGGTTAGGTTCAAGGGTTTTGCAAACACTCAAAGCTTAAACACGCTATCATTCCCGGGGTGTTCTTGATCCATTTCATCATCGGGGAATCAAAAACCGTAAATAAACTAATCTGGAAGCCCAGATTGGGGTGTCTACAGTCCACAACAAATTGGGGTCCACTGAAGCAATTAACCTCGTAGATTTGTTCACCAGAAATTGAAGCAATACATTCAATAGCTTGGTCCTTTTTAATACTATTCAATTTGCTCATAATATTTGGGCACAAGACTTGAGTGTGTCCCCTCATTTTTTCCCTTCTGAACTGTTGCATTTTCATTAGGTAACGTCTAATGTCTTCTAACATTGGCAAAATTGTCTTTCCCCTAGGTTCCAAAATATTGCTATTGAAACATTCACACATGTTATTGTCAAGAATATCACAATTACTAGAGGTTTTAAAGTGAGACCTTGACCAAAACCTGGCATTAGTTTCACACAACCACTTGAATGCTGCTTCATCAGTTTCTGCCATCTCCTTCATGTGAAATTCAAACCTTTGAATGTAACGTGCCTTGGCTGCATTGAACATGATTTCCTTCAAATGCAAACCCCTATGCAACTTTCTGAAATTGTTGTAAAGGTGTCTGATACAGTATCGATGTTCAACATGGGGCATAACCTCAGCAAGTGCAGGCAGCAAACCCTACAATCATATGTCTCCAACCAGATTCTAGAGCAAGATTTGATAAGTAATAGTCAACAAATTGGTATTCATTTATCAACAGATTTTTTTCTTCCATTTGAGCTCATTTCAATAATTCTTTTAATTGCTTTAATAGGTGCAATCACTGTAGCTCGTCAATACTAAATCTTTAGAACGAGAAATCCAAATCAAACTTTGTTCTAGATTATCAAATTCCTTTCTCTTCCATTAATATCCCATTGAAAATTAAGTAAAGTGAAATGAAAAATTAGATAACGACTAAAGCCCCGTTTGGCTAAATAAGCCAACTGCCTTTTTTTTTTTTTGTTGTCCTTATTCAATTTTTTTTTTCTTATTTGTTAGTTTTTTTTATCAATTTTTTTTGGGATTATTGCATCTTAATGACAAAAAAATAAGTCATTTGGCTTATTTAGCCGAACGGGGCCTAAATATTCCACTGAAACAAAACAATCATGAAAATTACCTTTTGTTGGTCAGACATGAAAGTGAAATTGGGCTGGCTGTATATGTTCAGATCCTCACTCAACAGCTCAAAAAGCCATTTCCATGTTTCTTTTGTTTCCCCTTCTACCACTGCATACGCAACTGGGTAAGTGCAATTATTCCCATCAACACCAACAGCTTGCAAAAGGATGCCCTTGAAAGGCCCTGTAAGATGGCAACCATCAACCCCAAGAAATGGCCTACACCCAGCTAAAAAACCCTGCTTTAGTGCCCCCAAACACACATAAATCCTCTCAAATCTCACCTGGTTACCCCTTTCTTCATCTTGAACAACCTTCAACAGTATTGTGGTCGCTGGATTTGTCCTCCTTATCTCAGCACAGTAGTCCCAAAGCTTTGAATACTGATCCATGTGATTCCCCTCAATTAAGTTAGCAGCTTTCCTTTTTGTCCTATATACCTGACTCCTTGAGACACCCACTTTATGATCTCTCTGGACAGCTTCTTTAAAGCTCTGAACTGGTATGGTTGGGTTGGACTTTAAACTCTCCAAGTATTTATGTGACAACCAAGTGGAGGTCACATGCTTATTATAAAATACCCTACTACAATTGTGTTCAGATTCGTAGGTCCTCACTTGAAATGATGGTAGACCTTGCATTTTAGAGGCTTGTAATGTCCACCCACATGGTGACTTTTTCTCTTCTTTTGGGGTGTATGGTGGCCTACAAATGGCCCTAACCCTTATGCTATCATTTTTCACAAATTTAATGGCTTTACAAGTTTTGATAGCATGTTCTCTAACAGCATCTTTGAAAATCTTACTTGTCCCAAAAATCATTCCAAACTTAAATTGAGGGTCAACCATGTCAGCTTTGCTATTAAATTGGTGGAACCTTGTGTTTTCCTTAGGTCTGCTATCTTCATCTGATGAACTTGACCCATCAATACTAATCAATTCATCAAAATTCATCTCATCACCTACAGTAATATGTTCACTTGTCGTTTCCTTCCTCTTTTCCTTCATCAAACCAATCCATTCAACATTCCTATCCACGTTTGCATCAAACAAACTATCATCCTCACTAAAATTATAATCTGAGTCCTTAAACTCCTCTAGCTCACTTGACTCACTTCCTGAGTCATAGTCTTGTTCTGAAATTTGGTATCCCTCCTCAAATGGTTCTGAAATTTGGTATTCCTCCTCAAATGGTTGAAAGTCTTCCCACATGTTCTGCTCAATGATTGGGACCTCCACATTATTTTCATTCCTTAAACTTTCTTCACGGACAACAGGTTGTGGCTTGTACACATTTAGAACCATTTCAGGTCTCTCTACCACATACACATCAATAATCCTACTGGTGTCGTAGACCCACTTCACCATTCCCAAAATGTCTTCGTCTTGTTTCAATTCAGTTAATCCATAATTCAAATCCCTACCAGGCACTTGATAAAAATATTGTAATTGTCCTGTGTACCCTAACATTCTTGTCATTTCTCTTAAGTCAACCATTCTCAATTTTTCCACATGTTGATTATCAAAATACATTACATCACCACGTAAATATGAAACATTTGGAGAATAACAGAATGCCCCACCATGATGCACCTTTGCAGTAAAAAGGTCTCCTTTTGGATCTGAAAACACCATATAGACAATGGTAAACTTAAGTACGGTAGGCTTGCTATGGGAACCACATCATAAGGCATGGAAACAGGGACCACAAACTGGGGACTATCAATCTTTTGACCATTATGCAAAACGCATCCAATATATACATATTCTATGCATATAATATTGATAGACAATACAAAAGACGTGGACATAATAAACTAGAACCACTAAAATTTTGTGCCATAAAAGCAAAACAAAGTTTTTGATCAGAACATTTTTCCATTGTTTGTTAGTCCAAAAACCACCATATTCTGCCATGTTTCCATCGAAAAACAAAGTATTTGAGCAGACCATTTTTCCATTGTTGATTACTCGAAAAAATCACCATATTTTGGCATGTTTCCGTCGAATCTGCAGCAAGCCATATCTGGTTCTTCCATCTCTTGAAGTTAGCCAAGGTGTTGGATGTTCTTCTGCCTCCAAAATCGTCTGCTTCAAAATGAGAAGTCTAAATCCGCGGGAAACAAATTAGGGCAACAGGAGAATGAAAGAATTACTCTTTTAACCCGGCCATTTGATTTTGGCGGTAAAAAGGACTTAACGGTGGACTAACGGCGTTAGCAATTGGACTAAGTTGGAACAAAATGGAAAGTACAGAGTGTAAATCGTGCCAATTACAACTACAGGGACCAAGTTGACACAAATACTTAACTACATGGACCATTTCGGTTTTTTTCCCTTTTTTTTTTGCATCCAAAGGTAGGATAAGTTCAAGACGAATAAATCCAACGGTGTGAGATTGACAATAGGGTTTTCAAGTGTCGTTCTATTAGGTTCTTAAGAGCATCTCCAACACTTGACTTCAATTTTGAGATGTCAAATTTTTTTTGAAGGCTTATGTGACATTTTGGCATTTCTCTTTCAAATTCAATAAGTTTAGGTACACTAAATTCAACCACTACACCATCCACTACATGTTTTGTAGGCCTCACCTCGGGATTCAAAAAAATACAAAAGAATATTCATAAATTTTAAAATAATATATTATGGGGGCCCTGTAAAAAATCAGTTACATCAAATATTGGTAAGTATTATTTCTTGATTCGTAGATGTGAAATTGTGCAATTGAGCAGTTTTACCCATACAAATCATCAAGAAATAATACTTACCGATATTCGTTGGAGCTGATTTTTTACAGGCCCACATAAAATATTATTCTAAAATTTATGAACATTTTTCTATATTTTTTTGAGACCCGGTGTGAGCAACACAAAAAATGTAGTAGATAGTGTAGTAGATGAATGGTAGTGTATGTAGCATCTTTCTTTCAAATTTGATATTAAAACCTTCTTTCCAATCCTTATGCCAAATTCTATTTATTTAAAAAAGGAAAAAAAAACTCAAATAAGTAGTACGAAGAGGTTTTAAACTTTCTAACAATAACTTTTTACCTTCAACGGTCACTTTTTGAAATTTGGCATTAGGGAGGGTAGCTGTCAAAATTGGCATGCAGGAGGTCAATGTCAAAGTCACATCAACTTTGACATGAGTGAAGGTAGATGGGTTGGAAGGTGAGTTTATACCAAAAATAACTGTTGCACCGTCCACGCCATGTTTGACATCTCCAATTGGAGATGCTCAAGTTAAACTTTTGGATTAATCAGCTCGTGTTTGACTACCTGAATCTAAACGATAAAATATAAAGAGAGAAAAAAATTGAGCCGAGTGTGCCCTGTTACAAAAAGTGAACAAGAACTTATATAGGTACCAATAGGCGCGGGAGAGGGAAATCGTACCGATGGCCGATCCGAGTTGTCCAAAAATTCTAAAAAAAAGAAACCAAGGGGGCTGTCGCGGGAATTAATGGTATCCGAGGTGTGTAGGATGCTTGATCCGAGCACCACTTTTTCGTATATATGATTTCACACGAAAAAAGGGTACTCCGATCAAGCACTTTACACACATCGGATGCCGTTGATTCCCGCCAATGCCCCCTCGCTTTTTTTTTTTAGAATTTTTGGACGGCTCGGATTGGCCGTCCGGTGGCCAGAGCCAGCCTGACGCGGCCGTCGGTACGATTTTCCTCCTCGGCGCCCATTACTCATAGCACAAGTTCTTATTTTTTAAGAAGGTAATTTCAAGCTCAAAAATTATATGCTTACGCAAATAATTTTCTTATCAATATGGATCTTATTTGATAGATCTCATTAAGATCTTTAATACAGTGCAAAAAAATTAAAAAAAAATTTTCATTTACATATTTTTGAGTTTGTAAATGTGAAATAAACTTTTTATTTGGGTTATGTGAAATGACCCTTCTTATTTTTCTTTTAGAAATTTCAAAATAAATACTTATTTTTTAAAAAGGTTTCTGAAACGTGGCCCAGTGCCCTTTTATCCGAACTGTTTCCAACTTCCTTCTATATTTTTATGGTTTCTCGATTATCTCTAGCGGGACAAATAATTAGTCTTGGAATAATTGATAGTAAATGATTAAAAACAACCACTTATAGATTAACGGAAATGCTAACAAGTGTTATATAGCACCGGCTAAACCAAGTACAATCTGTACTTTTTGCAATTAAAGTTACCTCCTCAAAAACAAAAAGCACCCGACAACCTTCCTCTGATGATCTGATCCACATGAGGCAAAACCATCATTACCCTTTGGCAAAACCATCATTACCCGAGGTTGTTAGCTCGGTCTTGGAGTCTTAGTTCTCGCATTTTTTCTCCGTGAATTTTTTTTTTCTTTTCGTTGTTGGGTTTGTTTTCTGATTTTCCTAGGCAGCTAGGTATGTGTTAGTTATGCTTGGGTTCCGTTGTATGTTGGGATTCTCCTTTTTGCTTTTTAAAAAGGTTTAATTACAAAAAAAAAAAAAAAACTTTAAAATTACACTTTTAATCCATATTCTTTTATTTCACATTTCTCGTTTACCCCATTCCTCCTCCTTCCTCTTCTTTTTTAATTTTTTTTTTGTCCTTAATTCAAATTTCTCATTTACCCGTTCCTCCTTCTGCCTATTTTTTCTTCCCTCAACATTGTTGACATTAGTGGTGAGTTAGTAAGAAATTAGTGTGTTAACAATCAAGGGCTAGGTCTCTCCCTATACTCGAAAATAATTTTTTAAGAAGTCAAAATAATGCTATGTTTGGATGAGTTATTGAAAAAAAACATATGAGAATAATATGGATAATAAATTGAGAGAGATAGAGAGAAAAATGATTGAAAGTATGTGAAATCTTTTGAAAAAAACTTTTCAAAAAGTAAAACAAACAAGGCATAGAAGGCAAATCCAGTGCATGAGACTTCCATCATTACGGGGTCTGTGGAAGGATTGATGTACACAACATTACCCTTGCAAGCAGAGAGGCTAGTGCTGCGTACATCAATTCTTCCCCAGACTTCGTAATAACAGGAGTCTTGTGCACTGGGTTTGCCCTATTTATTTTGTCTTCTTAAAAAATTTATTTTCAAGTACAGGAAGAGACATGGAACGCCCTTTGAGAAAACAAAATAATTTTGTCTAATTTTTTAAGAATAAATAATAAGACAAAAATTATCCAAAAAATAATTTCGTCACTTTCTTACCCTCACCCAAAACTAATTTCTTCATGATCATTCTTTAAACTGATTGGATGTACTTATTGACCAAATTAAGTATAAATATAGATAGGTCAAAAAATGACAAATGTGACACAAATTGGCTTTGCATCAGTAATCAGTTTGAAGAAAGCAACGAGATTACCTATTTAAAATGCGTGATATTAACACTCGTTATAATTTTTTTATTACTTTTTTTTAAAACATGGAAAGTCATTCAAGCCCCGTTCCAGATTATCTTCTTAAAAAATAAGTATGTATTTTGAAAAATTGGAACAGGGCCTCATAAGTTCAACTAATTATAAAAAAAAGTATATATATCTGAATAACAGAATATTGTAAGAAGTGCCCCCGTAGATTTTATTGGGGGAAGGGTTGATGTATGTAGTCTTAGCCTCTCTGTTTACAAGGGTAATGCTGTGTACATCAATCCTTCTTCAGACCCTGCAATGGTAGGAATCCTCGTGCACTGAGTTTGCCCTTTTTTTATTTTGATTTCTTAAAAAATTATTTTCGAGTATAGGGAGAGACGTAGAACCCCTTTGATTGTTAACACACTAAGGGTCCGATTTGGATGATGTATATGATGGGTGTATTACACAATACACCCGGATAAGGGTTGATGGGACTGATTTTGCACCGTTTGGCATCCCTTTTTGCTCTTGTATTAGCTAATTCCCTGCTTCACTAATACACCAACAACAGCCATAAATTATTGCTACCCTCCCAGGTAGCAATAACTAATCCGGGTGTATATGCCTGGTTTTTTACCGAAACAGCCCTCCTCATCCCCTCCCCAACGGCTCTCTCTCTCTCTCTCTGTGCTAACAAAGACAACGAAGAAGAAGAAGAAGAACAGATCACACCACAAAAACACACAAAATATGTACGCATATGTAGAAAGAGAAACGTACCTGTCCAATTGGAAAGAGATAAACGATCGGAGGGAGTGGTGATCGATGGGAGTGATGATCGATGGGTGTAGCAGCAACTGCTGCTTTTTCTTCTTCTTGTTCTCTCTCTCTCTCTCTCTCTCTCTCTCTGTAAAAATTGGGGAAAGTGGAAGTCTGGGAGACGGTGTAAAAAGTAAAGAGGAGAGGTAAAAATACGTGTGCACGTGGCTGAGTAGTTATGCTCATGCTCCACAGAGAGAGAGAGAGAGAATGTGCCAAATTAAAACGGATACATAATTAAATCGTAAAAATTAATTAAAAAACACTTAAAAAAAAGTTTTAAACAAGTTTTAAACTTTTAAAATTATTACGATAATTAATTATTAGTAAACTAAATTATTATTACTTTATTATGATAAAGTAATTAATTTTTATTGAATTTTGCAACTATATATTTAATATAATGAATTTTCTATTTTAATACTGCGCAAGGGCCAAAAAGTCATTTGCCAGCTTTTTAAATCATACACTCTTCTTTATACCTCAAATTTATCCTCCATCCAAACCAAATATTATTTTATCCCCCCTCCATAAATGTCACATCAATGTGAACCCTTTATTCTTAACTAATACCCCTTACTATCTTATCCCCCTTCATAAATAATACACCCAAAACACATACGGCATCTAATCGGGCCCTAATTTCTTACTAACCCACCACTAATGGTTACAATGTTGAAAAAGAAAAAAAAAAAAGGGGAGGAGGAATGGCGTCAATGAGAAATGTGAATTAAAGGACCGAAAAAAAAAAAAAAGAAGAGGAAGAACTGAGAAGGAAGAATGAGGTAAATAAGAAATGTGAAGTAAAAGAAAGCGGCCGCTATTCGCAGCCCAGTTCTTGCTACTCGCAGTCAATTGCTATCTACAAACCACCACCTTATAAGAAAATGCTACTTACAGCCAACAATTTATCCCTGAACTTCCCCTTTTACCCTTCTGTACAAAATACATACAGCCCCAAACCTAGGTTTTATTTCTCTCTCTCCTCTCCATTGCTCCCGTCCGTTCTCTCCCCAGTCGACAGAGCTCCTCTGTCCAGCTCCCACCCCATTCCGCCACCACCAACTCCCACCCCACAGCCCACCTCCCAGCTCTCTCCCTCGCCCTCCCTCCCTCCCACAACGCCCCCGCCCCCCCTCTCCCTCGCTCTCCCTCCCGCCCACAATCCCCCCCGACTCTCTCCCTCGCTCTCCCTCCCGCCCACAACCCCCCCTCTCCCGATTCTTCTTCTCCTTTCTCCTTCCCGTTTGATTTTCTCCTCCACAACCACCACCAACACCACACTCACCACACCACAATAACAGTCAACTTTGAGGAGAAGGAGGCGTGAAAAAAAGGCACAACACACTGGCATCACCAACTATTTTGAAGTTAAACATCGGTAAAATTTTGAATTTTGTTATTACGCGGGTTTTTTTTTCGATTTTTGTTTGAATTTTTTTTTAGAAACCCACAGTGAGTACAATCCAAGCCTGTATATTTCAGATTTGATCGAACATTAGAGCCCGATTATTTTCCACGGTTCGGATACAAAAGTCTGATTGTTTGCCCCCTATTCGGATTTTAATATCTGAAATTGATTGTATTTAAAATTCAATCGGATTTTAATTTTCGAATGGCCCCGTAGTTTAATATTATAAAAGTCGAATTGTTAGGTCATTCAGAAATTAATATCCAAAATTTATTGTCTCATTCGGATTTTAATATCCAAATCTTTATACTTCATTCGGACATTACAGTCCGATTAGTTCCCTCTATTTCGATTAGCACCCCTTGGTTGTAGCCAGAGCCATAGCTTTTCTTTCAACGAATTTTTTAAGGCATCTTATCGTAAAAGCAAGTCATATCGATGAGCTTTGTAGTCTGTACACATGTTAATAAATTTGTAAGATGCAATATGCATGAACAATGCTTAACACATCCGTTAGCTCTTTATTATGCTTATAGAAATGCGATATGGCTTCACAACTATAACTCAATATCATGACACCCAGAAACACTTCCAATTTGTAGTACAATAACCTAGTGAAAAGTCTGTTTTGATTACACTCCTAGAAATAGTACCATTAACACAAATGCGAAGAAAACCCTTTCTTGAAATAATTAATTACTTTCGATTTTGACACCAAAGTCCAATTGGCTATGTTTTTTTTGAAACGAGTGACCAAAGGTTGTTAATATATTCAATTGGTAACTTGGTATACTAAAACCAAGTTACCACACCTTCATTAGTACAATACAACAGACTTTCAGAAACCTCCCGTAACTTCATTTCAGGAAAAGGAGCCACCAACTTTGATTGTTGCATATTTTAGCATGTACAACATGATAGAAATTCATCTTGAAACTAAGTGTTGTACAGTCCAGTAGTAAGCTCGTAATTGAACATTTTTCCAACTATTGCTAGACCGTTCTGATGATGTCCTTTTCTATCAAGTGTTCGATTTGAATTTTTCACTTGCATGTTGTTTTTAAGTTATAATGTTCCACCACCTGCATGTAAAGAGACTCCAGAACACCAACTTCATCAAAAGAAGTTATAGTTCCAAATAGAACTGAAACTTTTCCTTTACGAATGAAGAAAGTCAACAATGTGTAGAATTAGTGTGGGAAAGAGAAGGTGGATTTTACCATGTTTCCTGTATTTGTCTTCAGGCAGAAAGTTTCTGATATTTGTCTTAAGTAGTTTCCACCAACATGGCATAGGCTACCAATGGTAGAGTATCTTGAAATATTTGACATGTCAACCACCAAACAAAGCAGCGCAGGACTCGTAAACACAAACATGATAGGCAAACAACTACTTTGTCACGTCAATAGTTGTGATATAGTTTTATGTGAACATAGGATAAAGAGTGAGAGATCCATTTGCAGCATGCATAGCATAACAAGAAATCTTATGTTAATTTTGTTTTGTATTTTTTATTTGTAAAATGTAACCCTCAGTGTGTCCAATTGTTTATATGCCTAAGGATTCTTCTGTTCATTTATTAATCACCTTACATGAATTGTTAGCTCATTCAGAATTTAATATCCAAAATTTATTGTCTCATTCGGATTTTAATATCTAAATAATTGTATCCCATTCGGACATTACTGTCCGATTAATCCCCTCTATTTTGGTTATTAGAATCCGATTTACTTATCTTTATTCAGAAATTAGTATCCGATCCTCCTATCTTTAATTCATGTGTTCTAACCATAGTTATCAAATATTGAATCGAATTGCATTGCGAGTTTACCTTTTTCCCAATTATAAAAGTTGAATTGTTAGCTCATTCATGTGCTTTTATATTAGTCAAATATAAGAATGTGATTAACTTTCATTCATGTATAGATTCATATCGTTGCGTGAATCGTACGATTTTGACAGCTATGGTTCAAATGTATTATTTGCAATTTACAGGAAATGAAACGAGTTCCTCCTACTGTTTGTGCAAGGAAGAGGAAAGCTGAGCAAGCTTTAGGATCAGAAAGTAAACGACCCAAAACACGAGGACAAAGGCAGAGGGAAGAGGTTGGGATTGAGGAGGATGTAGTGGTTGACCAACATCGGCAGGTATACTCTAGTACTAGTAGGAAAATAAATACTAGGCCTAACTACCTAAATGGTCATTACAAAATACAAGTTGTGTCAATTTCGTCCCTGTAAAATTTTTTGTTTCAATTTCATCCTTACTTTTTTAGAATCAATTCAATGTTGTCCTTGCCGTCATATCTCTAACGGCAAAACCCCCTCCGTCCACCCCTACCTGGCGGCCCACACACTTTTCCCCCTAAAACCCACCCATTTCCCCATCAAAACAGGCTCCTAACGAAACAGACTGTTTGGAACCGAAGAAGGGATGTGGGAAATTGAGCTGAGCATCTTCTCCTCTGACCTTGAACGCTTGCCGATCGTACGCCAAAGCAGCTTCTTCGGCTGTACCGAACGTGTCTTTTTTTGCAGCTAAGAGCTCGTTGACCCTGTTTTCGGTTGGATTTGGATAAAAATCAATCTTGGTTTCGTGTTCTGTTTCGTTAGGAGCTTGTTTTGATGGGGAAGTGGGTGGGTTTTGGGGGAAAAAAGTGTGTGGGCCAGGTAGGGGTGGACGGAGGGGGTTCTGCCGTTAGGGATATGACGGCAAGGACAACATTGAATTGAATCTAAAAACGTAAGGATGAAATTGAAACAAAAAATTTTACAGGGACGAAATTGACACAACTTGTATTTTGTAAGGACCATTTAGGTAGTTAGGCCTAAATACTATAATATAATGGATATGTGCATGTACATGTTAAGGATTTCTTATAAAAATGAAAGCTTATATAACATAATAAAGTTTTGCATGTGGTTTCATATTAGTAAAATGCAATAAACCTTGATTCATGTATAGATTCGTATCGTTTTTGCGTGAATTATACGATTTTGACAATTACGGTTCTAAGGTATTGTTTGCAATGTACAGGTTATGAAACGAGTTCCTCCTACCAGTTCTGCAAGGAAGAGAAAGGCTGAGCAAGTTTTAGCTTCAGAAAGTAAACGAGGCAAAACAAGAGGACGAAAGCAGAGGCAAGAGGTTGAGGTACATCATGAGGTAGAAGAGGATGCGGAGGTTGAGCAACATGCTCAGGTAGAGAGGGATTTAGAGGTTGAGGAGGATGAGCCACATGCTGATCTACAGGAGGATGAGCCACATCATAATGTAAGGGAGGATGAGCCACATGCTAATGTAGAGGAGGATGAACCATATACTGAAATTCATGGGGATGAGCCGAGTAACGAGCTACATGCTGAAATTTATGAGGATGAGCCACATGTTGATGTACAGGAGAATGTGCTTGAGTTTGATCAACAAGAGGACGAGGTACATGAAAGTTAAAATATGATTCTGTGTTTCTAGCTTTGAAGTGGATAAATATATTTCACTCAACTACTACTACTACTACTAGTCTACTATTTTCCGTTTATGTTTCATTTAGAATTTCATTTATTAGACTAAACTATTGTTTGTAATATATACAGGAAATGACACAAGCTAGAGGACGGGGGAGAGTACGAGGACGGGGGAGAGGACGAGGGAGAGGGTGTCAGGCGAGGCAAGGGGAGGTAGACAATGAGGCAGTTGGTCCACAAGACCGGAGTTTGTTAGTGGATTTTATGAACCATGTTGCTGTTGATATTTGGAACGGTAGGGAGCGACCGTTGTTGAAACTGCGCTCGCACGGACGCAATTGGATGAAGTGGTCAATAGCGGAGGCAGATGAGAGGTTACTTATAAGGGTCAGAAGTTCAGGGTTGTTTCCACTTTCTCAGATTATTTCTTCATACTGCAACAAAGTATTACTATCTGCCTTTGTGGAGAGGTGGCATCCGGAGACAAATAGTTTTCACTTTCGATTTGGGGAGATGACTATTACACTGGATGACGTGCCTCATCTTGTTGGTCTTCAAGTGGAGGGGTTAGCGGTGCATGCTGTGGAGAAGACAAGGGAGGAGTGTTTGACAATGGTACAGAGGTGTCTTGGTGTGACGGCAGACGTTACGGAGAAAATTTGAATGCTAAGTAGGGCACCAAAACGTAAATTTTATGGTTTGAATCATTCTTCATACTTTCCTAGGCACCAATAATTCGCTACCCAATGTTCGTTGGGTGAAATTTTAGATTTAAATGAGGAGTGCCGTACGAACCAACAATGTTGTAGACAAACATATAACACTTCCAAAAACAAGAGTTTGCATAAATTTTCATATTTTACAATAAAATTCTATGAACTAAAATTTTACATAAAAGCCATTCGAGCGAACCTATTCTAGTTCAATTATGTCTGTCGTTGCCACTTCGTTCCCCACTATGTTTTTAAACTCTTCGATTTGTTTTGAATATTGTGTTTCCCATCCATCCGCGAATGAGTAGTGATGTAGATACCAATTCCTTGCAATGGGCGGGATGGGTGAATTTGGTTGCAAATGTATCGTTACAAAGTGATCGCCGTTAACGTGTCCGAGTGCAATCAAACGTCGACTCTCAGGGGGAAGGGGCGGATATCGTAGTGGGAGGAATGTAAGACATTGATGATTCGATAAGAAGACAACCACCGTCTGAAAAACGGATGCTATGAGGTGACCCATTTCAAGCATGATCATCCACCTATCATTTGGAGCGGGACTTCGATAGAAGTTCAATTTATAGCGCAACGCTTCTGCCAATTCCCTATCATAAGTGTCATTGAATACTCTTGTCAGCACGTTTGACGAGGAAGAACTTTGCTCCAAAAACCCATTTCGTACTCCAGATAAACCACTGCATTATTTGAAAGAATCTGCAGTATCATTCAATACTTTTGTCAGCACGTTTGATGAGAAAGAATTTTGCTCCAATAACCCATTTTTAACTCCACATAACCCGTTGCAATATTTTAGGAAATCGGAAATTTCATTGAATAGTCATGTCAGAAAAATCTCTACACAAAATCCATTGTATTATTTGACAATTCTCGGGTGCCATTTAATAGTCCTGTCAGCACGTATTTCGAGAAATAAATTCGCTCCAAATAACCAAATTTTTTATTACATAAAAATGCTAGCATCTCTACAATTTTTTAACAATAACACGATTTACGACGAATAAAATTCCTGCAAATGTATATTTTTATGTTGGCACATTATACGAGGAAGAATTACATCCCATTTTCACCAATAATAAATAAGGGAGTTAATTTTCAAATTTTCCTTCTAATATCCACACTCTTTTCCGTCCATTACAACCATTCATTCGGAGAAAATACAATTCGGAAATAAATATCCGAAGTATATTAGAAGTTTTGGACTTTAATTTCCGATTTATATACCAGTAATTGGATTTTAATTTCCGAACAGCATCCAAAACTATCAGATATAAAAACACCAATCGGACACTAATGTTCAAACTAGATGAATAATTTCGAAAACAAATATCTGAACGTTACGCATACGTTCAGACTTTCATATCTGATTTGCACACCTTTAATTGGATTCTAATTTCTGAACGCAATGGAAACTGTGAGATATCCTGACCCATTCTAATAGTAATGTTCGAATTGGATCAATAATTTCGGAAAGAAATATCTGAAATTTATACCCATATTTGGACTTTAATATCTTATTTGTTTACCTTTTATTGGATTCTAATTTCCGAACAGAATGAAAACTATGAGATAGCATGACACCATTCCTGTTTCCGACCAAAATGTCACAGACTTGACAACTATGAGTTTTCAAACACAAATACAATATAAGAGTTTCCTTGATGATCCAAAAACTACAAGCAGATGTAATCCTCCAATTTTCATAATATTAGAACACATTATATAATACAACACATTAAATCGTTTCTCAATCTTAAAATGGTTAATTGACATGGATGACCTCCTTTGTTGCTACGTCAACACCGATGATGTCGTTGAACTTCTGAATGGCCACAACATGTGCTGCATCCCAATTTTTTGCGATATAAAGACGATGTCTTTTCCAATTGCAAGCTATTGGCGGCATAGGGGAACCTTTTTTTAGGAATACTTGTCAAATTGCATTAGGTATGTATAAAAGATAAATTAAGTAGGACTTAAGGAGCACAATTCATTATATAGATGACAACAAATCATTTACCAAAATAATACCTGCACAAAGTGTCCGCCGTCAACAAACCCGATAGCAATAACCTTTCGTTTCATGGAGGGTAAAGGTTTCGATTGAAGGGGGAGGAATGTAAGACATTGAACATTTGATAAATGGATAAGGACACAATTATAAGCAGATGCTATGATGTGACCCATGTCTGGCATTGTCATCCAACGTTCTTGGGGCGCTGGACTTTCATACCATGACAAGATGTGAAGTAATTCTCTAGCCCTCTGGGTCCCCCCACCACTTGTTCGTAGAGGTGTAAATGTGTTTCCAACTCTTTCAGCAAATCACTTCTTACCATTAACCACTCATGAACATTGCCTTTCATGAAGCCCGACACTGCCCGAAACCCACAATTCCCATCATCTTCAACATCCTTCACTGATTCAATGTAAGGTCTTATTGCTTCCGGGAACTGATTGATGAAGGGGCATATAATAAGTTGTGCTGGAACTTTTGCTTTCCCTTTCAAATTGCGCCGCGGTTTTTCTTTGATGGCCTTAGGGGTTTGAAGGGAGGCTAGAACATGCTCAAACTCCGAGGGATCCCTACGTGTCGAATTTTGTTCTTTGGCTGCATTTTTTCTTTCGTTGACTGCCGACCGCGTGGTTATGCATTCACTTTGGGTTCAAGGAGAGTACTGGTTTTCGGATGAGTAAGGGCTTGCATCTTCTTAACATAATTGACCTTTACATCATATTGATCTTCCTTCAAGAACTTGTTGTAAAAACAATCAAAGTGAGCCAAAAGCGTCTCCTCCATCGAACCCTCATTCTGGGGTGCAAGCAAAGAAAGCATTTTCCAATGGTCGTGGATCAACTCAATCGGTAGGGGGATATTTGCCATCTTGTAAGGAGCAATCTCATGAGCGCAAGGTAAACCATGGGTGTGCCTCAAAGAACACTCGCACTGACGCTTTGATTCCGCAAACCATTCGACTTGATGGGATGCCACTAAAACAAGTGTCATGGCATTCGACGAAACAACTCCCCTTAGCCTATCAAATAGAGTCGTCCTAAATTCATGTTGCACAGAATTAAGGCTCTTCTCAAATGAAGCTTTGATTTCAGTAACTTGTAACAGCATCAATCTGTGAATCTTCTCCCATATAGTATCAAAATTGCATTGCGAGTTTTCAAGATGATTTTTTAGCTGCGAATGTGAACTCTCCGCTCTATGAATAAATATGGCAAGATATTAACCGTAGCAAACAACATGAATATATGAAAATTTGTCTAAAACGGGTGAATAACATGAATATTAAGGAAAATGCCAAAGTTGTGAATGAAGCGTTTACCTATTACTTGTGAGGTTTCCGAAATGCATGATTTTGTCCGTCCAAGTTCCTACAAACCTCTCTTTGTAGGGTACGAACCAATTTTTCTCGACGTATTCAAGTGCTGCAGGAACCATTTCAAAATTACGCTTCAAAACACAAAGACGCTCCTCATATTGTGAAACACTCGATGAAAGGACGACTAGGCGCCAACTGCAAATAAACTCCTCTCACATCTTGTCATCAAACATCTTTCTACACTTGGCTAATACGTTCTTGCCAATATGTCACCTACATAGGAGATTGGTAGTATGAGGGAAAACATTTGTGATGGCATTCATAAGCGCCAACTCTCTATCCGTGACTATAACGGACGGAAGCGCATTGGGATCCATCATGCCTTCTAGCTTCTCTAAGACCCAAGTGTAGTTTTCCGTTTTTTTCACACTCCATGAAAGCAAATGCTGCACAAAAGGTCATCTCCGTCGATGTTACACCAACAATTTGAATCAAAGGAAATTTGTACTTATTCGTCTTGTATGTGCAATCCATCATTAACACGTGGGGAAAAGCACGTAACATCTCCCCAGCAGATGGGGGAGACCAAAACAATTCCGTGACATTCTCAGTCTCGTTCCCACGGGTCCAATGAACGTAGTGGTATTTTTCTAGCCGATCCAACAAATGTTGCATTTGAGATTTTCCAGCTTTCTCTATCACTCGATACTTTTGTCTTACATTGTACACGGTTTTGATAAACGTTACATTATCAGGATCTTGAACCTTCAAATGGGTTAGGATTTATCTAGGTTTCACCAAAGCGACTGACAAATCAACCACCGTGCTAGTCTGCTCTGCCGACAACCTCCCGGCATAAGAATGGCCTTCCAAGTAAACCGCCGGAGGATGGTTATGGGTGCCATTGTGGACAGAGACAGTCCAACCATCATTACCCTTTACAGCTTTCAATTCAAATGGGCATTCACATTTTTTTGTGCCCGTAGACCGCACTCTCTTCTTCACAGCTACCTCCTTTCCATCAACTTTCTTAGCAAACGGCCTATACTTACCACTCCTTTCACATGAAAACCTCATCCTAGGTGTGCGATTCTTAATATATTTCTTAGAACCCATAATCACAATGATAAACCCATATTGTTTACCAGTGCATCTTATCCAATCTACCAACGCTTCATCGGATGGAAAAACCTACACACACATAACAAAAAAATTATAGCCCATAATATAAGATTGCAAAACATAAATACTCTATGAAAAAAACACTCACCGTCTCTGTTGTAAAATGCTCCGTATAATCGTATGGAGGACAAGTCGAAGTAGGTATAGTCGATGGCCCTACATAACTACCAAGTGTTAAAGTGTCACCCTGTAACACTCAAAGACAAACTACGTAAGTGTATGATTCTCTGCAGTTTTGTTCAAATATAAATATCTGAAAACTGGCACTAAAATCGGATATAAGAGTCCAACAATGTTGACAATATTCGGATATTTATATCCAAATAGTTGTACATAATTCAGACATTAGAGTCCGAACAGTTAGTAAAGTTTTGGAACTGTGTATCAAACTGTAAGTGAAGGATTCTCTGCAGTTTAATTCAGATATTAATGTTTGAAAACGGACATTAAATTCGGATATAAAAGTCTAACTATGTTGACATTATTCGGATATTAATATCCGAATTGTTGTACATAATTCAGATATTAGAGTCTAAAAAGTTAGTAAGTTTTTGGCACTGCGTGTCCAACTGTGTCGGGCCAGAACTGAAATTGAAAATGGAGGGCTTCTGAAATTGAAAATGGAGGGCGGGCTTACCTCTTGCTGCGATTTTTGCTCCGTCACTGCAACATCTGTGACATGTTTCTCAACATCCATTGTGTGATCTTTGGACTCCAAATCATGGTGTATTGTTGGGTCAACTATTTCTTGTTTATCAATGGAGGGAGATGAAGCAATTGAGGTTTCCATTGATAATGTAGGAGGAAGAGGAGAGGAGGAAGATAGACAGAGTTGGCTGCTGGTGGGAGGGGCCTGGTGGTGGGTGATGGCAGCTGGGTAGGGATGACAATGGAGGAGTTTCAATGGAGGAGGGAGGAGACGGTCGGGTGGGATGGAGGGAAATCAGGAGAGATTTTTTGGGTTGTATGTAGGGTGTTATGTAATATTTTTAAAGGGTAAAATGGTCAAATAACATGAGGTTTTAGGGGTATAATGGTCAAACTGCATGAGGGTATTTTTGTCCGTAAGTTGTAAAAGTTTTAATCGGCTGCGAGTAACAAGAACAGGGCTGCAAATAGCGGCCACCCAAAAGAATATGGATTAAAAGTGTAATTTTAAAGTTACCAAAGGGTAATGATGGTTTTGCGTCATGTCGGGTGCTTCTTGTTTTCTTGGTAACTTTAATTGCAAAAAGTACAAGTTGTACTTGGTTTAGGTCCCGTTCCGTTTTCTTAAAAATCTTCTTTTTTAAAAAGAAGATAATTTCAAATTTAAATATAACGAAAATAAAAAATAATTTTTTAATTTTTTTGCACCGTTTAAAAGATCTCAATGAGATCTATCAAATAAGATCCATATTAGTAGAAAAATTATTTGCGTAAACACATAATTTTTAATCTTAAAATTTACCTTATTTTTCAAAAACCCATTTTTTGAAAAAGTGGAACGGCATCTAAGCCGGTGCTATTTAGCACCTGTTAGCATTTTCGATAGACTAATTCTCGTGATACCGATACCGCAAATTATTCTTGCAAAATCTCAAAAAATTCCTGGGATTTAGACCCCGTTCTGATGAACTTATAGCATTTTTTTTTGGAGGTTTTGTCATTATTCAAAAAAATTCGCGTTTGTTAGTTTTGAACCAAATTTTTATGGATTATTTCGTCTCAACGAGAGGAATCAGAAAAGTAATTTTTTTTTAAATTTACCGATTTTTTTTGAGAAATAACTGTTTTCCAGTAATTTTTTTAAAAAATAATTATTTCTCAAAATGTTTGAATAAAAGTAATTTTATTTACTTCTAATTCATCCCTTAAATAAGTATAGAACTTTCAATAATTACGTTAGTTTTTTTTTTTTTTTTGAAAAGCAATAATTACGTTAGTTGGTCCACTACAAATGGTTGGTGTAAATAATACGACACGTGACATGACGTTCAACCTTGTAATGTAGCGCTGTACTACTCGCCACTTCGGAAGTGTTCAACTTTCGTAAAAAAGGAAATTTTAAAAAAAATAAGTAAAAAAGATTTCAATTTTAAAAATTATATGTTTATACAAATAATTTTTTTATCAATATAGATACTGTTTGATAGATGAGATCTTTTAAACGGTATAAAAAAATTTAAAAAATTATTTCTCATTTTTATTATATTTAAATTTAAAATTATTTTCTTTTTAAAAAAGAAAGTTGAAAAAAAGGTTAAGAAAGAAAGTGAAATGGGGCCTCCATTCCTTCGATCTCACTCCCCGCTCTCTCTCTCTCTCTCTCTCTCTCTCTAGTATATATCCGTATATACCCAGAACCATTCAAAGATGAGAGCCAAAAACCCTGTTGAAGCTGGCAATTAGAGGCTATACTGAGACCTTTTTGAAAGATGGGCAAGGTGTCTTGGCCTTCCAATGCAAAGGTAATTCTGAATTCACTAATTTTTTATGCACATTAACTAGTAATGATATTCTTATGGCCAATGTGGTTTATGGGTCACTGTTAATTGCATTGATTATTCTTACTGTAATCAGCAATGATCTGATTTCAGCTTTTCCTGGCCTGTATTCCAATGCCCAACTGTTGTTTTCCACGATCTAAGAGGACTACGTTTTGAATTTGATGCTGCATACATTTTTAAGCCAATTGGGTATATGTATTATTATTATTATTATTGTTGATTACTCAAGTGTCCGGGCTAGTGCCTGGGGCCCAATCCCATCGCTCACCCGCGGGAGCCAAATTAAAGCCGGAGCAAAGCGCCGTATGGACCAGCCCCAAAGGGGTTGATAGCAGCTGTGATGATTCGAACCTGAGACCGTAGGAGGGAGGAGACCCTTAGTCCCAACCTTCACCACTGGGCCAACCCCTTGGGTTCATATTTCATTATTTTCAACATCCAGAATTTCATATTTTAGATTGTTTGGGGCTGTTGCATTGTTGTAATGTACTTTAATAGCAGGTATGTGCATGTGTGGATATAGGAAGGAAGCCTGAAATTTTGACTGCCGGACTGAGTTAAGTGAGGGGGGGGGGGGGGGGGGGGGGGGGGGGGGGGGAAATAGTCTTTTCATAGTGATGAATGAAATGGCGAAAAAAAAAGGAATACCAACGAAGATGAATCTATGCATGGTTATTGCTTAAATCCCGATGAGCATTGATCTGATTTCAGCTTTCCTGAGTGTTTGTTGTACACCGATTGGTTAGTTACATCTAATAGGATTGTGTTTTGATTTTCATCCTACGTTTTATGCCCAAGTGCTTGTGTATTTGACTATTTGCAACATGGTAAAATTTGTCTGTGGCTGGTGTCATGTGGATAGATCATTTCTGTAGTATGTATACGCATGTGAGTGGTCTTCAGAGGCAGACCCTGGATATTATTGTTTGG
Organism: Rhododendron mucronatum var. ripense; assembly: GCA_019656295.1. Classification (NCBI taxonomy): domain Eukaryota; kingdom Viridiplantae; phylum Streptophyta; class Magnoliopsida; order Ericales; family Ericaceae; genus Rhododendron; species Rhododendron mucronatum. The sequence continues at coordinate 1,521,189 of BPLT01000106.1, forward strand.
GGCGCCACATGTTGTACAACACGGGGTATACGGAATTACGAACTTTTTGTACTACATTGTGTTTTTTTTGGTCGCCTAACAAGAAAACACCACCTTTATAAAGTGATATTTTGATTGCCAAATTTCTCATTTGTACTTGGAAGCATAAAGAAAGGACAAATCAAGTAATGGAAACCCCTAAAATGAGAATGCAAGAATGGCTAGCATGATTGAGATTGCGAAGATGAGGTTCTTTTTGTTTTTGGCTCTAAAAATAAGAATATCATCTGAGGAATGGTGGTTTAAACTTTAACAAGTGAGAAATTGGTGATTAAAGGGGCACTAGACAGAAATGAACAAAATGAACTTAATAGAATGGATATTGTATCTTTTTTCCCCCACTCCGTTAGATGCATTCAAGGGACTGCAAAACCAGTCACATATAGCCTATAGCTCTATAGGCTACATTATAATAGGGAACTGTCAGGAGATATATAGCCTATTTAGTGTATGCAATGATTACAATGAAAATACTGATCGGCTACATTGCTCAAGAAACTGGAGGAGGCCACATAGGGCCTTTACGGCCCGGTAATATGCTCTGAAGCAAATTCAAAGGTGATGCCATGATCTCTTTTGGTCTATGGCTGGATTGGCTTTTCGTGGCATGCTTTCTTGTTCTAGTTGATTCTCTTACGTGATAAGGGTGCAAACACATTAGTTATCGTTCCCTCTTTGCCCTTTGGATATCCTGTTTCTGCAATTTCAGTTTTTTGACAGTCAACTGTTTGGTTTTTTTGCTATGGTTGGAAATTGGGTTGTGTTTTGGACATATGTTTATGCATGCATCCTAACACATATCTGTTTTCAGTTGGATGAAATGAAGAAGTTGGTTGCTGAAATAGCTGGAAGATGTACTGAGGATGTTAGGGTAGTTGTTTCCCCATATAGGATTTGTCCGCTGGGAGCCCATGTTGATCATCAGGTGTGCTTTGCCCTTGTCTTTTAGACCTTGATTACCTACTCTCTTGATTAATAGATTACCGAACTACGATGTCTTCTGGAATTCAGTTTGCATGGTATGTACTCTTTGAATATTTATGTTCAGTTAGGCCCTTTGGAGGTGGTGTTGAACTTGGCCTTATTGCTCATGGCTCTCCCGTGTTGACCTTAACGATTCTCTGATGTAAATAAATTGGCAAGGTGCCACCACCCTTTCAAGAGGTAAGACCCTTTTGGAGGAGGTGTTGGACTTGGCCTCATTGCTTGTGGCTCTTCCATGTCAACTTCCCCCTCCTTCCATGTAAATGAGCTAGAAAAGGAAAATGAAGAGTTCAGTGTTTTATATATCCCTTACGGTTATGGTATTTCCTAGAATCACCATCAGAAATGCCCATGTTTACTTTGTTTTCATTTATTGTCATAACTGAAAAGGGCAAACAGCAAAGACCTCACATTGAAGTATTAAACTTGACTTTCTTCTTCTCAGAGTGAAGCCATTTTTATCAACATTGGTGTTTGATCTTTTGTGCTTGCCTTTCTGAGCTTTAATAAGATACTGGCATTGGAAAAATAGCAGTTTGCAATCTTTTACTTAGAAGTTATTTTCGCGTTGTTGTTTACAGGGTGGAACTGTTTCGGCTATGACCATCAACAAGGGTATACTTTTAGGATTTGTTCCTTCTGGAGATCCTGAGGTATGATTCTTTTCCCTTGCAGCTTCTTAAGACATGAAGGGCTCGTTCATTTAATAGGACAAATAGTGAAGGGCAGCTGATTCCATAGGATATGTAATCCCACCATACTAAAGTAGTGGCTTAGTAGTTTGCCATCCCCCATGGTATAGTCTATCCGATGATTTTTAATCTTCACTGCAAAAGATATGTTGTCCCCTTTGATTAACTGTCTGATTCTCGAAGTCTGGCAAAACAAGAAGGCCCTTAGGGCATAGGGATATGTTATGAACCTTAAAAGTCAATCTCTTACAAAGCAGACTTGGAAAACATCATGCAAAGGAAAGAATTAGAGGGAGACATTCAGTGATATGGCACAATCTTTTTACTTGATCAAAAGCAAGGCAAAAGACATACAAGTAAAGATGAAAGCACAAGTAACAATGGTACATAAACACAACAGGCCTGTTGAAAACCTCCACAAACAATAAGATCTCATTCCGTCAACATGGAGATTTTGGAAGTTTTACGTCCTCTGTGTTTATTGCTAACTCCTTTTGTTTTTGTATTCTCTTTCTGAACATATGAATTTGAGTCCTATCCTAATGTCCCTCCTAATTCAAAAGCTCACCAGAAGCTCACTTCTGTAATCTCTGCCAATTAGGCACCGACAAATACTTCTAATCTTTTGCTTTGGTTCGTTCATAGTTGTTCTTTTGTTGATGGGAGCTCTTTGTGCAGGTTATACTACATTCTGGACAGTTTGAAGGAGAAGTTAGGTTCAGGTGAGAAGCTAGTCTGTCAAGTTCTTAGCTTCTGTTGTCTCATTTATCTTAACTTCAGCTCTTATTTTAGATTTGGTGCTAGGTTCAGGACACTTCCAATTTTTAGCTTGCTACTTATTCCTGTGGCTTGGTTCACACGCCCTGGGCTTGCTGTGCCAGGGGTGTGTCCAATGTGGTCTACCCAAGGCGTTTCCCAGTTTATCCAAAATATGAAATTAAGGAACTATTTACCAAAGTGTACAACTATTGTCCAATACTATCAACAATATTATTGCCTTGGTTGATAGTATATTCTTTATGAATTACCAAATTAACTTTTATGTGCCATGTTTGGTAAATTACTTTATTAATAGAATTCAAATAGGCCAAATCATCAGTTTTGCTTGATTCGCCTTTATTCTCTAAGACAACTAATCTTATCTTAATATCATAAAATTCCTGAGCAGCTTTATTCTAAAAAGTTTTTAACAACTTGATTTCTGCTTTCAAGGTATTTATTTCACTTTTTAATTCAGGAATAGTAACAGGTTTTAAATTATCAACCTGTTCTAATCTGTCTAAAACAGTTTTTAGACTGTAGTTTTCATTAGGAAGTTGGGGTTTTTCTTCCTCTTCTTCTTTCATAGAAGATATGCAAGTTTCTATTATTTTCATTTTTAGTTGGGGATCATCAATTTGATCAATAATCTCTAAAAGACCCTGTTGTTTCTCAGTAAGGACATTAATACTGAAACCATTCATTTCAACTATTGCCTTCCAATAATTATCAGAAGTTGAACATTCAATATCATTGCAACTACAATTATTGGTAATTTCTTCCTCCTCCGAAGTAGAAGAAGTATCTTCATCCTCAGAGAGATCATTTATAATGTTTTCAGCCAGAGCTTTGAGTGACTATAATTAACTTATTCCTTCATGTAGTAATGAGTGTAACACAGGAAACTTAGGAATGAAATTGCATTTTCAGTGATTTAAGTGTCCTAGAAATGTGCCCTATTTGATTATTTTCTTTTTTCCTCATTTCAATCTTTTTTATCTTGTTCTTTGGGCAGAAAGCACCTTATAAGGTGATTCTTCATGTTTCAGCGGTGGGTATCATTTTCTGCAATTGAAATTGAACGACTCTGTATTTTCATGTCTAACAGTGTAGATAAAATTCTGCGCCCAATACATATTGTCAAGGCAAGTGACAATATCAACGAAAGTGGTGCGTCCAAACTCCAACAAGAATGCATGTGGGGAAATTATGCTAAAGGTGCCCTATATGCTCTACAAAGTAGAGGAAACGTTCTCACCCAGGTTAGTACTTAGTGGATAATATTAGTTTTCCTTGTGACAATTTGTATGCTTATCGACAAAATCAGGGAAAGAAATAAATTTTGTGTGTAAGACACTCATGGTAGTGTAACTACCCTTGAAGGGAAAAGACTATGATCTGTGAAGTCAAGATACACAGACATCTGTTAAAAAATGATACATAGACATGGGAGTTTGGACAAGTCTCCTGACGGTTACATGGTGGCCATGTTCACAAGGATGACCTTGGCTATACCTCATTCGTTTATGTTTTTGCTTGGAATGATACTTAATTGATAGAAAACACATTAAAGAATGCTTTCTATTGTGCCTCGATCTGTGTCTCCGAGCTTGGGAAACTCGTGAAGAGAAAAGCATTTGCAGGGCAGAGCCACACTCTTTATCAAGGAGGGGCGAGTCACAGAGAAATTTTTATGGGCAAGATTGCACCAACCGTATTATTTGCTTGTCTGTGTTACATCTTATATAGAATTGTTCTGCTTTTTTTGGATAACTAGAACAACCGCACACTTATGTTGGATATATGTTATTTAAAGATAAATTTTCAAAGAGCAAGGGAAAATCATCTGAAATGTGTACCAAACAAAAGTTATTTATACTTGTAGACAACCTTAAATTTTTTAACATATAGAAAGAAAAAGAAAGAAATACTTTGAATTTAGCTCTGCCCTGAGTAGATTTCTCAATTCTCTTTATTCCCTTTATTTATTTCACAAATTCTGCTATGGCTTACTTGTCAAACATATGAAACACCAGGTTAGAAAGAGTAATACCGTTTTCGACTTCAGAAAAAGAGTCGCAACATTTGGGTCTCCCTTCCTTTGAAGAATTTGACCAATCATCCATGCCATAAATGGGTTAATTGCAATCTATGGAAGGGATTTATCTTAAATCAGTACTGATTGTGAAGTTGTAAAGGAAGAGAGAAACGTGGAACCGGAACCCAAAGATTAGAGTAATTTTCTCATAGAATAAACTGATTACAACGTGGGATAGTTATACAACACACTAGACTAATTACACTATGGTCCTAGAGAATGAACTAGTTACACAATAGAACAACTAATAAACTAATTACAAATAAACCCATAATAATCTAACACTTCCCCTCAAGTTGGTGCAAAGATATCAATCAAGCCCAACTTGAACGCAATGGGGTGAAAAACTCCTGCGACCAAGTCCTTTTGTGAATATGTCAGCTAATTGATCCTCAGATCGCACAAAAGGCATACATATCAACCATTCATTCAGTTTCTCCTTGATGAAGTGTTTGTCAATCTCTATATGCTTCATTTTGTCATGTTGAACAGGATTATGTGCAATGTTTATGGTAGCTTTGTTGTCACAGTAGAGTTTCATAGGACCATTATCAGAAATTCCCACATCACATAGCACTGTTTGGAGCCATAAGAGCTCTCAAACTCCATGTGCAATAGGTATATACTCAGCTTCTGCACTAGACCTGGCAACTATTGATTGCATCTTACTTCGCCAAGTAATCAAATTCCCCCTAAGGAAAGAACAGTAACCAGAAGTAGAGCATTTATCATCCACAGAACCAGCCTAGTCGGCATCAGTAAATGCCTCCAACCGCAGGTGACCTGATTAGAAAACAGAATTCCTCCCCCTGGAGCATACTTGAGATACCTCAAGATACGGTAAATTGCATCCAAATGTGAAGTACAAGAATCATGCATAAATTGACTACAACACCTATTGCATAAGTAACATCCAGTCGGGTGTGCGCTAAGTATATTAGTGGACTCACAAGTCGCTGATACCTCTCTTTATCAGTGCACTCCACCACATCTCCACTAAGATGATGATTCACCTCAATAGGAGAATCTGCAGGTCTACAACCCAACATACTTGTTTCTTTTAAAAGATCAAGTATATACTTCCGTTGGAAGATAAAAATACCTTTATCAGACCTTGCCATTTCCATTCCAAGAAAATATCTTAGTGGTCCCAAATCCTTAATCTCAAATTCCTGAGCCAGATTGGACTTAAGATTGAAAATCTCATCCACATCATTGCCTGTTATTATCATTTCATCAACATAAACAATAAGGACAATAATCTTACCAGACCTCCTTTGATGAACATAGTATGATTTGAATGGCTCTCTTTGTAACCAAACCTTAACACAGCCTTTGAAAATCTGCCAAACCACGCCCGAGGTGATTGCTTCAACCCATAAAGAGCTTTCTTCAATCTACACACCTTTCCCTCAGTCTCTGAGGAAGAAAAACCCGGTGGTATATTCATATACACCTCCCCTAACTCATCATGAAGGAATACATTTTTCACATCAAACTGGTGAAGAGACCAATTCAAATTGGCAACACACGAATTCAGAGCCCGCACAGTATTCATTTTCGCTACTGGAGCAAACGTCTCCTCGTAGTCAATGCCATAGGTTTGAGTAATACCCTTGGTTACAAGTCTCGCCTTGTACCTCTCAATTGTACCATTAGCATTTTGCTTAACAGTGAAAACCCACTTGCATCCCACTGATCTCTTTCCTCCTAGAAGTGATACCAGCTTCCAAGTGCCATTCTTTTTTAAAGCTGTCATCTCCTCTACCATAGCTCCTTTCTACTTAGGTACCATGTGTGTATCTTGCTAATTTTGTGGAATAGATATAGAAGAAAGAGACGAAACAAAGGCATAGTACGAAGAAGATAAATGATCATAAGAGACAAACTGGGAGATAGGATGTTGAGTACATGACCTAACATCTTTTCGAAGAGCAACAAGAAGATCATTAGAATCAATAATAGGAGGTTTAATGGGAGAAGATTCATTACCAGATGAGTCAGCTGAGAAGTCTGGAACTGAACCAGGGGATGGTGATTGGCAAGGTGGCAATAAACACATGAAGATTTGCCTTTCTTTTTTACGATACGTTGCTAAGGTAGTAGGCCATTCACTTGGTCTGATACGCTTGTCTCCATCCACTCGTCCACCAATGTCCTGTTTTCAACTCTCAACAGACACTGATTCCACTCCAGATTTCTCCTTCTCCCCCTCACTACGAAAAGGAAGTGATAAAGACCATGACCCTTGATTCTGAGATGTAAACACCTCTTCCTCCCTCATCTCTTCCTGATTAACATGTTGCTCCCCCTGAAGAGATGGAGTGGAGGGAGTGTAAAAAAGACTCGATTTCCCAAAAGGTGACATCCATGAGACAAAAAACTTCCTAGAGTGAGGATCATAACATTTATAGTACTTTTGGGTAGGAGAATACCCAACAAAAACACATTTATGGGCTTTATGACCTAACTTGCCACCAAAAAGGTGAGGAACATGAACAAAACACACACAATCAAAAACTCTCGGGGGAAGGGTCAGGACACAAGAATTGTTAGGGAGACACTCAATAGGAATTTTGAAGTGAAGAACTGTTTACACCCGTTTTTGGCACCCAGTCCTAGTCTGGCGTTGGATGGCCATTTAATTGAAATTTAATTAAGTTGAGCCTAGAAATATATTTGTTTAAATCAAAATTAATGGGCCGAGACAAGGATAATTGGGCCCAATTAATTTTAGTTTGGTTTGGGCTCGAGTTTGAAAGTTTTGGGCCTATTTGTACAAAGATTCGGCTGACCCATAACTTATCTAAAGTTTGTTAAGTGTTGATGTGGGCTAAATATGTTAGTAGGCCATTTAATTTAATTAAATGGCCCGTTACCTAAGTGGCCCATGAAAAGTGGAGAAAGGAGAAATGTTGTTGCCTGGCAAGAAGCCATTTGACCGAGTCAAATGGCTGGTGGTTTTTGCAACCCACAAAAAAAGGATGAGGTGGCCCATTACTTGGCCGCTGCCCATGGAAATAGGAAGTGGAGGAGCCCATTATCTTGGGTAACTGCCCATGATCTAAGGAGAACATGTGCACTATTGTGATGACTTCACATAACCGTTGCATTATGGAGGGAAAATCGGGAAACATGGGACACGTGGCATCACGAGGAGAAGCCAACACATCCGTTTGCATGCAGGAAATTCGAAGATCCTAGGCCTATAAATACTAGAAGACAAGGGTCCACACACCAATCAAGCTCCACGCTAGTGAAGCAATTATCTCACTTCTCTCTCATTTACTCAATTACTTCTTCAAGTAATTCGGGTTTTCTATCTCTCTTGTACCCCAACTTTATTATTACGACGTAATAAAGTTATTCATATCTCTCTTGTATCTCTAACCTTATTATTACGATATAATAAAGTCATTCTATGTTATTACTTATTTTCCTACACGGTTAGGAAATTATTAAGTCCTCACTCGTAGAGGCAAAATCACGAACCAACACTGCAATCCAGCCCTTAGGTTTGCAGCATTTTTGCCCGCACGGTTAAGAAGTCAAAAAAGGGGCACTCAGTCCTTTACGTTGGACGCGACAAGTCCTGGCACGCCCGCTCAGTCCTTGAGCCATTTTGGAGCCAAACATCTTTTTAACCCAGCATTGAAAAGGCGTTCGATCTCATCTTTGACCTGCAAATAGACCTCATTGGACATCCTCCTTGGCGGTTGTTTGAAAGGTCTGAACCCTGGTTGAATAGGCAGCTTGTGCTCCACCAGGTCTTTGGACAGACCTGGGAGCTCTTCGCAAGTCCAAACAAAACAGGACTTGAACTCCTTTAAGAGTTGGATGAACTTCTCCTTCACGTCCTCTGGCAGAAGTTGGCTAATATATACAGGTTTGGGATTCTTCGAGTCTCCCAAATTAACTTCTTCCAGAGGATTCTGTACATCAGCCTTTAGATCATCCAACTTGGCTAGGGCTGCTTCTAGGTCTTCCAAGCGGATCTCGTCCAGATCTTCAACCAGATTTTCATTCTCATTGATTACGTCGGTTGCACTAGCCGAATAATCTTCTTCTGACTCTTGACTTCCCATCAGCCTCATCTCTAGTAAATAAGTTTCAAACTTTGATAATGTGGTTTGAAGAACCACATGTTTCTCTGTTCTGAAGGGCTTATTAACATTAAGAAGGGCGTTTGAATGAAGCTGTAATCGGCCTACTCAACTCCGTGATCATTGGACCGATTAACTCTTGAAAAAGTGCTTCACTTCTTCTGCTGACTTGTTATGAATAGGGGCTATTTTGTGGCGGCCATACTTGTCAAGGCCTGCAACGTTCATGGGACCAACCCCTTCATCGTATAAATGGGCCTCAACATGGTTAGTAGAGGCTTGAAAGGATCTGCGGTCAGCCCATATCACCTCCATATCGTCTTGATTCCAGTAGATAAGACATTGGTGAAGGGTTGAGGGAACTGCTAAACAAGAGTGAATCCAATCTCTCCCCAATAGAACGTTGAAGGAAGAGTGAATTAACAACAAAGAAAGGTGTTGTTAAGGTTTTGGACCCTACTGTTAAGTTCATGATCAAAATACCTTGGCATGCTGTCTCCTTCCCAGTGAAATCGGTTAAGGTTGAAGTGCATGAGACTAGATCTCGATCAGTCTTTCCAAGCTTCTGCATCATAGACCTAGGAATGAGATTGACTGCTGACCCATTATCCACCAAAATACGGTTGACTGGCATTCCATCAAGACAACCAGCAATATACAAGGGCTTGATGTGTTTGTTCGTCGTGAGACTTGGCCTTTCAAAGATCACGCTAGCTGCCCGATCCTCAGCCTTCCTTTCGGTCTCGTCCTTCAACACAATAACTGAAGGCCCATTCAGTTCTACAAAGAAGGACTCGTTTAGAATTTCCGCTGTCTCCCCTATCTCTCCAAGTGTTGTCTTTGGCTTTCTGATTTGCTGGTATGAACACAACCATGTTACATTGCATATTAGGCTCCTGTCCAGGCCTGACTTCTTTGGCCTGTCGGTTTAGATCTGACTTGCCCCCCGAGTCTGTCTTCCTTGGTTCAAAGGCTGTCTTCTGGAGCAAATTGACTTGCCTTGGTGGAGGCTGAATCCTAGCTTCCTTGAGAGTCCTTTCCAAGAGAGGTTGTCTCTTGGATACAGTAGCTTGCTTCGTAGATGGTTGGGTAACAGCCTCCTTGTATGTGTTTCCCGAAGGAACTTGCTTCTTAGGTAAAGTCCTTGGAAGAGGCTCAATGATAGCCTCTTCCATAGTCCTTTCCAAAGGCTTGTATACTCTTTTAGCCTTAGGTTTTTCAACCACAGACTCTTCTATTGGGACTTCCACCTTCATTTCCCCTTTAGGATCATCTTCAATCATTGGGTCGTCCAGTAGATCTGTCTCTTCCTCAGCCTTTCTAACTACCTGCTTGAATCGTTGGCGGTGCCTCTTTTGAGATCTGGACAAAGGTGGAGTTTCGGAGGGGAACTTGGGATGTTCAACCCTGTGCCACTCATTTGGGGGAGTGACTGGAGGTATTACAGCCCTTGGCTTGTCCCTAGAAGGAGCAGATATCCTCAAGTTGACGAACTCATTTTCAATTTCAACCAACCCTCGCTGAATTCGGTTGAACACAGATTCACGTACAACCCTTCTTCCTTTAGACCTGTGTGGCTCCTTAGGACTTGGTTCAGCCCTTCCCACGATAATGCTTTTCAGGACCGGCTTGCTAGGACTGGCGTGATGTCCACACTCTGTGCATACTATGGAGCAAGTTGATTTCTTCACTCCTGAAGGTCTGGACCGCCATAAGTTATGCTTTTCAAACCTTCTGACTCGCTCAGTCCTGACATCCCCCTCATCATAATAGGGATCCCAGTACTTGCCTGCGCTGGACTTGTAGACTGCTCTGGAAGGGACTCCCAAACTTATCTTTTGCCTAGGAATAGTCCTAGGCATGTCTCTCATGTCTCTCATCATAAGTTATGCTTGTCTTTCTCGGGAAATTTGAACTCTCCCCGCTCAATTTTATCCTGGATATCATTTCTAAATACTATGCATTTATTAGTAGTATGACTCCAAGAATTGTGATACTTACAATACTCTTTACCCTTCAGTTCTTCCAGGGTTGGAATCTTGTGACCAAAGGGCAGTTTGAGCAGCTTGTCAGCCAGGAGTTGATCAAAGATAGCTTCAGCCCTACCCACGTCAAAAGTATAGGTCCTGGTTGACTTATTAAAAGTGCTCTGGGTTGGCTGCTTTGTGGGCTCCATCTTGACAAAAGCCTTGCAAACGTATGGCTTTTTGTTGATAATTTCAGCCACTGCCACGTCTGGATCTGCCTCTGCTTCTACTGCAGCAACCTCGTAATTAGGGTCACGGTAATACGTTCCCTTGGATGCTGTCTTCCTGTCTTACTCTTCTGCTAAGAACTTTTCATAATGAGAGGCCTTAGAGGATAATTCAAACAAGTCTCTGAATTCTGTCCCACAAAACTTCTTCTTCATTTCAAAGCCCAAGCCGTTTAGTGCCATACGCACGTATTCGGCCTCTGGAAGGGCTATCTTGCATTTGAATTGAGCAATCTTGAAACATAAGAGATAGGATTCCACGGACTCTAGATAGGTTTGACGATAGCATAACAGGTCCGCCAATGTCACTTCTGGTTCTACCCTGTAGAACTGCTGGTGGTACATCTCCTCCAACTGTGCCCAGGTCTGAACTGAGTTAGGTGGCAGGTTGATGTACCAAGTAAAGGCTGTGCCAGTTAGAGAATTGGGGAAAAGCCTCAACTTTAGTGCATCAATGGTTCCAGCTTCTCCACATTGAACTTGAAACCTGGCAATGTGCTCTACTGTTGACTGCACGCTTTCACCATTGAAGGTCTGGAATTCTAGGACTCTATAACCCTTTGGGAAAGGTGTATTGTCCACCTTTTCGGTATGAGGCTTCCTATACATCGGCCTCCCCAAAGGTCTGAAACCAGGTCCTAGCTGCTCCTGAAGTAAGTTTAGGACTTGATCCCTTCCCATAGCCATGTTTGGCACAGGAGGCAGCTGTTGATGTGCCTCTTATGCATGCTGGTTCTCGACAGGACTTGTCCCCCGAGTATCAGAGCTTTGAGGAGTGTGAGCGACTCCTTTGTCCTTTCTAGAGCTTTGGCCTCCTTGCAAAGGCCTTTTGTCTGTCTTATCAACCTTGTCAGGCTTGTTCTGGTCCTCGACCAAAACAAACCTTTGATCGTTACTTGCTGGAGGTGTTAGGGCTCCTCCTATCACAACCCCCTTCTCTTTTTGCCCCCCGAGTGTAGGGCTGTTAGACGAGGTAGCGTGATAAAGCGTCTGAGGAGGGGGAGGAACCCCCAATAAGCCAGCTTGGTCTTGACCGTTGCCAAAGACACCAAACTGTGGAAAGCTCTGTTGCTGAGGAGCGAGCGGTAGCCTCTCTGTAAGCGTAGCAACCATTTTGTTGACTGCTATGGTCAGAGGTTCCAAGAACTAAGTGAACGATTGCGAGATTGATTGCGAAACGTTGTGGGAGATCTCACATCCTGCCATAAACATATAATTTTTGACGCTGTCGGTAGCGTCGCTAAGATCTTGAGCGCTAATCTGAGGACCAGCTTCTTCGAGTAATGGCACATCGACTGCCACTCCGTTAGGACTCCGTGGTGGATTTGGTTGCTGTTGTTGTTGCGGCTTCTTGACCATGATAAAACCCTTAGACGATTAGGGTCCCACCGGGAGTGCCAAAAAGATGTTCGGCTCCAAAATGGCTCAAGGACTGAGCGGGCGTGCCAGGACTTATCGCGTCCAACGTAAAGGACTGAGTGCTCCTTTTCTGACTTCTTAACCGCGCGGGCGAAAGTGCTGCAAACCTAACCTAAGGGCTGGATTGCAGTGTTGGTTTGTGGTTTTGCCTCTACGAGTGAGGACTTAATAATTTCCTAACCGTGTAGGAAAAGTAGTAACAACGTAAAATGACTTTATTAGATCGTAATAATAAGGTCGGGGATACAAGAGAGATATGAATAACTTTATTATCTCGTAATAATAAAGTTAGGGTACAAGAGAGATAGAAAACCCGAATTACTTGAAGAAGTAATTGAGTAAATGAGAGAGAAGTGAGATAATTGCTTCACTGGGAAGGCTTTGATTTTTTAAGCGTTGAGCTTGATTGGTGTGTGGACCCTTTTTTCTTCTTGTCTTCTAGTATTTATAGGCCTAGTGTCTTCGAATTTCCTGCATGCAAACAGATGTGTTGGCTTCTCCTCGTGATGCCACGTGTCCCATGTTTCCCGATTTTCCCTCCATAATGCAACGGTTATGTGAAGTCATCACAATAGTGCACATGTTCTCCTTAGATCATGGGCAGTTACCCAAGATAATGGGCTCCTCCACTTCCTATTTCCATGGGCAGTGGCCAAGTAATGGGCCACCTCATCCTTTTTTCGTGGGTTGCAAAAACCACTAGCCATTTGACTTGGTCAAATGGCTTCTTGCCAGGCAACAACATTTCTCCTTTCTCCACTTTTCATGGGCCACTTGGGTAACAAGCCATTTAATTAAATTAAATGGCCATTAAATTAAATTAAATGGCCTACTAACATATTTAGCCCACATCAACACTTAACAAGATTTAGATAAGTTATGGGTCAGCCGAATCTTTGTACAAATAGGCCCGAAACTTTCAAACTCGAGCCCAAACCAAACTAAAATTAATTGGGCCCAATTATCCTTGTCTCGGCCCATTAATTTTGGTTTGAACAAATATATTTCTTGGCCCAACTTAATTAAATTTCAATTAAATGGCCATCCAACACCAGACTAGGACTGGGTGCCAAAAACGGGTGTAAACAAGAACACTAGATGACATACGGTTGATAAGATAAGTTGCAGTCAAAATCGCTTCTCTCCATAAATATTTGGCAACATTCATGGTGAACAAAAGAGAGCAAGCAACCTCAGCACGATGACGATTTTTGCGTTCGGCAACTCCATTTTGTTGTAGAGTGTTAACACAAGTCGTCTGAAAAAAAATACCATTTTCATCCAGAAACGCCCTAAAATTCCTATCGATATACTCAGTGCCATTGTCACTACAAAGAATTTTGATATTCGTGTCAAATTGAGTGCGCACCATCGCATGAAAAAGATTTAAAACAAGATAAGACTTCACTTTTTGACTTAAGTAAATACACCCAAGTAACACGAGAATAACAGTCGATAAAAGTGACAAACCACCGAAAACCTTTAAGAGAGGTAACAGGGGAAGGACCCCAAGTATCAGAATGAATAACCATAAAAGGAGAGGCACTTCGTTTATTAATAGGTGCATAAAATGAACATGTATGTTTTCCAAGCTCACAGGCTTCACAAAAAAACCGACTCCTAGAACAATACTTAATTAAATTAGGAAAAAATTTCTCTAAAATCCCAAAAAAGGGATGACCCAATCTACGGTGCCACTGATGTAGCTTAGAAAGAGCTGAACTCGTATCTGTTAGCAGAGCAAAACCACATGATATGGATGAACGAGGTGTAGACTCCAAAAAATATAGGCCACCCTATGCTTTAGCACTGCCAATCACTTTGCCCGTGTCCAGTTCTTGAAAACACAATGAGTAGGAAAAAAGGTCACCAAACAATTTGCAGAACGAGTAAGACTACTAACGGACGTAAGGTTAGTGGCAAAGTTTGGAATATGTAGAACTGAAGAGAGGGAAATAGAGGAAGAATAGCAAACAGAACCTTTCCCTGAAATAATAGAGAATGATCTATCTGCTATTCTGACCTTATCCTTACCGAAACAAGTAGAGTAAGAATCAAATACAGAGGAACAACCATCTAAAGCACTGGAATCTATAATCCAAGGAATAGCAGTAGTCAGAATACTTGTGTGAGCAAAATAGGATGAAGTAGAACTTGATGTGGAAGTGGGAGCTATAGTAAATAGAATCAATCCGAGTCATTAGGCGCCTGAGAGCTTGCATCTCCCCCTGAGAAAATCCACTAATATGATCAGAAGGCGCCTGAACTCCAGAACCCAGAATTAGGCAAGGTAGCAACTGTAGACTACGAAACATGAGCCTGGGCCTGAGAATCCATGAAACCACTACCGTGACCACTGCGTCCACCCCTTCGCCCACTAGAGAGGGACGGCCATGTAATTTTCAACAGAAATCCCTGGTATGGCTGATGGTGTGGCAATAATCACACCGGAGTGACTCACGATCAATAGGCCCATTGCTAGCACCAGACTGTGAAAATTTTCAACACTCTCCCGCACGTGCGACCCCCGACTCGCACGTGGAAAGGTCAACAAAGGATCCGGAACACATGGATCACAACAAAACAAAGTGCAACTAAGACACAAGCAAAGGGGAAAAGCCTCCGAAAACCTAGCTTTGATACCATGTTAAAGTTGTAAAGGAAAAGAGAGACGTGGAATGGGAACCCAAAGATTAGGGTAATTCTCTCATAGAATAACTGATTACAACGTGGGATAGTTATGCAACACACTAGACTAATTACACTATGGTCCTAGAGAATGAACTAGTTACACAATAGAGCAACTAATAAACTAATTACAAATAAACTCACAATAATCTAACACTGATCAATACCTTTATCAAACTAAATGAGAAGCTTACTGGAAAACAGGCAAAGAAAATCTTGAAAACAAAGTTCTGTCACTTTGATGCAGTTGCACTGCTCGCTTTTTGATAAAAAACATGATACTAGACTCTGGTTCTGGTAGCTCTTGGGTTCATGTCTCTTCACACCCACATCGTTGTCATTGTGCTCCCTATTTTGCCTGTGTTAGTGAGTCTTTTTGAGTCAGTATTGTCTCTGAATTTGCGAAATTGGGTCACACAATGCATATTCTTATCTGCTTTAGCCGTTAGGGCAATTAGTAATCTACCTATTTTCTAATCATTGTTGCAGGGAATCATTGGCTTCGTCTCTGGTTCTGAAGATCTTGATAGTTCTGGTCTTAGCTCTTCTGCAGCTGTAAGTTTGTGTTTCCTCTGCTCAGTATATTTTTGGTTGTGTGTTCTTTTATGACGTTTGATCAATAGATGCTTAATCTAACGACTATAGGGGAGTTGTAGTTACTTTGAACTCCCTTAAGGTACTATGATGCCCACTTTATGCTTATATAGTTGAGATTGCTGTCCCAGAATAAGCGATGCCAGAATTTCTTGGTTACAATATGGGATAGCATAATGCTACATTTCTTGGCTTTCTTAGATATTGAGAACTGACAGATAGAGATGTTTAGGTTTGTATTAGGCTACACCAACAAGAATCCAGGTTGCTAGTGGGACAAAGATCAATTTAGACTTAAAACAACATCTAGTTTCCTTGTGTAGTGGGTTGAGATAGTTCTCTAGTTGCTGCAAATCTTTGTAGGTGTGCAAATAGGGGCAAAGGCACCAAGGGCCGTCCTTGTGGGGTGCTGATCCTTAATCTTGGAAAGAATTACGGTGCCCTCAAGGTCAGTTAAAGGCAATCTATGTGATATCAGAATGCCACAATGCTTCTGATTCTTGGATATAGATCTGGGTATGGGAATTTAAATTAAATGGCAGGTCTGTATTATGGTTGCACACATCGTGGAAGATCTAGGATCCGAGCTGAGGGCTGATGTTTTACTGTATATTGTCTTGATTTTTTATTTGGTTAAAGCCTCCAATTCAAAACCAATTGGCTATGCGTGGAGAGGCCACCCACTCTTCTACACTAGTTTGGGATTTATTATACACCGATGTGGTACGAGCTCTAACACTTCCCACAAGTGCAACTCCTGACTCACGTGGAGGGGTCTACAAAGGATCTGGAATATATGGATCAAAATTAACTAGGGTGCACTTAGGGCATAAACAAGGAAGGGATCACCTGGTAATGAAATAAAGTCTCTTGCCAGCAGTTACCGGGAAAAAAAAAGAAAAGTCTCTTGCCAGCAACTTCAAAAAGATTGGCTTTGGTACCGTTTAGAGGATCCAACTCAAACTTATTGGTCACGAGTAAAGTCGCTGCCCAAAAACGTATTACGAGTTAACAAAGTGGTAAGTAATGGATGTGGGATAAACTCCAACAGATATGACGAAATTTTGTCATGTTAATTGGTAGCTTCAAAGGTCATTTTGTGTTGGTTCTCTAGAACAGACACACCCTTTAATTTATCATGTGTCGTCAACATTTTCTTGTATTCGTACAAGCTCTTTGTGGTATAAAGTTATCTTAAATATCCTACTTTCACTGTTAGATGGATCTCCCTTTCAATACGTATTCCGTAGTAAACATTAAGTTACATGATTAACAGGTTGGAGTTGCTTACCTGTTAGCTTTTGAGAGTGCCAATAATCTTGACGTTTCTCCCGCAAAAAACATTGAGTATGATCGGTAAGTGTTTATACGAGCATATCTGACTAAATTATTTTCTTCTCAAGTTAACATCACCAAGCTTGGTTTACTTCTTTCCAAGAGTAAGTAGAAAATCGGTGTCACGCTGCTAACTGAGACAAATAAAGTCACTGTCACTATTCTATTTTACGTATGGAATTGTTTTGTAGTAGAGTTTCAGAGTTAATTTATTGTTTGAAGTGAATATCTATGTGATCCATTAGAAGTTGAATGCCTGCAGTGAGAATGAAGAGTGTCATTTTCTTAGTGAGGTCTGATGATGTCAACAGATAGCTTTGGGACATCTCATGGAAAGTTTGGATCCACTTAATCTAGTGCAAGTTGGAAGAACTTTATTAGCATGCAATGCACCTTTTTTATCCCCCCCAAATGAAAAATCAGATACCTTACTCTTCCCCGCAAAAGGGGAACAAGAATAGGGATTTTCACATGTATGTACGTTTGGTTTGTAACTACTGGCCTTTATCCTGGGGCCTCTTCAGCATACTGGATACCTCTGGCCCTGAAGCAAGAATGTGGTGGTTGAACATGTTGCTTTTCTAGTTTTCCCCATTTGTGTCAACTGAGTTTGCTGATACTGAGAATAGGTGTTTGTTTTTGTTGTTTTACTTACTGGAAGAAGGTAGTTTTCTGATAATTTGGTGATTAAACCAGCCTGTTTTGTGCTGCAAACCCCGGAAATCTCACACTTGATTTTTAATTAAGGAAATCACTTGTAGACTCTGGTGATGGAGGGATTGGAAAAAGATTGGGTAGGTGGGAAGAAGTATTGATTTTGGAACGTGAGGTTTTTCTTGACCCGATCAGTTTTTCTCTATTTCCTACTACTAATCTCCTTTTATGGTCTGTCGGTGTGGCTAATAAGATTGACAAAAAAAGGAGGGATTTTGTTTGGGAAGGTAGCAATGAAGGGAGAAAACATCACTTGGTTAGTTATGAATGAGGATGTAGTTTCACTCTCTAAGAGCACATGGGCTCTTAGTTTGTGCTCCATTATTGGAAATAATATTACATTGCTTGGTAAGTGGTTATAGAGTTTCCCAAGGGAATTTAACTCTTTATGTCATGAGGTTTTTTAAAAGTACGTATAGGTTACAGGATAATGGATGGGATTCTCATGTTTGAAGTTAGCATTTTTTGCTGCCTAATATATTTGATAGAACTGTACTTTTTCTAAGTCGTCTTATTTTTGCATGTCTAGGCTGATTGAAAATGAATATTTAGGTCTGAAAAATGGAATACTGGATCAATCAGCTATACTTCTTTCGAGCTATGGTTGTCTGACCTGTATGAACTGTAAGGTAGTATACTGATTCTTGAACGTCTAAATGATTTGTTGTTTCCGCTCTACCATATCCTTTAATCTTGTGCAGCTTTTGATGAGCATGGCCTTTCATATCACCTCAGTTAAACAAATTTGTGGGAAAAAACAGTAGTTTTAAGTTTACTTCACTTTGTTGGCCTTGCTTGTGCAAAAGTTAGGTGGGATGGCAGGTGCGTAATTGATGCTTTCAGTAAGAAATGGTTGAATCACAAGTTAAGTTTCCTTGAACTGTGAAGTACTAAGATAACTTTTTCTTCTTGATACATTGGACACCATAGCCTACAGAGGGGGCATATTATTGCCTGTTGAGGAACAGTTTTGGCCAACTGAGCTCAGCCCCAATGGGTTGAAGTTCTTAGATAATTTCAATATGTCCCGTATAATGTTCATTGCTTCCACATAGCACGAGAATGGTTAATAAAGCAATATTACCAAATGCACCTTAATGAGAACGCTATTCTTATTAGTTTATTAGGTTTCATCTTGTATACAAATTCCAATATGCCTTTACTCACTTGTACTACTATATATACATATATATATATACACACACGGGGCGGTTCCGGGGACCCTTAAAAAAACCCTCCAAATCTTAATCTCATAGTTCCCTATCAAATTTTGATGATCTGAGCCGCTCAATGTGTTCAGAACGTGATTTTAAGGGTGCCCGCGAGAAACTGGCAAAAAAACGAACCGGGAAGGGCTTGATTTGAGCAGTTTTTTTATTGAACTTTATTGAACGGTTCAATAAAGTTCAATAAAAAACTGTTTTAGGATGAAGTCCTTCCCGATCATTTTTTTTTTTTGCTGATTTCCCGCAAACACCCTTAAAATCACGTTCTGATTACATTGAGCGGCTTGGATCATCAAAATTCGATCGGGAACTTGGGGGGTTTTTTTAAGTGTTACCGAAACCGCCCCGATATATATATGATACCATGAGGGGGCAGAAGGAGGGATACAGTGGAAGAACATGGGGTTATCAGAGTAGTTGAGTGTGTCGGTGTAGGTAAGGTGACTGATTTACTTAAAGAAGAGGGGATGGTAGAAGCACAGTACCAGCAATTATAACTAAATAGTACAAGCTGAGTTTAATAGTAAATGAACAGTAGTGTAAAGTGAGTGAATAGTAACTGGTGTAAAGTGAGTGAATAGTAACTGATGAATAGTTACTTCGTGGATGAATAGTACTACGAAAATGAATAGTAAATGCAATTTACTGGTAATTTTAATACAAAAGTATTGAATAGTAAGCTGAACAAGTTCAGACTTACAGTGAATACAGAACTAGAACTTCAATCTTGACTAAGTATGGGCACAATTGCTGGAAACCCAAACTTGTTTACTCTCTCTTACTAGTTATTTGAGAAAACTAACTATGAGGAAACTTGAACTTCTCCTCCCGATCCTTTTATAGAGCAAGGACCTGAGATTTACAAGTGCTGATTGACTCAGCCATGTGACTAAAGTTGGTGACTTTTCTCTTTCGGTGGAGAAATAATGACTAAAGTAGGTGACTGTTTCTGCTTTCGGTGCTGATGGGGCCAAAAACAGAAATGATTGCTGACTGTGGCTGCTTTCGGTGAAAATGGGCCAAAAGCAGAAATGATTATCACTTTTGACTGGCTGACTGTTTACTACATCGGATGCTACTGTCTTCAGGCAAATGGGTCCTGAGCATCTTGAAAAGCCGATCCATATGGATTGGGTGTTGCAGTGACTGATTCTTCAGATGCATTGTCATCTTCTTCTTGACTGGCCTGAGCAATTAATTGTTGAGCTAACAGCAATAGTTGTGAACACTAGGCTTTGGATTTTGAATGTTTGGAAGAACTTGGTGTCGGACTTCCAAGTCTAATAGTGGAAAATGTGGGCGAGCTGGGCAGTGGAAGAACAGCTGCCTTTTTTCGTGTTTCATTTGGCACAATTTGTGCTGGAGTCTTGACTGGGATCTTGACTGGGGTTGGCACCTTTACTGGGAATTCTTCTTTGACTTGTTCAATGACTCGGTGGTGTTTGTACGCATCCCACCATTTGACTAGATACTGGCGCGAGACTGTTTTGTTATTGATGCAGTATCTCCATTTGAAAATCCATAGAACTTTGTATTTGGCCATGAATAACAAAAGAGATGGAAACTGACCAGTGTGACTGTTTACTTTATACAGAGTGGAAAAGTAATTGACTTGATCCATGAGTTCAGGTGGTAAGATATCAGGAATAGCACCATTTTGATTCCACCATCAAAGGAACCAAGATGGAATAACTGACTTGAATTTGTGGTCAAATGAGATAAACCAGGAGTGGGTAAAAGATTCATTTTCATGGAGAATGACTTTGAACCATGAATCAATATAATCATAATAATTATATTGAATGGAGTAGTTGGGGAGGTCTCGGAGCAAAGATGGGTGTCCCCATTCATCTAAACTGACTATGTTGTGGATGTAAAGGGAATGGTAAATGACTTTATTTGGGTTGACTCTATCATAAATAGGTTTTATCACAATTGACTGGTGGTGAAGAAGAATATCTTTGTAAAAGGGAAGGGTTTTATTTGGGTGAGCAGGGACGAAATGCCATCCAGGGGGAAAAAAGGATTTGACTAGTTCGATGGAGTTGAGTAAACAAATTGTGCCAAATGAAACATGAAAAATGGCAGCTGTTCTTCCACTGCCCAGCTCGCCCACATTTTCCACTATTAGACTTGGAAGTCCGACACCAAGTTCTTCCAAACATTCAAAATCCAAAGCCTAGTGTTCACAACTATTGCTGTTAGCTCAACAATTAATTGCTCAGGCCAGTCAAGAAGAAGATGACAATGCATCTGAAGAATCAGTCACTGCAACACCCAATCCATATGGATCGGCTTTTCAAGATGCTCAGGACCCATTTGCCTGAAGACAGTAGCATCCGATGTAGTAAACAGTCAGCCAGTCAAAAGTGATAATCATTTCTGCTTTTGGCCCATTTTCACCGAAAGCAGCCACAGTCAGCAATCATTTCTGTTTTTGGCCCCATCAGCACCGAAAGCAGAAACAGTCACCTACTTTAGTCATTATTTCTCCACCGAAAGAGAAAAGTCACCAACTTTAGTCACATGGCTGAGTCAATCAGCACTTGTAAATCTCAGGTCCTTGCTCTATAAAAGGATCGGGAGGAGAAGTTCAAGTTTCCTCATAGTTAGTTTTCTCAAATAACTAGTAAGAGAGAGTAAACAAGTTTGGGTTTTCAGCAATTGTGCCCATACTTAGTCAAGATTGAAGTTCTAGTTCTGTATTCACTGTAAGTCTGAACTTGTTCAGCTTACTATTCAATACTTTTCTATTAAAATTACCAATAAATTGCATTTACTTTTCAGTTACTATTCATTTTCGTAGTACTATTCATCCACGAAGTTACTATTCATCAGTTACTATTCACTCACTTTACACCAGTTACTATTCACTCACTTTACACTACTGTTCATTTACTATTAAACTCAGCTTGTACTATTTAGTTATAATTGTTGTTACTGTGCTTCTACCGTCCCCTCTTCTTTAAGTAAATCAGTCACCTTACCTACACCGACACACTCAACTACTCTGATAACCCCATGATCTTCCACTGTATCCCTCCTTCCGCCCCCTCATGTCTTCCACTGTATCCCTCCTTTCACCCCCTCATGGTGTGTGTGTGTGTATATATATATATATAGGATCCAGTGAGGGATCCCGCACAGCCTTACCGTGCGGGACTCCCCTTTCCCTAGCGAATTGCGACGATCCGAGCCGAATGTGTTCAGAACGTGATTTTAAGGGTACCCTGAAGAAATCAGTAAAAAATTATCGAGAAGGGCTTGATCCGAGCAGTTTTTTACTGAACCGTTCAATAAAAAACTATTCGGATCAAGCCCTTCCCGATCAATTTTTTTGCTGATTTCTCACGGGTACCCTTAAAATCACGTTCTGATCACTTTGAGCGGCTCGAATTATCGCAATTCGATCGGAAAAGGGGAGTCCCGCACTGTAGGGCTGTGCGGGATCCCTTATGGGAACCGGATTTTATATATATATATATATATATATATATATATAAAATCCTTATGGGGACGGTTCAATGAACACCCTAAAAAAACACCTAAAAAAACACCCTAAATTTCAATCTCACAGTTCTCAATCAAATTTTTATAATCCGAACCGTTCAATGTGTGCAGAATGTGATTTTAAGTGTGTTTGCGAGAAATTACCAAAAAAAATGACCGAAAAAGGCTTGATTTGAGCAATTTTTATTTGCACCGTTCAATAAAAAACTGTTCGAAACTGTTCGGATCAAGCCCTTCCCGGTCATTTTTTTTGCTGATTTCTTACGGGTACCTTTAAAATCACGTTCTGATCACATTGAGCGGCTCGGATCGTCAAAATTTGATCGGGAACTATGAGGTGTTTTTTTAGGTGTTCCCGGAACCGCCCCGTATATATATATATATATATATATATATATATATATATATATATATATATATATATATATATATATATATCCACACAAAATTTAACACAATTTTTGACATAAGATCTCAGCCATTCATTTCAATGGCTGAGATTAGAACACACACTCTCTTCCTTCTCCATCTCCTCACCAAATCCCTCCCTCTCTCCTTCCCCACCACACACCCCACCTTTCTCAGACAACTCTAGCCGGCTCCTGCATCTCCGGCAACTCCATTTCCGGTGATCCCATATCCGGTATGCACGTTTCCTCTGTAGACAACACCAATCTTCCTCCTCCATTCCCCACGACATCCATTCAAACTCCAAAACAATTAAACAAACAAGATCCCAAAGCAGACAAAAGATTTGGCGATGGTGACTATGTTCAGGGCAGATCTGACGACGACGAAACAAGGAAAACTCAAAATAAACTCAAAATAAACTCAAAAAACTCGCCGACAAACACAACAGACACGGACCCGGCGACCAATCTTTTCTGGGTTTTTAATTCTCGAAATCAGTTGAGAATTTCGAACCAAATCAGGGCTTCTCCGATTGCCGCTGATGGTGGCTTTTCTTTTTCCTTTTTCGTTTTTTTTTCCTTCAAAAGCAGGGGGAGTCTAAAGGTCCGGGGAAGAGAGAGAGAGAGAGTAAAGGAGTCGGCTGGAGTTCGGTCTGGGAAAGGTTGGGTGTGTGGTGGGGAAGAAGAGAGGGAGGGATTTGGTGAGGAGATGGAGAAGGAGGAGAGAGTGTATTCTAATCTCAGCCTTTGAAATAAATGGTTGAGATCTTGTGTCAAAAATTGTGTTAAATTTTGTGTGGGTAGAACCGGCCCCTATATATATATATATATATATATATATATATATATATATATATATATATATATATATATATGCATGTGTATAATATGTGTAACTCCTAACAACTTCTATATTGACTTTTCAATCTAGACTTTAGTTCAAATGGTTCGATTTGACCCTTCTTTTTTTAAATTTCTCCTTTGTTGTAAGATATATTTTTTCTGTTGATTAGGTTTCTTCAACTTTAAATTAAGTTTCTTCGTCATGATCTACTTTCCATCTGTAGACCAAAGAACACAAGCTTGTACGTCTGCCAGAATTTCAAAATCTTGAAACAGAGAAGCCAAAAGCATACAGGATACTATTGGCATTTTCAGGCTTGAAGCAAGCTTTAACAAGTAACCCTGGATACAACCGCCGAGTTGCTGAGTGTCAAGAGGCTGCAAGACTTCTGTTGCGGTAAGACCATTTTCCCTCGTCATTTGAGACAAGCGTACACTTGAATTCACATATGCTCTTACAATGGGGTCCCACAAAAACAATTATGCAATTCCTATTTTCTTTTGTTGAAATGGTTTTGTATGAGAGCAAATTTGATTTGCTGCATAAAACGGAGTAGTACTGATGAGTCCTGTTGAAGAATTTGGTACTAAAGAGTCGTGACTCATGGAAGTTTACGAAGAAGTATACAAGAAAAAGGCAAATCGGTAGCCAAGCAAATAAATTTATATGTTGTATGTTAGCTATGATCAAATAAATGTAACGAAAAACTGCAACGTAACAAGTTTACACGACTTTTTATATAGCTTGTTACTTTAATTAACAACCCTTGTATGCACAAGTAATCTAGTACGTAATTGTGAAATTGTAGGAGAAGTTTAAACCTGTCCTTCATAAGATGCATTAATCTGCCTTTTGCCAAACCCAGAATTTTCATTTCTGCTTCTGTTTGTATCACCAGAAAATACTAAAAGTTGGCTTTTCTGGAGTATTGTTTCTGATTATCTGTTGTGCTGAAATTATTATGAATCTGTCTTTTTTGGATGTTGTTCAGTGCCACTGGGAATGAAGCGATAGAGCCTCTGTTATCCAATGGTCTGTTTGTTTTTTACTCATCTTGTTTGCATTCTTAATTTCTTCATTTGTATAATGATCTTTACTTATTTGTGTAATTATCCGTATTTCTTGCATCGATGGACAGTTGAACCAGCAGCATATGAAACTCACAAGGTACTACTTCGTTACCATATTGTGCAGAGTATGACCTCCCTCCCTCCTTCTCTCTCTCTCTCTCTCTCTCTCTCTCTCTCTCTCTCAATTAACTGATTCTTTGTACTTGCTTGCCATAGTTCTTGTACACCTAGGTTTGTGGAATTTTCTGTTTGGCTACCTGAACACTGAATTGACACATTCGCCTATAGTAATGGACATCCTTTATTGATGATATGTCTACAGTTGTAGTGCACGTTTGGGCATGTTTATAGCATGTAGTTTGTCAACCTTCTCCAGATGACAGTCCAAACGGAATGGTACACTTCTGTATCATCTCAGGAGTTCCAGTTGATTTTGGATTTCCTTTAGTTGTCAGACTTGTCAGATTCTTGCAGCTAGATCAGGGATCAGGTCCATGCAGCATGAGATGAGAGGCCATTAATTAACTCATACTTCATACTTGCTTGCCATGTGCTTGACAACTTTTGCGACTAGGTTTGTGAAATTTTCTATTGGCTAACTGAACAAACATTTGTCCATTGAATCATTTCTAAATGGCATCCTTTGTTGATTATGTGTCCATGCTTGTGTGTGTGTGCTTGGGCATGTTTACAGCACGTAATTCAATAATCTTATCCAGGTGATTAATCCAAAAGGAATTGTACAATTGTATATTAGTTCTAGTTATTCCACTGGATTTTGTGTTCACATTAGTTGACATGCTAGTCAGATTCTAGTAATTCGATTAGAGTTCTTTTATCTATCTAGGTACGGGATTAGGCCTGTGAAAGGTGAATTATAACCTATAGTTATGAGCAAGAAGGCAAGTCCAACAACAATGTCAATGACAAAGCCAGTAAATGGATGAGACACGTGGCAATTGTTGACTTGGTGCTGACAACAGGTGTTACAATACGAAAATGTCATCAGCGTGACCCCCGACAGATGATCTGTACAGGTGTTCGATACAAAGAGTGACCAAGTAGAAGTACAGTTGGCACGAGTAGTGTTCAACCGATGGGTAGAGGAAAGAGCTCTTGGCGGAGATGGAGCTTGCCTTCTTAGGCAAGTATGCAAAGTATTGATAGTACTCAGACAGTCACCAAGTGGTAAGGCGTGCACCTTTGAAGAGATCATTATGGGTCACATTAGCCAATCAGAAAGAAGACTTTGAGACAGGCAACAACCTGATTATGAAAAAGTCGCACATAGAGATTTTTAAAAAGATAGCAACGATAACCCATAACTAGAGTCAGCCGATCATTGACCAACCTTGGGTTAAGGCCCACCTTGGCCTATAAGTAGCAGCAACATGCATGGAAGAAATGAATCTGAATTCCAACTCTGTGAGCTTATATACCTCTCTCTCTCTCTCTCTCTCTCTCTCTCTCTCTCTCTCTCTCTCTCGATCGATCGATCGATCGATCGAATTGAATTGATTCCGTTGCTTAGGGATGTCATATTTTGTTGGTAGGGGCCATGTTGTGGTGTGCTTGTTCAGCCTTGGTCTCTAATTGCCCATTCTTGATTAGTATTTTGCACGTATGTGTATGTAGATCTGTATAAATATGTATGACACAGAGTTAAGCGAAATAATTAGCTTTTTGATTTACTGCGCACAATTTATATTTAATAGCTTGGTGTGGTTTTTTTTTTTTTTTTCCCTAGTTATAGTCATTAACTCTAGTTGTCTTTCTGCAGAGCAAATTAGAACCCGCTTTAGCTAGAAGAGCAGAGCATTATTTCTCATTTTTTCCCTAGTTGTAGTCATTAACTCTAGTTGTCTTTCCGCAGAGCAAATTAGAACCCACTTTAGCTAGAAGAGCAGAGCATTATTTCTCGGAAAATGTGCGGGTGGCAAAAGGTACTACTCAGTTAATGGACTCTCATGAATTAATAGTTTGAATCTTTCTTGCATCAGACCTGGTTTTGTGATCTATCGCTTTATTTAGTTGTTACTATTGTGATATTTACTTAGGACTTGATGCATGGGCTTCTGGCAAGTTAGAAGATTTTGGGAAGCTCATCTCAGCTTCTGGCCTTAGTTCCATCCAAAATTATGATTGTGGTATGGCGTGATCCTCTTTTCCTATCTCTCACATCTGTATTCTGTGTGGATGGTGTGTTGTTTGTTGTTTCTTTTGCTTATCTCTTTCCATCGCGTGCGCACGCGCACGAGAGAGAGAGAGAGAGAGAGAGAGAGAGAGAGAGAGAGAGAGATGTCCAGTAAATGAGATCTAGTCCAAAAAGGGCGTTCCAGAGATTTAGGGCCTGTTTGTTTGACCAAATATGAGCATTGGATTGGTTTAAGTGACCACATATCTGGTAATTGCTTGCATTGCTTTTGACCCAGATTAAAGATCCACTAGATGTATAATCCAACAATGTTCGGTGTACAATCCCATGCGGGGTATCGTATTTCCTATCACTATTAACCTGATGGGTTAAAATATCCTACGGGGGTTATATATCCCTTCATATTAGTCCATCATACAAATGGGCCCTAAATAAAAATTACCTTAGAAGAAGGGCAGAAAGTTTCCCCACTTACACATGGATTGTATCCTGGCACCCCTTGCTATAACTAACCTTGAGACATTTTCTGACTTCAACAATTAGCTCCAGGGACTAAAGAATATCAAGAACCAAATCTCCTTTCTTTGTGGAAAGAAATTATCGAAAACATTGTGATAAGTTATGGTTCCATTCAATGGGAATAAACCAATAATCTAAGTAGTGAGATTATAGTTATAGTAACTTCTTGCCGTGAGCCATTTCAAAGTGACTCTCAACCAGTTTCATTGGGTACCAGTCTCAAAAAGGATTGAACTTCTTGTTGCCTCACCGGTCTATAGTAGTTTATGCAAGTTATGGGGAACAAGAAGATTACCTAATTAGGAAATTACTCGGTATTTAGGACTTTACTAGTTTTATATTTTTTTAATAAAAACTTAGAAGACTATCTGTCTTTTCTTATTTCCATCTGTTGGTTATCACTTGAAAGAGCAAGTCCACTCGTTGCTGACAAAATGGCATTGGCAAGGCTATTTTTTGGCTGGCTACAGTGTCATTTTGCCCAAAAAAAGCAGGGTTGATCCACCAGTGTAAAGTCATTTGGCATAATTTTCTCCCTCTGCAACCATCTTTCCCACACTTCGAAGGTGATGTGGCAAGTTCGGTAGGTGCCAAAGTAGATGCTCAATGTGGCATCAAGAATGGCATTGCCAAAATCTGGCTTCAAATTTGGCTTTGAAATTGCCATTCTTGATGCCAAATTTCTGCTTTGGCAAATGTTTTAAAAGTCGCTCGGCGTTAGTCTGGCGGTTAGCCACCTTCGAGCGACTAATCGGCGCATATTAATTAGTAATTGGTGATTAATCGTTAGTCGGACCTAATCGGATAGGCTCCACCAACGATTAATTGGCGATTAATCGCCGATTAATCCCTTGTTTTAGAACACTATTTGGCACTAGGGTGGAACTATGAGACTATTTGAAGGCGCTCAGCTAAAATTAACATCAATAAATGAGTTAAGTTCTACTTTACTATTGATGCGGATGTCATTCCTTCCCCTAGGGTTCATTCGGCACAGACGTACGTAAGGTTCTTCTAGTTCAATCTTCTTCTTTTGATTGTCTTTCAGCAGGATTCCTGCTACTGAATTGTCTTTAAAATTCCGTGACTCGTTCAGGTTGTGAGCCATTGATACAGCTGTATGAGATCCTTGTAAGGGCTCCTGGCGTGTACGGAGCACGGTTCAGCGGTGCTGGATTTCGAGGGTGCTGTATTGCATTCGTAGATGCTGATTCTGCAAATGAAGCTGCATCGTTCGTTAGGAATGAATACCAAAAGCTCCAACCCAAGTTGGCAAGCCAAATCAACAGCAAAAATGCAGTTCTAATATGCGATCCCGGTGATTGTGCTCATGTAATCTGACTGTTGAGTATTTCTGTTTCGAAAAAGAGAAGAAAAAAACTTCGTATTCTTGCACCTCTTATAAAATGCGGTGCAAAATTGTTCGTTGAGTTTGCAGAATTGAATATTCCCAAAGATGTTGCTGCTTAGGTATTGTGTCAATCTAGTGGAATACCAAGTGGATTGTGAGATTGGTCCCCCGAATTAGTCAGTCCATTGGTCCGTGGTTCGGATACCAAGTTGTCAAAAGTATGTGTTAGCATCAAACTGTGGGTGATTGCGCGCATGTAATTTGATTGGTTGAGTACATTCTTGCAACTGTTTATGAAATGCTATGTAAATTGCTCCATTGAATTTATTTAATGATATAATTGAATACCCTGAGACTTTTTTGTTTCCCTTGTGTTGTTTCCCATATAATTGCTCCATTGATTTTGTTCGGATCTTTGAGCTTCCTAATCGATTTTCAGAGCTTTTCACTTTGCTTGAAAGAATTTAGGGTTGGCAGATACTGTGCAAAACCTTTTCGCAAGTATGTGAATAGTAATAGTGGAGTAAAATATATTTTAGTCCTTGTACATTCAAGAAGATATATTGCCTTCTCTCTCTGGACTATATGTTGTGTTTTCCGATGCTTTGGATTATGAAGGAAGGAAACATGGTAATGTGTACGGAAATTGATTTTGGTCTTTAGGCTTGCCTTCTTTGATGCCTTTTCAACTTTAATTTGGGGGCACAGTTTTATAGAAAAACATTCTTTTAGCTCCTCGGTTTCTGGAGGTATAAGGGGTCACTGTTTTAGTGGTATTCTGAGAGTAGTCACTTTGTGCATATATTACTAAAAGTAAAGCCTATCTGCAGTCCTCCTCCATTCATACTCTCAATAATTGGAGACTAAATGAGTTTTGTTATATAGTGACACATTCAAGAGATACACATTCAAGAGATACAGAGAGCATAGGTTTTTTTTGTTTTATCTTAAAGCGGATAGGTTTGAGCGGAGCAGCCCTCTAGGTACGTTTTCCGCCTTTTAGTTGCTTTAGTCTGACATGAGAAACAGACATACGCATAGATCCATAGGTTCATAAATGGGGTTCAAGGATGGTGTCATGTTAGCATTGGTTAACACAACTCCAAGAACTACCAGCTAGCATTAGTGGTAGGTTCTTGTCCTCCTCCGCGGAGGTCAATGTCCGAACTCCACGAGAGGCGGGGTTTGGGGTTTTAAGGCTATAGAGAGCCTCGGAGTCTCCTGTTGACTAACACCCCATTAAAACCCGCCAACTATATAATATTGGGAAAAAAAATATATGCACCACTCCTTGTGAGTCGGTATCGCCACTACTTGTAGGAGGACAGGAAATATTGAGGAAATATTATGTACTCCTTCTCATGTAGGTAGGTAAATTCCCTCCCTTTTAAGAATGGGGAATGCTGCCACCCTGCAAAACGGTGTAAAACGGTCCATCTGGCCGCTCATCTCGGCAATCGACGGCTCAGATCTTAACCGAGCAATGAGCAGTTCAAATTTATATGAGTTATCTGCGCTCAAATTCGTTCCGAGCCATCCATGCCGAAATGAACGACCGGATCAGCTACTCTACACCCGCCCGACAGAGAGCTGCTCGAGAGCATCCCTGGATCCCCCTTCTAGGGCCCAAGTGTGAGCATGAGTCTGGTAGAGAAGAAGTTGTAACAATTAAGACAACTGGAGTTTTCAGGTAGAGAATGGATCCGACCCATGCTCACAATGGAGGGAAATTGCCAACCTACATGAGGAGGAGAACATAACATTTCCAGTCCTCCTACAAACTCCATTTTTCTTAACTTTCGATACCGCGGCTGACGGTTGCTACAAGCAACTGCCCGCAGACCATGTACTTTCTACCAAAGGGTTCGGTTGCTTGGTTTGGTCTTGGTTAGAATGGTTTGGTTGAATTAGGCAGACATTTTGGGTTTCAAATCGATTCAGACAACAGTTGTATGCATATACGTCGACGAATATGTCTCCGATACTTCTACTGAGTAAACCTCAAAAAAATACTCAAGCCATATTTTTATTTGATAATTTTCTATGGCTTTTGAAGATTTCAATAGAATTGATTTAAACATAAGTTCGATCCAAGCTTTTGACGAATTTTTGAATGATTTGAAGATTTTGTAAACATGATATCTCAACTTCAATTGAACCACAGTTCAAAACTAAATGGTACCGAACTGTACTCCAAAGGCTTCGATTGGTTTGGTTCCAGGGGTTGATCTAGTTCTCAAAAATTCTAACGCATAAGCATTGGTTTGGTCCTTGATTCGCGACAAATTGGATCAATCCGATCCATGCTCGCCCACACTGAAAAGAGTCTCCAGCTACAAGGAAAGATAAATTCATGGCGCAATTCCAGCTCCATCATTAGTTTATTAGAAGGCTTGAAGCTACTCTCGGCTCAGACGGTTTGAATGGTTTGTGTGAGAGCTTCACCTTAATCCATTCCTCGCAAAACTGTACACTGAAACAACAATGACATAGCAATTCATAGAGAAAGGAAACATGCTTTCAAAGAGGTGGTGGTGTATACACAAAAAGCCTTACGAATTACAATCCATTCAACATCCAAATATCAGTTTTTGCACAATTTCCAATCGAAAAAGTCTTCACTTGCAGCATTGACATCCATCATAGAAGAAACCGAAACATGGTTCCAGTTCTAAGCATAAAATTGGCGGATAAAGAAAGAAAAAAGAAGTAAAATATGAAACTTGTCACCTAGTAAGATAGTATATGATCAGAAAAATAACAACAAAAGCGGCTACAAGTGAAAACGTTCGCCGGCTGGATTTGGTCTCAAATACCTGCAGAAAATATGCTCATGCTCAGCAGGTGAAGATTTTTTGAACCAATGGAAAAGAGGGAGAGTAGAAAATGGATAACAAAAACTAAAGATAATGGTTAAGGTACCATCTTGAATTTATCCATAGTCCCTGACAGGACTCCCCTTGATGAATCCATCTCATTGCCCTAAATGATAAAAAACAATCCATTCATCATATATCCCAACGGTTCTAACAAATGAAAACTATTGTAGTAACTACATTACAGGATTTGGCTTAATGACTGCAGTATACGCACCATACGGTCCAGCATACGATTGTGACCCTCCACTTCCTCATGTATATCACCTGTCAACTGTCGAAGTATCGGGAATTAGTTCTTGCCTGGAAGTACAATGGATGAAGCTCTGAGTGTCAAAAGATGCACTTTTTCTTTGATAACACCATAAAATCATTCCCTCAAAATGTATGAAGGATGTGACACTGAAGTTGGCTTCAGAATAATATCAAAGATGGTCAACCATTCATTCAATTTACTCTCACTAATATGTGCGCTCCAACTCCCAACAAAATAAAGTTGCATGTGTGCATACAGAGCCATATGCACACATCAAATTTAATCTACTCAGCAAACCTTTTCCCTCAATGCTTAAGTACAACAGCATAGTATAAAGGCAGCTATCACCATACAATAACATTTTTCCAACAAGAAGGAAAAGAAACTAGCACAGGAATACATAACCGCTTCACAGCCACAAAACTTTCGTCATTTATGCCACTGTAAATTTAGTATATTGCCTGTAACCAGAACAAATTGGAGGAATGTGCTTCCATCTGCAACCGAAGCCTATATAGGTCTAAGATTTCGATATCTCCTTATATTATGGAAGTATCAGGAAGCAGTTTTCAGCTCGGTGAGGAGGGGTTTATGAGGTAATTAGCAAGTGAAGTGAAAGAAACCTCGAAATCAGAAGATACAACTTACTCTTTTCAGCATAATGACTCGATCTTGCAATCCATCCATTGCTCTATCATTGTCATGCTCATCAATTTCAGGGGAGGCATAAGAAGACGAGGCCCTGATACCACCCTCCTCAATGCCATCAAAAAGTGCAACTCTATTGTTGCGATGATCCCTGCATCCACAGAAAACAATTGGAAGTGTCAGACGGATGATAAACTGAAATGACGGATGATAAACTGAAATGATGGTAGGTGCAGAATGTGCAGACCAAAAAATTGTGTACTAAAAGTGCAAAAGATGAAGATAGTGCCCTTAATTCAAACATGGTCAGAACAAATAGTCAACAACAACATATCTTTTCAGGTACTCTAGAGTAAGCACACTGCATGTTGCATGATTAACTTATTGAACTAAATTCTCCCACTTGGCAGAAAACAAATGCTACTATTGTGAGCAAGACTCACAAACCTGGAAGACTGAATAAATATGAATCCTCCAACAGACCAACTCCACTTTTAGAGAGGGCAGGAGACACCACTCAAACTCATAGGTGGTGTTTGTAGCAATGAAGAAAGCATGTGACAAACAAAGACTCCAAACGACTCACAAAGGAGCAAGACAAAGTCAAATGAAATGCTTGTTTAATTATTGAATATTGTGATGCCAAAATCAAATTTTCAATCCATATTGGTTGTAAGATATGCTTGGGACAACCTTTTTAATTTGGTGCTGAAATCTGTTGTGCTTTACTTCTGGTGCTGAATTTTGTTCTGGACAGCTTAAAACATAGGGGAGATACTACCCAAAAGTCTCATTTAAATCATCTTTATTAAGGGAAACAAAATGATGACCGGGGTAATTAAGTCATTAGGCTTCCAACCTCATCCTGTAAACCAATCCATTGAGGTACACCCTCCATCCCAATTTGTTTGTCCAATCTTGAAATTCCAACTTATTAAGGAAACAAAACGATTACTTTTGAGTTTTGAAAAGCTAAACTTCCAAGAATACACTTTAATTTTTCGGAGAGATAAAGGGCCCTCAGTTTCTAAATGCTCCATTGGTGGAGCAAAACAAGAAACCATGGAGGTTTCATACATCCGGGGAAAACAGGGGAGGAGAGAGAAAGGGAAAGGGGATTTGCAGGTGAGAGAAGATGGGTTGGGGTTGTTAGTTTGGAGCTGAATGGTGAGGGTAGTGAAGAGGTGGGTCTGGGTGAGAAGAGATTTGGACATAGTAAGCTGTGTTCAAAAGGGCATTGGAGGCCTCATGAATATGCTAAGCTCAAAGATCTTGTTGCCCAGTTTGGTCCCCATAACTGGAACTTGATTGCTGAGAAACTTGATGGAAGATCAGGTAAAAAAAATTCCTAGGGTAGAAACCAAATAGAAGTGTTGGGAACTGTTCGATGTACGCAAGTCTCATATGATGCACATGGAGTACACACGCATCGAACGGTTATCAAAGATCACATTTATGTTTCGAGTCTTTTTTTGTGGAACATGTGTGTGCAAAAACATTTTGGGTTGGGGAAATGTCCCCTTATTCATTTGCTTATAGGCTATAGCGGATCATTCATCATTTCTGGAATCCCCAATATACCCCATTGTACACGCCAAAAATATCTAACATGTCAGGAAATTGATCAAGGGAAGTATTGCTCTCCATCAACTCCCAACTAAACAGACTAGAGAGGATAAATCTCTTAATTTTGGGCAATGACATCTCGACCCATCAAAATATTTACGACTCTTCTCTCGCCAAATGAGCCACATCAAGTACGAGAATCATAATTTTGGGCAATGACATCTCGACCCATCAAAGTATCTACAATTCCTCACTCGCCCAATTACCCACATCAAGCACAATTGCACACGAAATCACTTCAATCGAAATCCACATGTATTTCAAACAGACCAACAATGTCTGTCTAAATTCGACAAGTGATCTGACCCAATAGAGGAAATTACAATAGCATAAAGGCGAAGATCATTGGATCAACTAACCTTCGGGAACCCATGGTTCTCGTGGTTCAAAAAATACCCAGCAGGAGCTTCGCAACCGTTTCGATTCTGTTGAGGGAAAATCCAATAAATCAACCGAAAATTCAGACAGGAAACTACGATCTGAAGAAGAATAATTCCACGCCAAAGTCTAGAACAACACAGTTTAGCAAAGCAACCTGAGTCTTTAGGGTTTTTAAAAATGAACAACAAACTCGAACATTGTGGAAACGGAAATTGAAAGAAGGAAATATCAGATCTGATTAGAAACCGGTCGTGTGCGCGTAAGCTGACAAAATTATTTAGAAAAAAAAAAAAGAAAAAGAAAGATACAAAGGAACCGGTCGTACCTTCGGCCTTTGGAGAGGGAGAAGCTGGAAATATTTGGGCTTCTTCTTCACAGTAGGTAGAGTGTTTGCCTCATCGAATCAAACAAATATATTTTTATAAATGGAGTGTAGTCTGTAGGGGACAAGGGTTCGAATGACATGTTCCTTTCTATGTCTGTTGTTTTACATTATTGTGCGTTGGTTCGGCAAAAATAAAGTAACAAGATGCGTTTGGTAATTTTTTCAGTTTTTATTTTATTTTTTTGTTTTTTGAAAATTAGAAGTAAAACAACAGACATGGAAAGGAACGTGTCATTCGAACCAAACGCAAGTAGCATTTTTTGTGTCTTTATTTAACAAAATTTGTTGGTTATTGTTGGTTTCGTTAGATTTTTTGCTAATATTCATTCCCACGAGAGAAATCGAAAAAGTAAAAAACTATGATCCAAACTCAAAAAATTCTGAATAAAGACAAAAATAGGCCAAATTATTATTATGATGTCTGATCATAATTTTTTTACTTTTTTCTATTTCTCTCATCAGACAAAGAAATAATCCATAAAAGTTAGACGCAAAGCAAACAAATGCAATTTTTTTTTAATAAAGATTAAAAAATAAGCTAAATGTTTTTTTTTTTTGCCAAACTTGGCATGTAATTATGTCATTTTTATTGGCGATTTTTTTTTTTTCCAAACTAGGTGAATTATGGATTTTTTTCATTCTTGCTAATGTGAATAAAAAAATCATACAAGACGGAAAAAAGTACCAAAACAAAAATTTAGGAAGAATGTGCCAATAATTTTTCACGTATGATGGGTGTTTTGACACTTTTGAAAAAAACAAAAATAACAAAATAAAGTTGGGGAGAATGAGGTTGACACAAATTTTTGTCAGATACTACATACTAATTCTATTTAACTAATTACTATAGTTCTTAAAGGGCATACCTTCCATTATACAAGCGTTGCTTCAGATAGAACTTGTTTGTAAGAGGCTTTCATCATGTAAATACTCTCCAACTCCAACTAAATACCGGCAGTCGTAATCTCCTCATCTCTTAAAGCACGTCATCGACCAAAGCTTACCTGACTCGAATTGAGCGTGTAAGCATCGATTTCATCCCAGAAATCATCTCTCCATCTTGTTAGACCGCTTCTCCTTCAGCAACAAGCTTTTATGTTATGCTAGTTTAACTAGCAAGGCAGGCACACATCTTCACATGCCATACACTGAAGTTGCCCTGCCCATCAGACTTATAAACCTGGTACTTGGCGCGCTATAACCACAATCCAACAGTTCGCGAAGATTTAAGCCCCAAATAAGTTTGAAATGTCCGAGTTTGATTCAAGAAATCGTAAAACCATTGGTGATCACATCATCATCATGTGAACGTTGCTCTTTCGGATATGTGATTTAAATGCCAAACAAATGCAAAATATGTGATATTGATGTACTGCAAGGGGAAATCCAAAAAAAAATGTACTGCAAGGCATTAAGCCGAATAAAAAGCATTGGACCACTAGATTTTTGACGCCATGGCTAACCAAAAGACCTTCGACTTCGAAAAGGACTACTCATTGGAGATGTTTATGTGTATTGTTCTTTCTGACCGGAAAGAACAATACTAGAAAATTCAAGAATGATGCGCGTAATTCCCAAGCCACACTGGTTCAAGAAAAGACGTCAAAGTTTAGCTTGTTTGTCTTGAAACTCTCATGCTAAAAATGACAATATCCCACTGAATACTGCACTTTCGGGGTCTGTTTTTAAGAGTAATATTATATCCAGAAGTTGCGCGCACAAAAATTTGGCCAAACTAAATCAGTACTCTCTCTCCTTCATATAAGTACATATACATGAACATTAATCAGAAACTGGCAGAAGGTGAGCATGCTCCAGGGAGAACACTGAATTGGAACCTAGTGCAACCCAACCCGAGACTGCAGCCATGGGGAAAACACACAACCGTGCACCTGCATGTCCTACTAAAAATAAATGCCTTCCAACTCGCACCCATCCTGGCAGGAATGTCTACATTTTAGGCTTCTTTGGCGGGCCCATATCTCCAGGCTCACCCTTCCGCTTTATTCCCAAGAAGTGCTCAACCTGAAAGACCAAACACAAATGATTAAGTGAGTCTGAAACCGATCTGAAAGTAAACGAAGAAATGTACCCAAAACTGCAACATCGTGACCAATGTTCATCAATGATACATGCGAACATATTGATAAGTTTCTTGAGGTCTGGAAACTGGTTCAGAGGTTCTTTCGCCTCCTTATATAAGCCACTTAAATTACTTCATGGAGTTCAACCTCGGCTAAAATTGAGCACCATGATGAAATACTAAATATACATACCTCCACTAGATGCAGATGCAATGGCTTTACTGTACCCGGCATCGGTGGTGGCTAGGTCATAGTTTTCAATATGTGTTCATCATGGGAGGGGAAGTCCCCGCCTATTTCTTAAAATTTTTGGGATCTAGTTTCTATTTCCTCAAAGTCAAATGCAACAGGAGGAAGGTGAAATTTTTCTTAAATATAAATGAGAAAAAGAACAAGATAGTAATAAAATCATCCTCAGAACAATGCTGAAGAACTTGAGAATCATAAAGCTGAGGATCTATATGATAAGGTTACCAGTCTAAAGGTCATGGCATAAACTAAAAGTCTGCAACCTATTCCTATAACAAGTAGGAAGAAGCCAAAACAGACCCAAGTGGAATTAGATGGCAATAATGGCATTAACCAAGAATAATGGCACCTTAAAAAAGAGGCATGCTGTGTCCGACACTTGCCTCACGGGTCATATTATCTTAATTTTTTCAATTGCCAACAGGTCATATTATCTTTCTGTTTCCTAGACCAGACACATAGGGGAAACGTGTGTCATCACTAAAGATATTCGAATTTGAAAAAAAGCGGAGTGTGATCTTATCTTCTTTTTCTCTAGTATAGACAGTAATAATAATTTCCAACTCTTTGGATATGACAACTCTCAGTGTAATGTAACCAAACAAGTAGTCATCATTCGGGTAAATTAAATTGACCTCCCCTGAGGATATTAACAATGACCGAAATTTCCCCTCAGGTCGCTAAAATGACGACCTTCCTGTCAGACTAGTTAACCCAACAGTATTAACCAGAGAATGGTCTTTTACTGATTTACCACTCAACTCATTGATTGACATGATATCTAGGCGAAACAAGAATAACTTGCTTTGCTAATAATGTTATTCTCACACAAATATAACATATAGCAGGCTGCAGGCATGACACAACTAAATTATTAACCTGAGAAAGCAGCGTAGTGTGTAAACCAGGACCAGTAACAAGCACACTTATCGCCATAGTCAAGCAAACACAACACAACACTTCTTCAAAAAACCATATATCTTCCTCAATATGCTTAATCAGTCCACAGTCATACAAGGAAAAAGTACACAAAACAGAAAGCTACACTGACCTTTCTGTCTCCAAGCATGGGCGTCAATCCCCCAGGAAGATCCTTCTCAACAGTCGCAAAACCACTGCTAGGATCACTTGTTTGCCTGCAATCAAGTAGAAAAAGGAAAAGAAAAAGGAGTCAAAAAGCAAATCAACAGATTAGGTGGCAATGAGAAGGATATCTGCAGACAGATGGATGGCAAATATAGCCCTAGTTAAGCTTCATCATTAAGAAGTGCTGGTTCCAGTGACAGAATGACATGAATTTTTCGTTATTGGAAGGTCGGAATGGACAAGTTGTTTTTAATGAACTTCGTCAATATCACCGCAGGAACATGATTAATCTCTGTTGCACTTACCCACTTCTCATTTCTGTCACCCTCTTTTTGATCTGTTATCCCCTCCTCTTTTTGCACCTCATGCGGTGCTCAAGTTATGTCATTATCGACATACAAAAATAGCTGAATTTCCACACACAAAAAAAATTGCCAAACCTAAAATGTAGGAAACGAAGAGGGTGTGCTTGATATTTAAAAGGATATAGGATTGATGATCAGGTATACAGATCCTGAAATTCATTAAGCAGTTGATGATCATGTGCATAACTAGTGGTCTTGCAACAAGTATCAAGTTCCAACAAGTAATAGCATGGGATCTTAAGAGCTCTGGACTATTTATTTCCAGAATTGATAAGAACGATCAATCGATCCTCTTCATCACCTCCACGACTCAACTTTCTAATGCCAGAACCAACTTTAAAAAAAAAAAGTTTGATCTGGTTTTGT
The DNA here is from genome assembly GCA_019656295.1 of Rhododendron mucronatum var. ripense. Taxonomy (NCBI): domain Eukaryota; kingdom Viridiplantae; phylum Streptophyta; class Magnoliopsida; order Ericales; family Ericaceae; genus Rhododendron; species Rhododendron mucronatum. The sequence continues at coordinate 1,560,275 of BPLT01000106.1, forward strand.
TAAGTTGTTTGTAATCACTATTGATAGGGTAGTAACATAGGGCTCACAAACAGTGCTTTTTCTTCTCATCTTTTATTTTTGCAAATAAATACAACCAAGGTTCGAAAAGAAACCATATAATTTCCAAAGTTGGGCAGGACTCAATTATTTACCCAGCAAAAAAGTCCTCAAGAAGAAAACTTCGGAGGTATACAGAAGTTCCAGATGAGATCATCAGACCAAAGGGAGAATGTTGACCAGCAGATCACACTATGAGCCAATGGTAAGACAGATGAATAATCAAATTTTTCTAGATTTTTAGCCAGCATAAAATTGAAGGAATTTCACTCAACAATTGCTGTGAGAGGTAGAAAATACAAAGGCACCCCCGTCCAGCATTTGGACACACAAATAAGCTTTAAGCAAACCATAACGAGGTAAGCAACCCACCATCAACAGAAATAACACTGCACAAGGATGAGGATATTTTTGGCTGATAGAATTATGAGAGCACTAGGATACAAGGAGGAAGCAGTTACAAAACTTAGAAGGTTAGATACCTACATGGAACCGCCATACCAAATTCTTTGATATAGCACCAAAAATGACGCTTAGAATTCTTGCTATCCCTACCAGTGCTACTTTTGACTCATTTAAAATTTCAACACATATCAAGTATCAAAAACCAACAAAAAACAAAGAACTAAATAAAAGTAAACAAAAAGAAAGCATACCCTGGTTTGACATTCCCACTGAGAACAAGATAGGGTGTCTTCAATCGAGCTTGAGCTTCCCTCATCCTCTCCACAGACTCTGATGGTGTATCTGAATTCTTCATTTGCTTTACCTTCAGTTCCTCGTGGTATTCACGTATGCGCTTTTCTTGTTTTGTTTTCCCAGGCCCCTTCCCGTGGAATTTGTGTGAAAGCAAACGGAAGGCTTCCTTTGGAGTCAACTGGAAAACACAAGGAAAGAATCTAAATGAATTATAAGACTCTGCCTGTGATGAACATCTTGTTTTAATTCCTAGAAAGAGCAGTAAAACCAAACTAGCATAGAAATGCCCACAACCAAAATGTGAAACCATAACAGCAAACAGAAAGTAGCCTTTAAGCTGTTTTAAGTCTAGAAGTCTCCATGCTAGCAGTCAACAATTGGTAATGCTTAAGAACTACATATTCTAGCAAAAAGTTTATAACGGATTTAATGAAGCGTCTGATGCTAAAGAGTAGATTTACTATTAAACATTCATTAGACTCTGTACAAATGCCTATGGTAAAGAAACTCTTTAATTTTTAAGGTCACAACCTCTATTCTTCTGTCCCTGGATGGACAAAAGTATTCATGTTGGACACATCCTACTCATGTCAAACACTATGTCTTATATCCATGGCATGCGAAGCAGGGGCATCTCTAGGTGTGGTACCATCACCCTAGGCTGAAGTTGGTTACAGTGTGATTGAGTAGACCTTGGGCTAGAGGTTCAAGGGATTGATTTGTCTCCTCCCACTAGTTGCAGCTTTCCAGACCAGTGGTCGATCTCCCTGCATCATATGATTTTTTACAAGTAGCAGCCTGCTGCCACATTTCACTCTACAACTGACTGTATCAAGACTATTACACTGGAAACGATAATGTTCATCATGTAATGATACTATAACAAACTGACTGTACATTCCAACAAAATCTGTTCGACAAGAATGTCTTCTGAAACTGAACAGATCCGGTGTATATAAACAGCATTTAAAACCTCCAAATTTTACTATTAAAGGCACCTTTCAGAATTTGTATGAGGAGTTTGCACATTCAATTGATAGTTTGAGACTTTCAGACCATGATTAAGAGTGCCCGGACACTACGGAGTTCCAAATTCACATCTAATTGTTCAAAATTCATCTTAGGTAGTTATTCCACTCCTGAGCAATTTAATTACTTTTTCCACTTAAAAAATGCTAGAATTCCCCACGAATAGTTGTTAAACTTCAATTAATGAGATCATGTAGTACCTTTTATCAATGTGTTTCCAATTTAAGACATCGTTTACCATATCTCTTAACTTATCTAGTTGTTGAAATACAAAATCAAACAATCGAGCTATTTCTTTCCAAATTTTGACATTTTCCCACAAAATCTTTTCCAGTAAATGCATGACTTTATTTCAAAAGATACTATGACCATTATATATAGGTTCAACATATAATTTTGAGAGTATTCTATTTTCTTATATTTTAGGTTTTTCTTTAAATATTTCCCAATTTTTTTTTGCTTGCATGGCCTAACTTTTAGTTTCAATGTGAGAAGCGACTAAGCAACTAGTAATGACATAACTAAAGCGAAGTTACAAACAACCAGAGTACAGACCAAACATGGCTGCACATTCCAACTGCAGACCATCTAAGTCTTATAGCTGTAAATAAAGCATTAAAATAGTTGGCTCGACCTTGATCAATTTGCAATTCCCGATCACCAGATAAATGATGTCAAAGGCTTGCAGGCTTTTCAAAACAAGGAATTCAAGAGATGTTGACTATATGATTGACGGCGTTGAACTTACAGTAGAATTTGCTCCCACTACGTACTTACCTGAAGGAAAGATAGGACTGGGCAGGTTCAGGTTGTGGTATGGCTGGAATTGAGAGAGAAGAAAGATTCCAGTTTTGGCAGCTTGAAGCACTATGTAATCATGGATGCTCAACAAATCCCAGAATGCTTCCCTAACCTATGGCCTCAATCAACAACAATTCAACCATTTCGCTATACCTATCACTTGTTCTCAAAACCAGCATTCTTAAGACCAAAGAGTAGGGCTGAAAAGGGGAAAAGCTCTCTGTCCTTGAATCTCCTGTAGCTGGATCCTTTGGAACCACAAGTTTCATAAACCACACGAGTTTACCAATATAAAAAACCAATTGTACATGACAAAGATTTGGCTTGGCATGCTATAGTGGATCCAGGTAGGAGAAAACCCCAGCATTTAGATAACCAAAAATGATTAAAGGGTTTCCATGGACTGAGAACTAGGGCTAAGTGTATGTCGCGATTCAGGCGAGTTTCGTCTCACCTTGGACTCGTGTAAGACCTCATTTCTACTACTTTGGCAGGAGTATCCCTAACTAGCAGGCATCTAAACAAGGTGCTCTACCTAACTGAGCTATGGCCCTTGGTGCTTGTGAGTTGTGACAAATATTCTATTCATTAAGTAGAACAATTCATCCTATTGTGCTCTTCCAAGACCAACCTTCCTAAAATCTCACGCAAGTTCTGCTAAAGGTGGAGCTTTTTAACCATCTATGAACAATGCATTTCTGGCTATAGTAGTTAGTGATATCAAACATGAGAAAATAGAAGAAACGTTCTACTTCAACTTAAAATAAATATGAAAACAAACATATTTTGTAATACCTGTTTTACAGCTATAAATTCGATTGGATTCAAAAAGATCAAAACTTGACAAATTAAGTCAGCAAATAAGTATGGTAGTGAATAAAAGAGACCTAGAAATTTTCACTTTCATGCAATAAGGTGAATGCGAGATGCCCGAGTCCCACGTACCACAAGCACATTAATGTTAAGACATTAAAAATTGGAAGCAATTTCTTTTTGTGAAGATAATACTTACAATTCGTCCAAACTCGTCTAGCCTTTCAATTCGTATCTCTTTTTGTCCATCGTTCTCATATATGCCAACAAGCTTGCTCTTTTTCTTGTCCATATTTCTGCCACCCCATTCAACAGTTTCTTTGAGTGTTCCTCGGTCTTTAAGCAGCTTAAGAGCACCAGATAATCCCTTCCCTACGGCTGTTTCATGAATTGTTTCATCTGGAAGTATCTCCTCTTTGTCGTCATCAGCACCGTGTTCCTCTTTGTCAGTATCTTTTACCTCTGTCCAACCGCCATCCTCATCGTTTGTTTCTTGATCCAGGGCTTTTGGTGCTATATCCTCCTCCATGAAGACATCTTCACCATCTGGCTTATGAGCTTCTGAAAGAGTACAAGTGACACTGTAAATTGTTTAATTAAGGAACTGCCATCTATATGAAATACAATATAAGTCTGAAAACACGAACATATGTTACTCTGAGGACTGCATATGGATTCATCAACAAAGAATATGGCATTTTACATGCAGGACAATAAGAAAGCAGAGCAATGTAGAGCTACTTTGTTTAGCTACTTAAGAAAATGTGAAAACGTGATGAAAAACATTTAGAAGTTGCCAATAGAAAAAACATATTCCTAATTTAATTGCCAGATAGTGTAAATCGTCATAGAATGGTATCACTTCAGGGCTACTTCCGAATATCTTTTACAAATTTACACCTATTTTTGCCTAGATGCAAAATATGCCTATCATATGCATACAATATATCTAAGAGCAATACAGTATAGCTAGAAGGGAAAAGTAAAGACTTAAATCCAATTTCATTTTACCTACTTTTGAGTCGATAACTTGATAAATAGCACTTGACAGGATACCTGACATATTTGTCATTGTAACCTCTAACAAGCACTTCTAATATTTCTGCTTTGCATTCACTTGGTTCAGGGCACAAAAAGAATACCTTCATCAAGTTGAAGACCCCACACAAACTCTTCCATCTCCGTGAAGACAACCTTGTTTTCTTGCGTCTCCCCAGAAGTGGCGTTTTGGTCGTCTGCAGTTGAATGGCTAGCAGTTGAAGCAGCCAGGAGCGCAATGGCCTGAGGACCAGACGCTGCCACCTCACCTTGCTTCTTGAGAGCTAATTTTCTAGCTCTTTCTAATGATTTATGGAGATCATCATCATCCCCAAATACTGGAGTATCATCATCTTCCTCTGTTTCGACAGCGCGAGTTTGCTGCAGTCTCAGCGCTTTGGATGCCTCGTCAGCTTTAGCATATGCGGCTTGATAAGCATTGCTTCTCATTTCAGCCTCCAATCTCTCTTGCTCCTCTTTAACGGCCTTCCTCCGCCCATCATTCCGTGAACCAAGATCCCCAACTCCCAATCCAGCAGACACAGCTTCCGCTTCAAGGGCATCTAGGTCTATCTTCTCCTTTTTCCTCAACGATTTCTTTTTCTTGGGCTTTTTAAACTGAACCATTTCTTCATGAGTGTAATAATCTGATGATGTGATTTTATCAGAAGTACTTAGGTCTTCAAAATGGATGTTTGCTGAAACACCATGTATCCTTTTTCGGAGCTGGCAAAGAACATGCACTTCCAGTAAGATTACAATAAATATGCGTCTCAATAGCATTTTCTTAACATAGCATCAACAAAGAATAAATACCTCCTCTAGTTTCTTCTCTGCATCACCAGTGAAACGTCCACTTGCATCCAGAGTTACCCCCTGCAAAAGTAAGAAAGCGCTAACTACAAAAGAGCTATGAAAACTGAAGACCTACAATTCCTACAAACAGTAATACTCAAACCTAACCTCATCTACAATAGGATCATCGTACTGTGGGAGTATTTTCCTTTCAGAACCCGGCTCATCGCTGAACCTAAAATTTACACAATGAACAAAAGGGTAGTTAATCATCTGAAATAAATATAGACACAAACTAGACAGCAATGTCTTTCTTACTTGTCAACATAAATTCCCGTTTTCTTCTTTGCAGCCTTGTATGCCTCATCTCTTTGCTTTTGCTCCCCAATTTCCACATTTTCAAGCATGTCCATCTCTATTATACAGAATGTCACATCAACTTCAGCATATCTGGACCAAAAAATACTATAGCAGAAAGGTGGGATGCAGGAGAAAGGGCATAAATGAACAAAAAAAGCTATACCTTCATTGATGTCACCATCAGCGAGTATGCTCTGATCTTTGAGTGTCAACACAACTGCACCACCTTCAATTACTTTGTCAAGACCATGAAGAACTTTAACCCCAGCTAAGTCTCCTGCAAATGGTTATGCAAAACAAAATTGAACACGTTGGAGTTAAACGATGAAATTGAAGCCTTGGCAATAACCAATGACCATAAGGTTTTAAACTGCCAATAACCAACAAAAACAAAATTCATCAATCTGGAACTTATTTCCATTAAGGTTTTAGACTGCCATACCGTCAAGGGGTTCCTTTCTACTAATTTCAGAACTGAAGGAATGTGTTCAGTTTGCACCAGCAACTTGTGCTCATGTACCATATAACAACAATAGACTGACCCAACTTTCAACTGACATCCACGCAAAATTGTAGGTTCTGATGAACTTTAAATAATAACATAGCTCCTAATAATTGAGAGAGAAAGGAACCATACGGGCAGTATGCTGGGCTACCCCCTCATCTTCGAGTTCTCCCTGATTGATATTGTCCTGCAAACAATTATACGTAACATCAACAGTTTGTTCACTCCAAAAAAGAAGAAAGGAATCACCAAAGAAACAAACTTACCTGCTCCTCAAAAATCTTTGAAAGCTGCAAGGCCTTCTCCTTCTCATAACTTTTTTTCTCCTCAATTTTGCGGCTCCTATTAACCCATGCGAGCACTTCAGAAGCTCCTTCAGATTTTTTCTGCAGTCTTTCCTCCTTCATCCTAAGGGAAAATAAAAGAGCAGAAAATTCATAAAGGAAATCTCCTTGACCAAAAAATTTCAACAAAGATGTGAGAATCGTAAAGTGCCTAAGCACAAAAGCACATCTGTTTTTTGTAACAAAAGCTCAACAGATTATTTCATGCTAGCATTTCCCTACTTGAAGACAATGCCAATTGCTAAACTGATTATGAGTATATGCAAAGCTAGCTTGTTTTGGTTTGTAATATGTTCAATTGCAGCACAAAAGGCAAAAATATACAGGACAACTCAGAACATTCTTTCAATGTCTCTCACTACTATCTTCAATTAGAATTGCTTTTGGGTTCAGAATTTCCAATATATTTGGGAGCCTTGATCACAAAAAGCCAATGAATTACATTGAACGTAAGAAGCAACTAAAATCAGCAAGAAATACAAGCAGCTATATGAAGCCCACTAAGAGTGCGCATCAACGGGACCTGAATCTTATTTACTAATGATGTAAGAAGTAATAATGAAAATGATGTTTGCAGGGATTAATTATGCAAGTGCCACTTAGTGTGATTTGGAAAAAAAGGTAGAATTTTTTTATCGATTTTAATGCAAAATTATGAAAAATGATGCCTTTGTTCAACACTTAAGAGGATAAAATGTGATTTAATAAAGTTAAGGGGAAGGGAATGCATTTAATTTAGGTGCATGTAGGCATGTAGCCTACCTTTGTCATTTTACATATATGCAAGATATGCCTACATATATGCATAAACTATCTTGTACATGATAGAATGTTAATCGCAATGTTGGAAACATACGCTTACATAAGTACTTTGTCAAAGTTTTATGGCCTTAAAGACTTCTGGTACCCACATGTACCATTTGATTCAGCAAGTACATGCTAGTTTTTTTTCGGTGAAAACTACTGGTTTCTTGCCAATCAAAAAAAAAACTACTGGTTTCTTCAGCTTTGGGGGTGGAAATGCATGTGTACGAGTAATTATTATGTTTATGACTTTATAGTTCATACTAAGTACTTTTTATGGCAAATACGTTCGCCCCCATAATGTGAAATTGTTTTTCCGTCCTTGATTACACACCATACAAGTACTTTTAGAAATGCATGACATGACAAGCTGGGAATGCACTACAGCTTTTTATATTTTAGTAAATTGATTATACGCAAGGACGGAGCTAGGATTTACATAAATGGGAGGCCGAAACTTAGAACTTGGAATATCACATATATGGTTGTTGAATTTTTAAGTTTTCATTAAAAATAGTTTGAAATTCAAGCATGCAATCTAAGGAACAATATTTTACAAGAACCCATAGCCTATTCCTATTCATACATGGCAAAATATACATGCACACCGCACACATAAAAGGAAGTAACTTTTTCCACTTCGTTGCTACTTTTTATTTTATTTTTTTTAAGGCTGAGGAGGCCAATATAGTACATTATGCATATTTACTGTGTGTTTTATACTATAGTATAAGGTGATTTTAGCAACGTTGGGGGTGGCCCAGGGCCCCAAGCCTCTCCACCCTTACCTTTACCTCAAAGGGCATGAAAGAGCAGCGTAACACTACCTCACTACCTAAAACTAAAAAGATATACACTCCATTCGTTAATATCAACCTGTTTTCGCATTACACTTGTGTTGTAATATCCGTGATGTAAGTGTATCTATATTATGGGTCTCTTGATAGTTGATACACATAAGGGCACAAGTTCTGCTCTGGTGACTATAAAGAGAATCATCACATATGTTCTTTTTGGAAGGTTCAACAAGTGTAGCCGAAGAGTACATGAAGTATCGGTGAATTGTTTGACATAATGATCTTGATGTTTAGGTTAAGACATTGTGATTTAGGAGTACCCAAAGTGTGTGTGTACGCCAACATGTGCGATGTGTCATACCTCTTCCATACAAATACTTGTGTTTCTTACACGGAGAATCTCCTTTTCTCTGCACTATACTTGCGTTCGGTTCCCATCATAAACAGTCGGTATAAAGACATTACGATTCTCCAATGGTGATAATAAGCAATTTGAAGCATGTAAATACAACTAAGAGCTCTTGCTTTCGGATATCCAAGAAAACAAACAAATCTCAAGTCAAACATCAAAGTCTAATACAGAACAATACCACAAAGGTCAATCAAGGAATTAGAAAGTAGAGAAAATAACAAACAGCATATGACACCAAAAATATATTGCATATAGGAAGCATAACTTACTTTGAAATGCGATCTTCAACCTCCGAAGCTGATAGGTGTGATCCACCCAATTGGCCAGCAGCACTCTGTTGATACTTAGTGGACCTGGTTTCATCCTCGTCATAACGAGAACTCTTCCTCTGATTAGTTACATCCCCATTCTGACCACCTTCACGGTCCAATTTCAACACATCATCTTTTCCTCCATCCTTACCCCTGTCATGACCCTCTTGGTTTTTCCGACCAGCTTTATTATCTCTTTCTCTAGACCTCTCCTTATCTTGATCCAACTCCCTCTCCTTCTCCCTCCTCCCCTTTCCCTTCTCTCGATCAACCATATCCCTATCCCTATCCTTGTCAATTTCGCTTTCCCTATCACCACCTTTCCGTTCCCTGTCCCTGTCCCTGTATTTTGCCGCATCTCTCTCCTTTTCCCTCCCTTTCTCCCTTTCCCTGCTCTTCTCTTTCACCCTCTCCTTATCCTTCTCCGCCTCCCTATCCCTATCTCTATCCCGTTCCTTCCCTCGATCCTTACGGTCTTTATCTCTCTCGCTCTTCTTATCCTTGTACTTCTCCAAATCATAATCTCTCTCACTCCTCTTATCTTTCGTAGTACTCCTATCCTTTTCGCGATCATTGCCTTCCCTCTCCCGGTCCTTCGACCGTTCCCGGTCCTTACTTCTATGATCTTTGTCTTCCCTTATTCGGCTGCTCTTACTACTTCGATGCTTACTCCTGTGATCCTTCTCTTCCGAATCATCGTGTTTTCCTTCCCATCTCTCTCGCCCCGCCGGAGAATCGTCTCGGTCCCTACTGTCGATACTTCTCGAACGCCTCGATTCTGACAATTCTGTGACCATTGTAATTGCAATAAAAATCACCTACAATTGCCTAATCTGTAGATAAACCCTAGGTTCCAGGTACCTGCCAACGGGAGAAACACAAAAACTCAATTTACCCGACACAAATAGGAAAACCTAGGAAGGGCAGAACCCTAGAGAGAGAGAGAGAGAGAGAGAGAGAGAGAGAGAGAGGTACCAGTTCTTACTGTCGCCGGAGCTTTGTTCGATTCAAGATAGATTTCGAGGTCGTTCGTGTTTAGGGCTGGGGAGCCACAAATACTCCTTGACGCGATTTTAAAATTTTGAATAAACAAAGCCCTAGCATTTGATCTTTCGTTTTAGACCTTGTTCGAATAGGAATTTGGACTTTGTTGGTTTTATCGGAAAAGTAAAAACAGTGAGACGAGAGAACATCTCCAGTTTTGATTCAAAATTTTATCTAAATTTGGGTAAAAATCACTTTGAGTCACGCTCATTTCAATAGCAAAATAAGTTTTTACCCAAATATATTATTTTTTAAAATATTCAATTTCAATAATGTAAATAATAAAAGAGAACAAATTTGATTTGAGATAGAGTCTAAAGTGATTGACTACTGTGAAGAAAAAGAAAAAGAAGAACTCGGCCCACTTCGATAATCACTGTCAACCACCCAAACACTCTATCACTTACCACCACCTACAAAATTTTGATCCATATATCCTTCTTTCTTTTCCATCTATAAGAACTCGCTCTAGCGGCAACGGCTTTGTGAGTGAGAGAGAGAGAGAGTAGCAGGTATCTAAATTTGGAAAAATTGACGCCATGCTCTCAGAATGACATGAAATGAGCCGTTGAAAAGAGAAAAAAAATCGTTAGAATATTGGGAAAAAAATGAGAAAAGACTTAGGTTGACTCAAATTTGGAAAAAGAAATTAGTAAAACCCAAAATTGACAAGTGTTGGGTCAAAAATTGGAAAGGATTTTTTTTGGATTTTGCCCAAATTTTAAATTTAAATCTTGAAATAGGTCAATATTAGAGATGCTCTAAAACTAACAAAAGTAAAAAAGAAAAAATTAAATAAGGACAAAATCATAAAAAATAGAAAAAGTGAAAAAAGTGTTGGAATTGGGTTTTTTTTTTTTTTTTTTTTCCAAACCAATTTACATGCACCCAACTAATATCTTCTAATCTCAAAAAAAAACTAATATCTTCTTCTGGTCCGGTCAAACACAGATTATTCCGGTCAAACACAGATTATTCACAAACGAATCCAGTCAATTATATAGATTATAGAGAGTAAACCTAAAAAATCTCAACCACCAATTTGTAATCCTATAGAACAGAAATATGATTATGAGAGCCTTAGAGATAAAATTTAATTATGTCTCTTTAGAAATAATATGATCAAAATAGTAAGATCTTCACACCCATTCAAACAGATTAAAAATTGGACCACTTAATTTTTTAACCATATTTTTTAATATATAAATGGTTTCAAAAAATTAGTGCTCAAATTTTCATTCCGTTTGAATTGATCAAAAATCTTGTTATTCTTATCATATCATTCTAAAGGGTCGTAATTCATTTTTATCTCTAGAACTCTCATAATCATATTTATGCTTCATAGGGTCCTAAATAAAGAATATATACTTAATATGAGAGCCCTAAAGATAAAAATGAATTATGACCTTTTAGAATAATATGATAAGAATAACAAGATCTTTGCACCGATTCAAACGGAGTGAAAATTTGAGCACTAATTTTTTGAGATCGTTTATATATAAAAAATATGGTTAAAAAATTAAGTGGTCCAATTTTTAATCTATTTGAATGGGTGTGAAGATCTTACTATTCTGATCATATTATTCTAAAGAGACATAATCAAATTTTGTCTCTAAAGCTCTCATAATCACGTTTCTGTTCCACAGGATTCCAAATTAGTGGTTGAGATGTTTTATTTAACCAAACCGGCAACGTTTTGGCCACACCCGTGTGGGTAGAGGTTTTGGCCACACCCGTGTGGGCAGGGGCTCCTATGCCGCTGGCGCAGCAGAGGCCCCGGGTCCCAAAAAATTATGACATGCAGCTTTGAGTTATAATTTCTTGTTTTCTCATTTTATAAAATGTAGTACTAGGGTACACATGGTCTGAATTAGAATGGTTGTTTGGAAACTTAGTACTCCATCTGTTTGGATTTAATAGTCCATCGTTCAATTTTAACAGAATAAAAAATTATTTATATATTTAAATTAGTAATGAATTTTATATCTAATATGGATCTTGTTTTATATATCTCGATTAGTTTTATAAGATAATAATTTTCAAATTACATAAAATATTATAAATTAAAAAATATAATTAATTGAAAAGTGGCACAAACTCCTAAAAAGAACTATTAAATCCCGGACGGAGGGAGTAGGCCCTGTTCCACTTTCCCTTCTTAAAAAAATAAGTCCTTATTTTTAATTTTCAAACTCAAATATAATGAAAATAAAAGCAATTTTTTTAATTTATTTTTGCATCGTATAAAAGATCTCAATGAGATCTATGAAACAAGATCCATATTACTAGAATAATTATTCTGCGTAAACACATGATTTTTAAGCTTGAAACTACCTTATTAAAAAATAAGTACTTAAAATGGAAACCGAAACGAGGCCTAAATGGACAATTCCAGTTGATTTTAGAAAATTGAGAATGAAAACCGATTTTGGTTTGGTTCCGATATTACATGATTAGCATCGGAACACTTCTTCACAAGAACATGAACGTGCAAAATATATAATTCAGTAATTTAGAGCATAAAACAACTCATATAGAATATCTATAGGAATTTCAGTAATATCCAAAATTTCACATGGCCCGTAAAAATACTTCGCAATTTAACATCCCTAAAGGAACTCCTAAAATATAACGAGAACAACTCATGAAGTAGTTAAACGGTGCAATTCGGTTCTAACCATAGTTTTAAAGTGGAAAACATATAACTTGTCAAAAATTATCGATTCTTTAGTTTTTAGAACCATAAACGACAATTCAAACCAGATCAAACAACTTTAGAGAATATATCAATTTCTTGAATACCCTATTACCTATCCAAATCATTTTATCGGAGTCACTAGACATCTGCCTATCTATCATGAAAGGGAGATGTCAAACAATATTTGTTATTTGAAAAGTACCAATATTTGTTATTTAAAAAAAAATACCAATATTTGTTATTGTGTCAACTTTTGTTATTTCTACATCGTCTAACAAAATCACCAAACATAACGGTAAAATACCAATTTATCTAGTGAAAGGGTCATTCATTCGGAGTGCAGCCCAAAATCCGCCCAACCAATTGGGCTTTAGTCGGGTGAACCCATCTTGCAAAGCCGGCTACCTAGCCCGAATATTGTATGGCCTGGACTTGGGCTTATGGATTGAACCTTGCCCGCAAGCTCCACCCATATACCCAATCTGATAACCGTAATTTATCCCGCTTTCTAGCCAGCGAAGTAGTAAGTGATAAAAATATGCTCGCTTTTCCTTCCATATTTTTAATAATATACATTGAGAGATATAGATGATTGAAAATGATACGCAGAACCGTAGTGGACATTTAAAAAAGGATTCAGGGGGCCTGTGGTAACCCAACAAACCACAGGGTTGTAGTGCCCTAAAACAATGTCAATTTGGGGCTACAAGGGATAGGGGAAAAATAGGCTGCAATGCTTGGTTTGGGGGAAAGCCAAGACTCTAGGGCTGAGAGATATAGATGATTGAAAATGATACGCAGAACCATAGTGGACACTTAAAAAAAGATTTGGGGGTCCTGTGGTGACCCAACGTACCACAAGGTTGTAGCGCCCCAAAACGATACCTCAAAACTTTATCGTTTTGGGGCTGCAAAGGGTAGGGAAAAAAGGTTGCAATGCTTGATTTGGAGGAAAGCGAAGACTCTAGGGCTCTCGTTAATTAGTTTTAAGAAAGTTGTGAAACCAAATACCTCTCAAGAGTAACTAACGAGATCTTATTTCTCTGATCATTTTATCCTAAAATGATCAGAGAAATAATATTTTCGAATCGGTTTAAATGAATTAAAATTTGGAGCACTTAATTTTTTAACCATATTTTATAATGGGGAGAGATCAAGGGACAAAATATTTGTAAAAACAATAGACGTCAAATCCTAACCATTAAAATGGATAGCTGAGATTAAATGAAAAGGCACAGTCTCTCTTTTCCCCATGCAACTCACATGCCTTACCACCACCCCCCCACCAATAACTTTTGTCGTACAAATTTAATTTTTATAAATTTTATATTTCTAAAATCTACTTGAAAAAAATCTACAAAATGAGATCCATAATGGATGTAAAATTATGTAAAACTATTTTTTTTAATTTTTCCATGTGACAATTTTTTTGGAATTGTGTAGGGGAATTTGTTGGAAAATTTATTTATTTTATATCTTCTCAATATTCCTATTTTTTTCATAAGAATAATGAAAAGGTAATAGAAAAGAGAAAACAATATAAGCTTCTATTTTAAAAAATACAAACCAAGAAAAAAAACATCCTAAAGAAGTGAAAATTACTTCAAATCCTGAGGGAATTAGAAATCGCAAGAAAATTAAGGATTCAACATTCACAAACAAACGTGGAATTGGACAATAGTCAATAGAACACATTAAGGTTTTATTAATTTTTGAACCAAAAGTTAGAAAGATTAAACGGGAACGGGGGAAAAAACGGTATCATAACCAAAAATCTACATCTCAACTATGTTGGTACCTAGGCTAAGGACAATTATTTGTCCCCTGCTGCCACATAAGGAGAAGAGTTGGCGAGGAGCCAATCCCAGCAAACCAGGCCTAATGTTTACTGAAATATTATTACAATAGCAACAAAGACATCACTGAAACAGAAACATCACAGAAGGGGATGGTAATGAAACCACCATAACACCACACCCACATGTACTAGGCATCTTGATCGAATGACTCGAGCAACATCATCATCAACAACATATTATAGGAAATGAACCACAAAGCAACAAATGCAGATATTCTTCATTTGTTAGAATAAATGATATACAAAATAATATCGCGATCAAATCGTGATCTTGAGATTGTGATTTGATTGTAATTGGATGATTTTATTTCATAGTTAATCGGTATGATTTTCTTTCCATAGTTAGATTTTCGCCTCTTGTATAAATAGAGGTCTCATTGTATGGTTTTAATAATCGAATTCAATATTTCTTCTCTCATATTTAACATGGTATCAGAGCTATAAGATCTAGGCTCTGTGGATATTCGCTCCTGGCGGGCGGCCTAAGTCTCATTGCCGTCCGCCGGGCACTTAGTTAATTTGTCAATCTCTTCCATGCTTTCCGGTTGCTTTCACCCACCAGATTGTCTCTTCATCACCAGTGCGCCTCTTCACAACCAGCACTCGTGGCTTTTCAACTCATGGCTTCTTCGTTTCTTTTCTTTCAAACTTAAGTTGGTAGACCTACTTGGGTTTGGCTTGGCTTGGCTTGGCGTGGCGGCTTCTGATTTCTTTTTTCTTGGATGGTCCTAGTTTCTCTTAGCTTTTTCAAACTCAAGTTGATAGATCTACTTGAGTTTGAGGGGGGATGTTAGAATAAATGATATACAAAATAATATCGCGATCAAATCGTGATCTTGAGATTGTGATTTGATTGTAATTAGGATGATTTTATTTCATAGTTAATCGGTATGATTTTCTTTCCATAGTTGGATTTTCGCCTTTTGTATAAATAGAGGTCTCATTGTATGGTTTTAATAATCGAATTCAATATTTCTTCTCTCATATTTAACAAATACAATGATAGTTTTGGTTGATACATAATAGCAAAGTTTGCATTAGTAGACACAATAGCAAATATTCACACCAAATTTCAATCCTCCGCCTAATTTCAGTTCTAACTAGACTAAAATTTTGCATTAGTATCAATAAGCAAACCATTATACTGGCCTTTCCTTTGACTGGCATGCTTTAACATTTTGCAATAGCATACTTCAAACTCTATAACTTGCTACCATGAACACAACCATAATCCAAGTAGCTAGTATCATCATCATCATCATCACCTGCTGCAAGTATCCAAAAGCTTCCAAATTGTATCTCTGTGAAAAGCTTCCGTCAATTTCTTAACTGCTTTGGGTATGTGTCGATTTAACTCCATTCTCATTCTCATTCTCATTCTCATTCTCTTAGATAGAGTCACTAATGGGTGATTGTGAGCATCGGTGAAAATTGTTACTTTCCATTTGCTACTCCATTTGTCATACTTAACAGTTGAACAACTTTTAGCTCTTTTCTTCGGTATCCCTTTCCCATCTTCCCCTGTCTCATTAGTCTCCTCCACGACACCATCGTTCTCAATCTTCGCAACATACTTCCTTACTTTTGCACTTCCTTACTTTTGCACAAACAAATAGCATACTAGTCACTTCATTCGACCGGTTACTTCCTTTGCATGAAGTCCGAGTACGAATCCAAAAACCATTTTGTATACCATAATCTTCATAATATTTTTGTGCTTCTTCAATTGTCTCAAAAGACATCCCACTCGAGGGTGCTTTTAACCCTTCATCTACTTCGAAATCATTTAAATCATTTAATTTAAAAGGTTCTTCCATTGCTCACCCTTCACAAGGAGCAAACACTTATAGTGCCAATAAATTATTGCTTTCAACGTAATCCAAACAAACTTTTTTAATGTAATCCTAATAAACTCCACCATATGTCAATATTATTGCTTATGTGCAATGATGGGAACAACAACAAAAATTGGCATATAAAAGCGCACTACAATCCAACCAGGAGATCCCAATTGACAATGACCCAAAATATAATGCCTAGGTAGTTCAAAGCACTGAAAACATCAACCACATAATTGGAATAAAATAAGACCAAATAAAAAACAACAGTAGAGCAAATGCAAATTTCTAATCCTTGGAATTAATGGTTGTGGACCAGAGAACATATCCTGTGAATCTTTTTGAATCCACTTCAAGTGAATGGCGGTGGAGTACTTATACTAGGACTGCATATGTGTCCCATTCAAGATAGTCCAATGCTTTTTCTTTTATTGTTTTAATTTTCGAAATTAACCCGCAAAAGCAATTGTCTCATTAAACAGAGGGAGTTTATAATATCATCAGAATTGTACTAAATTCATACATGATCAAGCAAGACAACCTATCAAGAAAAAAAAAAATTCCCAGAAAATCCCTTGCACTCGACAATTAGAATATGTACGCACGTGCATGTCGGCCAAGAATCGTGTTAGAGACAACTTCGAAAAGATGTTAGAGACAACTCCGAAAAGATGTCGGCCGGGAATCGTTTTCGTTTGGTTAAATTATTATTATTATTTTTTTTTCCGGCCACTGCATCCTTCAATTTGAAACAAGAAATCCCAAGAATTACATCACCAAGAATTCGAAAATAAGAAATTACCTTAATCTTTCAGTCAATGAATGATTCTTAGTGTCGATAATATTTAGAGGTATTCACAGGAAAAGCTATCGTCGCCGGAGCTGTCTCACTAGAATTTGGGCTTGGATTGGGGTTTTGAGAGAGGGGTGAGATAGAGATACAGTTGCCAGAAATATAGAGCACTCAGGTGGATTTCATTCGTCGCCGGAGGTCGGAACGTTAGCAGTAGATGCTCGTCGACAGTGGGAGTTTTTGTGTGAAGGAGCATGAGGAAGTAACGTTGATAGCGAGAGATAGGACAAAGAACTTCAAAGAGAGAGAGAACACGTGAGTTGGATGGGAAAGAGAGAGAATGTGCCTTTTCATTTTTAATCTCATCTGTCCATTTTAATGGCTAGGATTTAGTGTCTATTGTTTTGGCAAATGTTTTGTCCTTGATCCCTCCCCATTTTTAATATATTAATTGTCTAAAGATGGTTGAAAAATTAAATGTTCTAATTTTCAATCCGTTTGAACCGGTGTGAAAATCTTATTCTCTGATCATTTTATCCTAAAGAGTCATAATTAATTTTTGTCTTTAGGACTCTCGTTAATTAGCTCTAAGAGATATTTGGTTCTACGACTTTCTTAGGGCTAATTAACGAGAGCTTTAGAGTCAAAATTTAATTATGACCCTTTAAGATAAAATGATGAGAAAAATAAGATTTTTGCATCAATTTAAAAGAATTAAAATTTGAAGCATTTTTAATTTTTTTGCCTGGCTTTCCCCAAACCAAGCATTGCAGCCTTGTTTTCCCACCCATTGCTGCCCCCAAACGGCACAGTTTTGGGGCACTACTACCCTCTGGTTAGTTGGGTCACCACAGGCCCCCCGAATCCCTTAAAAAGAAACGAAGAGATTAGTAAATACGCATGTTTTTCTTTGCGAGGATATTTTATTTTCGAAAGAGTATTTTATTTTATTGTCTCACACTCGTATTAGAAGGTTAAAGGGAAAATAGTTTGTGTCAAATTAAACAATTTGTAAAGGGAATATTGCAAATGAGATTAGTTGAGGTGCGTATAAGTTGACTCAGATATCTTATTATTGTTGGGAACATGTTTGAAGGATCGAGTTCCACATAGGCTAAATAGAAAAACGATCGTACCTTAATTACAATTGGATGACTCACCACTTATAAGACTTGGCCTTTTAAATAAATATGGATCTTTAATGTAAGGGTTCTTTCCGACTGGTCCTATGTGGATGGATTATGCCTCATCAGGTCCTTGCGCACAATTACTTTCCCACTAGGTCCTATCCCCCACGATCGCGGCTCCTCTTCTCTCTTTCCCATGCGCGCTCTTGTCTCCTGGCATCTATCTCCTGCTTATGCGACCTTTTGAGTTATGATCCACCAAGTATATATTTATGCCAAGATACCCCTCATAAAATTCTAGAGCTTTCTCCGCATTGAAGGTTACAACGTAATTCTCCCAAACCTGTGGACCTAAATTCCTTCTCACGTACAGTTGGTGAGGAATAAGCTTTTTTCATCCGAATCATCCGTGATCATTAGGAATGTTATCTTTCTACAGAATTCCATGAAATTACTTATTTTGTTCATTTGTGCTGAAATTACTTATTTGATTCATTATGTTATGATTATATCCTTGGTTGCTATATATGTTTGCCAAATGCTTAATTACTTGATATAAAACGTTTCCGATCAATCACCATCTGCTAATTGGGTTGATGTGTTGAAAGTCTATAGGCAGCAGCAAACTTATATAGAATTACTACGTTGCTTTCTCTCACTCAATAGATCTATTTGCTCTGATACGGTACAGTATAATACAAGACGATGGAATGCAATGGGATAGATGGTAGAGGGCTGCCTACGCCCAAAAGCGATGATTCACCTGTCCCCTTGTCCATAGGGACCTCGTGGCATACAACCAAAACAACTCCTGCTAGATAGCCACCCATTTCTCAGCAGCTACATCATGGCAACAAAGTAATTTGTTACGTGACAGAGGGTATTTCTGTAATATTCCAAATGTGAGGGGCAATACATAATTTTTAGAAACCTCGGTGGTATTTACCTAAGTTGCACCTTGTGCCCTCACAATTGCACTTTGAGTTGAACTAAATTGCTCCAGATTCAGGACAAGAGTTGAGACAGACAAAAGGAAATTCCCCATACATGAAAATGACATGTATGGGGAATCTAGAGCAATTTAGTTCTTAGGTGCTACTTCGAAAAATTCAATCGTTTTCATGTACTACTTCGAAAAAAGACATGCGGAGGTTCAAATTCAATCATTCTCAGGTGCTACTTCAAAAAAAAGGTGCAACTTAGATCCATACAAGGTGCAACTTAGCTCTATATATACAAGGGGCAACTTAGGTCCAAACACAGATTCGATTATAAACCGACTCTATGTATGGGGAATTTCCTTTTGTTCGTTTCATATATATGAAATTTCTTTTTATCCGTTTCATATATGAGCAATTCTATAAAAACTTGTCCGTCACTTGGACCCTTTTTTACCCCATCTCCCACTGAAACTGAATTCCCCCATATTTTTATGAAACTTTAAAGTTAATCATTTCACTGGAATTACCTAAATAAAAAACAGAAATAATTCTTATAGCTATATAATTGGACAACTTTAGGAAAGTTAAGGTTCAAATTTACTCCACACTTATAAGCTACAGTATCTATTCCAGATAATGACAGAAAAAGTAAAACTATCATAAAGCTATCAGATTGGTAAGATGTCTAGTGTTCTTCTAAACTCTTTGTTTGATTGCACAATAGGGGTTGGGATTAGAAATACCAAGGTATTACCAATCCTTCCAATTTATGGGATTATCAATATCACCTCCCACTAGGTATTACTAATCCTATCCCAAGCTATGTGATGCAAAAGACGTCCTTACCCATGACATTTTCTGTTAATACCAGTAGTACCTTTAATAGTACTTACCCACCTGCACGCCAAAAATCCTAGGTTTTGCTTCTTTTCTTTTCTGCCTTCATATGAACACCATTTTTACATTACAAACATGTTAGGGATAGTTGGTGGAAGCTTATGAGTTTGTCAAAAAGTTTAGGCTCACTGCATATGTCCACCGCACGCGTGTTGAGCCACTCTGGATCCCATAAAAATACAAAAAAATACCTATAAATTTTAATTTCTTATGAGGTTTTATAAAAAAATCAACTCCAATGGATATCAGTAAGAATTTTTTCTGAATTCGTATAGTGAAATTGCTAAATTGCTCAATATCGTCCTTACAAATCCAGAAAAAATACTTACCGATATTTGTTGGAGCTGATTTTTTACATGGCTCCATAAAAAAATATTTTAAAATTTGTGGATATTTTTTTTGTATTTTTGTAAGACCCAGAGTGAGCCCCACACATGTACGGTAGACTTAGTGCGGTGATCATAGCACTTACCAACTTCAGAAGTTTAGGATCCATTCTAGCGGCTTGCAGAAATCATGGAGAATTTTTTTTTTGATAAGTTGGAATCATGGAGAACTTGAATTAGGAAAAATACATATGCAGATACCAGGGGTAAAATACATACGTAGGGACCAGGTTACGAAGTGGCATTGGCAAAATACACAAGAATTTGGTTTTTCACCCATGGGTATTATTGGAAAATGCAATTTGTTATCCTATCCCTTGGTATTCTAATCCCATGATTTAATTCTTATATTATCAAACACTCACTTGGAATTATGAATCACATCTCCTTGCTTTCTGCAAGATACTCCTTCCGTCCCGATAATTCATTGATTTGAAAATTTACATAATCTGAGCTATTGATTTTGAAATTGAACAGTCAATTTGAGACATGCATAACTCAAAAAGGGGATAAACAAATCAGGACGGAGGGAGTATGATTTAGCACTCGCATCATGTGATTCTAATTTAATTGTAGTACAACTAATAGAATTAGGGTTCCCTCATCCGTGAATGAATAAGTTTTTCTATTCCCTCAAACCAGTGGTCTAAGACCATCTATAGTCTTGAATCATTTTAAAACTCAAATTTAAAATTTGGATAAAATCCTCGAAAACTTATCTGCAATCATGACTCAAATTCTTTCCTATTTATAAATTTTACCCATTTCTTTATCCAAATTTGAGATTAGCCAGACTCATACCCATTTTTCCAACGGTTCTTCAGAGAGGGAGAGAGGAGAGAGATGAGACAAGAAGAGAAGAGACTGAAGAGTGAAGACCGCCATTTTTGTTCCCTTTGAGGTCTGAAACTCGAGCAAACATGAGCCAAATTTTATTGCCCAGTCGAACATTTGTTCGAGATGGATCACGTCGATTGTCGGAGCTTTGTACCTGAGTTCTGCCAGAGCTACAGAGCTTAGCCGTCAGAGCTTTGATCGCTGCCGAGTTTTGTCCGATTGAGCTTCTCCTCTCTTATTTACACATATATCATTAAGTAACTAAATAATAATAAATTTGGGTAAAAAATAGATTTCACCATTGGAGATGCTCTCCCCAAAATTGGGTTTTCATCCAAATTTTGACTCAAAAATAAGTTTTTTAAAAAAAGGGGTAAACGCGGGAGATGCTCTAAATCCCTTCTCATGTGCAGTTGGTGAGGAATAAGCTTTTCCCATCCCTGATAATAAAGAATTTTATCTTTCTCAAGAATTCCATGAAATTACTTACTTTATTCATTATGTCCTGATTATATTCTTGGTTGCGAGATATGTTAGCCAAGTGCTTAATTACTTATCATAAAACGTTTCTAATCAATCAACTTTCACTTAGGTAAAAGGTTATTCACGTGATACTTCAAGCGATCACGAAGAAATTTTTTCTTACAAAATGAATTCTCGGATTATTCACTTAAAGATTAAGTCAATCGGACATTGGTAAAGGCTTGGTCGAACTAATTTTGTCATCAGAAGCTAAATATGCAATTAGAGTTTGGCTGTCCTAACATATACTCCCTCCATTCCAAATTGAATGTCCTGTTTGGTCACCAATGAAAAATTTTAAATTGTTAATATTTTTCAATCTATAATGAATTTGATGTGCACTATGAATCTTATATAATAGATTTCAATTAGTTCTATTATAAAAGTTTTTTAAAGAGGAATTTGCACTTACACCCCTTGTACTATCACCAATTTGCACATACACTCATTATACTCCAAATTTAGGCACTTACACCCCTTGTACTTTGGACTAAAGTGCAACAATTAGAAAATCCGTTAAAATGGATGAAAAAGCTACTGGTAGAAAATTTCCCTACAAAATGAGGGGAAAAAATGCTTGAACTAACCCTGATTGTAACGACCCGGATTTTTGCCCTATTTTTTTTTCGAATAAAGAAATTATTTTTAATCAAATAGTCTATAGTAATCGATTAACTATTTTAAAGTGCGATTAGATTAAACAAAAACCTAGATTAATTTTTCGTGACTAAAATTAGTTTAGCAAAATTTTAATTCAACTTATAACTATAACGACCCGTACTTTTATAATTAATAATATCATTTAAAGAGTATTATTTGTAATAATTATCTTAATTATAATTATCTAGTAGATATATACAAATAAAATTAATTTAGTCTTAATTATCTTACTTATAATTTATGTTAATTGCATGCATGTAATCCTATCATCCCTCCCTCTCGTACTCAGTCTCTAACTCCTCTCGGAGCACGAAAACCGTCCATAATTCGTCCATTCCGAAACCCGATAGAATACAACTTCTTTAAAATCCAATTTCAATCGAAACTCTTCAAATTCTCCTATATATACCCTAGTACGTCGACCCTAGGGCACACCACGAAATTTATCACGCCCCACCAGTCCAGAAAGGAGAGAAAAACAGGAGAGATTGGAGCTCCAATCAATGGAGTTCTAGAGAGAGAAAGAAAGAGAGAGAAAAGTGGGTTTCATAGCTACGATCAACCGGAACCCGAATTGATCAATCTAATACCTTCCTACAACCCAAAGCATCCCTAAACATCATCCAATTCGGACCCAAGGTCTCCCGATCGAAGAAACCGAAGTCTCCGTCCAAAAAATTCAAGTTTCGGTTTGTGGATCAATTCGATTCAATCGAGGTATTATAATCCATTCCAACCCTTCCTCTAAGTATATTAAGTGTTATTATACTTAACCCCATGCCCCGAACGGACCCATGCATCGAAACCATCGCGAAAAACGAAAAAAAACCGAATCTGCCCCGGACCTTGCGGCCGTAACCTTCGGGCCGCAAGAACTAGGCTCGAGTTCGCGGTTCGCTGCTCAGCCGCAAGGTTGACTCGGTCAAACCTTGCGGCAGGTGCTGTTTTGCTTCGAACGTGTTTTGCGACCTCTCGAACACCGTTTTCGACCCCCAAACTATTTTTCCTAGACTTTTCACACCTCAAAGATCATAACTTGTTAAGGTCATATTTTTTTTATTTAATTATCTATTTATTAAATTATTTATTAGTTATTGTTCAACGTTTACAAACGAAAATTAGTTACGACCTTTCAACTAACGTTTTAACACTCCAACTAATTTTTTTTAGACTCCTTGAGCCTCAAATACAGTAACTTGTTAAATTAAATATTTATTTTATTTAATTCACTATTTATTATTATTTTTAAAGTAATTCCAATCAAAATTACTTTACGACATTAAAAACATTATTATTAATACCTGAGTAATTTTATTTAGACTCCTCACTGTCCAAATATGAAATTATGTCAGTCTCAACATTTATTTTTATAATTAATTATTTATTGTCTATTTACTTCACTTTCGGTCATTTTAATTAACGTTTTCATATAATTTAATTCTTCGACCCTCCGAACCCAACTTTTGACATTCAACTGATTGTATAGGACCTTTGGAACTCTTATTAGGGTTATGACTAATTATTCTAATATTTTATCTAATTAATGCATTTAATTAGCTTTTAATTAATCTAATTAATTAGAAATAATTAATAAGAGCCTGAAAATATTTATTAAAAATATTTATAGGAATCCTACTTCATTATTGACTTTGTGGCCATACGAGAATAAGGGCAACGGCCCATTCATAAAAGGTTGTGTGATTTTATTGCTTGTTAATTGTTTTTAATTATTAATTGATTTAATTGTATATTGCATCGATATTTGATTTTGAATGCTAGATTGGACCCTAGAGACATGGGGTGGTATGCGAATAGAGTTCATATTAGACGATGCTAGGTAATGGATGAAATGAAAAGTTTTTATTTCTAGAATGCTGCAGGCGAGAATTTGAGATGTGATGAGATTTGTGATGAGATTGAAATTGGCGAGAGTCCAATGATGAATTGAAACTGGCGAGAGTCCAGTGATGAATTGAAACTGGCGAGAGTCCAGTGATGATTGTGAAAGTGGTATATAAGATAGGCGAACCCTAGTTGTGATTCAGGCATGATAAGCTTTCCCCTTGTTGTAGTTATTGGGATGCACACTCGGTACATAACTTAGGTGCATCTGCGACAGCAAAGGGAAGTGACCTCATGGGACCGAGCATGGCTAGCGGTTGGGGAGGAAAGATCCCGTGGAGGAGATCTTAGATTACACGATAAGTTAACGGATAGTAATGAATTGATTTATGTGAAAAATCTTTGTTTTACTTTTTCGCATTACTATTATCCTGTTGTTTGCTAACTGTAAAGTAAGAGGGGTGGTTGGGTTGGATTATTCTACTGGGTGATTTTATCACTCACGGATACATCTGTATCCTGGCAAATCGTTTGCTTCGGCGATCAATTTGCCAGCGAGTGCAGGATTCAATGGTGGAGCAGTTTTAAGACAGGAGGAAAGCCAAGAGCGAAGATGGAGAATGCTTGGAATCGTATCAAGATTAGAGTCAGCTCTGGAGTCAATGTATTTTGAATCACTAAATCTATCTTGAGTTTGTAATATCTAAACTTTATTTTAAAGAAATTATATTTATTTAGCAAATTTTCTTAAGAAAATTATTTTATTCTACTCCCGAAAAGGCGGGGCGTTACACTGATAGCCATTTATAAGCCCTGTCAAACTCTCCTTCCCAAAAACAGAGCATCCAAACCCCTCGCTTCCCGTAACCCACTCTCTGTACCTTCCACTAACAACTTTTTCCACTTTTTTTTTGGTTTTGTCCTTATTTGATTTTTTTTTTCATTTGTTAGTTTTTTGCCTCACTTTTTTAGTTTTTCGATTCGTCTCGTCAAAAACGAATAAGAAGAGTAATTTTTTTTAGCCAAAAAAGAGGTTAGTTTTGTGCCTCACTTTTTTGACCTTTTTTTTAATACTTAAAAGTGGTTATTTTCCAAAATATTTGGGTAAAAGTAAAAAAAAAAAATTTACTTTTACGATTTGTCTCGTCGAGATAAATCAATAAATCATAAAAGTTTGGCGAAAACTAACAAACACGAAAAATATTTAAATAAGGGCAAAATCATAACTTTAAGAAAAAGTTAAGTGGAACAATACCTCTCTCTTCTCTCACAAGATGTTTTCTCAAACATCAAGAAGCCCATCAATTTCAAGTAAACCGCAACGGCAAATTGGGTGCATCCTTTGGCTTGAAATTGATGGGCTTCTTAATATTTGAGAAGACATCTTGTGAGAGAAGAGGGAGAGTGGGTTAGGAAAAGAGGGGGGGGGGGGGGGGGGGTTTGGATGCTCTATTTTTGGAAGGTGAGTTTGACAAGGTTTATAAATGGCTATCAGGGTTATTTGGGCATTTAATTTGTTTCTCATTTTGGAGGGAAACCTCCCGCCAATAGCTTTTCCATCCATTTTAACAGATATTCTAACAGTTGCACTTCAGTCCAAAGTCCAGGGGGTATAAGTACAAATTCTCCTTTTTAAAAATCTTTAAAGATATTAACAATTTAAAATGCTGCATTGAAGACCGAACATGACCATCAATTTAGTACGAAGGGAGTATGACTTTGTCATATGGATGCCGATACAATGAACACAATCTTTTGTGTGGATCACCCAAAAGAAGTCTTAGAAAATAAACAGCCAGGATTGTCAAATTGAACCTTGGTGAGTCCGTTACATAAGAAATCACACGAGCGATATGAGAATATGCGCGCTCTCTCTTTTTTAGTACTTGGACTTAACCTGTTCTTACCTAATTTGCACAGGGAAATCCCACTACTTAATTTGGAGTGTCCATTTCCCCCTTTAAAAGGACCGACCCAATTCAAAAGCCATTTCACAAACAACAAGATGTCGAAACTTGTTCATTTAGCTCACAAAATAAAACGCCTCTTCAACTCTTCATGTACAATATTCTGCTCATCTTTCTCCTCCTTTCGCTCCCGAATCCTCCGGCCGAATCCGTTCTGGATTCAGCTTCATTACTTTATCGTCCTTTCCGTGGTCGGTTTCTTGGCTTTGAAATGTTCCAAGCCAAAAACCGCGCCTGCCTTCAGTCCCAAGGACTTGGATTTGTTTTTCACCTCTGTTTCTGCCACCACAGTTTCAAGCATGGCAGCCATTGAAATGGAGGTTTTTTCCAATACCCAACTTGTTATTTTGACCTTTTTGATGTTTGTTGGTGGTGAAGTCTTCACTTCCTTTCTTGGCCTTCTATTTAAAGCCAGCAAAAGTAATATTGGTGAAGAAGATAGAGTGGTGTCAGCTAATCCTGATTCTGAAAATTCCCATACTCAAATCGAGTTGGGTTTCTATTTAAACGATCCACAGATTTTGGATGAAAACCCAAATACCAGCTTAGAATCTGGGATCAAATCCTTAGGCAATGTGTACTTGAAGCACAATTCCATCAGGTTTTTGGGCCATGTGGTCCTCTGTTATCTCCTAATATTTCACTTAGGTGGTTCTACTTTGCTTTCTCTATATATCCTCCTTGTTCCAAGTGCTAGACAAGTACTGAAGCAAAAAGGCCTTCAAGTACAAATATTCTCTGTCTTCACAACTGTCTCGACGTTCACCAACTGTGGTTTCATCCCAACAAATGAAAACATGGCCGTCTTCAACAAGAATTCAGGCCTCCTCCTGCTTCTCATCCCTCTGGTCTTGTTTGGAAACACCTTATACGGGCCGTGCCTGCGGCTCGTGATATGGGTCTTAGAGATGGTGACGAAGAGAGAGGAGTTTGGTTACCTCTTGAAGAAGTATGGGGAGCTGGGATATGACCATTTGTTGTCCAGCATGAACTGTTTGTGCTTGGCAGCCACTGTTTTTGGGTTCATTTTGGTTCAGTTTGTGCTGTTTTGCTCCGTGGAGTGGAATTCAGAGGCATTGAGTGGTCTGAATTCTTATCAAAAACTGGTGGGATCCCTGTTTCAAGTTGTGAACTCAAGGCATAGTGGTGAAAGTGTTGTGGATCTCTCTGTCATCTCTCCTGCAATCTTGGTGGTGTTCATTGTCATGATGTAACTCTCTCTCTCTCTCTCTCTCTCTCTCTCCCTCCTAATTCCTCTCTCTTTCATAAAGCAAGCACCATTAGCATAATTAGCAGTTGTGGAATACCCTGGTGGTGTTTCAAGTGAAATATAAAATGATTAAATTATTCCAACTTTGGTCTCCAGCCGTTAAGGAATAAATTGGACCAAGGACATGCAGTCCACTAATCCAGTTGGTATCTAGCCCCACCCCTCCACTAGGGGAAGGGGAACACTACATATTTACATTTATTGATGTGGGGATTACCATGGGTTCGACAAAAATACAAAAAATATTCATAAAATTTAAAATAATCTTTTAGGGGGTTTTTAAAAAATCAGCTCAATCCAATATCGGTAAGTATGTTTTTGGAATTCGTAAGGGAGAAACTGCTTTACTGCTCAGTTTCGCCCTACGAATTCAGAATAAATACTTACATATATCGGATTGAGCTGATTTTTTATAGGGCCCCCCTAAAAATTGTTTTCAAGTAAAATTTATGGGCATTTTTCTGTATTTTTGTGAGACTCAGAGTGGCCCTACGTGGATGTAGTGTAAATGTGTAGTGTACATAACACTTCTCTAAAACAAGTGCGAGGTGGGATAGTGCCTTCATACTATTCGATCCGGTTGTGCCTAGGGCTACAAACAAATTGAATGACTCACGGGCAGTTTGAGGCTCAACTTGACAAGGGCTCATTTGGGACCCTTGAGGGCCCTGCACATGTTAAATGAGTTCAAGGTAAAATTGAGGCCCGTTTCGTATAGAAACTGAGCTTGAGTTAGCCGAATTCGGCTCAAGTAGGCTCATGAATACGAATTTATGATTATAGTTATACTTATACAATACATTAATTATATAGGAGTAGTATGTAGTAATTACAATTTACTTTATAAATTACTCCTACAATGCTGCTATAGCTCTGGTCATTTATATTTGTTTGATTTGAGCTTGGCTCATTTGTATTTATTCGACTCCAGCTTGTGCCAAGCTCGTGTTGTAAAATAGTAATTAGGTCGAGCTTGAGCTCACCTAATTTTGAACGAATAGATATACAACATTTCAAAACTCAATTCGATTTGACTCGTTTACAGTCCTAGTTTGCCTTCTCATGGCTCTTAGCAACAACCTTCCTCTGCGGCTTCGAGCTAGGCTAGATAATATAAAGCACTAAACTTTTGTCACAATGGCAGATAGTTACATCAATTAAACCCTGATTTTCCATTAAATTGTGCCTATTTTAGAAGTATCTTAACAAAGAGCCTGATGATGTTGTTGTAAAAGTTGGAAAGTCTGTGAACACAAATCTTGATGCACAAATCTGAATACAGTGGTATCCGGAATCTTTCAATACATGCCCTACAAAATACTGAGGATTTTCATGTGAATAGAACATTCGGCTAGTTTTGGTCACATTTGTGTCAAAATTTGTGCACCAAAATCAGTGAACCTAAATAACATATTTTTTTGTTGGAAGAACAAGAACTTCAAAAAGTGAATTTACTCAGCTCGTCAAGTTTATTGCTGGATTTAACATCGGCATCAACATAAACAAAAATCGTTCTTCTTAGGAAGAAATTTAATCGCAATCATGTAACAAATAAAATTTTAAAATATAGGTATGATGTATTCATGTGCATTCCGATGTCTTAATCAATCTCAATGATGACTTTGATGACAAATTGGACGAGTTCAATAGAATGAAAGATTCATACGTATTATACAAAAAAAAGGGCTAAAATAGACCCATCGAGAGAGCACGTACATCACCCTGCTGTGACTTGGTAAGCATGGGAAAAAAGAGGCAAAAAAAACTTCTTTCATATTTATAACATAGATTGTCTTGTTTTATGGAATATTCTTCTTTTGTGTACATCGGAAATAGTTTTTTGTACTAATATTCTGGTTTTGTGTACATCGGAATTCGGAAATGGTTTTTTTGGATATCGGTAAGTACTCCTTCCGTCTATTTTTCAGTATCTTGCTTCGTAACTCGAACTTATTAAAAAGATATCGTCATTATACCTTTTACATCAATTTTTTCCTCCATTTTCCCTATGTACCCATCGTCATTGCACTTTTATTCATTAACTTTTCAAAATGAAATCAATTTCTAAGGACAAAATAGACAATGTACCAATTTTTACCCACTAACTTTACATAATGGACACTTACTAAGGGATAGCCTAAAATAGAATACCGAACTCTAAATAAGAGACATAGGGAGTATTATTTTTGGATTCTTAAGGGCGAAACTGCGCAGTTAAGCAATTTCGACCTACGAATCCAAAAATAATAATTTACGATATTCATTAGAGCCGATTTTTTACGGGGCTCTATAAAATATTATTTTAAAATTTATGGTGATTTTTTTGTATTTACTTCGGCTCCCATAAAAAATGTAGTGATTGGTGTAGTGTACCTAGACTTTCTGATATTGTTTCTGGGTACATTGGAAATAGTTTTATGTCCTGATATCATCATCATCTTCTTTTATTGGTTCGATTGATCCCATCACTGGTCTGGTTTAAAGCAGGCTATCCAAGTCGGGTTTATGAGATTCACGAGAAATTACTTTCTTGTAACTTGAATGCAAGAATCAAACCCTCATCAAATATATGGAGTGTAAAGCCCCAACCACTCTGGCTGACCCTTGGGGCTTATGTACTGCTAATATTCAGTCTTTTGTCCACATAGGAGGTAGATTTGGTACTACTAATATTCTTATTTTGGGAACCCAATCGATTTGGCTAAGTGAGTATGAGAAAGCTAAAACGTGTCTGTCTTCCATGAGGTCACGCATTCGAATCTCACGGAGGTCAAACATTCAAACGGGCCACTAGAGGTTTGCCTCGTCGTTAACTTTAAAATCCCGGAATTAGTCGAGGTGGTACTACTAATATTCTTAATTGTTTGTTCTTCTCTCTACCTTTGTCGCATAGGTATCTTCCACCTCGAACTTCATTCTTCCCAACTCGGGAGGAGAAGAGCACAAAGACAAAGAACAAGTTTGTGGACTACTTATTGTTTTCGAAGCTCTCTTATTTAGCCATCTTCATCACTCTTGTCTGCATCACCGAGAGAGACAAATTGAAGGAAGACCCTCTCAACTTCAATGTTTTAAACATCACCCTGGAAACAATAAGGTAAAATTTCTCAAATCACTTTTTTCCATTTACTAGATTAGTTTACGTACGCTCTTAGCCGGGCAAGGAATTATGCGGACTGTGACTCGATTACCCTAGCTGGATTGCATAGTATCCAATTTTGCTTCTTGTAAATTAATTTCATGCATATTAAACATGATGGCAACAGGGTTAGGCATTTAACACGATGGCTATCCTCTCCAGCACTGATGGATGTTAATGGCCCAGCAGGGCCATGAGGCCCATCGTCACTCTAGCAATAAAATTCTCGTGTTTTAAAAAAAGAGTTCGTACTTTTTGTATTTATTATGGCATGCCCAAAAAAAAAAAAAAAAAGACAAAAATTTCACTTTAGCCCCTTGGGGTTTTGGCCCATGTGCTTTTTCACTCCCACATTTGATTATCATCGTATAACCACCATATGTTGGACTAATGTGCACGGTACCATCTATATATATCAATGAGTTCTTTCAATTTATCATCATCAGGAAAAAAAAAAAGTTCAAATTTTTCTGTGATTAAATGTATTTTTCAAAGTCCTCCTTTTGTGAGCCGGACAATCTTTCTGGGACGAAGGAAGTAATGTCGTACAATAATTGTGCTGTATGTTGTATAGACTGATGATCAGAGCTAGCTAGCTAATTAATTAATTGTACTGCACGTGTGTGATTTTTTTTGTAGTGCATACGGAAATGTGGGATTTTCAACCGGATATAGCTGTAAACGGCGGGTGAAGTACGATAGCTATTGTGAAGATAAATGGTTTGGATTTGTTGGAAGGTGGAGTGACAAGGGAAAACTTATACTCATTATTGTCATGTTCTTTGGAAGGCTTAAGGACTTCGGCAACAAAGGTGGTATAGCTTGGAAACTGTCCTAGCTATAACATGCATTGGTACGCAGTAGAGTCAAGTACTTGAATGCCCCAGTGACGACATTCATCTAAGGCTCGTATGTATGTATGTACGTATTGCTGGTGTGGACATCATGCAGTGGCGACGCTAATGTATGAGCTATGGGTACGTCACTTGACCACATGGCAGAAAAATTCTCTCCTAGATAATACCATGGTACTGCTTTAAATTTTCTGAGGGACTAATGGTTGACACCATAAAAATTGGGTATGAACCCATGACACAATGGCACCAAATGATTTTCCCAGCAATCTACTCTCTCTCTCTCTCTCTCTTTCTCTCTCACTGAGAAGTTCAAATACTAAGAAAATACTTCCAGCTCAGATGTATATCGCTAAAAAAAAAAAAAAAACACTTCTAACATGTAGGAGCATTGATTTGGGTTCAATTGGACTTTTTATGATCAATTTCATTTAGTTAAAATATAATGATTTAGGGTTTTTAATTTTGACAAATAACTATCCCAAGTTTATAAAAGGGCTGGGCTATTCGCAGCCACGTATTTTCTCCCACAGCCCGTTAAAAATTTTCAATTAGATTCGACAGCTAGTTACCGAAATTAAGATACATTTTCAACATCAACTTACCGAAATATGATATTTTTTTCAACAGCTATTTACCGAAAATGCCCGAAAATGCATGTTTGGCAGTTGTCTACCGAAAGTTGAATATATTTTCGACATGTAATTACCGAAATATAATCTTATTTTCAACAGCTATTTACCGAAATGTTATTTATGATTTTCAACAATCACTTACCGAAATAGAGTGGGCTATGGGAGAAAATACGTGGCTGCGAATAGCCCGGCCCTTATAAAAGGGTAAATTTCACTTATCTTCCCTGATGTTTCTGACAATTACAATTACAGACACCTCCCCTAGGTTTTGAAAATTGCACTTACCTCCCCACTGGTTTAGTTGTCGGCTGCACATACCCCCCAACCGTTAGTCATCTGTCACTGAAGGTGACGAAAATTAGTGAGGTCAGCCAAAAATGGAGATTCATTTTCCATTTTGCCCTCATCTCTCGTCTTTAGCCTTTTATCCCCCCTTTTCATTTGGGGAAATGCAATAAACATACACCAAAACACCACGTCTTCTACACCAACAATAGAGAATACATGTTCCACATTTTCGGCTAACCAAAAGTGACTTTTTTGTTATCTTTTCTAAACTTTTTTAAGTTTTGGGAAAAAAATTATTACTTTTTTATGGTTTCTCTACATAAGAGAAATCTAAGAAGTAGAAAAATATGGACCAATTTGAAAATGTTAACTTAAAACAAAATAAATGAAATAAACAAGATAAACCAGCTTATTTTGATTTCTAAAGTTTGAAAAATATGGTCCATGGTGTTTTAATTTTTTATTCTTGTAGAGACCCGAATAATTTTTAATTTTTGAAAAGATTATTAAATGCCTAAATGAGAAAATATGGATTAATTGGTGGATATTTTGGATTGAGGGCGAGAGTGAAAGAATATGGAGTTGAGGGTGTGTGTGTGTGATTTAAAGATATGTGGGTATATAAGGGGTGAGTGTTAGGTGTAGGAGATTATATTTTCACCTCCCCTCTCTCTCTCATCCGTTCCTCTCCCTCCCCACCGACTAACTCTCTCTCTCCTCTCTTCTCACCCAAAACTCCACTCCATCTCCCAAAATCTTCAAGAAACAACCTCCCTCAAGCCTTCCATTCGCGTCCTTGAGCTCGGAGATCCTTGGGTTGAGTTTAAATCGAAGTTTCGGAGTTCAAAAAGCTAGGGCTCGTTCAAAAACGCTTGAGTCTCGAACATTATTGCGAGGTAGGGACTTCTTTACCTCTTTTACATGTTTATGTGTTGATTTGGTGTAGAATCGTGCCTTTGATTGTCGAATTTTAGTTGTAGAGCATGTCTGAAAATTTGTTGAAAGTTCTACCCGAAGCCCCGTGGTATCGATACGGATTAAGGGCCGTATCGATACAGTGAGCTTATCTTTTTGGTCAGAGAGTAGCGTATCGAAACGGATTAAGCGCGTATCGATACAGTGAGCTTATCTCCAGTTTTGCACCTTTTGCTTCTCCGTTGATTGTTTTGATCTCCAATCACTTCTAAACCCTTTTGAACACCTCCTAAACTATCTCAAGCTTGTCTAATTGACTTCCTATGATGGCTCGATGTACTCCTTGGTCCGTTGGTCTTCCGTTAGCAATAACCGAATAAGAATTGACCTAGTTAAACGTTGTAATGCACTTTCTATAGATTGTTGGTATCGTGTGATCATTCATGGTGCATTTGTGATGACTTTGGCATAATGTAGGGTGTTCCATCTATGATGTGTTCAAGGGGGAGTCTTAGTTTGCGTGTTGTATGAGAAATAGTTGATTTTGGGTCGAAGGTTGGTTTAGGAAGTCCCGTAATGCAAGTGGTGGTAATACGGAGACTTAGAGGGTTTCGTAACGCAAGTGGTGGTAATACGGTAACCCGAGTCATTAGGGATCACCGTGACGCAAGTGGTGGTAACACGGTAATCCTTATGGTGTTATTCCGGTAACGCAAGTGGTGGAAATACCGATGGTGAAGTTTTCGGTTAGCAAGTCGAGTTGGGATTGTTAGAGGGGTTAGCATCGTAGGGCTCATGCATACGATTTCGTTAAGGGTTCATTTGCAAATTGATTGGTTACCGTCTGTCGAGCTGTGTTTTCTTACCCTCTCATGTTTGCTCTTATCATCATATTTGCATATAAATTTGGTAAAGATTTTCCTACTGGGCTAGTGTAGCTCAACAAAATCCTTCTTTTCAGGTTCGAACGTTGGGCTATAGACTGCATGTGACGGCGTGCTTGTACATGAAGATTTTTTTGGAAGCTAACCTTGTTTTAGTTTTTTCATCATCTTTCGTAATTGATTTGTTTTTGGTAAAGATGGGGTTGTAACTAAATATCCTTAAGTTCCTTTTGACTAGAAAGTTGTATTATTCTGAGTTTGTTGTATTTGTATCTAAGTTAATGTCGGCCATCGTGCCAAGATTGTGTTTCTGTAACTATGGGGACTTGTTTGTAAATTTGACAAGTGGGAAACTCTTTTGGGTATTATTTTTTGTTATGCGAGGTTCTTTATTAATTTGGATTATTTATTTAAGTTGAAAATCGAGGTCGTGACAATTCTACTCATTGAGACGAACCTAAAAATTAAAAATAATTGCCTCAAAGTTTAAAAGGTTCACTGCCGATGAGAAAAAAGCCAAGGAAAATAGTAAAGTTTTTAAATTTTTAGGGTCCATAGATTTGTAATAAGTAAATGGGTGGTTGGTTCTTAATTATTATTCAACTACTTATTTATTTTTTTTTGGTTTTAGGCTACACATAAACTTATGTATAAATCTTTGGTATTTACATGAAATTAAGCTTAGTTTGACATGAATGAAAATTTATTTCTTTGTGTTTTCAGAAGAAAAAAAAAATGTTTGTATCCTAGACTTATATAAATATAAATAAATCTCCGTAAATAATCAAATATAACTCTTTTAAAACCCATCTTAAAAGCTCATAAGTATTTAACTTTTTTGAGCCAACGAAAAAATAAAAATAATATTTGGCATCTCAAATTAATTTTGCTATAAAGACAAAAAAAAACTACTAAAAAAGTTTTTTAACTGTCCAAAATAATATTTGGCGTCTCAAGTTTTTTTTATTTCTTTGTGTTAGGAAACTTTTATTATCTTTGGTTCAATTTTATACTTGTCCATTGAATGATTAAAGAAATTCTTAAAAACTAGATAAGAATAAATGAAAATAAAAAGTTTCAAAATTTTATTTTTTTGAGATTTCATATAGAGGAGGTGACTGGTCAAATGTTAATGTGGTTAATTTTGTGTTTTTTGAGTTATTTATTTATTCAAATAGACTAACATTATAGTAAGAAAATTTGTGAAGGGGTAAAAAATTTAAAAGCATTCTGTTAGCAGATGTTGCCTGACAACTCTGACAAGGGAGTTAAGTGCAATTTCAAAAATACAAGGGGAGGTTTGTGTTGTCAGAAACCTCAGGGAGATAAGTGAAATTTACCCGTACATTCCAACTTTCCGTTGGATGTTTGTTTTACTTTCTTTTCATTAGAGTAAGTTCATGTACTTATCTTGTTCCCCCTTGATGTACTCCTTTCGAGTTTATAAAAGTTTCATTTGTCGAGAAAAAAAAAAAACTATCCCGAAACAATATATTACTTTGTAAGTTGACATAAGTTCATAGTATTGCTAGGTTCTTAATTTAGGATCCATTTAATTTAAACCTATATATAGTTCTCAGTTTTATCTTGGCGAGATTTCAAAAATCAACGGTATGTATAGTTATACAAGTATACAAAATATTTGAAACTAATCTACTTATAAATTTGGACAAACAATCTAATGTACGCGTTTTTGGAAAATCATGATGTTCTCAAACCTATGGCTTTGATACCATATGTAAAATTATTCCTAATGGCGTTACACAATTAACAACCTACAATTATGTCAGGTCTAGAATTATCATAATTATCACAATACAAACATTAGGCGGAATCCAAGAATCAAGAACGGCTTATCTGAATTCATTCATGTGGAACTGGAGCAATCCCGTAAGTGATTGAAGCGACCATAATTTTACTAGAGCATGAAGCCCCAGCTGGAAGACGGATTTCTCTCTCTTGCCTTTTTTTCTAGTCGTTTAGTATCACATCGATTTTAGACTCTCTTTTATAGGTAGAGAGAGAAACGGTTTCCTTAATGAACATTATACTTACTTCCCATCAAAACAGAGTTTACAAAGGAAATAACTTCTCTATTTGATCAATAGAATAAAATCTAAATTAGACAAAAAGATATAGTGAATCTTATTAGACCCATAAATCGTATGTGTCATATTTAAAACATGTAGGCCATAAACACTAAATACAAAATTAAGTCTTACAAGTTATTCTTGGCATCAACAACATTTGATAGGGCTGTTACGAACCCGACCGGACCAAAAAAACCGACGGTCTCGGTTTTCTTGAAATCTATACCGACCGAACCGAACCGAATGCGAACCGAACCAACCGAACCGTTGTAGGACAGAACCGACTAAACCATATATATTATATATATTTATATAAATTGTTTTAATCTTCTGGCTCTTATTGTTTTGAATTGTTAACTTTTGGCTCTTACTTTTTTTTTTTTTGGAATTTCATTGCTTAATTTATTTACGTTTTTGCAAAATTTTCCAATCGATTGCTCTGTCTGTTCTAAATTACTTTAACTCCTCCAAGTTATATACACTAGTGTAGAAGATATTTTCAATTGATTGAAAAAAAAAAAAGAAGGGTGGAAGAGTACTTGTGAAAGTTGTAATTGTTTGAGCATACTTGTTGAATGTTTTTTTTTTTTTTTCCCAATTGGTGTTTGAAAAAAAAAAACAAGTACAATGGCCCAAATATGGGTGAAAAAATGGCCTAAACATGGGTGATTGACTTAAGGTTAAAAATGGGAAAATGACGGCTCAGGACGTGTTTTGATAATTAATACCTTTTAAGGACATGCTAAGAACATTTGTTAATGAACAAATGTCCTTAACGGATATTAATTATTAAAACACGTCCTTGGCCGTCATTTTCCCGTTGAAAATTGCCCAAATATGGGTGAGAAACATGTGAAAATGGCCCAAATATGAGTGAAAAAATTGCCCAAACATAGACCGTAGTCTATTGTTAGTTTTTAAAAATGGCCTAAATGGCCCAACTAAGGCCCATTTCGGGCGGACTGAATGCCCCGAAATCCCCGACCGAACGAACGAAAATTAATACCGATCAGGATTGGTCTCCGGATTATATATCTCGAATCCGATCGGGATGCGGCAAATCCACCCCGAACCGAACCGACAGAATAACACACTTAACATTTGACCTCTCTGAGTGTAAATTTGTACAACAGTGGCCAACTAGATTAGCCAACAAAGGAAAACCCTTCTTCAACTCTTGTTGCTCCAAACTAGAAAACCCTCAGTCACCATCCATTCTACAGTTTATGTAGAAACTTTATGTCCATCTCAAAATCAATTGGCAATGAGTGGAGAGGTCCCAAATGTTATTAAGTGATCACCCATTCACTCCCAAGCAATGTGGGATTCTTTAATATCCCCCCTCACGTGTAGCCGCATTTGAGGTCTGTCACATGTGGCCACTTTTGGGTCCTATCATCGTGCAGCCTTTTTGCTGGTCTGTTATTGTGGGGTGTGGATTGTAAATTTTTAAAATGTGGGGTGAAATGGGCCCCGCTCTGATACCATGTAGAAACTTTATATCCATCTCAAAACCAATTGGCAATAAGTGGAGAGGTCCCAAATGTTATTAAGTGATCACTCATTCCACTCCCAAGTAATGTGAGATTCATTTCCTTAACATCCCCCTCACGTGCAGCCGCGTTTGAGGTCTGTCACGTGTGGCCACTTTTTGAGTCCTATCATCGTGCAGCCTTTTCGCCAGTCTGTCATCGCGGGGTGTGGATTGTGAATTTTTATAAAATGTGGGGTGGAACGGGTTCCGCTATGCTACCATGTAGAAAATTTATATCCATCTCAAAACCAATTGGCAATGAGTGGAGAGGTCCCAGATGTTATTAAGTGATCACCCATTCCACTCCCAAGCAATGTGGCCACACGTGACAGACCAGCAAAAAGGTTGCGCGATGATAGGACCCAAAAGTGGCCACACATGACAGACCTCAAAAACGGCTGCCCGTGAGGGGGATGTTAAGATATAAAGTCCCACATTGCTTGGGAGTGGAATAAGTGATCACTTAATAACATTTGGAATCTCTCCACTCATTGCCAATTGGTTTTGAGATGGATATAAAGTTTCTACAGTTTATCTGGGGTTGCCAACAAAGTAAAACCCTTCCTATGTACAGTATTTTGCTCATCTTTCTCCTACTTCCACGCTCGGATCTTCCGGCTAAATCTGGTCTGGATTCAGCTTCATTACTTTGTCGTCCTTTCCGTGGTCGGTTTCTTGGCTTTGAAATGATCGGACCCAAAAACCACGTCTGCCTCCACTCCCAAGGAATTGGATTTGTTTTTCACCTCTGTTTCTGCCACCACAGTTTCAAGCATGGCAACCATTGAAATGGAGGTTTTTTTTCCAATACCCAACTTGTTATTTTTACAATTTTGATGTTTGTTGGGGGGTGAAGTCTTCACTTCCTTTCTTGGCCTTCGATTTAAGGCCACCAAAGTTAATGGTGAAGAAAATAGAGTGGTGTCAGCTAATCCTGATTCTGAAAATTCCCATACTCAAATTGAGTTGGGTTTGTTTCTAAATAATCCGCAGATTTTGGATGAAAACCCAAATACCAGCTTAGAATCTGGGATCAAATCCTTTGGCAATATGTACTTGAAGCACAATTCCATCAGGTTTTTGGACCATGTGGTCCTCTGTTATCTCCTAATATTTCACTTAGGTGGTTCTACTTTGATTTCTCTATACATCCTCCTTGTTCCAAGTGCTAGACAAGTACTTAAGCAGAAAGGGCTTCAAGTGCAAATATTCTGTGTCTTCACAACCGTCGCGACGTTCACCAATGGCGGCTTCACCCCAACAAATCAAAACATGGCTATTTTCAACAAGAATTCAACCCTCCTCCTACTCCTCATCCCTCTGGTCTTGTTTTGAAACACCTTATACGGCCATGCCTGCGCCTCGTGATATGGGTCTTCGAGATGGTGACCAAGAGAGAGGAGTTTGGTTACCTTTTGAAGAACTATGGGGAGTTGGGGTTCGACCATTTGTTTCAAGCATGAATTGTTTGTGTTTGGCAGTGTGGGGGGGCTGAATTTCTGTTGAACCGTCTTGACTCGCTTGGATCGAGTGATGTGGCTCCGGACGTCGCGTACCTGCAGAACCGGAGGGGGTTGTTCCTCCGGGAAGAAGCTCCGACGATCTAATCAGAAAGTGAAGCTTGGAAGAGAGAAGTATGGTAAGAACAAAAATGCTTTAGGAGGAAGAAGAGTGTTTGGGAAATCTGAACATTTTTCTTGGAGGTGGAACTCCTCTATTTATAGGCAAAAGGGGGGGGGGGGGGGGGGGGGGGGGGGTGGGGGATGAGTGTAGAACAAGCTGTTTCTGTTTCCCACGTGCTTGGTGATGCTCGGATGACGTCACGAGTCAGAAGCATTAAGTGAACGCCGCCTATTGGGAGAAGGGGTGCCGCCCAGTCAGAGTAAGAGGGGTCACATCAATCGGAGATGTCCCCTCACCTATCAGAGAAGCTCTCCCACGTTTCTTTGGAAGCTTCTAGAAGGTTCTGAAATGGCGGTCTCCGAGTGAAGTATTCATGTCCGAGGGAACAGATGATGCACTTTACCGAACGAACGAGATCTTATAATTGTCTTATCCGAACGAGATGAGCATATCACCCCTCGGAGAGGGATCGACGCTCGGCAAGCCCCTTCGACTTGTTTTATCCTTCGGATAATACGTATGGATGACGTACCGAGACCACCCGGGGAACAGATGAACTGAGACAACTAATTGGCCAAGAATGATATATCAAATCCCCTAGGAGTTATTTGAACCTTTTGGACCTTCGGATATTTTGCTCCACTACAGGCAGCCACTGTTTTTGGGTTCATTTTGGTTCAGTTTGGGCTGTTATGCTCGCTGGAGTGGAACTCAGAGGCTTTGATGTAGAACACGAGGAGATCCAATTTCATGATCAATTGATCCAGTCGAAGCTTCGGAAGCCCAAACGTTGTTTAATTGTAAATTACCCGATTTGGCAACTTTCGGACGAGCTTGGATCGGGCCCAAACTTGGTGGACTGACTTATTTTCACTCTGCGGTCAATACTCATGAACCCTAGGTTGATGAACAATGGTGTTTTTCGGCCTAATTCCTTCGTTTAGGTCTCCAATTGGACGTTTTTGCCGTTTTAGGAAATATTTGTTTCGTTAATAACTTTTAGTGTATAATTCTGTAGAAGTTGATTCTTTTTGGGAAAGTCATGTTTTTCTTTCTTTTTTTCAATTTTATTATTTTTCCAAATTGTGGGAAATTTCGTTTTTGAGTTAGGGTTTAGCTAAGGTTATGCATTTTTCCTATAAAAAAGATTGTAACCTAATGTTTATACAGCTTTTTATCAATAATATTCAGACTTTGTTTTTTTCTCTTGTGTACTCGAGTTTATCATTCGTTTAATTAGTATGCAACAAATCTCTTTGTTATTTCTGTTGCATCAGGCATTGACTGGCTTGAATTCTTATCAGAACCTGGTGGGATCTCTGTTTCAAGATGCGAACTCAAGGCATACCAGTGAAAGTGTTGTGGATCTCTCTCATCTCTCCTGCAATCCTGGTGGTGTTCGTTGTCATGATAAAAGTCTCTCTCTCCTAATTCCTCTCTCTTTCATAAATACCGAATCACAAAATAAAGTTACTCCATGAATACGAAACGATTTCCGTATTTGGTATGGAAATCGACTTCAAGGCTTCATTTGTAAGCGAAGATCGGGAAAAAAATTCTTAAATTAAATGAGCCGACAACACCCGTAACTCTTGCCTACGCACAAGGTACTATTGGCATGATTAGCAGTCGTAGAATAGTTCAGTGGTGATGTTTAATATAAAATGATTGAATTATTCCAATTTGGTCCCCATGCAGCTGTAGAGAAATAAATTGGAATAAGGACATGCTGCCCAGTTGGTATCTTACCCACACCTCCGCTAGGGGAAGGCGAATTAAAACCTCACAAGTGCTAGCTGCGATAGAATGGGAGATGCTGCCAAGCGGGAGTGCTTGGCAGCGGTGTCAAACGGTCGATTCGGCCGCTCATCTCGTAAATCAATGGCTCGGATTTTGACCCGAACATTGAACGGCTCAGATTTTTATGCTCTCAATTTCAATCCGAGTCGTCTGTGACGAGATAATCAGCCGGATGCTGCTTGGCAGCATCCCCTTCGTACTACTCAATTTGGTTTTGCCTAGGGCTACAAGCAAACCGAATGATTCATAGACGGTTTGAGGCTCAACTTGATAAGGGTTCATTTGGGATCCTTAACCTGCACGCTAATTAAGTTAAACAAGCTCAAGGTAAAATTTGAGGCCCGTTTCGCATAGGAACTGAGCTTGACTTAGCCCAAATTCGGCTCGAGTAGGCTTGTGAACGCGGACATATAATTATATGGCTTATAGTATGTAGTAATTTCATATTACTTTATAAATTATTCTTGCAGAGTTGTTCAAGCTCTGATCATTTATATTTGTTCGATTTGAACTTGGCTCATTTGTATTATTCGACTCCAACATGTGCCAAGCTCGTGTTGTAAAATAGTAACGAGGTCGAGCTTGAGCTCACCTAATTTTGAACGAACCAATATTGAACACTTCAAAACTCGGTTCGGTTTGATTCGTTTGGAGCCCTAATTTTGCCTTTCTCATGGCTCTTAGAAACACCCTTCTTCTACGGCTTCGATCTAGGCTAGGTAATATGAACCACTGAGGTACTCTGAGAAAAAAGAAATGATTAACTTTTGTCGCAATGGCAATAATTAAATCAATTAAACCCTGATTTTCCATATAATTGTTGCCTATTTTAGAAGTATCTTCACAACGAGCTTGATGATAACTTTGTAAAGGTTGGAAAGTCAGTGAACACAAATCTTGATGCACAAATCCGACTACATTGGTGCCCGAATTCGTTCGATGCATGCCCTACAAAATACAGAAGGGTTTCACATGAATAGGGCATTCGGCTAGTTTTGAATATATTTGTGTCCGAATTTGTGTACCAAAGTCAGTGAACCTAACATTACTTTATAAAGATTTTTTTGTTGGAAGAACGAGAATTTCAATATAGTATAAAACTAAATAAATCACAAAAGCACGAAAAGAGATCTAGATCCAAAAAGAGGCACAAACAAAAACGCAAAAATAAAACCCGCCAAAAAAGAAGCTCTGGTGTTGGAAACCATTTGACCTCTCTGAGTGTAAATTTTACAACAGTGGCCAACTAGATTAGCCCTAAGAATACCCAGGTCACTTCTTTAGTGCGATCACATCTAAATTTTGGCCAAATTTCGTGGTTCAGGGCATGATCTACTAATTGAAAATACCCATAGTGCATACACCTCCGGACGACTTGAAGCAACCACCGTTCGGACATGCCATGTAAATCATGGCACCAGCCCTAGAGAGGAGTTGAACCCTGCCCAATATATGCTAGGCAAGGGTTCCCCTTCCACTTGGCCAAGCCCACAGGTGGTATTATTTCTTTTAATGCAGGGTGCACTTTTGCTATATTATCGAACTATAAGCTAATGGCAATAGCCAAATTGTTTTTGCTGAATGAGATTTTAGCTGATGTATGTAAGGTTAATGACTTGTCTAAAAATTCATGAAAACATATGCTTTAGTTCATTTTGTTTAACAGAAACGTCCCCGTAATAACAACCAACTTCTTGAAGGTAGGATAGGGCGCAACTTGGGGGTGGTTATCTATGGTGTCTTCTCTCTCCACGGTTTGGTTGGACTGGACTTCATGTAGTACAATTATTGGGTGGCATAAACTACTTGAGGTTGGTCCAGTGGTCAAGACTTGGGATTAAAAAATTTATTTTCTCTCAACATCTTAGGCTTAAAATCTCTTAGGTGCTATCAGCTCATTTGGAGCCATAACACAGTCAGCTCCTTTGGAGCAAATCCATATAAAGTTTCGTTCGTATTTTAATTGGGACCCCTGCAAGTGGGAAGAAGTATTGGTCCCCAAAATCAATTGATAATCCAGATTTTCAGAAAACAATAATGCCACGGACATGCTTATCGGCCACTCTTCGACCACTATTCTTTCACATATGTGATCCATCCCATAATTAAATGTGTAAACTCGATACATATGTGAGATGAGTGACCGATAGGAATGTACATAGCATTGATGTTCGGAAAAACCATAGGATAACGGGCGCTATAATATATAATCCATCACATGCATGATAACGACGGAGTGCCCCTCATAATTAGAAATTTATTCTACCAAGATCATCAGTGATATCAAAGCATATTCTTATCGTTTTTTTTTTTAAACTAGATGTACGTCCGGGTCAACTTATACGCACCTCAATTAATTTTGGAGCCTTAAACTTAACGATCAGACAAATCCTCCAGTGGCCCCTAGGCATGAAATATTTGGCCTCCGCGTGATTGGACATACAGCCTCACGGGATAGAAACACTTATTCTTTTTTTCATGCCCACCCTAGCCAATTCCTCTCTTGCTTATGCGACCTTTCGAGTTATGATCACCACAATATATTCTATGCCAAGATATTAGTGTTGAAATTTATTTATGTGGCTCACATACCACATCAATCTTATTTGTATTTTATAGTATTTATGTTTATAATTAAAACATGGGTATTAGATTTATATGAAGCAATGCCTAAATAATTGATAACTATTCATGAAAAAGGTTTGGTGACCATTCATGAATAGATTTGTAGACTATCCATAAATGGGTTTAGTGACTATTCATGTGTAAGGTTGCAACTATTATTGAATATGTGCCTTATTACTTCTGTGATTGAAGGAAGTATGAAGGGTTGTGTCCATTGGGAAATGGTCCCGATCTATTTATATAAAGGCCTGTGATTACCATCAAGTTACAAGTGTGGAAAACATTTATATAGATTAGATTAGATTGGAAATCCTACCCCTTGCTCTTCAAACAATTAATGAGAGTTTGTGAAACATATTGATTCTTGATCGAAATGGTTTCCGGATTTCTCAAGACTTAAACACCATGACAGAAGATAAATATTTTTCCACTGCGTATCAATTTAGATTCTCCCACATAGGTTTTTCAATTAGATATTAGAGCTTTCTCCGTATTGAAGAGTACAAACCTTTCCTTCTCCTGTGCAGTTGGTGAGGAATAAGCTTATTCCATCCCTCATCATTTGGAATTTTATCTTTCTCAAGTA
This sequence comes from Rhododendron mucronatum var. ripense, assembly GCA_019656295.1. Lineage (NCBI taxonomy): Eukaryota > Viridiplantae > Streptophyta > Magnoliopsida > Ericales > Ericaceae > Rhododendron > Rhododendron mucronatum. The sequence goes on from BPLT01000106.1 coordinate 1,604,693, forward strand.
TTTATTCATTATGTTCTGATTATATTCTTGGTTGCTAGATATGTTTACCAAGTGGTTAAACCGTTTTCTGATTAATCAACTTTGCATCTTCACGTGATTCTTCAAGCGATTACAAAGAAAATGATTCTCACAAAATGAACGACTTGGATCATTCACATAAAAAATTAAGTCAATTGGACATCAATAAAGGCTTGGTCGAACTAATTTTCTGATCAGAAGCTAAATGTGCAATTAGAGTTTGGTTATCCTAACATAGATGACTTTTTCATTTGGTTGCCGATACCTAATGAACACGATCTTTCGCGTGGATCACCCCAAAGAAGTCTTACAAAATAAACGATTAGGATCGTCAAATTGGATCCGGGAGAGTCTCATTTTGCGTTACATGAGAAATCACACGAGGGATATGAGAATATGTGCTCTCTCTCTCTCTCTCTCTCTCTCTCTCTCTCTCTCTCTCTCTCTTTTAGTACACTTGGCCTTAACCTGTTCTTGTACAATTTGCATATTTCAAAGGGAAATCCCACTACTTAATTTGGAGTGTCATTCCCCTCCTTTAAAAGGACCATCTCAATTGAAAAGCCATTTCAAAAACAAGAAGATGTCGAATCTTGTTCATTTAGCTCACAAAATAAAACCCCACTCAACTCATGTTGCTCTAATTAAACTAGCTTCCCTTAGTCACCATCCGTTCTACAGTTTATCTGAGCTTGCCAACAAAATAAAACCCTTCTTATTCTGCTCATCTTTCTCCTCCTTTCGCTCCCGAATCCTCTGGCTGAATCCGTTCTGGATTCAGCTTCATTACTTTATCGTCCTTTCCGTGGTCGGTTTCTTGGCTTTGAAATGTTCAAAGCCAAAAACCGCGCCTGCCTTCAGTCCCAAGGACTTGGATTTGTTTTTCACCTCTGTTTCTGCCACCACAGTTTCAAGCATGGCAGCCATTGAAATGGAGGTTTTTTCCAATACCCAACTTGTTATTTTGACCTTTTTGATGTTTGTTGGTGGTGAAGTCTTCACTTCCTTTCTTGGGCTTCTTAAGGCCAGCAAAAGTAATATTGGTGAAGAAAATAGAGTGGTGTCAGCTAATCCTGATACTGAAAATTCCCACACTCAAATCGAGTTGGGTTTGTTTTTAAACAATCCACAGATTTTGGATGAAAACCCAAATACCAGCTTAGAATCTGGGATCAAATCCTTAGGCAATGTGTACTTGAAGCACAATTCCATCAGGTTTTTGGGCCATGTGGTCCTCTGTTATCTCCTAATATTTCACTTAGGTGGTTCTACTTTGCTTTCTCTATATATCCTCCTTGTTCCAAGTGCTAGACAAGTACTGAAGCAAAAAGGCCTTCAAGTACAAATATTCTCTGTCTTCACAACTGTCTCGACGTTCACCAACTGTGGTTTCATCCCAACAAATGAAAACATGGCCGTCTTCAACAAGAATTCAGGCCTCCTCCTGCTTCTCATCCCTCTGGTCTTGTTTGGAAACACCTTATACGGGCCGTGCCTGCGGCTCGTGATATGGGTCTTAGAGATGGTGACGAAGAGAGAGGAGTTTGGTTACCTCTTGAAGAAGTATGGGGAGCTGGGATATGACCATTTGTTGTCCAGCATGAACTGTTTGTGCTTGGCAGCCACTGTTTTTGGGTTCATTTTGGTTCAGTTTGTGCTGTTTTGCTCCCTGGAGTGGAATTCAGAGGCATTGAGTGGTCTGAATTCTTATCAAAAACTGGTGGGATCTCTGTTTCAAGCTGTGAACTCAAGGCATAGTGGTGAAAGTGTTGTGGATCTCTCTGTCATCTCTCCTGCAATCTTGGTGGTGTTCATTGTCATGATGTAACTCTCTCTCTCTCTCTCTTCCTCCTAATTCCTCTCTCTTTCATAAAGCAAGCACCATTAGCATAATTAGCAGTTGTGGAATACCCTGGTGGTGTTTCAAGTGAAATATAAAATGATTAAATTATTCCAACTTTGGTCTCCAGCCGTTAAGGAATAAATTGGACCAAGGACATGCAGTCCACTAATCCAGTTGGTATCTAGCCCCACCCCTCCACTAGGGGAAGGGGAACACTACATATTTACATTATATTTATGTGGGGATTACCATGGGTTCGACAAAAATACAAAAAATATTCATAAAATTTAAAATAATCTTTTAGGGGGTTTTTAAAAAATCAGTTCAATCCAATATCGGTAAGTATGTTTTTGGAATTCGTAAGGGAGAAACTGCTTTACTGCTCAGTTTCGCCCTACGAATTCAGAATAAATACTTACCTATATCGGATTGAGCTGATTTTTTATAGGACCCCCCTAAAAATTGTTTTCAAGTAAAATTTATGGGCATTTTTCTATATTTTTGTGAGACTCAGAGTGGCCCTACGTGGATGTAGTGTAAATGTGTAGTGTACATAACACTTCTCTAAAACAAGTGCGAGGTGGGATAGTGCCTTCATACTATTCGATCCGGTTTTGCCTAGGGCTACAAACAAATTGAATGACTCACGGGCAGTTTGAGGCTCAACTTGACAAGGGCTCATTTGGGACCCTTGAGGGCCCTGCACATGTTAAATGAGTTCAAGGTAAAATTGAGGCCCGTTTCGTATAGAAACTGAGCTTGAGTTAGCCGAATTCGGCTCAAGTAGGCTCATGAATACGAATTTATGATTATAGTTATACTTATACAATACATTAATTATATAGGAGTAGTATGTAGTAATTACATTTTACTTTATAAATTACTCCTACAATGCTGCTATAGCTCTGGTCATTTATATTTGTTTGATTTGAGCTTGGCTCATTTGTATTTATTCGACTCCAGCTTGTGCCAAGCTCGTGTTGTAAAATAGTAATTAGGTCGAGCTTTTACAATAATTAGGTCGAGCTTGAGCTCACCTAATTTTGAACGAATAGATATACAACATTTCAAAACTCAATTCGATTTGACTCGTTTACAGCCCTAGTTTGCCTTCTCATGGCTCTTAGCAACAACCTTCCTCTGCGGCTTCGAGCTAGGATAGATAATATAAAGCACTAAACTTTTGTCACAATGGCAGATAGTTACATCAATTAAACCCTGATTTTCCATTAAATTGTGCCTATTTTAGAAGTATCTTAACAAAGAGCCTGATGATGTTGTTGTAAAAGTTGGAAAGTCTGTGAACACAAATCTTGATGCACAAATCTGAATACAGTGGTATCCGGAATCTTTCACTACATGCCCTACAAAATACTGAGGATTTTCATGCGAATAGGACATTCGGCTAGTTTTGGTCAAATTTGTGTCAAAATTTGTGCACCAAAATCAGTGAACCTAAATAACATATTTTTTTGTTGGAAGAACAAGAACTTCAAAAAATGAATTTACTCAGCTCGTCAAGTTTATTGCTGGATTTAACATCGGCATCGACATAAACAAAAATCGTTCTTCTTAGGAAGAAATTTAATCGCAATCATGTAACAAATAAAATTTCAAAATATAGGTAAGCATGTGAAAAAAGAGGCAAAAAAGCTTCTTTCATATTTAGTAACATAGATTGTCTTGTTTTATGGAATATTCTTCTTTTGTGTACATCGGAAATAGTTTTTTGTACTAATATTCTGGTTTTGTGTACATCGGAATTCGGAAATGGTTTTTTTGGATATCGGTATAAGTACTCCTCCCGTCTATTTTTAAGTATCTTGCTTCGTAACTTCAATTTATTAAAAAGATATCGTCATTATACTTTTTACATCAATTTTTTCCTCCATTTTCCCTATGTACCCATCATCATTGCACTTTTATTCATTAACTTTTCAAAATGGAATTAATTTCTAAGGACAAAATAGACAATGTACCAATTTTTACCCACTAACTTTACATAATGGACACTTACTAAGGGATAGCCTAAAATAGAATACCGAACTCTAAATAAGAGACGGAGGGAGTATTATTTTTGGATTCTTAAGGGCGAAACTGCGCAGTTAAGCAATTTCGACCTACGAATCCAAAAATAATAATTTACGATATTCATTAGAGCCGATTTTTTACAGGGCTCTATAAAATATTATTTTAAAATTTATGTTGATTTTTTTGTATTTACTTCGGCTCCCATAAAAAATGTAGTGATTGTTGTAGTGTACCTAGACTTTCTGTTGTAACGAACGCTATGAATGCAAGCTAAGAACGAGAAATTGAAAACTAAACAAGAATTCACAAAGACACAAGATATACGTGGTTCCCCAAGATGGGTACGTCCACGGGCGAGGAGAGGGAGGATTCACTAACCAACGTGAAGAAGAGATACAAAGAGCCGGCTATTATCCGTAACTCTAGAAAAGCCACAAATATGAAAGCCCAAAAGATCCTTTAGAAGTTCCCCAAAGGCCCTATTTATAATAGGCTACAAAAACGGGAACAACATAATTAACCAATGTGGGACTAAGGAATACAAGGCATTCCTAACAATTCTCCACCTTGACTTGAATTCCACTGAACCAAATCACCAAATATAGTTCTCCCCTTCTAACCTCTCACTCGCCAAATGCCCCCGAGGGGCGATCAACTGCAAATACCAAGCAAGCCCAAGCAATGCTTGAACTTGGCAACCGGAACCGGTTTAGTCAACATATCTGCTGGGTTATTTGCCGTACCCACTTTCTTCACCTCAACTTGCTTCTGTGAGATGATATCTCGAACGAAGTGATACCTGACATCAATATGCTTGGTTCTTTCATGATACATAAGATTTTTAGTCAAATGTATAGCACTCTGCGAATCACAAAATACTGAACTCACACCCTGTGCAAGACCAAGCTCACAAAGCAAACCTCTCATCCACAATGCCTCCTTCACAGCTTCAGCAATGGCCATATACTCCGCTTCTGTTGTAGACAGCGCGACTGTAGCCTGTAAAGTAGCTTTCCAACTAATGGCACTTCCGGACAGAGTAAAGACATAACCTGTCAGAGATCTCCTCTTATCGTGGTCACCGGCAAAATCCGAATCAACATAACCAACAGCATGATCATCAGAATTGGCAACCCCAAATAATAAACCAACACCTGCAGTTCCGCACAAATAACGTAGTATCCATTTCACAGCCTCCCAATGTGCCTTTCCTGCCCCATATAACGACTAACGACACTAACTGCATGTGAAATATCAGGACGAGTACATACCATGGCGTACATAAGGCTCCCAACTGCGCACGAATATGGAACCTGAGACATATACTTCTCCTCATCCTCCGACTGTGGTGACAACTCAGCTGAAAGTCGAAAGTGTGCTGCCAAAGGGGTACTGACTGGCTTCGAGTTCTGCATTGCAAAGCGCTCAAGCACTTTAAGAACATAAGACTTCTGATTCAAAAATAATTTGCCAGCTGCTCGATCTCTGCAAATCTCCATACCCAAAATACGTTTTGCCGCACTCAAATCTTTCATCTCAAATTCACCACCTAACTGTTGTTTCAACCTGTTGATTTCTAATACACTCTTGGCAGCAATAAGCATATCATCAACATACAACAGTAGATAAACAAATGAACCATCTCGAAGCTTTCGAAAATACACACAACTGTCATACTCACTCCTAGAATATGACTGGCTTATCATAAAAGTGTCAAACCGCTTATACCACTGCCTAGGGGATTGCTTGAGGCCATACAAAGATTTACGAAGTAAACAAACGTGATCCTCCTTACCAAAAACAACAAATCCCTCAGGCTGACGCATATAAATCTGTTCCTCAAGCTCGCCATGCAAAAACGCAGTTTTGACATCAAGTTGCTCTAACTCAAGATCATAACATGCAACAATAGCAAGTAAAGTGCGAATGGAACTATGTTTTACAACTGGTGAAAATACCTCATTGTAATCAACACCTTCCTTCTGGCTGTATCCTTTCGCCACTAGCCGAGCTTTGAACCGAGCATCTTCTACCCCTGGAATACCTGGTTTGCGCTTGAAGACCCACTTGCACCCAACAATTCTCTTCCCAAAATTCTTTGCCCAATCCGGAATTGGACAACATACAACGTGCCTTCTCCAAAAGAGTCCTGTTCATTCGTTCAGCCACACCATTCTGCTGAGGGGTTTTTCTCACTGTGTGATGCCTCACAATGCCCTCATCACTGCAAAACCTATCAAACTCGCCAAGACAAAACTCCATACCATTGTCAGTTCTCAAACGTTTTATTTTCTTACCAGTCTGATTCTCAATCAAAGTTTTAAACTGTTTGAATGTATTAAAGGCGTCACTCTTATGTTTCAACATATACACCCAAACCTTACGAGAGAAATCATCGATAATACTCATAAAATAACGAAAACCACCTTTAGAAGTTACCTCTGCGGGACCCCAAAGATCTGAGTGAAAATAATCCACCGTGCCTTTGGTGCGATGAACAGCTGTACTGAATTTTACCCTGCATTGCTTGCCGTAGACACAATGCTCACAGAAATCCAGCTTCTCAGTTTTCTGGCCACATAGCAAACCCTGTTTGCTCAAAACTGTCATCCCTCTCTCGCTTATATGCCCAAGGCGCATATGCCACAAACGAGTCAAGTCTGAATCTGAAACCTTGGATGAAGCAACCGTTGCTGCAGCACCTAAAACTGTACTGCCCTGGAGTGTATAGAGGTTACCACGCTTTTGACCCTTCATCAGTACCAATGCACCCTTCGAGACTTTCAAAACTCCACCTTCACCGAGGAATTTGCAACCATGAGAATCAAGAGCACCCAGGGATACAAGATTTTTCTTCAAATCTGGAACATGTCGAACCTCAGATAAAGTCCTAACAATACCGTCATGCATCCTAAGCTGAATCGTTCCTGAACCAACAGTCTTACAGGCCATGTTGTTGCCCATCAAAACTGTACCACCATTGACCGCCTCATAAGTAGAAAACCACTCTCTATGCGGACACATGTGGTATGAACATCCAGAATCTAGAACCCACTCGGTATTAGAGCGAGAATCGCCCTCTGTAACTGATAACACATTATCTGACTCATTTGAACTTTCAGCAATTCCAGCAATTACTTTACCCCCTTTCTGGTCTTCTTTTTCCTTCTCCTTGAGTTTTAAACAGTCACTTTTCCAGTGCCCGGGTTTCTTACAATAATTGCACTTTCCCTTCTTCTTACCTGATGATCTAGATCTTCCCCTATTACTCGACTCAACCCTTTCTGTTGTTCTTCCCCTAACAAACAAACCCTCCGCATGCGCATCACCCTCACCTGACACTTTTTTCCTCAATTCTTTCGAATATAGGCTGGCTTTAACATCCTCCATGGATATTGTGTCTTTGCCATACAATAGGGTTGTAACAAAGTGGTCATACGAATGTGGTAAAGAACAAAGCAAAATTAGGGCTTGGTCCTCATCCTCAATTTTACTATCAATATTTTTCAGATCCATAATAATACGATTGAACTCGTCTAAATGATCCTTAACAGGTATACCTTCTCGCATACGAAACGTATAAAGACATTGTTTAAGATATAACCTGTTGGTGAGCGACTTCGTCATATATATGCCTTCCAACTTCAGCCAAATTCCTGCTGCTGAAGTTTCTTCTTCCACCTCACGAAGAACGTCATCTGCCAAACTCAACTGAATAGAACTCAGAGCTTTGGCATCCGTATCATCCCAATCTTCCTCTTTGATTCCAGAACTAGTCTTGCCTAACAAAGCTTTGTGCAATCCTTGTTGGGTTAATAGAGCCTTCATCTTTACTCTCCAAAGACTGAAACTGCTGCTCTGCCCATCAAACTTTGCAATCTCAAATTTAGCCGCCATAGCCACAATCGGAAACGAAACCCTAGTTTTTCCAACCTCAGGCTCTGATACCAGTTTGTTGTAACGAACGCTATGAATGCAAGCTAAGAACGAGAAATTGAAAACTAAACAAGAATTCACAAAGACACAAGATATACGTGGTTCCCCAAGATGGGTACGTTCACGGGCGAGGAGAGGGAGGATTCACTAACCAACGTGAAGAAGAGATACAAAGAGCCGGCTATTATCCGTAACTCTAGAAAAGCCACAAATATGAAAGCCCAAAAGATCCTTTAGATGTTCGCCAAAGGCCCTATTTATAATAGGCTACAAAAACGGGAACAACATAATTAACCAATGTGGGACTAAGGAATACAAGGCATTCCTAACACTTTCTGATATTGTTTCTGGGTACATTGGAAATAGTTTTATGTCCTGATATCATCATCATCTTCTTTTATTGGTTCGATTGATCCCATCACTGGTCTGGTTTAAAGCAGGCTATCCAAGTCGGGTTTATGAGATTCACGAGAAATTACTTTCTTGTAACTTGAATGCAAGAATCAAACCCTCATCAAATATATGGAGTGTAAAGCCCCAACCACTCTGGCTGACCCTTGGGGCTTATGTACTGCTAATATTCAGTCTTTTGTCCACATCGGAGGTAGATTTGGTACTACTAATATTCTTATTTTGGGAACCCAATCGATTTGGCTAAGTGAGTATGAGAAAGCTAAAACGTGTCTGTCTTCCATGAGGTCACGCATTCGAATCTCACGGAGGTCAAACATTCAAACGGGCCACTAGAGGTTTGCCTCGTCGTTAACTTTAAAATCCCGGAATTAGTCGAGGTGGTACTACTAATATTCTTAATTGTTTGTTCTTCTCTCTACCTTTGTCGCATAGGTATCTTCCACCTCGAACTTCATTCTTCCCAACTCGGGAGGAGAAGAGCACAAAGACAAAGAACAAGTTTGTGGACTACTTATTGTTTTCGAAGCTCTCTTATTTAGCCATCTTCATCACTCTTGTCTGCATCACCGAGAGAGACAAATTGAAGGAAGACCCTCTCAACTTCAATGTTTTAAACATCACCCTGGAAACAATAAGGTAAAATTTCTCAAATCACTTTTTTCCATTTACTAGATTAGTTTACGTACGCTCTTAGCCGGGCAAGGAATTATGCGGACTGTGACTCGATTACCCTAGCTGGATTGCATAGTATCCAATTTTGCTTCTTGTAAATTAATTTCATGCATATTAAACATGATGGCAACAGGGTTAGGCATTTAACACGATGGCTATCCTCTCCAGCACTGATGGATGTTAATGGCCCAGCAGGGCCATGAGGCCCATCGTCACTCTAGCAATAAAATTCTCGTGTTTTAAAAAAAGAGTTCGTACTTTTTGTATTTATTATGGCATGCCCAAAAAAAAAAAAAAAAGACAAAAATTTCACTTTAGCCCCTTGGGGTTTTGGCCCATGTGCTTTTTCACTCCCACATTTGATTATCATCGTATAACCACCATATGTTGGACTAATGTGCACGGTACCATCTATATATATCAATGAGTTCTTTCAATTTATCATCATCAGCAAAAAAAAAAAAGTTCAAATTTTTCTATGATTAAATGTATTTTTCAAAGTCCTCCTTTTGTGAGCCGGACAATCTTTCTGGGACGAAGGAAGTAATGTCGTACAATAATTGTGCTGTATGTTGTATAGACTGATGATCAGAGCTAGCTAGCTAATTAATTAATTGTACTGCATGTGTGTGATTTTTTTTGTAGTGCATACGGAAATGTGGGATTTTCAACCGGATATAGCTGTAAACGGCGGGTGAAGTACGATAGCTATTGTGAAGATAAATGGTTTGGATTTGTTGGAAGGTGGAGTGACAAGGGAAAACTTATACTCATTGTTGTCATGTTCTTTGGAAGGCTTAAGGACTTCGGCAACAAAGGTGGTATAGCTTGGAAACTGTCCTAGCTATAACATGCATTGGTACGCAGTAGAGTCAAGTACTTGAATGCCCCAGTGACGACATTCATCTAAGGCTCGTATGTATGTATGTACATACGTATTAGGTTCTTATCTTTGAATATATTGCTGGTGTGGACATCATGCAGTGGCGACGCTAATGTATGAGCTATGGGTACGTCACTTGACCACATGGCAGAAAAATTCTCTCCTAGATAATACCATGGTACTGCTTTAAATTTTCTGAGGGACTAATGGTTGACACCATAAAAATTGGGTATGAACCCATGACACAATGGCACCAAATGATTTTCCCAGCAATCTACTCTCTCTCTCTCTCTCTCTCTCTCTCTCTCTGAGAAGTTCAAATACTAAGAAAATACTTCCAGCTCAGATGTATATCGCTAAAAAAAAAAAAAAACACTTCTAACATGTAGGAGCATTGATTTGGGTTCAATTGGACTTTTTATGATCAATTTCATTTAGTTAAAATATAATGACTTAGGGTTTTTAATTTTGACAAATAACTATCCCAAGTTTATAAAAGGGTAAATTTCACTTATCTCCCCTGATGTTTCTGACAATTACAATTACAGACACCTCCCCCAGGTTTTGAAAATTGCACTTACCTCCCCACTGGTTTAGTTGTCGGCTGCACATACCCCCCAACCGTTAGTCATCTGTCACTGAAGGTGACGAAAATTGGTGAGGTCAGCCAAAAAATGGAGATTCATTATCCATTTTGCCCTCATCTCTTGTCTTTAGCCTTTTATCCCCCCTTTTCATTTGGGGAAATGCAATAAACATACACCAAAACACGACGTCTTCTACACCAACAATAGAGAATACTTGTTCCACATTTTCGGCTAACTAAAAGTGACTTTTTTGTTATCTTTTCTAAACTTTTTTAAGTTTTGGGAAAAAAATTATTACTTTTTTATGGTTTCTCTACATAAGAGGAATCTAAGAAGTAGAAAAATATGGACCAATTTGAAAATGTTAACTTAAAACAAAATAAATGAAATAAACAAGATAAACCAGCTTATTTTGATTATTTTGGGCTTTTTCTAAAGTTTGAAAAATATGGTCCATGGTGTTTTAATTTTTTATTCTTGTAGAGACCCGAATAATTTTTAATTTTTGAAAAGATTATTAAATGCCTAAATGAGAAAATATGGATTAATTGGTGGATATTTTGGATTGAGGGCTAGAGTGCAAGAATAGGGAGTTGAGGGTGTGTGTGTGTGATTTAAAGATATGTGGGTATATAAGGGGTGAGTGTTAGGTGTAGGAGATTATATTTTCACCTCCCCTCTCTCTCTCTCATCCGTTCCTCTCCCTCCCCACCGGCTAACTCTCTCTCTCCTCTCTTCTCACCCAAAACTCCACTCCATCTTCCAAAATCTTCAAGAAACAACCTCCCTCAAGCCTTCCATTCGCGTCCTTGAGCTCGGAGATCCTTGGGTTGAGTTTAAATCGAAGTTTCGGAGTTCAAAAAGCTAGGGCTCGTTCAAAAACACTTGAGTCTCGACCATTATTGCGAGGTAGGGACTTCTTTACCTCTTTTACATGTTTATGTGTTGATTTGGTGTAGAATCGTGCCCTTGATTGTCGAATTTTAGTTGTAGAGCATGTCTGAAAATCTGCTGAAAGTTCTACCCGAAGACCCGTGGTATAGATACGGATTAAGGGCCGTATCGATACAGTGAGCTTATCTTTTTGGTCAGAGAGTAGCGTATCGATACGGATTAAGCGCGTATCGATACAGTGAGCTTATCTCCAGTTTTGCACCTTTTGCTTCTCTGTTGATTGTTTTGATCTCCAATCACTTCTAAACCCTTTTGGACACCTCCTAAACTATCTCAAGCTTGTCTAATTGACTTCCTATGATGGCTCGATGTACTCCTTGGTCCGTTGGTCTTCCGTTAGCAATAACCGAATAAGAATTGACCTAGTTAAACGTTGTAATGCACTTTCTATAGATTGTTGGTATCGTGTGATCATTCATGGTGCATTTGTGATGACTTTGGCATAATGTAGGGTGTTCCATCTATGATGTGTTCATTGGGGAGTCTTAGTTTGCGTGTTGTATGAGAAATAGTTGATTTTGGGTCGAAGGTTGGTTTAGGAAGTCCTGTAACGCAAGTGGTGGTAATACGGAGACTTAGAGGGTTTCATAATGCAAGTGGTGGTAATACGGTAACCCGAGTCATTAGGGATCACCATGACGCAAGTGGTGGTAACACGGTAATCCTTATGGTGTTATTCCGGTAACGCAAGTGGTGGAAATACCGATGGTGAAGTTTTGGGTTAGCAAGTTGAGTTGGGATTGTTAGAGGGGTTAGCATCGTAGGGCTCATGCATACGATTTCGTTAAGGGTTCATTTGCAAATTGATTGGTTACCGTCTGTCGAGCTGTGTTTCCTTACCCTCTCATGTTTGCTCTTATCATCATATTTGCATATAAATTTGGTAAAGATTTTCCTACTGGGCTAGTGTAGCTCAACAAAATCCTTCTTTTCAGGTTCGAACGTTGGCTATAGACTGCATGTGACGGCGTGCTTGTACATGAAGATTGTTTTGGAAGCTAACCTTGTTTTAGTTATTTCATCATCTTTCGTAATTGATTTGTTTTTGGTAAAGATGGGTTTGTAACTAAATATCCTTAAGTTCCTTTTGACTAGAAAGTTGTATTATTCTGAGTTTGTTGTATTTGTATCTAAGTTAATGTCGGCCATGGTGCCAAGATTGTGTTTCTGTAACTATGGGGACTTGTTTGTAAATTTGACAGGTGGGAAACTCTTTTGGGTATTATTTTTTGTTATGTGAAGTTCTTTATTAAATTGGATTATTTATTTAAGTTGAAAATCGAGGTCGTGACAATTCTACTCATTGAGACGAACCTAAAAATTAAAAATAATTGCCTCAAAGTTTAAAAGGTTCACTGCCGATGAGAAAAAAGCCAAGGAAAATAGTAAAGTTTTTAAATTTTTAGGGTCCATAGATTTGTAATAAGTAAATGGGTGGTTGGTTCTTAATTATTATTCAACTACTTATTTATTTTTTTTGGTTTTAGGCTACACATAAACTTATGTATAAATCTTTGGTATTTACATGAAATTAAGCTTAGTTTGACATGAATGAAAATTTATTTCTTTGTGTTTTCAGAAAAAAAAAAATGTTTGTATCCTTGACTTATATAAATATAAATAAATCTCCGTAAATAATCAAATATAACTCTTTTAAAACCCATCTTAAAAGCTCATAAGTATTTAACTTTTTTGAGCCAACGAAAAAATAAAAATAATATTTGGCATCTCAAATTAATTTTGCTATAAAGACAAAAAAAAAACTACTAAAAAGTTTTTTAACTGTCCAAAATAATATTTGGCATCTCAAGTTTTTTTTTTTATTTCTTTGTGTTAGGAAACTTTTATTATCTTTGGTTCAATTTTATACTTGTCCATTGAATGATTAAAGAAATTCTTAAAGAACTAGATAAGAATAAATGAAAATAAAAAGTTTCAAAATTTTATTTTTTTGAGATTTCATATAGAGGAGGCGACTGGTCAAATGTTAATGTGGTTAATTTTGTGTTTTTTGAGTTATTTATTTATTCAAATAGACTAACATTATAGTAAGAAAACTTGTGAAGGGGTAAAAAATTAAAAGCATTATGTTAGCAGATGTTACCTGACAACTCTGACAAAGGAGGTAAGTGCAATTTCAAAAATACAAGGGGAGGTTTGTGTTGTCAGAAACCTCAGGGAGATAAGTGAAATTTACCCGTACATTCCAACTTTCTGTTGGATGTTTGTTTTACTTTCTTTTCATTAGAGTAAGTTCATGTACTTATCTTGTTCCCCCTTGATGTACTCCTTTCGAGTTTATAAAAGTTTCATTTGTCGAGAAAAAAAAAAAAACTATCCTGAAACAATATATTACTTTGTAAGTTGACATAAGTTCATAGTATTGCTAGGTTCTTAATTTAGGATCCATTTAATTTAAACCTATATATAGTTCTCAGTTTTATCTTGGCGAGATTTCAAAAATCAACGGTATGTATAGTTATACAAGTATACAAAATATTTGAAACTAATCTACTTATAAATTTGGACAAACAATCTAATGTACGCGTTTTTGGAAAATCATGATGTTCTCAAACCTATGGCTTTGATACCATATGTAAAATTATTCCTAATGGCGTTACACAATTAACAACCTACAATTATGCCAAGTCTAGAATTATCATAATTATCACAATACAAACATTTGGCGGAATCCAAGAATCAAGAACGGCTTATCTGAATTCATTCACGCGGAACTGGAGCAATCCCATAAGTATCACATCGATTTTAGACTCTCTTTTATAGGTAGAGAGAGAAACGGTTTCCTTAATGAACATTATACTTACTTCCCATCAAAGCAGAGTTTACAAAGGAAATAACTTCTCTATTTGACCAATAGAATAAAATCTAAATTAGACAAAAAGATATAATGAATCTTATTAGACCCATAAATCGTATGTGTCATATTTAAAACATGTAGGCCATAAACACTAAATACAAAATTAAGTCTTACAAGTTATTCTTGGCATCAACAACATTTGATAGGGCTGTTATGAACCCGACCGGACCAAAAAAACCAACGGTCTCGGTTTTCTTGAAATCTATACCGACCGAACCGAACCGAATGCGGACCGAACCAACCGAACCGTTGTAGGACCGAACCGACTAAACCATATATATCATATATATTTATATAAATTGTTTTAATCTTCTGGCTCTTATTGTTTTGAATTGTTAACTTTTGGCTCTTACTTTTTTTTTTTGGAATTTCATTGCTTAATTTATTTACGTTTTTGCAAAATTTTCCAATCGATTGCTCTCTCTGTTCTAAATTACTTTAACTCCTCCAAGTTATATACACTAGTGTAGAAGATATTTTCAATTGATTGAAAAAAAAAAAGAAGGGTGGAAGAGTACTTGTGAAAGTTGTAATTGTTTGAGCATACTTGTTGTATGGTTTTTTTTTTTTTTTCAATTGGTGTTTGAAAAAAAAATAGGTACAATGGCCCAAATATGGGTGAAAAAATGGCCCAAACATGGGTGATTGACTTAAGGTTGAAAATGGGAAAATGACGGTTCGGGACGTGTTTTGATAATTAATACCTTTTAAGGACATGCTAAGAACATTTGTTAATGAACAAATGTCCTTGACGGATATTAATTATTAAAACACGTCCTTGGCCGTCATTTTCCCGTTGAAAATTGCCCAAATATGGGTGAGAAACATGTGAAAATGGCCCAAATATGAGTGAAAAAATGGCCCAAACATAGACCGTAGTCTATTGTTAGTTTTTAAAAATGGCCTAAATGGCCCAACTAAGGCCCATTTCGGGCGGACTGAACGCCTCGAAATCCCCGACCGAACGAAAATTAATACCGATCGGGATTGGTCTCCGGATTATATACCTCGAACCCGATCAGGATGCGGCAAATCCACCCCGAACCGTACCGAACCGAACCGACCGAATAACACCCCTAACATTTGACCTTTTTGAGTGTAAATTTGTACAACAGTGGCCAACTAGATTAGCCAACAAAGGAAAACCCTTCTTCAACTCTTGTTGCTCCAAACTAGAAAACCCTCAGTCACCATCCATTCTACAGTTTATGTAGAAACTTTATGTCCATCTCAAAATCAATTGGCAATGAGTGGAGAGGTCCCAAATGTTATTAAGTGATCACTCATTCACTCCCAAGCAATGTGGGATTCCTTAATATCCCCCCTCACGTGTAGCCGCGTTTGAGGTCTGTCACATGTGGCCACTTTTGGGTCCTATCATCGTGCAGCCTTTTTGCTGGTCTGTTATCGTGGGGTGTGGATTGTAAATTTTTAAAATGTGGGGTGAAATGGGCCCCGCTCTGATACCATGTAGAAACTTTATATCCATCTCAAAACCGATTGGCAATAAGTGGAGAGGTCCCAAGTGTTATTAAATGATCACTCATTCCATTCCCAAGTAATGTGAGATTCATTTCCTTAACATCCCCCTCACGTGCAGCCGCGTTTGAGGTCTGTCACGTGTGGCCACTTTTTGGGTCCTATCATCATGCAGCCTTTTCGCCAGTCTGTCATCGCAGGGTGTGGATTGTGAATTTTTATAAAATGTGGGGTGGAACGGATCCCGCTCTGCTACCATGTAGAAACTTTATATCCATCTCAAACCCAATTGGCAATGAGTGGAGAGGTCCCAGATGTTATTAAGTGATCACCCATTCCACTCCCAAGCAATGTGGCCACACGTGACAGACCATCAAAAAGGTTGCGCGATGATAGGACCCAAAAGTGGCCACACGTGACAGACCTCAAAACGGCTGCCCGTGAGGGGAATGTTAAGATATAAAGTCCCCATTGCTTGGGAGTGGAATAAGTGATCACTTAATAACATTTGGAATCTCTCCACTCATTGTCAATTGGTTTTGAGATGGATATAAAGTTTCTACAGTTTATCTGGGCTTGCCAACAAAGTAAAACCCTTCCTATGTACAGTATTTTGCTCATCTTTCTCCTACTTCCACGCTCGGATCTTCCGGCTAAATCTGGTTTGGATTCAGCTTCATTACTTTGTCATCCTTTCCGTGGTCGGTTTCTTGGCTTTGAAATGATCGGACCCAAAAACCACGTCTGCCTCCACTCCCAAGGAATTGGATTTGTTTTTCACCTCTGTTTCTGCCACAACAGTTTCAAGCATGGCAACCATTGAAATGGAGGTTTTTTTCCAAT
This sequence comes from Rhododendron mucronatum var. ripense, assembly GCA_019656295.1. Lineage (NCBI taxonomy): Eukaryota > Viridiplantae > Streptophyta > Magnoliopsida > Ericales > Ericaceae > Rhododendron > Rhododendron mucronatum. The sequence continues at coordinate 1,621,231 of BPLT01000106.1, forward strand.
ACCCAACTTGTTATTTTGACAATTTTGATGTTTGTTGGGGGGTGAAGTCTTCACTTCCTTTCTTGGCCTTCGATTTAAGGCCACCAAAGTTAATGGTGAAGAAAATAGAGTGGTGTCAGCTAATCCTGATTCTGAAAATTCCTATACTCAAATTGAGTTGGGTTTGTTTCTAAACAATCCGCAGATTTTGGATGAAAACCCAAATACCAGCTTAGAATCTGGGATCAAATCCTTTGGCAATGTGTTCTTGAAGCACAATTCCATCAGGTTTTTGGACCATGTGGTCCTCTGTTATCTCCTAATATTTCACTTAGGTGGTTCTACTTTGATTTCTCTATACATCCTCCTTGTTCCAAGTGCTAGACAAGTACTTAAGCAGAAAGGGCTTTAAGTACAAATGTTCTGTGTCTTCACAACCGTCGCGACGTTCACCAATGGCGGCTTCATCCCCAACAAATCAAAACATGGCTATTTTCAACAAGAATTCAGCCCTCCTCCTACTCCTCATCCCTCTGGTCTTGTTTTGAAACACCTTATACGGCCATGCCTGCACCTCGTGATATGGGTCTTCGAGATGGTGACCAAGAGAGAGGAGTTTGGTTACCTTTTGAAGAACTATGGGGAGTTGGGGTTCGACCATTTGTTGTCAAGCATGAATTGTTTGTGTTTGGCAGCCACTGTTTTTGGGTTCATTTTGGTTCAGTTTAGGCTGTTATGCTCGCTGGAGTGGAACTCAGAGGCTTTGATGTAGAACACGAGGAGATCCAATTTCATGATCAATTGATCCAGTCGAAGCCTCGGAAGCCCAAACGTTGTTTAATTGCAAATTACCCGATTTGGCCACTTTCGGACGAGCTTGGATCGGGCCCAAACTTGGTGGATTGACTTATTTTCACTCTGCGGTCAATACTCATGAACCCTAGGTTGATGAGCAATGGTGTTTTTCGGCCTAATTCCTTCGTTTAGGCCTCCAATGGGACGTTTTTGCCGTTTTAGGAAATATTTGTTTCGTTAATAACTTTTAGCGTATAATTCTGTAGAAGTTGATTCTTTTTGGGAAAGTCATGTTTTTCTTTCTTTTTTTCAATTTTATTATTTTTCCAAATTGTGGGAAATTTCGTTTTTGAGTTAGGGTTTAGCTAAGGTTATGCATTTTTCCTATAAAAAAGATTGTAACCTAATGTTTATACAGTTTTTTATCAATTATATTCAGACTTTGTTTTTTTCTCTTGTGTACTCGAATTTATCATTCGTTTAATTAGTATGCAACAAATCTCTTTGTTATTTCCGTTGCATCAGGCATTGACTGGCTTGAATTCTTATCAGAACCTGGTGGGATCTCTGTTTCAAGATGCGAACTCAAGGCATACCAGTGAAAGTGTTGTGGATCTCTCTCATCTCTCCTGCAATCCTGGTGGTGTTCGTTGTCATGATGAAAGTCTCTCTCTCCTAATTCCTCTCTCTTTCATAAATACCGAATCACAAAATAAAGTTACTCCATGAATACGAAACGATTTCCGTATTTGGTATGGAAATCGACTTCAAGGCTTCATTTGTAAGCGAAGATCGGGAAAAAAATTCTTAAATTAAATGAGCCGACAACACCCGTAACTCTTGCTTACGCACAAGGTACTATTGGCATGATTAGCAGTCGTAGAGTAGTTCAGTGGTGGTGTTTAATATAAAATGATTGAATTATTCCAATTTGGTCCCCATGCAGCTGTAGAGAAATAAATTGGAATAAGGACATGCTGCCCAGTTGGTATCTTACCCACACCTCCGCTAGGGGAAGGCGAATTAAAACCTCACAAGTGCTAGCTGCGATAGAATGGGAGATGCTGCCAAGCGGGAGTGCTTGGCAGCGGTGTCAAACGGTCGATTCGGCCGCTCATCTCGTAAATCAATGGCTCGGATTTTGACCGAATATTGAACGGCTCAGATTTTTATGCTCTCAAATTCAATCCGAGTCGTCTGTGACGAGATAATCAGCTGGATGCCGCTCGGCAGCATCCCCTTCGTACTACTCAATTTGGTTTTGCCTAGGGCTACAAGGCAAACCGAATGATTCATAGACGGTTTGAGGCTCAACTTGATAAGGGCTCATTTGGGATCCTTAACCTGCACGCTAATTAAGTTAAACAAGCTCAAGGTAAAATTTGAGGCCCGTTTCGAATGGAACTGAGCTTGACTTAGCCCAAATTCGGCTCGAGTAGGCTTGTGAACGTGGACATATAATTATATGGCTTATAGTATGTAGTAATTTCATATTACTTTATAAATTATTCTTGCAGAGTCGTTCAAGCTCTGATCATTTATATTTCTTCGATTTGAACTTGGCTCATTTGTATTATTCGACTCCAACATGTGCCAAGCTCGTGTTGTAAAATAGTAACGAGGTCGTGCTTGAGCTCACCTAATTTTGAACGAACCAATATTGAACACTTCAAAACTCGGTTCGATTTGATTCGTTTGGAGCCCTAATTTTGCCTTTCTCATGGCTCTTAGAAACACCCTTCTTCTACGGCTTCGATCTAGGCTAGGTAATATGAACCACTGAGGTACTCTGAGAAAAAAGAAATGATTAACTTTTGTCGCAATGGCAATAATTAAATCAATTAAACCCTGATTTTCCATATAATTGTTGCCTATTTTAGAAGTATCTTCGCAACGAGCTTGATGATAACTTTGTAAAGGTTGGAAAGTCAGTGAACACAAATCTTGATGCACAAATCCGACTACATTGGTGCCCAAATTCGTTCGATGCATGCCCTATAAAATACAGAAGGGTTTCACGTGAATAGGGCATTCGGCTAGTTTTGAATATATTTGTGTCCGAATTTGTGTACCAAAATCAGTGAACCTAACATTACTTTATAAAGATTTTTTTGTTGGAAGAACGAGAATTTCAATATAGTATAAAACTAAATAAATCACAAAAGCACGAAAAGAGATCTAGATCCAAAAAGAGGCACAAACAAAAACGCAAAAATAAAACCCGCCAAAAAAGAAGCTCTGGTGTTGCAAACCATTAGACCTCTCTGAGTGTAAATTTTACAACAGTGGCCAACTAGATTAGCCCTAAGAATACCCAGGTCACTTCTTTAGTGCGATCACATCTAAATTTTGGCCAAATTTCGTGGTTCAGGGCATGATCTACTAATTGAAAATACCCATAGTGCATACACCTCCGGACGACTTGAAGCAACCACCGTTCGAACATGCCATGTAAATCATGGCACCAGCCCTAGAGAGGAGTTGAACCCTGCCCAATATATGCTAGGCAAGGGTTCCCCTTCCACTTGGCCAAGCCCACAGGTGGTATTATTTCTTTTAATGCAGGGTGCACTTTTGCTATATTATTGAACTATAAGCTAATGGCAATAGCCAAATTGTTTTTGCTGAATGAGATTTTAGCTGATGTATGTAAGGTTAATGACTTGTCTAAAAATTCATGAAAACATATGCTTTAGTTCATTTAGTTTAACAGAAACGTCCCCGTAATAACAACCAACTTCTTGAAGGTAGGATAGGGCGCAACTTGGGGGTGGTTATCTATGGTGTCTTCTCTCTCCACGGTTTGGTTGGACTGGACTTCATGTAGTACAATTATTGGGTGGCATAAACTACTTGAGGTTGGTCCAGTGGTCAAGACTTGGGATTAAAAAATTTATTTTCTCTCAACATCTTAGGCTTAAAATCTCTTAGGTGCTATCAGCTCATTTGGAGCCATAACATAGTCAGCTCCTTTGGAGCAAATCCATATAAAGTTTCGTTCGTATTTTAATTGGGACCCCTGCAAGTGGGAAGAAGTATTGGTCCCCAAAATCAATTGATAATCCAGATTTTCAGAAAACAATAATGCCACGGACATGCTTATCGGCCACTCTTCAACCACTCTTCTCTCACATATGTGATCCATCCCATAATTAAATGTGTAAACTCGATACATATGTGAGATGAGTGACCGATAGGAATGTACATAGCATTGATGTTCGGAAAAACCATAGGATAACGGGCGCTATAATATATAATCCATCACATGCATGATAACGACGGAGGGCCCCTCATAATTAGAAATTTATTCTACCAAGATCATCAGTGATATCAAAGCATATTCTTATCGTTTTTTTTTTAAAACTAGATGTACGTCCGGGTCAACTTATACGCACCTCAATTAATTTTGGAGCCTTAAACTTAACGATCAGACAAATCCTCCAGTGGCCCCTAGGCATGAAATATTTGGCCTCCGCGTGATTGGACATACGACCTCACGGGATAGAAACACTTATTCTTTTTTTCATGCCCACCCTAGCCAATTCCTCTCTTGCTTATGCGACCTTTCGAGTTATGATCACCACAATATATTCTATGCCAAGATATTAGTGTTGAAATTTATTTATGTGGCTCACATACCACATCAATCTTATTTGTATTTTATAGTATTTATGTTTATAATTAAAACATGGGTATTAGATTTATATGAAGCAATGCCTAAATAATTGATAACTATTCATGAAAAAGGTTTGGTGACCATTCTTGAATAGATTTGTAGACTAGCCATAAATGGGTTTAGTGACTATTCATGTGTAAGGTTGCAACTATTATTGAATATGTGCCTTATTACTTCTGTGATTGAAGGAAGTATGAAGGGTTGTGTCCATTGGGAAATGGTCCCGATCTATTTATATAAAGGCATGTGATTACCATCAAGTTACAAGTGTGGAAAACATTTATATAGATTAGATTAGATTGGAAATCCTACCCCTTGCTCTTCAAACAATTAATGAGAGTTTGTGAAACATATTGATTCTTGATCGAAACGATTTCCGGATTTCTCAAGACTTAAACACCATGACAGAAGGTAAATATTTTTCCACTGCGTATCAATTTAGATTCTCCCACATAGGTTTTTCAATTAGATATTAGAGCTTTCTCCGTATTGAAGAGTACAAACCTTTCCTTCTCCTGTGCAGTTGGTGAGGAATAAGCTTATTCCATCCCTCATCATTTGGAATTTTATCTTTCTCAAGTATTTATTCATTATGTTCTGATTATATTCTTGGTTGCTAGATATGTTTGCCAAGTGGTTAAACCGTTTTCTGATTAATCAACTTTGCATCTTCAAGTGATTCTTCAAGCGATTACAAAGAAAATGATTCTCACAAAATGAACGACTTGGATCATTCACATAAAAAAATTAAGTCAATTGGACATCAATAAAGGCTTGGTCGAACTAATTTTCTGATCAGAAGCTAAATGTGCAATTAGAGTTTGGTTATCCTAACATAGATGACTTTTTCATTTGGATGCCGATACCCAATGAACACGATCTTTCGCGTGGATCACCCCAAAGAAGTCTTACAAAATAAACGATTAGGATCGTCAAATTGGATCCGGGAGAGTCTCATTTTGCGTTACATGAGAAATCACACGAGGGATACGAGAATATGTGTGCTCTCTCTCTCTCTCTCTCTCTCTCTCTCTCTCTCTCTCTCTCTCTCTCTCTTTAGTACACTTGACCTTAACCTGTTCTTGTACAATTTGCATATTTCACAGGGAAATCCCACTACTTAATTTGGAGTGTCATTCCCCTCCTTTAAAAGGACCATCTCAATTCAAAAGCCATTTCACAAACAAGAAGATGTCGAATCTTGTTCATTTAGCTCACAAAATAAAACCCACTCAACTCCTGTTGCTCTAATTAAACTAGCTTCCCTTAGTCACCATCCGTTCTACAGTTTATCTGAGCTTGCCAACAAAATAAAACCCTTCTTCAACTCTTCATGTACAATATTCTGCTCATCTTTCTCCTCCTTTCGCTCTCGAATCCTCCGGCTGAATCCGTTCTGGATTCAGCTTCATTACTTTGTCGTCCTTTCCGTGGTCGGTTTCTTGGCTTTGAAATGTTCAAAGCCAAAAACTGCGCCTGCCTTCAGTCCCAAGGACTTGGATTTGTTTTTCACCTCTGTTTCTGCCACCACAGTTTCAAGCATGGCAACCATTGAAATGGAGGTTTTTTCCAATACCCAACTTGTTATTTTGACCTTTTTGATGTTTGTTGGTGGTGAAGTCTTCACTTCCTTTCTTGGCCTTCTATTTAAGGCCAGCAAAAGTAATATTGGTGAAGAAAATAGAGTGGTGTCAGCTAATCCTGATTCTGAAAATTCCCACACTCAAATCGAGTTGGGTTTGTTTTTAAACAATCCACAGATTTTGGATGAAAACCCAAATAGCAGCTTAGATTCTGGGATCTCCTTTGGCAATGTGTACTTGAAGCACAATTCCATCAGGTTTTTGGGCCATGTGGTCCTCTGTTATCTCCTAATATTTCACTTAGGTGGTTCTACTTTGATTTCTCTATATATCCTCCTTGTTCCAAGTGCTAGACAAGTACTTAAGCAGAAAGGGCTTCAAGTACAACTATTCTCCGTCTTCACAACCGTCACGTCGTTCGCCAACGGTGGTTTCATCCCAACAAATGAAAACATGGCCGTCTTCAACAAGAATTCAGGCCTCCTCATGCTTCTCATCCCTCTGGTCTTGTTTGGAAACACCTTATACGGGCCTTGCCTGTGGCTCGTGATATGGGTCTTACAGATGGTGACAAAGAGAGAGGAGTTTGGTTACCTCTTGAAGAAGTATGGGGAGCTGGGATATGACCATTTGTTGTCCAGCATGAACTGTTTGTGCTTGGCAGCCACTGTGTTTGGGTTCATTTTGGTCCAGTTTTTGCTGTTTTGCTCCCTGGAGTGGAATTCAGAGGCACTGAGTGGTCTGAATTCTTATCAGAAACTGGTGGGATCTCTGTTTCAAGTTGTGAACTCAAGGCATACAGGTGAAAGTGTTGTGGATCTCTCTCTCCTCTCTCCTGCAATCCTGGTGGTCTTCATTGTCATGATGTAAGTCTCTCCTAATCCCTCTCTCTTTCACATATAAAGACCTAAAATCACAAGATAAAATTACACCATGAATACACAACAATTTCCGTATTCGGTGATCGACTTGAAGACTTCTTCTGTAAGCAAAGATCGGGGAAAAATATTCCTACGCATGATAAACAAATGAGTCGACAACACCCGTAACTCTTGCGCGCACACAAGGTACTATTGGCATGATTAGCAAGTATAGAATATAAAATGATTGACTGATTCCAACTTGGTCCGCATGCAGCAGTCGAGAAATAAATTGGATTAAGGACATGCAGTCCAGCTGGCGAATTAAAACCTCGCAAGTGCTAGGTGGGATAGTGCCTTTATACTAATCAATTCGGTTTTGCCTAGAACTACAAACGAACCGAATAATTTGCGACCAGTTTGAGGCTCAATTGTTAAGGGTTCATTTGAGACCCTTGCCTTAAAAGGCCTTGCACGCTAAGTTAAACGAGCTCAAGGTAAAATTTGAGGCCCGTTTTTCGTATAGGAACTGAGCAAGAGTTAGCCGAAATTTGGGTCGAGTAGGCTCGCAGTACACGAACATATAATTATATAGTTTATACAATATCTTAGTTAGATAGTATGTAGTAATTTCGTATTACATTGTAAATTATTCTTCCAGAGCTGCTCGAGCCGGCTCTGGTCATTTATATTTGTTCGATTTGAGCTTGGCTCATTTGTATTTATTCGATTCAAGCATGTGCCAAGCTCGTGTTGTAAAATAGTATTGAGGTTGAGCTTGAGCTCACCTAAATTTGAACAAATCAATATTAAACACTTCAAAACTCGGCTAGGTTTGACTCGTTTGGAGCCCTAGTTTGGCCTTCTCATGGCTCTTAGCAACACCCTTCTTCTGCGGCTTCGAGCTAGGCTAGATAATATAAACCACTATGATATTGTGGTAAAGGTTGGAAAGTCACTGAACACAAATCTTGATGCACAAATCCGAATACAATGGTGTCCTGAATCTTTTGATGCATGCCCTACAAAATACAGAAGGGTTTCACGTGAATAGGACATTCGGCTAGTTTTGGATACATTTGTGTCCGAATTTGTGCGCCAAAATCAATGAATCTAACATTACTTTAAAAAGAATTTTTTTTTTTTTTTTTTGGAAGAACAAGAACTTCAATATATAAAACCAAAAAAAAAACGCAACAGCACAAAAAAAGAAGAAAAAAGATCTAGATCTAAACAGAGGCACAAACAAAAATGAAAAAATAAAACCCGCCAAAAAAGCTCTGGAGTTGGAAACCATCCTCCCTCGCGGAAGTGGTGGTAGAAAACCCTGGTGAGACACCTCCGTTACCGGCTCCACCGTCGCCAAAGAAATCGGAACCTACTTTATAAAAAGAGATTTGGATTGGCCTTTGGGTACTTTGTTTCTTTGCCCAATGTGACAGTTTGCATAAGCTTCTTTTGACCCCATTCTTGGCAATTGGCATATATTCCAATTAATGAAGTTCGGCTCTTGAACCTAGTTGTGCTGCAGTGTCCTTCTTTCGTCTTTTTGGTTGCTTTGTGGCCCCCAAAAAGACAAATATGCATCACTCGGTATCGGACACGGTTTGGACATGGCCCTGCTGAGTCGGGTGTTGTGCTGTCCTAATGAGCCCCATTAGGGGCACTGAGGTCCTATTTTAGAATCCTTTTAAAAAAATAAGCAACTTATTTTATCTTTTAGGAGAATTTAATTAGCCATCATTTTTACCCTACTTATTTAGGTGTTCATCCTAATGTGTTTAAATACTTATCTTTCCATCCTCAAATTCAATTAAATCGAGGATACCTATTTAATTTCTTCTATCTTTTAAACTTAAAAATAATATAAATGAAAAATATTTTTTTAATTTTTTTGCATTGTTTAAAAGATCTCATCGAGATCTTTCAAACAAAATCCGTATTGCATATTTTTATATTTTAATAAATTTATAATTTTTGAGCTTGAAATTGCCTTCTTAAAAATAAAGACTTTTTTATTATTCTGAAACGGGGCCGAATAATTTTAACTTTAAGCCTTTGGTGGGGTATTTTTCAATTGAATCCTTCTACAGCCACCGACCAATTGGGTACTGATTAATAAGCAATGCTAAATAAGCAAAATACCAATTAAACCGCATATGAAAAAAATGATAACTCGTGGTTATTCAGATGTCTTTTTTGAAACTTTATTCTCTTTACTTATGTCAATTTTGTCGGATAAAAAAAAACTTGTGTCAATTTTAGAATCTAGAATTTGGTGTCAGGTGTTGGGTTAAGTCCCGCAATGAGTCCAACCCTTGTGACGGTAACGCGGGGTCCACTCCGAGTCCCGTACGAAAAATTCGAGCAGTTCAATAATATAATATAAAAAAAAAACCCCAGTTCAGTACCGATTCTCCACCGACGGTTACAGGAGCACCTATACATATCGGATTGAGCTGATTTTTTATGGGGCCACTTCGGTTTTCTTAAAAAAATTATTGAACGGCTCAAGTTTTCGTGTGGGACCCAGAGTGGACCCCGCGTAGCCGTCGGTGGAGAATTGGTACAAGCAAGCCTCCGAAGGTAGTGACGAGTAGGGTTTTGGCATGAGAACCCTCATGCCTCAAAGATCGTAAGTGTTGGGAGTTCGTCCGATGAATCGACCCGTCACTGCGTGCTCAATGCCCAATTTGTAGGGGAGTAGCGGCAAAGAGTCCGCCACATCACTTGGGCCCAATATACATTGAATGACCCATATCTACTTAAAAGGCTAAGCCTTATAAGTGGTGAGCCATTCAATTGTATATTAAGGTCCAACTCTTTTTCTGTTTATCCGATGTGGGACTCAACGTTCACACATGTTCTAACAGTAAGGTTGACCGGCCGGAGTTTGGCTGGAATACCCCTCTGATGCTCAAGTCTCCTTCAGTCGATGGTGAAACCTCTTTTTAAAGGTTCCCCTTTGGCAACCAAGATATATATCTAGCCTGTCCGGGATACTCTATTATCACTATATCTCCGGAGTCCCATCTTTATCGGGATACTTGACAACGCTTATCAAGATAGTTTTCTCCAATCCTTCTAGGCTAGAACTCTCGTACCGCCCTTAAGCACCTTCTAGAATACTACTCCATAATAGTCGTTTCCTCTCAGCATTGTTTAAGCGGTCCGCCGTATCTGGGGCTGTCTGACGAATCCATAGCCCAATCCAACTTGCTTGGCCTGATCGATAGGTAGCCCAGAATAATGTGAACTGTCAATTTTCTTCGGTTCGTTAAGTTTATTGCTCAATTTAATATAGACATCAACATAAAGAAAAAAGCGTTCTTCGTAGGAAGATATTTAATCGCAATCATTTAGCAAAATAAAATTTTAAAATATATGTATGATGTATTCATTTGCATTCCGATGTCTTAATCAATCTCAATGTTGACTTTGATGACAAATTCGACGACTTGAATAGAATGAACGAAGGGGCTAAAATAGACCCATCGAGAGAGCACATCACCCTACTGTGACTTGGTAAGCATGTGAAAAAGGAGGGAAAAAAATGTTTCTTTCATTTAGTAACATAAATTTAATAAATTATCTTGTTTTATGGAATATTCTTCTTTTGTGTGCATCGGAAATAGTTTTTTTTTTTTGGTACTTCGGAATTTCATGAGAAATGGTTTTATGTAGTACTAATAATAGTTGGGAACTGATTTTTGCGCTCCAAAATTTACTGCAAGCGCTCCACCTTTTTGTTTTTATACTGTGATGTTGCTGGTAACATCAGTGTATATTTTGTTTTTACACTGTGATGTTGTCAGCAACAACACAACAGTGTAAAAACAAAAAGGTGGAGTTCCTGTAGTAAATCTTGGAGCGCGAATATCAATTCCCTAGTAGTTTTATGTACTAATATTCTCTTCTTTCTTTTGGTTGATTGGTCTCATCCTTGGTCTGGTTTAAAGCATGCTATTCAAACCGGGTGACAGGTCTATGAGATTTACAAAAAATTACTTTTTTGTAACCTGACTACAAAAATTGAACCCCCATCAAATATATGGGGGGAGCAAAACCCATACCAATCATACTAACTCTTGGGTTTGCATCCTTATTTTGGGAACCCAAGAGATATCGCTAAGTACGTATGAGAAAACTTAAACGTGTTAGTTTTTCATAAAGTCGCACATTCGAATCTTACGGAAGTCAAACATTCAAACCCTGGTTTGTCTCGTCGTTAACTTTAAGATCCCGGAATTAGTCGAGGTGGTACTACTAATAATCTTAATTGTTTATTTTCTTCTCTCTACCTTAATTTGTTGAGGAAAGTCCACTTACACCCCATGTGGTTATCGCCATGTACGGATACCCCCCTCATGGTTTAAAAGTGAGCATATAACCTACCTGTGCTTTCAAAAAATGAGCAGATAGCCCCTTTTCCATCCATTTTGACGCCAATTGTGAAACACGCGACTGATAAGCGTGTGAGGCACAGATTTATGACCATTTTGCCCTCAAAATGTTTAACAAAACTCACACACTCTCTTCTTCAGCCACAGACCTAATTCCATCCCCCTCTCTCTCTCTCCTCTTCCTGTCTTCCTCTCCATCACGATTTTGCTGCAATGGCAAGTTCATCTCATAGCAGCAAAACTAGTGTGGACTCCGTGGATGTTAGGTATGCTTATCGTTGGTGCAATTGTGGTCGCAAAGCGGATTTGAAGATTGTTGACTCAGAGAAGGCATCAAAAGGCCAACTTTACTGGGTTTGTGAGAAACGGCCCCATGGCTGCGAGTTCTGGGCTTGGTGTAAACCAATTTGGATCAAATGTCTAGGAAGAGAGCAAACCGTTGAAGAGAGTCCTAGGGTTGTGGCTCCTAGGTTTGCTGAAGAGAGGCCTATGTCTGTAGCTTCTGGGTTTGTTGAGGAGAGCACTGGGGTTGTGCATTCTGGGTTTGATGAGGATCAGGTCATGCTTCGATTGATGAAGCTTGAAGCTAACATGGATGGCATGATGCTGATGATGAAGTGGAGCTTCTGGGTCACAGTGTTTGCTTTGTTTTGCACCATTTTGGTGCTTATGGTCAAGTGAATGGTTGGCATTAGTTTGGTGTTTATTTTGCCCCCTGTATTAGCACCATTTGTAGTGGTAGGAGTTTGGTTGTGTCTGGGTAGGAGTTTGGTGATATGCTTGGTCTGTAATGAGGTTGCACCCTTTTGTAGTTGAATTTCAATGCGTTTTGGTGCCTAAATGAATCTGAGCAGCAAATATGCATGTAACAGTCTATATCAGAAGCATGTCAGCCATGTACTAACATTCTATCTTCCAAAACAAACACAAGCGACAAAACAGTCAACACATTCCCTTTCCATATCCCAAAACAGTCAAATACATATCCCAAGAGTTAATGTCAAATATATCATCATCTGGGCCCTCCAAGCCTTCATATAACCAACTGGCATCATCACTTTCAGAATCAATATCACTGTTTGATGTAGGTTCACATTCCATTACATAGTCAGAATCTTCAGAATCACTGTCATTTTGCACCTCCTCATCCCCATTTCCCAGCCCCTCATCCCCATCCCCAATTTGCACTACCTCCCCATTTTCACCCTCACCATTTTCAAAGATTACCTCTATATCAGACAAGTTTATGTCAGGTTCTATTATCTTTTGTCCATAAATAACCATTACAGTCAGACCCTCATAGGTCTCTAACATTTTTGTTACATCCTTATCATCATTAATTTTAGTCAGGCCTTCAGCCAAAGTGAACCTAGGCAACCTATAATACAAGTCAACATTTGACTTGTCTTGCACACCTACCAACTCATTATAAATGTCCCTTAACTCAAAATATGACAGCATATCAGGGTCAATGGGAACAAAACTAACCTGCCCACACTTATAGGATACATGTGGCTCCCATTCAAAGTGGCCCCCATGGTACATTTGCAACCCAATTTCTGTGGCTGCCATTCTGTGAATAATGAAGACAAAGAAGAAAAAAAAAACGTCATTAGACTCATTACGTACTCAGATGTGGGAAACAGAAACAGTATGGAACAAATAAACAAAAAAAAAAAACCCTAAAAACAAACATTTTCAAATGCCATAAAGACTCCATCTTCGAGAAGCATATATTTTTTAAATACGGAACAAATAAACAAATAAAAACCCTAACAACAAACATTTTAAAAATGCCATAAAGTATCCATGTTCGAAAAGCTCGAAAAGCACAGATTTAACAAATTCAAAAGTGAAAACAACGGATTTTGAAAGGTATCGCATATTCAAAACGGAATACTGTACGTAAAAGGGGATTTCCAAACAAAACGTGAATACTCGAAGATCGAGATGGTGGAAATCCTAGTGTTTACCTTTCTAGCGCTATGAAGCATAAATCTCAACCTCGTTGCCTTCTTCGTCGATCGTCAGATGGAGGAGGGGAAACCCTAAGTCGCCTCTCTTTTTCTCTTTCTCTCTCTTACTGTCTGGGTCGTTCAAAATTTATGTAAGGTGGAACCGTAGTGTGTATAGCTATATATACAAGGGCTTTTTTGACATTTCATTTCTTCCGTTAACGGCGTAAGTGAAATACCCCCTTTTTGAAAGCACAGGTAGGTTATGTGCTCACTTTTAAACCATGAGGGGGGTATCTGCACATGGCAATAACCACAGGGGGTGTAAGTGGACTTTCCTCTAATTTGTTGCATAGGTATCTTCCACCTCGTACTTCATTCTTCCCAACTCGCGAGGAAAAGAGCGCAAAGACAAACAACAAGTTTGTGGACTACTTGTTGTTTTCGAAGCTCTCTTATTTAGCCATCTTCATCACTCTTATCTGCATCACCGAGAGAGACAAATTGAAGGAAGACCCTGTCAACTTCAATGTTTTTAACATCACCCTGGAAACAATAAGGCACGATTTCTCAATTCACTTTTTCCCATTTACTAGATCAGTTTATGTATGCTCTTGGCCGGACAAGGATTTATGCGGACTGTGACTCGATTACCCTAGCTAGATTGCATTCGACTTGTATTCAATTTTGCTTCTTGTAAATTTCATGCATATTAAACGTGATGGCAACAGGAATACAAACAGTGTAGACATATAATTGGTTTACTGCTTTATACTGTCACGCTACTGTTACTACATTGACTAAAGTTCACACCTATTAAAGTCTACAACATGCCAAACTTGCTACGTACATGCCCACGCCGTGGCTAAACAATCCCTATTAGGTACTTGAAGGACGCATTGGAGGCTTGATGTCCCCCGTGGCCCAGTGGCTATCCTCTGTGGCGATCCTCTGTGGCGATAAAATTCGATAAAAGAGTTACACACTTTCTGTATTTATGGCGTGCCCAAAAAGATTAGAAAAAAATTCACTTTAGCCCCTTGTGATTTTGGCCCATGTCCTTTTTCACCCCACCACATTTGATTATCATCGTATGACCACCCTATGGCTGTTGGACTAATGTGCACAGTACCATCTATTAACGGAAAAGGGCTCTCATTTTCAAGTAAATAAATGTGTGTTCGAAATGCCACGTAGTTGTGCGTAATACATATTTGAGCATAAAAATTCAAGGAGTGAATTGAAATTGTCAAATTCCTTATCGTTAGAAAACGGTCGTCGTAATAGGACATGGGGACTCTGAAGTAAAAAAATTAGCACTACCTCCATCCTAAAAATATTGTCCCGTCTGTAAAACGAGAACTTAAAAATAATGTCTTTGTCGGAAAAATTCATCTTTTTGACGCTAGTTACTAAATATCAATAAGTTCTTTTAATTTATCAGGAACAAAAATAGTACAAATTTTTTTTTGCGATTAAATGCATTTTTTAAAGTCCTCCTTTTGCTAGTAGGACAATCTTTCTGGGACGGAGGGAGTAATGTCGTACAATAATTTTGTTGTATAGACTCTGGGCTATCTTTGGTTGATTTTTACCAATCAAGGTTTTGAGTTTCGGACTAGGCATAAGATTATTCTTTGAATATGATGATGTCTTCTTATTCCTATAAATCTTTGTAACAATTTAAAAGATAAATTTTGCCATTCAAAAAAGAGTAAGACTCAGGGCTAATCAATTGTACTGTGTGATTTTTGCAGTGCATACGGAAATGTGGGATTCTCAACCGGATATAGTTGTAAACGGCGGGTGCAGTACGATAGCTATTGTGAAGATAAATGGTTTGGACTTGTTGGAAGGTGGAGTGACAAGGGAAAACTTATACTCATTGTTGTCATGTTCTTTGGAAGGCTTAAGAACTTCGGCAACAAAGGTGGTAGAGCTTGGAAACTATCTTGACACAAGTAGCAGAATCAACTATTAATGTCGTCGGTGAGGCTTGAGACTTGTGTCTCAATCTTGTTCGTTTTAGGGTCTTAAAATTTTTGACCACGGTCTCCAATAAATTTTCTCTCTCTCTCTCTCTCTCTCTCTCTCTCTCTCTCTCTCTCTCTCTCTCTCTCCCCCCACTCATTACTCTAAAAAAAATCTTCTTCAAAACCCAAACCGAACTTGGAGAAACTTCTTTTTGATGTAATTCGTCTGACGTCTGTCATTTGCGTAGTGGGTATGTATTGGATTCTTATCTTTGTATTGTGGGTAAGTATTCTTTCGAAGTGTCATTGGCCCTTTTGAAGAGAATTATTGTCCTTTGGATAAAAAATTGATGCCGCTCAGAATCAACGGCCATGTACACGTCCTAACAAGAACAAAAATTTTTGTGCTTTTACTTTGGCGCGCGCCCTATATATACATTTTAATTTTCCGTCGTCCCTGTGAGTGGTGTATTGAAGCTTTTCAGTTAGTGAACCAAATATTAGTCTTTGTTTGGTTATTTTAGACTTATCACATGGTTGATGTAGTGTCACATTATTATAGTTTGACAAGTGTATTTGGTCTTAGGATAGGATTACTAATGTTGTGGGTCAAGCAATCGATTGTTTGTTTGCACAAATGTGGAGGGAATTACTAATCACATGGGATTGTCAATCCCACCATTGTGTAGGATTACTAATACCTTCTCCCACAAGATATTAGCAAATCCTATCCCAAGCTCCCGGTCCAAAATTACTTCCTTACCCAACTTGTCCCAAGCTCACTGTACAAGCTCACGGTCATGGTTCGAGGGTATAAAGGAAAATTATGGTGTAATCCTATCCCATCCGGATCTAAACAAACATGGTATTAACAATCCTATCATTTAATCCTGTGCAAAACAAACACCATAGGGTAGTTTAACGACCTCACTATTAGTCCCATCTCATTACAAATCCCATTATAATCTCATCTCATTATGAATTCCACCACATTCATCACAGTTATCAAACGAGGCCTAGCTCTACAAGATAAATTGTTCACTGCAATAAAGTCACGGTGGGCCCCACATATGGCGGTGGTTGAAACCTTTGAGTTTCCATCAAGGTGGAGAGAATTTACTTTAAAAGACTTCAAATGAATAATATCTCCAACATCATGCCTCAAGTGGGCACACTACGTAAATGTACTCGTGTGCAATTGACTGAGATTCAAACCTCACTAACTAAAACTAACAGATTGACTTTCGCCAATAAAAAAAAACCATGCCTAAGCCAACACCATGTTTGGTTTGCACAATAAAAATAAGAGGAATTTAATTAGCCATCCTTTCTACCCTACTTATTTAGGTGCTTATCCTAATGTGTTTAAATACTTATCTTTCCATCATCAAATTCAATTAAATCCTAAACTACCCTTTCTTTCTCCTAATTTTTCAAATCTTTCTTTTTTCTAATTTCTCTATTCTCTCTCCTCTTTCAAACATTTCTCTTGCCTAATCTTTTGAATTTTTTCTCTCCTAATCTTCTCTTTCATATTTTTATTCCCCTAAATTCTAAAAAGAAAACACGACCCTTACAAAAAACGAACTGTGTAAGCCGAAAAACGTGGCAAAACATGATCAATTCACAAAACATGACAAAACCTGATCAAGGTATATGAACAAGACAAGATCAATTTAAAAATATGAAAAAATCGGATAAACATGGCAAGTTTCGAGAAATGTAGGTTTCAATCGAGGTAGATGAACAAAACACGATGAAATAAAAAACATGACAAAAATCAGAAAAAATGACAATTTTTTAGAAGTGTAGGTTTCAATTGAAGTAGATGAACAAAATATGATCAAATAAAAAACATGGAAAAAATCAGAAAACATGACAAGTTAATAGAAGAAAAGGGTAATTGATATGCTGAAAATGAGAATGAACACGTTTTGGGTTGTGTGCACCGAATACCTTCCGGATTTGCCTGGCCTTCTTATGAGCCACCACCACGAAGGCTGAGGTGGTTTTGTAAGTGCATTTGGTGGGGTTACGGGAGTTCAGCTATGCATGAGGTGGAAGCCCATGATAGAGTGGATGCAAACAACACAGTAGGCAGCCGGAGAAAGCAAACAACACAGTGGACATAGAAGAGGCATTCCACAAATCGACGGCAAGAGAAAGCAGCCACCGATTAAGAGGGGAAATGAGAGAGGGAAAGGAGAGAGGTCGGTAAGGCGAGGATGGGGTCTGGACGGTGATGCTGTCGGAGATGGTGGCAGAGGGAAGAGGCGGAGAGGCTAGGGTTGCATGAGGGAAGAGGCAGAAACGTCACGTCACATATACTCAAACCCAACGCGAGTTATAATACACACTACATATATATATATATATATATATATATAGAGAGAGAGAGAGAGAGAGAGAGAGAGAGAGAGAGAGAGAGAGAGAGAGAGAGATTATTAGCTAAATCCCACAAATTTAGGAACATCCTACTCTTATAATTAAGAATATGTAAAATAAAATATAGCTAATAACTAATAACCAAGGGCATAATGGAACAACATAACAATTTGAGGATTGGAACATAAGTATTCAAATACACCATGATGGACACCTAAATAAGTCTACTGAATAGGATGCCTATTTAATTTTCTCTAAAAATAAACTACAACATTGGATACGTCCCTATGTATTCACAACATTAGTTTAGTTATTTTTCCCCCAATAAAACTACCGGTACACCCATTTGATGTGCTCCGAATTGTGTGAGACCCATCTCCCACAACTGATCGAAACCGCTCAATTTGTTTAAAATATTATTTGAGGCTACCTATAAAAAATCAGTTTAGTCAGATGTCGATAAGTACTTGATCAATTTTTTGCTCAATTTAATGACAATAAATTAAGCAAAGAAATCAAGTCCTTGCCAACATTCGACTGGGATAATATTTTTGAAGGAATCCCAAGAAAAATATTTTAAACAAATTGACAGACTTCAATCATTTGTGTGAGACTCCAAAATGGGTCAACACAACCCGGTGTACATTTGGTGTACACCAAATAGTGTACCCCTAGTAGGACTCTATTTTTCCCTACTTATAGTCTAGTTATTCTGCCCCTTATAGAGAATGTCCTAATTTACAATAATTATTTTGCCCTTATTATCGACGACAACGCCCCTTATAGAGCAATTATTTTGCCCTTATTATCGACGACAATGATACAAATCCTAAACCTAAAATGCATAGCCTCACCACCCGTCCCAAACCACTTCTCATTGATGTGGAGAAGCAAATACGAAATATGAATAGCCACTTTGCATGCCTGTGTATCTTCCTTCGACAGTTCAACTGCACAGCCCGGCCCAGTCTACTTCTTGATAATGGGAAATTCTGCATAATCTCGGGATCAAGCTAGAGTCGCTCTTTTGCCTTTTAAATCTCTTGACTGCAAAACAAGTTTTTGTTAGTCACGCCATGGAGCAATATTCGGAAAGGGAAATAACAAAATCCAAGTAGATGCTGCATCAGACACACACGTCAAAGGAGAGACAGAGACCTGTGCACCAACAGATCTTTTCGTATCCAAGAACTGGTTGTAAATGCCATATAACCGATGCTTCTCTGCTTCTGACACCGATGGTCTTGCCTTGGATGCAATGGAATGCAAAAGGCTCTGTGTGATGACCACCGCCATTTTTCCAGGCTTGTCGCTCTCTGCACGGTCCAAAATGTCATGAACTGCAGCAAGCTGTGCATCTGAGAGAAGGGCCTGGAGGTCGGCCCCACTGAACCCTTCTGTAATACTAGCAATGGCGTCTAGATCAATGTCACTCGCCAATGGTAACTGCAAATTTTCAATCACCAAATTGGTTGCAAGTCTTTCAGAAAAGTTCCTTTACTTCTATATATCTGTATTTTACATTTTCCTCTCAAGTTTTTGCAGGGTTAGTGGTCCATATAGATGCTATACAATTACTAGTACATACATGATCCGTTTGACAAATTTTCCACGTGCAAACAACTTATTATCAAGAATTGGTATGAAGAAGAATGTCTGAAGTTTCCACGTCCATGAATTTTGCTATATTGTGGGCAAGCTTACAGGTCATGTAAACATAATTGAAATAAAATGGCAATTTAGGACCTACTAGCAATAAAAGTGTCTGCGAGAATACTCATGTGCGAGGGAAAAAATTTATTCAACAGAAACAACTAGATTCAAGCATAACTATTTTCAAAGGGGTTGGCATGGCGGTAAAGGCCTAGGACTCAGCGACCTAGATCTCAGGTTTGAAACCTCCTGTGTCCTAGATTTCAGATTTGAAACCTATGTGCTATGAACTCTAGTTGAGGTCCTATGATATTGGATGTTTATGGTCAAGGAAAGAATTATTTTGAGACGCATCATAGATGGGAGCCCACCTATGTTGCATGGTTCTGTCATTTTGAGCGGAGTATTTGTCTCAACACATGGGTGCGGGATACAAAACGGATATGGTCTAGCTTTTCTTTGTAGAAATAAGAAGACGACGACGAAGAAATAATAATGATTAGAATAATAAGAGACAAATTAATTATGACCCTTTAAAATAATAAGAACAAAATAATAAAATCTTCGTACCAACTCAAACGGATTGAAAATCAGAGCATTTATTTTTTTAACCATTTTTTAATATAAAAACAGTATCAAAAATTAAATGCTCCAATTTTCTCAAAAAATTAATTGCTCCAATTTTCTATCCGTTTGAACCGTTGTGAAGATCTTATTATTCTAATAATATTATTCTGAAGGGTCAATTTAAATGTCACAAGATCCTAAAATGAAAGCCATAGAAACAAAAATTATTTATGACCCTTTAGAATAATATGATCAGAATAATAAGATCTCCGCACCGGTCCAAATGGATCGAAAATTGGAGAATTTAATTTTTTAATCATAATTTTTAATATATATAAACAGTATACAAAATTAAATATGGGATTTCCGAGAGAAAAGTTAACAGAAGTTAATTTTGGACAACATAGACTGCAATTGAATAGTTGGAGGGCTAAGTAAATGTTTTTAATAGTTGGAGGACTAAGTAAATGTTTTCAATAGTTCGAGGACTAAATAGAAAAATGATGTATAGTTGGAGGGATATAAATGGAAAAAAAAAAAAACTCTTCTTTTTTATTAATTCTGAATAAGGAATCAATAATTAGTATACAAGTAGGTGGTGATGCAAAACACTGACCAAAAATGATGGCACGCCATTTTTCAATTACAGAAGTTACACTTCGTTGGTATGGAGGATCAAGTACTCAGGATGAGCTTGCCTAACCTTCATTGGTTTATCAGTAAAACAGTTGCAGAGCATATTTAAACCCTTTGTCTCCTGAATAAGTTGCAAGGCCCCCTTTTCTAGTGCTGCCTTAATGTGAAATAACCAAGTATGGAAAAAATATTTCGGTGGGGCAAGGTATTACGTCACACATGAACAAGAGTTCTTGTGTTTTTGCAAATCCACAAGCAGTGAACTAAAAGTTGGTGGGCACATGGCGTGGCATAGTTTTCTGCCTTAGTATGTTTTTACCAAGCAAGTAAATAATCGTAAACGCAGTTATCCCAAAAGGAAACTATTCAGGTGAACCTCATTAAAGTAGATGAAGGGCGTTTAATACATCCCCAAGGAATACAATTTAGTAAATGATATAAAGAGAGATTAGCTAACCTTCCTGGAGAGAACTGTAAGAATATCCCTCCTCTCTTTTTCTGATGGGAAATCACAAAACAGAAGGCGATCCAGCCTACCAGGTCGCAATAGTGCAGCATCAAGTAAATCTGGTCGACTGTTAGGTTGAAAAATTAAGTGGTCAACTTTCACTGAGCAGGACAAAACTAAAGAAAATGATGCAGAAAAAAGCTTCAACAAAATTATGGAAGGGAAAATACAAGATTCAGTCAACCAGGAACAAGTTGAAATGACATAGTTGCATAACTCTTTGAGGTAGAACACTGTATTGATCCGAATATTTCGTAAGGCAAATCAACAATCACTCTCTCCATAAAGTAACAGGATATTTTTACAACCGTATGGCATGTGATTCATTGACCTGTATATGCTACACCATTGACTAGGCTTTTCTTGTGCAAAATTACTTTTAAGCAGAGATACAGCAATTCAAGACAACTTTATGAAAAAACAAGAGAATACCTGGTGGCAGCAAAGACAAATACACCAGTCAAAACTTCCACACCATCTAATTCAGTCAGAAACTGGAAAAGAAGGATATTGTAATAAGCATGACTGATTTCATGAGAACATAAGTTAGTAGTAAGAGAAAAAACTAACTTGATTAACAACACGATCGGTCACTCCAGTATTGTCATGTCCTCTCTTTGGTGCGATGGAATCAAATTCATCGAAAAAGAGAAGGCACGGTGCTGCAGCAGCTGCTTTTGAGAAAATATCACGAACCTGAAACAATAAATGGGCATTATTGGGTGGACCATTCATCAAAGTAGCGTCATCATATTATCAGTTAGAAGTCCCTATGCTTCAACCATAAATGCACCTAACCATAATCAACTGAGAGGAGTAAAAATTTAGTCGCTATCAAACACACCAGAATGAAATGGGGGACAGATTGAAATTATAATAAGGCTTAATATCCCACTTACAGCTTGCTCAGAAGCACCAATATATTTGTTCAGCAGCTCAGGACCTTTTATGGAGATAAATCGCAGAGAACAAGCAGAAGCAGCAGCACCAACAATATGTGTCTTGCCACAACCAGGAGGACCGTATAAGAGAACATTTGACCGCAGCCTTAAGGGAGCTTTTGAAAAGACTTTTGGAAACTTTGAAGGTAACTCAATCATCTGAAATCGAATCATTACAAAAATGGAAAACAATCCTATCGCCAATAAAACACAAGAAATATGGGAGACAACTGAATACGTGAAAGAGAGATGGTACAAGATAAACTAACATGACAAGTTCTCACACATTCGTAGTTCACTTAGCATTCAATACAAAAGAAAAATCCTTACAGATTACATGATTCATTGTTATGTACTATTTCCTGGATGATTATTTTGTCTGCATACCACTACTCGTACAAACTTTTGAATAGTGTGATCTTGAGAAAATGGCAAAGAAAACTGAAGCACAGACCGACAATGGCTATCTTCAAATCAGTAAATAGCAATAACCTCATCCAAATTGACAATGGCATCAACTCGTATTCCTTTTACTATTTAAAACTACTCATTCAAGTTAGTCCCCATGACATATGCCTCCTGGTTATGCTTCTAACCCATTTGAATAATGCATGTTACCATCTCATAGCAGCACTGGTGAAAAACATATTGATGCAGTTCTTAACAATACATAACTCCCACGTAAAAATTGACAAAACAGCACCTATACTTGTTATTAGAAGCCCCCTTCACTGAACCCAGTTAATGCGTGCATCTTCATGAGATACCAGACAAAATATGAAACATAAATATATGTTAACTACGTTCATGTCATTATGGGATTCTCAAATTTACAGTTTGAGATCCAATTTAAAATACCACAATGTTTGATAACCATAAGCAACCAGCTGCCATGCTACTAAAGTTCAGACAAACGGTATGCTACTAACAAATCTCAACAATAATGACACCCATCAACAGACAAAACAATCAAACTTAAAAAACTACAGGCATGTTTTGTATAGTAGATTTTAGAGGCAGTAGTGCTAAAGGATCTAGTTTTTTTTAATATCACGGAACACGAGGCCCTCGACAGAGTAGTTTAATGGAGAAAAGTGATTTGTGTAGCCAACCTCAATTGATTGAGACTTACAGCTCAGTTTGGTTTTGGTTTATACTCAAAAACCAGCCAAAATGGGATATAAGTTCTCTAACCAACAAACCAAATTCGTTTAGCACGCCTGTGCCCATGAGAGCATATTATTATCTCCATTTCAAAGTTTAAAGGCTAAAAATTGGAATTCGCATCGCGTCAAGGAGGAACCCTCTTATTTTGATAGGAAGCAATTTAATTACCCCTGTAAGTACAAATTTGACAATTGCACATCTGGCCTAAAATAATAGGACAAGATGTACCTCTATGATGGCATTCCGGATGTTAGTAAGACCACCAACATCCTCCCAACCAGCACGACTATCTTCAGGAGCAGACTTTGTAATGTCACGCATGGAAACTGGAACAAACCCTTGCATTGCATGCAGAAAGTCATCCCGAAGTAAAGTAGGCCTCTCATGTTCTTGAAAAGCAATATCACAAGACAAAAACCGAGAAACGCCAGCATGAACAGCCCTATCGGCCAATATTTCCTGCAAAAGAGAGGTGCTATGATGATATCTCTTTTTGTATAATTTAGACCACAGCCAAAAGCAGAAGACCCTGTTCGCAAGCAGTCAATTGCTAATCTAATCTCGAGCAATCAGAAAATACATCCATGCACAAAAATCAATAATCCATGCGACTCTAACACACTTTTCCATAATAGTGAAAACGGATCATCATGCGTAGGGGGGCCTGGTTCCGCAACAAAACGTCCATTTAGCTCCTCAGTTCTTGGAGGTATTAGGGGGGTCATTGTTTCGGTTGTATTTTGAGGCAGCCACTTTGTGCATATATTGCCAAAGGTTAGGTCTGTCTCCAACCCTCCCCACCTATAACCCCAATATTGGGGACTAGCTGGGTTTTGTTATTGTTGTTTGTTTGTGGTGCATCATGTGTAGAAGGACAGATGAGTTGCAAGACCACTTAGTCAATCATAGCCCTGCTGCCTTGACGTTATGGTCAGCTTTTTCAATCGCTTACTCTTTTTTTTTTTTTGGAGGACTTTTGAGGTTGCATGCAACAAGAAAGCGAAGGTTGTCGGACTGTATTTTGAGCTGTATCATTTTGGGTCATTTGGTTGGAGCGCAGGGTACGAGTTTTTCACGGATAAATTTGAGAATACTGAGTCCTTGTCAATTAGAGTGTGATATTGGTTTCATTGGTTTCGGTATATTCACCTTTTAGGGAATACCTCTTTTTCAGATAAATCGACACTGGTGAGTGGTGTGTTGATTCGTAGCTTCGCAGATGTGTTTTTATCTTTGCTTTAGCGGACCATCTCTGGTATCTTTTTTTCTTCTTTGTTATTATATACTTCTGTTGCCCTTCAAAAATAACCACGACATAGGTAAGTCCATCAGTAATGTACAACTCCAAGTCTCTTCAGATAAATCAACACTGGTGAGTGGTGTGTTGATTCGTAGCTTCGCAGATGTGTATTTATCTTTGCTTTAGTGGACCATCTTTGGTATCTTTTTTTCTTCTTTGTTATTATATACTTCTGTTGCCCATCAAAAATAACCACGACATAGGTAAGTCCATCAGTAATGTACAACTCCAAGTCTCCAAATGATTATGCAAAGCTGTTGGTTGTGATTGCAACATGCGAGCACAAAGAGAAAAATGACTAAATAGCAATCTCAGACCAGAGTCACAAGAGTAACTACATCTCAAGTTTTTACTGTAAACCCAAACATTAAAGAATCAAAAGCACATTCTTGGTGGATCTATAGATGTGAGTATATATACAAGCACAATGGAAGTGTTCAAAATAGCCCCTAACAATTAAAGAGAACCCATATCTGTGTCAGTCCCTCTGCTATCTGCTGTAATGTATCCATGGAGTAAAAAGATAATTTTGTGTGTGCTGGGGAAGTGTTGTGTGTGGAGGGGGGATGAAACCAAATAACACTAGAATGAAGTGATGAATTCAATTTTGGATATTAACCAAATCAATTGTAACGGAAAGAGATAAGAAAAGATGAACTCAAGGTCAGCAAGGTAATCATTGCAGCTATAGGAGGTCAAGTAAACCAGTTAAATTGGTACTAAAATTCATCCACGGTTATTATGACAGGACAATGGAAATTTTCTGCACATCAGTGACATAAATATCCTCTCGATACTTGCAATATTCACAGAGTAGGTGGGTCAAAAATAGAATCAGTACTCACTACTCAATAGTAGGACTGTGACTGTCTCCACCTTAAAGTATTCTTGCAACCAACATGTGACTGATCCACCAGGAGCTCAGAATTTTTTTTGCAGTACTCATGTTACTTTGATTCTTTCTAGACAAAATCAAGTTTCGGAACTTCCATATCCCTAACAAAATGCATCAAGGTGCAAGTTTCTAGATCTAAATTTTATTTGGTCAACTGCTGCCACAAAAAATACTCTACCACTGTGAAAAGTAGTCGATGAAAGCTTGTATACAAATATCGTATTTAAGAAATAGTAATTTTTTCCGGATTGAGCACTGAAAGGAAGTCACGAAAATATCAAGTATATAAGTTAAAACCAAGTAACCGATTGAAAAGTTAACTTTGCAATAAAAAAAAATGAAGAATGATGCAAATAGACAAGAAACTTAGAAATTATCCAAATACCAGGTCATATGCATCATATCCGTCACATTTGGAGGCTACATCTAACAAGATGTCGTCAGAACACTGTAAGGAACGTTTATGGATTTCATTTTTCAATATAGCACCGCGTTCTGAGGCAGCAGGAGCAGGCAGTTGAATATGAAAGTCAAACCTTCCTGACTCAAATTGGAGGGAAAAAAAAAATACAGGGTTAGAATATGAAACATTAAAACCAGAAGATAAAAGATAGAGCATCTGACTGCATATCAATTGCCTGCTACCTAGTAGAAAATGGGTCCTATCTAGAGGGAGAAGCTGACTTACCAGAAGAGCTTAATGCCTGTGGCATACTAGTGAGTGATTGGACAGAAGCTATGAATGCAATGGGGCCAATACCACAGGAATTTCTCCACTTTTCCTGCTTAAAGCGCAAGGAAATTGTACAAGTTAAAAGGCTAATACCTTCAACAATGATTAACACTGGTTAATTAAACCTAAACACAATTCACTACTTAAAATAACCACAGAAGCGTTTTTAACCCAACACAAGCACAAGAAAATAAGCTGGAGTCCATTGCTAATTCTCACTTCTGCAAGCAAAGACTAAATGAGTGGCTCACTACAGGTATAACTGCCCGACCTTTTGCACCCTCACGAACCAGGTGTTTCATGATTGACTTGATAAGTTTGCAATGATCACTGCGATTCCCAAATAGATATAATGGTTAGAGAGCTAGAACTTAGAGGAGCAAGTTGACCACTTGAGGTTGGTGTTCCAGAAGCTACAGGTGAATCAGAACTACATAATGGTTGAGAAATGCTATTTACAAGTCTGTATTAAGATTCTAAGGCACAAAATCGGTGTGGAGAGAATTGGATGGATAAGGGCAAGGTAAAGTCCCAAGAAGCATAGACACTTCTAGATTGTGAGAAGACACTTCTATATTGTGAGAACCCACTTTGGTGGGAGAGTCCCACATCGCCCAATAATGGGAAAATGATATGATATATAATGAAACGCGTCAAGCTACTATATAACTTAAGGTTAACCTTTTGAGCCACGTGGTTAGGCGAAAGGTAAAGCAGGTCAGCTGGTGCGGGTCGTGGTAGTTGGTATCAGAGCTTGCACCAACCAGAAGTGTGAGGCGGGTCCCGCATGGAGACATGCTTGGGTTGGCCCGACAAGGAGCTTGAGGTGCTTGTCGTGCTTGGGCGGGTCCCACGTGAGACGAGCTTGGAGTGCTTGTCATGCTTAAGTGGATACCTGTCTCACATCGCTTGGTGAGTTGTGATGGACCAGCCAAGGTGGGGAGATTGTGAGAACCCACTTTGGTGGGAGAGTCCCACATTGCCCAATAATGAGAAAATGATATGATATATAATGAAAAGCGCTGAACTACTGTATAACTTGAGGTTAACCTTTTGAGTCACGTGGTTAGGCGAAAGGTAAAGCAGGTCAGCTAGCGCAGGTCGTGGCAGTAGGTAGTGTCTGCTATGCAGTTGGAGACCATGACAAATTTATTTTGGCACCGAACATGTTTCAATTATCTTTTTGCACTGATTACAAAATGAATTTCCAGTTTGTAGAAAACAGAAATTCTCAAGTAAACCAAAAACTTAACAGTTAACACGTTATCCAACGGAGACCATACTTATAGGTTATTACTTTGATTCACAGGTAGCTGAAATAAAGATCCAGTATCGTTTATCAGTTTTGATTCATCTAGAAAATCCCAAACTCTAGCCCTGATATTCCAACTGGTCTAGCTTGTTCCATACTAATTAAGAAATTAAGTTCAACTTCCACTCATGCCTGCAGTCACAAAACAGATAAACAAAAATGTAGAATAAAGGCACATTTTTGTTCTTTTTTGCCATCTTGAAAATGTGGACAGAGTGAGTCACAACATATATCTTACCGCATATTCATCCATAATGTCTGTAAGGAACTGTGTCAGTTCAACACTGGAAGATGAAGGTTGAGACCCTTCCAAGTCAGTGGAAGAAGACATTATGCTATCAAGATCGTCAAAAATGACAACAGAAGGTGCATGATCCAATGCTTCACATAAAAAGCCAGAAAGTGTTTGACGAATAGTTGACGACTTCTCCAACACCAGTTTAGAACAACGTACAAAAACTCTGAAATAATTAATATTCATTAGGGTGCTATAGTTTCTTGATCAAGACTCAAACAAGTCACTAATTTCAATATCTGTGTCCACCAAAAACTGACAATCTATGAATGCATAGTAGAATAGCTTACATGTGAGCCAAGATGTCCTCAAGTTCTTGAACTGATTTTGCAACAGCTGTGGCCAATAATGTTTTCCCTGAACCCTAACACACAAAGAAACACCCTGATAAGAATAACTAAGAAACAGTTTTCACCAAGGCATGTTAACAGTTTCGGAGCCGCAGCCGCACCATCAATGTGTAATGTTAATACCTCTAGAAAATAAATTTGCTTCTCAATATCAACATCAAATACAAGATTCACAACTGTAATTCCACTTTCTCCAAGATAATTGAAAAGAGTTGTGCAGATCGAAGAAGAATAAACCAATAATTGCATCATATGTGCGTGTTTGAAGAACCAGCTTTTGGAACCTCTATTCCAGTCCATGACTTCTATAGGCAGGGTAACTTAATTAGGGGTCCCATTAAATGGATATGCTTGTAAAAAAGTCCTATTTTAATGTTTGTTGTTATTCCGTCCTTCAATACATAAACCCAACAGTACCCTTACTGACTACTAGAATTCAACTAGTTCAAACATTTCCTGCAATATTTTATTTCCTATAATCAGGCAATTTCAAATCTTTCCCTTGTCTCTCTCTCTCTCGCTCTTTTCTATACTTCTATCTCTCTCTAAGAAACGAGCATTAAAACCAAGGCTTATGTGTAAGAAGAATGTAAAGCTGATTAGTATACTAGAATTTCCATGGTAGATACAGTGGTGAAGATGCAACCAGTTAACAGAATCACCAAATTTAGAAAACTGGGATTTGAAGAAATGAACTCACCGGAGGACCATGTATCAGAACATGTCCAGGAAAAGGAAGATTATAACTACTCAAGAACATCCCAGCTGCAGAAGACAATAGCACAGTCAACCCTGCAGGCAGAATAGAGAGTGTGTTAGAAACTTAGAGAGATCCAAGCTTCATCAGAGAGTAGGATAATGGGCTTACAGAAATCATACAAGCAAAACATACTCCCTCCGTCCCAAATTGGATGTCAATTTTTGATATCCGTGCCAATTTCAATTTCTTATATATTTCAATATGGATTTCAAAAAATATGCAATATGGATCTTGTTTGATAGTTCTTGATTAATTCTATTATACAAAGTTTTCAAACTCATGAAAAACATTATAGATTGAAAGATATAAGCAATGAAAAATGACACGAGTTTCAAAAATTGTCATCCTTTTTGGGACGGAGGGAGTAATAGTACTTTCCACTCAAAAGATCGCTTGTATGATTGTCATCTTACGGACTGAGTTGAAAAATAAGGTAACTGGTCCTTTAGACGGCCACAGGAATTCAAATAATGAAAGCACTTTGTATGGCGAAGGACATTACACAAACCTGAAAGATACTAGTCAGAGAACACTTCAATATGACATTGAAACCGATACAAACCAAGCTTGCCAAATCATATTAACCGTTTAGAAATATAAGTTTCAACTATGATTCACAGATACGGATACAGGCACGGGCACGGACACGGGGACACGGGAATTCTAAAAAAACTGGAGACACGGACACGGCGGGGGACACGCCACGTGTATATTTATTTATTTATATAAATAATTTTAGTTTGACACCCATAAATTTTTAAAAAATTACAATTTGGCCCCCAATTTTTTTTAAAATTACAGTTTGACCCCCAATTTTTTAAAAATTTCAGTTTGGCTCCCAAAATTTTTAAAAAAATTACAGTTTGGCCCCTGCCGTGTCCCCCCGTCCCCGTAAAAAATTAAATTAAATTATGGGACACGCCACGTGCCGTGTCCCATACGTGTCCCCGTGTTTGACACTGCAATACTTCGACCTCTAGAGGTGTTGGTACTTCATAGAGTTTCAAGCACTAGCATCTTAAAAAAGCGTCAAGATGCAAACCCCAGAACGAGAAACCACATGAAAGGAGATCAGTTAAGTCTGGTCAATCAAAAAGAACAAGGATTGGAAATCGATTCTCCTTATTTCAGATACACCTTCCAAGCATCAAGATATTTACAGGAACTAAGCAGCAAAACTTACAACTGACTTCCAAATAATGAAAAAAAAAATTGGGTAGTCCAAGAAAGATCTTAGAACCCAGACTAGCAGCCTTCACGACTAGAAAAGCATATCCTAGATTGCTGGTTCACCTGATTTTGCAAATTACGCAAAGAAACCTGCATGTTTGAAATTGACTAGCAGTCTCTCCTTTTTTTCCTGGCACCAGTCCACATTGAAGGTATATATATGCACTAGCATTATTTACAGGTATATAAGCACTAGCATTATTTACAAGTATACTTCACAATAGAATCTCAGGGAAGTTTAAGTTTTCATCTTGCTCGTATTATTTTCAATTCCTATCCCAATACATTTCTAGGCTTATCTTACTTTTATGCTCTGGCAACATTCAGAGCAAAACAAACTATCGCATTACGCTCTATGTGTTAATAATCTAATACAGTCTGGATACCTCGAATTTGACTTGAAAGCAGATTTAAACTGTGATTCACTTGTTTTTCAGTAAGCAAAGTGTTGACAAAGTCAGATTGCCTAATTTCATTGATGCAAGTACTCAATTCAGTAAATGTTGTACTAGACCATTTCTTTGCTAATATTTGATGTGGTAATATCAATCATTTCCTAGGGAATGATTAATTGCATCACCGTAGCTTTGTTAAGGAAGAACCACCATGTGGCATGTCCACTCCAAATACTTCTCATATTCTAGTTTCAATTTTCCTCGAGAATTCCTTCCTCCCTTAAAAAAAGTCATACCCACCCCTTCTGTATCAATGATGTTTTGACTCGCTATGAAGCACTACACATCTAAGTGGTCATGTGTGCTAGCACGCATGGTACATGCCACATGGCAGTCCATGTTATTTGTTGATCTTTTCACAAGGGACACGCCTGGGAATCCAGGAAATGTAGGGAACATGCTCGGGGACACCAGAGGGACTCGGAAGGGGGTAGTTTTCAATTTTTCAAACATATTTCGGGGGCCAGATAATTATATTTTTTCATACTTGTCTTGTGCTCTTTTGGTTTGTCATTTTTTTCCCTCTGTTAATCATCTTGAATTACGATCGGTGTTGAATTTCCACTATTTTTTCATTGTTTGTGGATACAGTAACACCAGGAATAACGAATGAGATACATAAATGTATTATTTGGCCATATGCCACCGTATCTGTTTCCTGAGTTTCTGACATTTACGTGTCTGCATGCATGGTCCCTCTCCATGCTCATAAGGTCACTAGTGTACAAATAAAGCAGCAAAATTAAATACTTCTTAGCTCGTACTCAAAATGAATGCCTATACCATTGAAGAGCTTCTCTCCTTTTCTATTCTCATTTACTTGAAAGTTTAACCTCATTCGAAGATTATAATCCTCTCTTCTATCTTCTAAACAACTACAACCAAAAAGCAACATGTTTCCTGCACGAAATCCTTAACAAAGGTTAGACCGCGTATAATATTCTGAAGTTACAGGTCTACAGATGTTGCTTCTGTTGGATTTTCGTCATTACTCGTAACAATGATATGCAAAAATGGGATTTTCACAACATAGCCTTTGATTGCATAATGAAAATGGAAGATCATGTGACGTCATTGGAAGCATTGTAACGAAGCATAATGGAGCAATGAAAAGATGACAACACATCAAATTCTACAAGATAAGTTTCAGATCTGTCGAAAAGACATCGGTGGTGTAGACTAGAAAGATGCACTAAAATTTACATGACAAAGTGTCTGCCTCAATGGATATTTCAAACTTTAAAACTTTTGTAGAAGCAGGGAATGCGTATAAGCAGCAGAGAAACGGAACACTAAACACAGATACCAGATGATGTGGACATGTCATCGCTGCAATTTTCAGAAGATTAGGACACCATATTATTTCAACACTATACTACAATCACATTTATATTGTGTACACCAATAAAGTAAAAGACCTTTTTAATAAGAGAAAAATTAACACAAGGTTCTAATATATACCTAAAAGACTAAATTACCAAACTAATTGTAAGTTTTAGGCTTTTAAATACCCAAAATCAAAAAGCTTAAAGGAGGAATTAACAGCTACAAATCCACATTAATCTTGATTCCATAGTAGGCACCTCAGCCATTCTCCTCAAACTTTTGATGAACTTTGCATTTCTAGCAGATGACTAGGTGTTCCCAAAGTATTTGAAGAGTGTCCAGCTAAACTTCTAAAATCTAGAAAAATAAATACATTTGGATGCATATCTGGCGTGTCAGACCAAGTCTAAGGGTAAAACACAAAGATCTTCAGAAACAAGAACAAAAGTTATCTCATGAGCCTGCTATAGTGCTGTTTAAGTGGAAGTCTATGCACGTCGTTGGAGTCCACGTACCGGAGTCGGACACTTTTCAGACACTGACACTATCTGGACACATGTCTGACACTCATCCAAAGTGTCTTATTTTTTCTTAACATGTTTGGTGTGGACACTCAGGGGACACTCTAAAAAAATACTCCAGACACTCGCAAGACACGTCGGGAGTGTTAAACGAAATAGTTAAGACTCTTGTTAAAGCCTAGAAAGGTCTTTTCTCTTTGTGTGACTATTGACGATAAGGGCACATAGATAATGAAATGCTTTTTGTTGGAATACTTTGTGAATGATGTTGATGATAAACAAGTTTTAAGGTATATATGGTGTTACATTTAGAATAACAGCCTTTTGTATTCATACAATTGGATATAAATGTTATCTATGTTATTCATGTATTCAATCAAACGTTACTTTTGTGTTCATATATCGGTATTATGTCCGCATCGTGGTGCGTGTTTTTGTGGATGCCACATAGGAGCAAGTCTATTCTTACATACTGGTTTCATTCACTAAATCCTGTTGTTTTCAAAATGGATTCAGGGAATTCGAGAACGTTTCTGTTTTTGAATTAATCAATATTTTTCACCACATAGGAAACTAGGATGCCCTTGCACCAAAGCACAAAAAAAAAAAAAAAAGTAACGGTGTTGGTCCCCCAAGGACCAAGATCACTACCATTTGGGTTGGTTAGAAGTCAGAACACCAGAAACAGTTGTTAAGGAGAAATACCTACTGTTGATAACATCAGAAACAGCTGTTCCCATCCACCTGAAGGAAGAAATATTCGAGCTAAAGAATTTGTCACGGGGTCTTTCTTTCACAGAATAAAAATATATAGGGTCACGAAAATCCAGTTTTCCAAGCAACAATTCTGACGATGTTTGGTTATTGTCCCCCATCTTTCCTTCACCAAATGCAAGTTCATATGCATAAAACTTGTCACCAAGAAGAGGTTCCTCAGCAGCAGACAGAACATATAGGATGTCAATCCATTTTCTCCATTATTGTTTGCTATTCCAAGAGAAACATTTGATGGTGCATGCACCTTTCCATATTTTGCACTTATGTAGTCCTTCACAACAAAGTGAAGTAAACTTTTATTTCCTAAAACCAATGAATTAACTTCCACTCCTGCATATGAAGCAATGGCATGACGTTGAGCAGAATAACATGCATACAAAAGACTATGCAATCCCTTTTTAATGTTGGAGATACTAACAGCCTCTTCATCCTCATTAATAGGCAATCCATTGGAAAGCGCCGACAAAACTCTATCATGCGCAAACCAATCAATTACACCAATGCCAGCTTCTGAGTTTGCCTTGAGCAGTACATCGTTAGTCTTATGATTGATTTGGCTTCCAATAGTTTCTAGACCCTCGTTCTCATGATCCTTATAGAGGCGAGGGGCCGTCAATTGGCAAGGAGCAAGTGAAAGTGAAGGAACTTCCTTCTTCAAGTTAATATCGCATTTCTTTACATATACCCCTGCAAGCATAAGAACATCCTTATGTCAACAAAGTTCATTCAAAGCTCGTAGAAGGCGGAAAAAAAAAAGTAAAAACTATGATAACTATATTCCTCAGTATTGCACAAAATCATTCCCCCTTTTCTTCTCAAAGACGGGATTTTATCAAGTACTCGTCAGGATGCTTCCATGTACAGCAGTAAAAACAGTGCTATGCCCAAAGAGAAATGGAGATTCAGAAACCATTCTTTCTTGTTAAAAGAAATATTACCCAATCCTCCAAAAAAATAGCCACTAGTTGAAAGAGTTCAGAGCATAATTAAAGAGTTTGATGTCATAAAAGTTTAGAAGTATATTACATCGTAATTAAAAGCAATTCACTTCTGAAGGGCTGATAAATGAACAAAGCTACTCGTGTTCCCTTGCAAAAGTCTGCTCGAGGTCGCCTTTTGTTACATACACAAGCCAAGCCTGACCCTTTTTTTTAAGTTTGTCAACTTTTCCGAACAAGCTTGAACAAGCCACTGCTCGGCTAGTTCGGGTCATTGAGCAACCCTACTTCTAAAGAAAAAACAACACAGCAAAGAATATTCTGAGTTCAAACACAGGGATGGCATTTATTTCCTACACAGATTGGAATATATTATAGTAATCCACAGTTTAATAAATGGCAGTGCGGGTAAAATTAGGTCAACAATTACAAGAAGAACAAATTTCGCAACCAGTGGGGTTGTACGATACAAGTAAATCTGTCATGCTTCTGCTGAGAAGTCACCCATGTTACTTGCAGTGCAAAACAAAAGCACATGCCACCCATTCAAAACATCAGGTCGTGTTAAAATCTCCCTCAACAGTATCAAGTTTCTACTTCCAAAGTCAATTCATCACGT
Organism: Rhododendron mucronatum var. ripense; assembly: GCA_019656295.1. Classification (NCBI taxonomy): domain Eukaryota; kingdom Viridiplantae; phylum Streptophyta; class Magnoliopsida; order Ericales; family Ericaceae; genus Rhododendron; species Rhododendron mucronatum. Next base: position 1,655,823 of record BPLT01000106.1, read on the forward strand.
AGTTCTGAAAATGGGAAGGAATCTATCTTTTCATAAAAAGTAAAATTCTCCATTATCGAGTTAACATTTTTAAGACAAACAACTCCAAGGCAAGCAGCATAATTTTCTGTCACTTGTTCAATTTAGTTCCCTGGTGCTCATGGTGGTCGTTGACCAAAGATCCATCAAAGCCAGAACTTCACCGACAGAAAACACCCAGGGATAATCATATGAAAAGAAGTTACATTTTCAATCAGCCCTAATAAAACAATGCAACTAGAAGAAACAATAAAGGTAAAACTTAAATAGCACAAACATTACTTGGCTCCTGGAAGGAGTAACGTACATGAGTGTACGCTGGCTCTCAAATACAGACGGAGAGACTTAGAAAGCATTGCATGTCCTTTAGCCACGGACTCAGAGATCAAAAGATGAACAACTGCCTCACGGAAATCCTTTTTGTCAGTCACAATTCCACCACTAACTTGTTTCACTGGTGAGCTGTTTTTTGTATCACGATTATCAGTTTCAAGATTCTTGAAGCTCTCTTTTGATGGTAATCTAGGCACTATAACTACAAGCTGAGAAGCATCAAGTGAACTGGTTTTTGCCGTTTCTGGATGAATAAAGATAACAGAAGTGAGCACCACCCCCATCTCCACACCATTGACCTCACACTTGTGAACGAATCGACCATCTGGATCCTGGACACGCAGCAATGCCTTTCCAAAAGAATGCTCCTTAGTTGAAGATTGCATGGAGGAATCTTCAAGAGGGTCACCACTTCTTTTTATTCGTCTCTTTGGAGCAACAGCAACTTCAGTTCCCGGCACAAGTTGCACTGTAAAAATATCAAAACTCAGGCATAGTTTATAATGGATTATCCATCCTCTTCCAAGTCCTCTTCACAAAATCATTTAAACAACCACAATATCCCAAAAAATAATGACTCCTCTTGACTCAAAAGAATCCAAGCCCTTAATTGTGCACACAAAAAGATCAACTTGACTATACGTAGATCAACACAAAGCAAGCTGAGGAGTAATGCAATATACATGGTGCTTAACTGGTTAACTGCCCAGGTTCCAACTTCTCGACCAATTTGCTCAGGTCACAAGTGTGTGACCTCTATGACACGTTAGACTTGTATTCATCTGACCTGAATCCCGGTCTTTTGGGGTCGCTTAAAGCTACCACATACACCATATATGAAACCAATAGCTTCCATTCATTTACCACATAAACATACCCGTATTTAAAAATCAGTTTTGATGAGTACTTTAACATTAAATGACATTATCACCTAACACATGTTCAGGAGTGGATATAGAAAGCGTCCAATAGCAGATATTCTCTTACCTATAGGATTCTTAGGAAAGGTTGAAACAACAAGAAATGTAATGGTAGTTTGACCATGCAACCACAAAGGAAATCTCATAGCTTCATGAACAATCCCAACCTGCATGTTGCAACAGTTGGCTTTTAAAAGGAGAATCTTTGACAAATAGTGATCATATCACCAAAACAATATTACGGTTCAGAACGATAATGAAGCAAAAGAAGCCACTTAATGTACCAACAAAATAAGGTACCCATCTGTCCCATGTTGTTTGGCCTTTTTCGAAAGTTTCGCCATTATAAGGACCAGGATAAAACACTTGCTCGCAAAATTTTTGGAATATTTTGCACCAAGCAAAAGCTGATACAAAAAATCCACCAAAGAATGCAGGGAGAAGAGAAAAAAAGTCAACCAACGCAGAACATGCAAGAAGGCAACCACTTTTCCAAATATAAAATCAATACAATAAACAGGCCAAGCCTTTCAACAAATATCAAGCTCCTCAACTACCTTAAGCAACGCGTCCAAAAAAAAAAACTAGCAGCCCCAAGCCCTCCCCATGATACCTATCTACTGCTCTTTTTCTGTGATACCTAATCTACCCCTTGCTCCAAGAAGCACATTCCTGATCATGGGCATCATTCACTCCAACGATAATTTCCTAGTTCCTACCACTGCACAATCCACCAATAGGTGGCAGACACAATTCCCAGCCCACATGCATTGCAGCACCATTACATCATAACGCTACACCTCAATATATTGACTCTACAAATAGACTCTGTAGAAGTTCTCCACGCAGAAAAGCGACCGAAGTAGCATTCTTGACCTCCAGAACCCCTTCCAATGAGAAGAACTTCGTTTCCCAATAAGCTTTCATTAGAATACGACCCTGCATTTCTAGACCCGTTGCACTCAATAGCATCCTCAGTTAAATAGAATAAGCCGAAAGAATACAAAAGCCTCAACAAAGTCCACTTCCCATCCTTCCCTCTCCTAAAACATGGTTCCATAACACATGTTCCTATAGCCGCATCTCTACGACATACCCCAACTAACAAGACAACTTCTATCTTCTTCGTTCCTATAACAAAATTTTCAGGAGATCATAAACTAAATTAGCATACCAGGAGCCAATCAAATGGTAGCATACCAGGAGCCAATCAAATAGTTGTCTTATTAGTTGGGGAACTTGGGGCATGTTGGTGAGCCGAGGTATAGGAAGGTGCATTAGTCAAGGCACTTATACCCCACTGCACACTTTTTTAGTCAAGGTTCCAAAGGTGAAGGTATAATATGCAGGATATAAAAAATAAAAAAAAAACAGGGTACTTTATGCACTATTCTAGACTTGAACATTCTTATTCCATTGGTAGAGATCAATCCTTCTTCATTAACAACTCTCTGAAATTGCAAAATATTCTTACATTAGGTCCCCATTTGCAGACTGATTCTGTACTACTCACCAACCCTACCCTAGCAGATCATTTCTCCTAGCTGTGGAATTCAAACTTTATCCCGTCGCCTGCAAAAGGTTTTGAGATTTGCAGGCAGTGTTCTAAAACTCGGAAATACTCGGCGAATACTCGGTACTCGGTGCCTAGCCGAGTAGAGTTAGGGCTACTTGGTGGGAATACTCGGCGAGCCGATTACTCGGCGAGCCGATTACTCGGCGAGTACCCGGCGAGTACCGATTACTCGGTAAAACGAGATTACTCGGAAGTGGGGAGAAAATCGAAAAAAAACTGAAAAAATGGGGTAAAATACATAATATGGAGGGATATGGAGAAGAAGAGGAGGAATAATTGACTACTAATTTCGTACTACGTTTCATTTGGTTTGAACGTTGAACTTTGTAAACTTGGTTTCATTTGGTTTGAACGTTAAACTTTGCAATGTACTAGTAATTTTGTACTTAGTTTCATTTGGTTTGAACAATGAACATTGAACTTCTCATTATGCATTATGAATATCATTTGGGGAACATATAAAAAAAAAAATCCAAGTAATTTCTACTCGCCAAGTAATTGCCGAGTACTTGGCCTACAAGGTACAAGGTGGCCGGCCGAGCGAGTACCGAGTACCGAGTGTTGGAACATTGTTTGCAGGTCATAGTTTAGTAATTTTATGAAAGGTATACGCGCACAAGAGTAGCCCTCCCTCCCTCCCTCCCTCTCATCATCCAAGGTAAAAACTGGAGATTTCAACAGCTCGTGAAGCCTATTTAAACAAAGAACAAAATGAAGTCCAGCTAAAGCACAAAAATAAGAAAATTCCCTGAATATTAATTTATAACCTGCTTCAGAATAGCTTCTTCTGCATACTCTGAATTAAGCTCCAAAATTTCCCAATCATCTTCAGTATAGGGTTCTATCGTGACCAGAGTAGCCTTCGGCAGATTAGCAGCAACTCGTACTTGAACAGTAGTATGATCTAGCAGACTAATGCACTCTGCATAATGTTGAGCAATCTACATTGACAGTTAAAGAAAGGAAAAGAATTAGCAACTATCAAGTAAAATGCATGGCAGTATCATACCCATGATGCTGTCACTGCTTATGATTGCCACATTAAAGCACAGGACAGCCTCAAGCGTAGAGTTGCAGCCGTCACTTGGTCCCTGGCTGCCCGTGGCCTTCTTTTCCAGGTAGTAACAAGTGTTTAGAGATTTAAACATGTCCTTTTCAGGCTGTTACTTTCCCAGTCCTATTACTCATGAAAATAACTTAGAATCCCCCTCCCAGTTTTTCAATACCGGCTAACGGGAAGGGACAAAAAGGAATCCCCCCCCCCCCCCCCCCCCCCCCCCCAAGAAAAAATAATAAATAAATAAATTCATCCACGACACACTACAAGTATTGGGTGGGTTTACTAAAATGGACCCATCGAGTTTTCTGGAAAGGCATGTAAAAAGAACCTTCAGGTCCATGTCCTTTTCGTTTGCAATTTGAGGTCAATCAAGTTTTTCGCTTACTACTTAGCGGTCAATCTAGTGAATTAGACATCGTTTTTCCTTCTACTTTGTTGAAATTGGGGATGAACTGAGTTGCTATTATACTATATTTGATTAGGGCTGTGTTCGTTTGTTAGAAATCATTCAAGGTTGGTTCGTAACATAAACGAAACAAGCTTAAATATTTTTTTTGAAACTCATTAAGCTTTCAAACCGAGCTCAAACAAGCTACAACAGCTCGTTCGGCCAATTTCAAGCTACTCGTGTTCGGCCAATTAAAGTCCGTTTGAGATCAGCTCGTCTCATAAACGAGCTAAGCTAGAACATCTTTCGAAGCTCGTTAATATTTTAAACCAAGGTACTGCTCGGCTCGCGTATCACCCCCACGCTTGATGTAATTCTCAATTTCGCCAGAAGAACACGTCGTGAAAACTCCTGTCGACCGAAATTTATGGAGTTCCCACTACTTAAAAATACAATCAACTACAACAAATTACAATGATACGAACAAGTAATTGCCAAATACAGACCACTTTGCAGATAATTAGCATGATAGCCACAATAAATGTTGGGGGGGAAAAAACACTGGAGATGCATAAAGGAGTAAAAGCAAAACCTCAATTGCGGATGAAGAAGAAGCGGAGCCGGACCAGGCGACGTGCCAGAGGTGGTCGGCGGCGCGGGAGCGGAGCTCGAGAGCGAGAAATGAGGGGAGAGAAGTCGAAGAGGAGAGAGAGCGAGTCTGCTGTAGGGTTTGGATGAGAAAAAGCGGGAGGGAGACGAAGCAGCTGTCTAGTCCTCCCACTAACCTCACCTCAAACTCCATCGCGCTCTTCCAACGGGTTTCTGAAACCAAAACCCCAGCTCTCCGCAGTCGACTGTAATATGAGAGAGAGAGAGAGAGTTGGGAGCTTTGGCAATCGTGTTGGCTATAGAGCGTGACGAATGATTTTGACTCCTCTCGGGGTGCTCAATATTCAATCCCATGGCGCTGGTTTTTTGTTTTTGAGCCCTGCCAACACCACATCGTGTCGAACTCATTTTGGAGTTACACACAAATATTTCGAGCAATAGAACAAAAAAATATACTCCGAGCAACGGATCCAAAAATTTCGTATGAATTAAACACTTATTGACATCCGCCTCAATTGATTTTTTACCGGAATTCTTTATAAAATACTCTGAACAACTCGAGAGGCTTGAAATATTTGTATGGAACCTCAAAATGGATCTCACGCAAAATGGTGTACAATTGTTGTACCCATAGCAATTTTGTTTTTGTTTGAGGAGAGCTAGTGGACTTCAGGCGACTACGGTCCTGCAAGTGACACACTTCTCGTGCTTGTTGCACGTGTTGCAGTTCGGTTCGATTTGATTTAGTTTTAAATAAAATTGTTCGACGTGGCTTGACATTTGTTTCCTCCACATGCGATTGTGAGTGTTGTTTAGTTCGGTATGCAGTTTAGAGGTGATTTGGACAATTCATATTTAAAAAATTGTCCAAGCCGACGCAAAATTTAGCTGTATACACAGCCCTAAATTAAAGGGGCATCAATTACCTTAACATCCTCAGCTCATCCTCTAATTCTTTCATTTCTTCTCTGTTTCTTTATTTTGAAGGAAATCAATACTCCAACTCTACTCTATTTCTCCATCTATTTTGGAAGATAAAATTTGATACTCCATATATAGAATACGAGAAAAAGAAATAGAGAAATCTCCAAAAAAACTTTTTGAATAAGAAATGAAAAAAGTATTAGATTTGCATTGAGAATGAATAATAATTGGAAGAAAAATGAGGAAAATTTTGAAATAGAGATGAATATATAGATATAATAAAAGGTTTGTGCTTAGAGTTTTTTTGAATAGTAAGCTCTCCATATCCACTATTTTATTAAAAAATATTAATTTCCTCCTCTTAAATGGAGCAATAGAGGATGATCGGTTGGAGATGCTCTTATGCCTTTTCAGACTTTTGCCATTTCCGTCTGTGTCTTGTTGGCCTTTGTTTGTTTTTCGCCCGGTTTTGTCATCTTTCCTTGGGGTGTTCTCATAAAAATGGAGGGTGTTCGGTAGTCAATGGGGCTATAAATTATAATTCGTGTGCATGCAGAAGAGAAAGGGACACGGATGACTTCAAATCAAACCTTCCTAGCTTCCATCTATCTCTCATTTTGGTGCGAGTACCAGCATCCGTCGCCATAATATGTCATCATGTCAAGTGTACACAAAATGAGCATACATGATCCCGTATAATTGAAGAAAGTGCGCTATACTCACAACAAAAGAGGATGCACTGCGAGTGTTCACATCTGTGGTATACTGGTATTTCATAGCTTATTTGTTGGAATTAAGAAAGGCCAGTCAAGTACACAATATTATACGCAAAAGTTCACAAAGCAATATAACACCAAACGACAGACGGACAGAGGGTGTGTTCCGAATTCCCTCTTAAAAAATAAATATTTATCTACAATTTTCAAACTTAAAAATAATAGGCTTACTAAAATCAAGATATATACAATATGGATATTGTTTGATAGATTTCGATGAAATCCATCAAACCGTGCAAAAAAAATTAAAAAATTATTTTTGTAAGCCCATTATTTTTAAGTTTGAAAATAAGTCCTTATTTAAAAAAACGGAACGGAGCTAGAATCAAACGAGTTCTGGGATCCTAGTTCTGGGATCCTATTTAACATCCATCCTCAACTTAGATCCCTGTAGAAGTAAAAATCTAAGCACTGACAATCTAAATCTTCCACAATATGAGTTCCAAATTTCAAATTTCTTCAATTTTAATCATTAATTGCTCAAACCACCGCGGTTGCTACAATGACTAACTGCACATAATCCAACAAGAATACCAATCAGTAGCTATGTAGGCATCACATTAGCCATGGCTACCAACTTTCACGACAAAGCCAGGATTCAAGTTCGTGGGGAAAAGATCAACCGGTAATAATAGAATACTCCACTTATTTTTTTTTAATGTTGTTTGATTTTCTATCTTGAAGGTATGGTGCAAAGGTCGTCACCACAGCAGGCATCCCGCATAGGCACGATACGTTTAAGAGTGTCACGCCATGACACATGCACAACATGAGCACGAAAAGAACACGGGCACGACACAACATGATTAAAAATTTAAACATATAAAATAATTAATCACAAAAGTAGATATAAGCTACGTGTACACTCTTTGTCATATAATTGATGTGTCATAATGTTGATGATTACAAATAAAAAAGTATTACATTTATTTTTAAATTTACAATTGATTGTCAATTGATAATTGAGTAGGAGCTAATTTAGTTAAAATGTACTCAAACTATATTGATGCAACTCTTACCTATTTACCTTCATTGTAGATAAAATTAAATAGGCATCCTCTTTGCTGAACTTATTTAGGTGTCCATCCTAGAGGTTTAAAATAATTATGTCCCCATCCTCAAAATCTATTATTGCCCATACTACCCTTATATATATATATATATATATATATATATATTAATGTCTACCTATTTTTTCCCTATATTTACGTTTCCTATTTCCCTTTCAAATTGGATAAGTCCTATAATATAGGGAGTTTGGATTAGTTTAGGAAAGGAACATGTACAATTCCAGAGGAGTCTGTTTACTCTCTCTCCCTCCCCCAATTTTAGGGATTAGGCACAATCTCATTTTAGAATAGAATTCCACAAATTTTCTCTTTCAAATCTAGATCTTTTCCTCCAAATCCCTCTCGATGAAATCATCACGTACGACCACCACAACATTCACCCAATCTCTAGCTTGCAGTCGAGCCTTGGCGTCGCTTGCGGTGGTGATCCAAAGGCGCTCGTCGCCGGCGACAGCACCACCATAGAATGACGGGGTAACGGAGAACAACACAAAGATGAAGAGCTTGTTCAAGTCAAAGCCCAAGATGCCAGTCGACATCGTCTGCCAGATGCACGATCTCCTCAATTGATCTTCTACACCGACTTGAATGCTCCTGACACTCGTGAAATCAAGGTCGAAGAGAAGCTCGTTCCTTTACGTTTGGGATTTATTTAATTTAATCTGATTTTTCTTGGAATGGTTTAGGTTTTAATTGCATGGTTTAGTTTTGTTTGAATTTGTGCCAATTGCATATGCAAATGTTTCTTGGTGAGAAATCAGCCCAATTAAAACCAAATGTTTACTGATTTCTAATTTTTGTCATGTTTTGTGATTTTTGTCATTTTTTTATTTGATCATGTTTTGTTCATCTATCTTGATTGAAACATGCACTTCTTAAAATTTGTCATGTTTTTTTATTTTTGTCATTTTTTATTTGATCATGTTTTGTTCATCTACCTCGATCGAAACATACATTTTTCGAAACTTGCCATGTTTTCCGATTTTGTCATATCTTTTAATTGATCTTGTCTTGTTCATCTACCTCGATCAAGTTTTGTCATGTTTTGTGAATTGATCATGTTTTGCCATATTTTTCGGCTTACACATTCATTTTTGTAAGAGTCGTGTTTTCTTTTAAAATTTTAGGGGAATGAAAATATGAGAGAGAAGATTAGGAGAGAGAAAAAATTCGAAAGATTTGGTAAGAGAAATGTTTGAAAGAGGTGAGAGAATTGAGATAATTAGAAAAGATTAGAGAGAGAGAGAGAGATTTGAAAATTTAGGAGAAAGAAAGGGTAGTTTACAATTTAATTGAATTTGAGGATGAAAAGATAAGTATTTAAACACATTAGGATGAACACCTAAATAAGTAGGGTAAAAAGGATGGCTAATTAAGTTCCCTTATATTATGAAATTGCAATTTTTCATAATATTTTGTATTTTTCCAGTTTAATTGTTTTATTTTAGTATTTTATGCAGAATTGGTCGCATATTTTATTTAAATTCTTTTGGGGCCATAATTTAAGAAAAGCATAATTAAGTATGGAGTAGTAATGTTGCTATTTTTTTTTTTACATTTTTGAGTTTTAATGTATTCACATTGTTATGCACGTTTCTTTTCTTTTTTTTTTGTCTCACATACATGGTCGCCCCTGTGCAGTGAAATTTCTTGCTCCGTCCACGGTGCCATCCCACCCTCACTTTACCTATGCCCCTAGATATGGCTGAAAATGAACTGAGCCATTTGCGAACCATTTGAGACTCAGCTCGGTAAAGGCTTGTTCGAGTTTGACTCGTCTACTGAACGAACTGAACCTTAACCTCCATTTTAGGCTCATTCCAAAAATGAGCCGAATCTGAGCCTAATAATATTCGGCTTGGTTAAGCTCGCAAACTTGGGTTCAAAATATAATTATTAATACTTTGGAGGTCTATTTATTAATATTATATATTTTAGGGGTATATGTATAATTTAAATGTTACTACTCCTGTACTCCAGTATATTGTCGATGGTCGATAGACTTGATATACTTGGATCAAAAAAGAAAAGAAAAAGAAAAGATAGACTCAATACAGAGTTACAAACAACGACTTCAAAGGTAAGGTTTCTCCACTGCCTCTCTCCGCCACCTCTCTTTGCCTCCTCCATCGCCTCTCTCCGCCTCCTCTACCAAGTATTCTTATACTCTCTTATTGATTGTTTCCAGATTGGATTTTTCTTTTTACAAAATCCCCTCCTCTAATATTTCAAAACTTTATTTAAGTAGCTCTTTACGTAGGCAATGTATAATCAATTTCTTTTATATGCTTGCCGTTTTATCTTTGGGAAGGGAGAAACATGCTGATAGAACTTCCCAGGGAGTAGCTCTTTACGTAGGCAATGTATAATCAATTTCTTTTATATGCTTGCCGTCTTATCTTTTTTAATGTTGTTTGATTTTCTATCTTCAAGGTATGGTGCAAAGGTCGTCACCACAACAGGCATCCCGCATAGGCACGATACGTTTAAGAGTGTCACGCCACAACACATGCACAACAAGAGCACGAAAAAAGCACGGGCACGGCACAACATGATTAAAAATTTAAACATATAAAATAATTAATTGCAAAAGTAGATATAAGCTACGTGTACACTCTTTGTCCTATAATTGAGAACATTACTCCATAGAGTTAGTAATCTTAACTATAACTATTTTTTACTTAAAAAAAAAACTACTCTTTTACCTGTAATTTCTCTCCTGTGTTGTGGGTTCATTTCATACTTTTGTTTATGGGTGGGCATCGTGTCGTGTCCAACCGTGTTCGTGTCGTGTTATTTCATGTTTCGTATCTTTTTTGCGTTCGTGTCAAAAAATCTGTTAACATAAACGTGTCAAATACCTTGACACTAACTGACCTACTTAAAATTGTGTCATGTTCAGGTTGACACTATATATTAATACTCATTTATTTTTTTAATATATATATAGAATTATATACTTTCCAATGTTTTGAACGAACTACTTATTTGATTCAACAACAAAAATTGCAGACATTTTTAATACCATATAATCATAGAAACGATAAAACCAGCCAAATCATGACATTGAAAACTGCCTCAACTCACAACTAGACATAGGTCTCACAATTAAATAGTTTTATACAATTTTCAGCTAAAATAATAAAAAAACATCAACAACTACAAAATAAGTCCACATAAATTTTAAATTAAAAAACTAGGCCTCAATCATGTCGTGCCATTTTTTAATCGTGTCGTGCCGTGCCGATGTGGGCACATCTCCAACCAAGTTTCGTTGGAAAGACTAAAAACACCGATAAGTGTAAAATATTTATCAACACAAAAGTGTAAAATATTATGTTATAGTACAAAATAAAAAAGTAATATTTCTTTTGATATTAAAATTAGTATTTGGTGTGCCATGCCCTTTCGTGTCAGTGTTGTGCCCATCTAGAACCAAGTCTTGTCGGGTCCAGGCCCACTTTTGTGCCGTGCCCGTCTAAAATAGTGCCACATTTTAAATGTGCCATACCCTTCTAAAATCGTGCTCGTGTCGTGCCCATGCCGTGCCCTTGTCGTGCCATATTTAAACGTGTCATGTTTGTGCCTGTGTTTGTGCTGTGCCAGCCATTTAGGGAGATGCCAAAAATCTTCTGAAGATTTTATGAATTTAATTTTAGATTTCTACAATTCCTATACTAGGTGAGGTTGAGATAGAAATATTCTCCTATTATTCTGGACTACCAATCCAGTCATGAGCAAGTTTTCCAAATCAAGTGAAATGTTGTAATCCAGAAGATTTAATTGTATATTAGATGAGATCAATGTCCGTCGTGTATTTAAAATAACTCGTCAATTGAATGCGATTATTCTTGCATTTTCCAAGGATTATAATTCCTACTTGAGAATCGATATTCTTACCTGAGTCTATTCTGTATTCTGATTGTAAAATTGTCTATGTTTGTTGGGATCCTAAAAATGTGTTAATATCCTGCGGTATTTTCTGGCCAAGAGTAGATCATCCATGGAGCTTCCACCCCTTTCTTTTGAAGAGGTATTTGAGTTGTTTTCTAAAGGGATTTCTAGTTTTGGACCAATCTGGGACCACGTGCAAGGGTACCGAAAGGCTAGTCGAGAGTGTCTCCATAGATTTTTCTTCGTAACTTATGAGGAAATTAATGAAGAGAGACATGTTAGTGAAGGTGAAAAGATTGGCAGACTTTTTGGGGCAACCTTTCTCTATGGAGGAGGAGAGGGAGCATGTCGTGGAGCACATTATAAAACTTTGCAGCTTTCATATGTTGAGGAACTTGGGAGTGGATAAAAGTGGTTTACGCAATTCATATTTCACGAATGATACGTTCTTTAGAAAAGGTGAAGTTGGAGATTGGAGAAATCATCTAACTACTCAAATGCCGAGAGCCTAGACCAAATCACCAATGAAAAATTACATGGCATATTTTGACTACTAATAGTATTACTTATTGTTATATTGCTTATAAGCAATGCTAAAGTACTAAACCATAAAAAAAAAAAAAATTTAAACTAAATAATAAGCAATATAGATAATTTTGTATGAAAAATTTGGCAACTCACGTATTATTAGTACAATAATTGATCAAGTTTTATGATATCATGTTATGGCAAGTGATATTTCTTGTTCTTGTGTTTTTTTGTTAGTATTACTTCTAGACCTAGTATTATTATGTACTAGAAATTGTCTGTACCTAAATGCACAAGGCAACATAATTTTGAGTACATCAATGCAGAATCATTTTCAGCAATTACACACCTGCTAGAAATCATTTCAATGCCACGAAACTGATCTTTTCAATGCCACAAACCATCAGTTTCCAACAATTAAACTCCGTGTTTGAGGTAGAATTATATTATCAACCGTACTACTTGCACAGATGTTTTTCACATATTATGTACATACACTTTTGTGGGGTCCATATCGGAATCTCACAAAATGATTCGAACCGCTCATTTTTTTTAAATAGTTTTTGGAGGGTTCCTATAAAAAATCAGTTCCAACATATATCAATTAGGGCTTTCTCAGAATTCGTAGGGTGAATCATTTTGTTTTGCCCTACGATTTCTGAGAAAGCCCTTATCGATATCTGTTAAAGCTGATTTTTTTACAGGAACCCTCCAAAAAATATTTTAAAAAAGATGAGCAATTCAAATCATTTTGTGAGACTCCGATATGGACCCCACACAAAATATATGTGCACAATATGTAAAAAACATCTGCATGAAAATCATTACTGTGGGACTCCATTTCCGATGGTTTTATCTTCGTGGCTAAGGGTTTGAGATTCGCTCCTGTTCCTCTCTTCGCCCTGCAAAATGAAGCACGGCTAAAGACCACACTGGAGGATCTCTTGAATGGTCCTCCGGTGCAAGAATCAGTATTTGAGCAGAGGGAATTGAAGAACCAAGAGCTAGGGTTTTTCTGTGTATATTGCGTAAGATCAACAAGAAGACATAGTGGAGTATTTATAGAGAATCCCTAGCTTGGTCTCCAAGATTGCACCAACGCTCGACACCCGTCAGCTGACTTCACCTCTACGTCACGCTTAAGGTTTTGCAACCGCTCGTGGGATGAGCTGGCACCTTCACGTGCCCTCGCCCTTATCCTGATAACCGCTCAGATGACGTCACGTCCGTCGTCACGGTTGATGCCATCGTCCCTACATGGACAAGCTGGGGGTATGGCCCACGCTCGTTCAAAACCGAGCGTGTAGCCGAGAGACCATGGACCGAAGCCTTCGACTCGATCAAATGGAAGGAGAGAGAGAACTTCCGTCGCCAATCTGTCGGACGGGCCGAGCCTTATGCTACTCCGCTCGGCATGGACTTGGTAAAGGGGGGTCGAACCAGAGCGTCACTTCATGTACAGAGTGAGCCATCTCGCTCGGCCTGCTACAATTACTGTTATATTATTGAGGGTGTTAGAATTGAAGTTATTGGTAACATCAACATAGCATATTGATCGTGCATGCGTAAAGGCATCTAGCAACATAATCTGACATCCACACCTAATCCAACGACACAGACTTAGGTCCCAACAATTCCGTCAATGCTTTAACGGTCTTCAAAATCATTCAACTGAAGAATAAAAAGCGAACCCAAAGTCAGAACTCTCTTTGGCAATTCTGTGTCGAGTTCCTTTATTCTGTTCTTGCTTGTGTGGAGTTGTTTGCATGCATGTTTATTTTGTTGCAAGTCTTTATTGTTTGCGCTTGCCCATTATTGTCTGTCCTCTTCTCTGGGTTAGGTCTAGAAGGTACCCGGCCTAAGCCAGAGTATCCTTGTTTATAGACATACGACCGGTTTTATACAGACGAACCATCTGTTGCGAATGTTGCGAATCATGTCAGCTCGTCTGCTTTTGGTTCGGCTTGTCTATTGCGGATCTGGTCTACTACTGGTGGCAGAGGATGGCGGGTTAAGGCTGTTGGGCATGGGGAGGGACGTCGACTATAGAAGTTTCTATTTTGATTTAGGTTTTTTTTCCCCTATTTTCTCTCTTGTTGAGGGGGCTATTCTAACCACTATGTGGGTGTGTTTTGAAAATTGTTTGTCTGGTGTTGCGTTGATCGGAGCTATGCTTCATCCGTTTGCACATTTGGTTGTGTGAGGACTTGAATGTTCTTTCTTGGTGTTTAGGCCTATTGTGGCTCATGTATTCCCTCCTTGGGAATGACTTCCCGTTCGTTGTTCTCTCTTCGTTATCAATGAAAGCATCCTACCATTTGACAAAAAAGAAAGAAAGAAGGGGAATATGGAAAATTTTGAATCTTGACTTTTGTTTTCTTTTTTTGAACTGCAGAAATATGTCAACATTTGTTTGGTCCTGCTTACACAAACACCTTACATACAAACTTAAATCTTTTGGTGGGTCCCACACATACTGGAGATGTAGTGTATGTGGACCTCAATATGAATATAAGTGGATTTATGTAAGCGTTTGTGGTCGTAGAATGGTTGCGTCTGAAATCGCAACAATGTTGATCACGAACTTCTGACTTGCCACTTACCTGTTGGTTGTTACCATGTATATGTAGTTGGAAGAAATATCCAACTGGTGATGAGTTGGTTCAAAGGCCTAGATCACGAGAACTCCTACCCCACACCCAACACTTTTGGATACGATTATTCTCCAAATATCCACACACACATGATCCATAGTTTTTTTGTTTTGTTTTGGTTTGGGGGGTTGAGAAAGTGTGAACGGCACAACACTACAAGAATTAGTCACGAGACATTACAAGACAAAATCCCCCCTGCCAGTAGTCTGTCCAGACTCTCTCATTCTTTCTTTTTTACCAAGGTAGGGAGTGTTTGGATCAGCTTACGCGCACATCAAACTGATCCCCTCTTTGATCCAATCATAGGCAGGCCAATTACGCTGGAAGTACTAAAAAATTTACGAGAAATTACTTTCTTACGGTCTGACCCTATGCTGAGAGTAAACCCACTAACCCGAACTAATCTCAGACTCATACTCTCTCTCTCCCTCTCTCCACCCACCCACGCCCCCCTCTCTCTCTCTAACTTGTCTCTTTTTCTGTATGAATCAGACAGTTTAAGCAAAACCAAGCTTCATATTCTTCCTCTCTATTTCTTTGCCTTCTTCCCCACCTCTATGAATATGGCTTCCCAACACTCATCGAAGTTAGTCCTGCTTCTCCTATCAATTTGCCTCGTTGTCCTCAACTTTTCCTTTATCCCAGTTTACGCCCTTAACATTGGTATTCAAGCCAGTTCTGGCCTCTCTCTGGTTAGTTAACTCTTCAGGAAAATTCTTCATCATTTTGTTTTTCCTTCATTAATGTACTTATTTTTTATACGCCTCATTATGATTTTCCTTTTTCGGATATTCCATAGAGTAAAGAGTGCAGTAGAAAATGCGAATCAGAGTTCTGCAATGGTACGTAGCTTATAATTTTGGTTTTAAGCCCTATTTGGTTGCAATTTTCATATTGATTTTCTTCGATCATTTTAGAAGACAGAGATTTACAAATTAATTGACTGAAGATTGGTTTATGAGATTATTCTTTTTTTTTTCTTGTAAAAATAACTTATTTTTCAGAAAGCACAATAAAGATTAATGTTCTAGACAATATTACCAAAATAACAAATTAGGTACAAGAACCATTAGTGGTTGTGCTTTTAAAATAGTTTGTTTCACAAGAAAATTGGTTAGCACTCACATTTTTGCTATCTGCACTCATCTTCTTTGTCTTTATTCCGTATGAATGTACAACATTACCGACTTATGTGTGAAAAAGTAAACGAATGGAAATGTTATATTTGAAATTCGGATGGATAAAAATAGGAAAAACAATGTGAATATAAACATGGATGGAATTAGAATTTCATATATGTGGGGGCCATACGCACAACAAAATTTTAAAATTTTAAGGTTCAGGAGTATAGAAAAAGTTTAATGTTAAATTAATACCCGATGGAGAGAGAAATTGAGGTGATTGGTGAGTTTTTCTTTTTGTAGTCTCCAAGAAAGATGAGTGGTGAACCTGTTCCGAAAGAAGAAATAAACATGAGAGAAATTGATCCAATATTGAAGGAGTAACTCCTAAATACAGTTCTTTTTTCGTATATGAGACAAATTATGGGGACCAACATGTTAATTACTCTTGACTCTTGTTATTACTTATTACGTAAAAAATCCTTGTTAATTATAGATTTTTCCCAATTGGGGTGGTCCTGGCCCTCTATAGTCCACCTTTATTTCCGTCTTTTAATACAAGATACTAAGATAGTAGAGTTCAAAAATCAGTACCATTTTTAAAACTTCTCTAAAAATTTGTTTTGGGAACTAGAATTTTAATTTACATGTCAATCCTCATTTGGGTTGTTTAATTTGTATTTTTGTGGTAATAACTTAATTTGTGATTGAGTTTAACAATGGCAGTGCCTCCATTTCTAAGATATGGAAAGTACTGTGGGCTTCTATACAGTGGATGTCCAGGGGAGAAGCCATGTGATGGCCTTGATGCTTGTTGCATGAAACATGATGCCTGCATACAAGCTAAGAACAGTAAGTACTCCACCATAATTAATCATGATTATTTAGGTTTTGCATGTGTTTGTTGTATAGTGTGTAGTCCTCGGATATTATCTTATACTCCCCTTATTCCAAATTGTTGGATTCCTAAAAAAGACGTGCAATTTTAAGATTTAAAATATAAAATATGGCCAGTCATAATTTTTTGAATTCCTTTGCACCATATTAAGAGCTAATGAAGTACTTTAATTTGGTGTAAAGAAACTATAAAAATGATGTTTAGAAGTACTTTATTTTTCAATCCTAAAAATTGCACGACTTTTCATATGCGGCGGGCCTCATTACCCTGTCTGGTTGGACTTACTAATCAAGAGATTTTATTTCAGTGTCCATAAGAGGGAGGGCCCATTAAAATCGGGACAAACTCAAACTCGTATGAACTCGGCTTACACACGATTAAATTGATAGCACATGAGTGGGAATTTGCCTAGTAGGGGGTATGATCGTCGGTCACGATATAACACTCTTTTTAATTGTTTGCGAACAGTAGCCGCACCTTATCTCACTTATAAAATTCGCATAAAACCCCCACACATACTAGGTTCTTTTAGTGAAAATGCTAAGGACAAATAAAACTTATCCCGGAAGTATTCTGAAAAGAGCAATTAGTGGTTGAGATTCACTTTGGCGTGGGGACCCCAGCAATTTTATTCTCACTCAAACTCATTTTGAGTGAAAAGCCGAAATTGTCCTTAGGGACTATATATAGTTACATTGGTTCATAGTTGAGGGTAAATTAGTCTCCTTAGAAGATAACTTAGTCTCCTTAGAAGATAACATCTTCAAGAAGCAATCACGTGAATGAATCAAGGGGCCTTGGGCTTCGAGAACGTTGAATAATTACCCCCATTGATCTCTAAATCCAATGATATAATCAAATAATGGACATGTTATCCGAAGATGTTGTATAGTGTGGTACAAGTTAAACACGTGCAAAAGTCAGCAAAACCAATTAAAGCCGCCAAATAATAATCCTAATAACGGGGTGGTAGATGCAAGTAATTATACAAATTATTGGTTTTGGAGGAGGACAAAAGGATAATTTTACATATCAATTCACCTAGGCAATTGTTGATTAGGGAGAGGTATAATGAACACTATAAACACACACACACACATAATATCCAAACTCCTGATGTGAGAGCCGGCCCGCATGAGCCTTGCCACTAAAAAGTGGTAACCCAACAAAGGGCCCAAGAGGCTTGCACTAGATGTTAAGCACCCAAACCACAACGGGTGGGTGAGACTTGGTTGCTTTGGAGGAGGGCAATAGGGTAATTTCACATACCAACTCATCTAGGCAATTGCTAACTAGGGAGAGACGCAATGGATAGAAATTATTGGTGAAGTCTCTGTTTCTTAGACTTTGGGACTTCCGGTCTAGTGTTTAATTCAATTTTTTTAAGTGTTGTCAATTTGGTTCAACTGGTTTTTGTGTTTAGTTTTTCGACAAAACATAGTCACGTTACAACGGAATGGAGGACCACCGTGGAAATAACGCAATACTCAGGACCGAAACGTGAAAGGTTTCGCTTGTCATAATTAAAATCATATACTCCCTTGCTCCGTCCCTATTTGTTTGCTCGTTACCAAAGCGTAAAAGTATAATTTTAACATTACTTTAAAGGGGTGTAATTAAAACTTTGCCTCTCTGGCAGTTTTCTAATTATGGAAAATTGCAACTAATTTGGGACAGCCCAAAAAGAAAAACGTGAGCAAACAAAAGGGACAGAGGGAGTATGAAATTGTGGAATCCCAGCCTCACCATCTCTTTTATAACAGCAAAAAATGGGGATTTATTAATCAAATGTAAGAGTTGCAAAAGATTATAAGGACAAGAGTACAATGACATCAAAATGCGAGTAAGAAAACATCCCAATGAGGTTGACTTCCCACACTTGCAGAAATCATGTCACTCATAATCAAAAGTCAACCAAAGCAAAGTAAACAATTATAGAGAACCATAATCCGAGCCATGACCAGTACATCATGCTCAGCCATAAAGTCCACAAAAAACTGGCTCTGCCCCAGCTAGACTGCCCCTAGTGTGATGAAAGTCCCTCCTTAATCTTCCTAAATTGACATAATCCTAAGGATTGTGATTTTGGCACTCTAAAAATTGATAGAGAGACTTCAAAATTGGTCTGTATTGATACAGAAAACGACATCGTTTTGGAGCCCCTCCATCAATTTTTGGAGTTCTAAAATCAATTTTCAAATCCTAAGTTCAAAGACCAACTTATGCGATCAATATTGCTTAAAAGATGCAATAAAGTGGAGGGAAAGTCTACAATACACACCCCTTAAAAGTGTGTACCATATGCACCTATTATATGACTCATATTGTGTCACTTCATACTGTAGTATTTGGTATATAACTTTTTTTTCCCCTAAAAACTCGTAACTTTTCAATAATAGGATTCTTAACATTTTCACTAGAATTCATAACATTTTGGTGAATCTCGTAACTTTTGTATCAACAATAGAATCCATAATGTTTAAGACTCGTAACATTTTTACTATGATTCATAACATTTTGGTGTGTCACATAACTATTCCGTGCAGATGACTATTTAAGCACAGAGTGCAGCCAGAACTTCTTAGACTGCATCGCAACGTTCAAGAGATCAGGAGGGAAGACATTCAAAGGGAACACTTGCTCAGTTGGTGAGGTTACCAAAGTCTTCACCGTCGTCATTGACGCTGCTTTGCTTGCCGGAAGATACCTCCACAAGCCTTGATTTTCATTTTTTTTTTAGGACAAAAAGTGGTTTGTAAAATAAAAAATAAAAAGACCCCTTTCCCATTTAATTTTTTCGAACTTTTTTTCCGCTATTATCCCTAGCTAGCAATGTGACATGGCTAGATGTAAGTGTTTCTGACTTCTTTTTGTTATACTATTTGACCCCATTTGTCCTAATGGACTATGAGTGTGCTTTGTGTGTGTAGCTGTTAATCATAGGTTAGCATGTGTCCTGCGATTTAGGGCTTTGTCCCTCTTAAGATTTTAAGTTCGAAATCATATGGAGCTTTGTTGTACCTTTAATTGGATCCCTCTAATGGGCAGTGAGATTGGTTACTCAAGATCAGTCGATGTGCACTTAATCTAGTTCAGACACCTGAGTTATAAAAAACTTTGTGCGACTGTGTGAGTCTCTACTTTGTTTTTTTTAAGGGGAAAAAAAGGAGCAGTTTACTATACATGCAATAACTAACATGTTACTAATATTTAGCAATCTTGATTCGATTGAAAAGTGTAACGCCCCACTATTTTCTAAAATTAAACTCCAAAATACATTGTATTTCAAACACTTCTAGACCTCTATTTTCTCCATAAATAAATTATATCAACAAAATAAATTTAAGCTGCCTTCTGAATAATCTTCTAGATACTCCAAAATTATCAACTCTTCCAAGACTTCTCCAAATTAATCCTTATGTGCTCCGATTCAATTTCTACTAATCCGGTTTTACACCTGAAAATAGAATTTATCCAGGAAGTATACGATACAACAGAATAACAAAGCTCATAAGTGGAATCAATAAATGATAATCGACCACCAAATCAAAGCAACAATCACAAGGGACCTCATATCATGTCCTCCTCAGTACATGACCAGTGAGTCAGTGACACTCCCCCAATACCTTTCTCACCGAGTCATTCTCGACCCATCTTGGATATTGGATAAGCTATTGGTGCATGAGTTCACTCGATTCCTGTACTAAACAGTTTTATAATACCCATCCAACAACATCATATTCGATACCAATTATTTCACTTTCCAATGATATCCACAAGATTGAACAAAGATCATGAGATAATCAAAAGGAGTATAAAGATGAAAGTGAAGTAAGGATTCCAAAAGTAAGAAGCATATCGTATACTCCCTGGATTACCTCAAATATACCCGAGCCATTACGTCTACGAATTAATGCCTTAAAACATTTCTCCATCTTCCGACTAAATATACCACTAGCCCACCAATCCAAACATCACTAGCTATTTATAAACTTTCAAACCTCTCTCTCTCTCTCTCTCTCTCTCTCTCTCTCTAAGCTAACAATGAGAAGTGAAGAGAAGTGAGGTGTGTGAAGGAGAGTGGAGGGATGGAGCCTATTTATACTCATGGAAAAAGAATCAAGAGCATATCTAGAAAATCTTAACCATATCTTATATAATCTAATCATATCTTATATACTCTAATAATATCCAACAAAATCTATATAATATCTAATAAAATCCAATCAAATAAAATCATATCATATCATATCATATCTAATCAAATCCAATCAAATCTTATCCTAGTAAAATCCAAATCCAATCTAATCTTATCCTAGATTTTTAGGATTATGAAGTAGGGCTAGGGTTTCCTAGAAAATCTAGGTTTAGATTTATCAATTAACAAAATCAATTATATTTACAAAAATACTTCAATAAAATGTTTAATTTTATTCGGAAAATTTTGGCCCGAGATTCGGGTCATTACAAAAAGAATGTATGTTGTTTTTTTAAAGAATTTTCCCTAGACCTCTGAATTCAAATTATTTTGTGGGTTCTATCAATGGAGACAACGAAAGATACTATGACCAAAATTGTAAATAATAGATAACCTGTATGACTTGGTTGTTCAGTTTACCAAGTAGTATTTCAAGGGCGATTCAATCACTTATTATACAAAAGGCATGACTTTAGTGTCAACTTGACGAAAGTGGAGAATTGAGGCAAATATTTTGCAAAGTAAAGGGAGGACACTGCATTTGTCGAAATCAAAAGGGAGATTTCTGATTTTTTTAGAATTGAGGCAAATACTGTTGCGTCAAATCATGTCTGAGTTAGGATGAAAGATATCGATTGTCTTGTGATTTACTCATTTTTATTTGTTAGACGATTAGTTTGGATTTGTCCAAGTTCTTTGTAATGATCTCCGTTTTGTAAGTGCCACTGAGCGTTTTATCAATACAATCTTCTCATTTAAAAAAAAAAAAAAAAAAGCTTAATCTAATTTGAAGGATCAATTTTTGTGGTGCTTACATGCAACTAATACCTCGGAATTTACCATCAAAATTGTACTTTACTATTTGATCACTTTGCGATTTGAAGAATCAAATTTTATTGCAATTCACTCCAACAGACTCTTTAAATGGAGTTGTTATATTAAATTTTTGTATTTTTGCTACCTTAATTGTGTATTTTAAAAAAAATTCAAAAATCAAATCACATCTGACAATGCGGTTTCGCTAAGATTTTTATTTTTTAAGTACTTATTTTTCACTTTACGAGACAAGTCATTCTCTAATAATACATCACCTTTAATTCAAAAATAAGTAACACATAATTGAAGGATGCTACTCATATACTCCCCCGTCCCAATTTGTTTGTCCATTTTTTGACTTATGGATGTCTCAAATTGACTAAAGATTGGTTTATGAGATTATTAAGTTTTTTTTTTTTTTTTTTGTAAAGTAACTTATTTTTCAGAAAGCACAATAAAGATTAATATTCAAGGCAATATTACCAAAATAACAAATTAGGAACAAGAACCATCAGTGGTTGTGTTTTTAAAATAGTTTGTTTCACAAGAAAACTGGTTAGCACTCACATTTTTGCTATCTGCACTTATCTTCTTTGTCTTTATTCCGTATGAATGTACAACATTACCGGCTTATGTGTGAAAAAATAAACAAATGGAAATGTTATATTTGAAATTCACATAGATAAAAATAGGAAAAACAATGTGAATATAAACAGGGGTGGAATTAGAATTTCATATATGCAGGGGCCATACGCACAACAAAATTTTAAGGTTCAGGAGTATAGAAAAAGTTTAATGTTAAATTAATACCCAATAGAGAGAGAAATTGAGGTGATTGGTGAGTTTTTCTTTTCGTAGACTCTGAGAGAGATGAGTGGTGGGCTTGTTGTCGGAAAGAAGAAAGAAACATGAGAGAAATTGATCCAATTTTGTAGGAGTAATAACTCCTAAATACAATTCTTTTTTGGTATTTGGGACAAATTATGGGGACCAACATGTTAATTAGTTTTGACTCTTGTTATTATTATGTAAAAAATCCTTGGTAATTATAGATTTTTCTCAATTGGGGGTGGCCCTGGCCCTCCATAGCCCACCTTTATTTACATCTTTTAATACAAGATACTAAGATAGTAGAGTTCAGAAATCAGTACCATTTTTAAAACTTCTCTAAAAATTTGTTTTGGGAACTAGAATTTTAATTTACATGTTAATCCTCATTTGGGTTGTTTAATTTGTATTTTTGTGGTAATAACTTAATTTGTGATTGAGTTTAACAATGGCAGTGCCTCCATTTCTAAGATATGGAAAGTACTGTGGGCTTCTATACAGTGGATGTCCAGGGGAGAAGCCATGTGATGGCCTTGATGCTTGTTGCATGAAACATGATGCCTGCATACAAGCTAAGAACAGTAAGCCCTCCTCCACCCTAATTAATCATTAGTATTATTTAGGTTTTGCATGTGTTTGTTGTATAGTGTGTAGTCCTCGGATATTATCTTATACTCTCCCTATTTCAAATTGATGGATCCCTACAAAAAAACGTGCAATTTTAAGATTTAAAAAATAAAATACGACCGGTCATAATTTTTTGAATTCCTTTGCACCATATTAAGAGCTAATGAAGTACTTTAATGGTGTAAAGAAACTACAAAAATGATGCTCAGAAGTAATTTATTTTTCAATCCTAAAAATTGCACGACTTTTCATATGGGGCGGGCCTCATTACCTTGTCTGGTTGACTTACTAATCAAGAGATTTTATTTCAGTGTCCATAAGAGGGAGGGCCCATTAAAATTGGGACAAACTCAAACTCGTATGAACTCGGCTTACACATGATTAAATTGTGCAGAAATTCCATCACTAAATGACACAATTTAAGCTTTGCGGGTGGAAAAATATTTTCTCCCAGACTAGGGTTTTTGGTCGCTGTATTAGAGAAGAAGAGGAACAGTACGTATATACGAAACTCATGGTTAAACCATGGTTAGTTTTGTTGGGTGTGTGTGTGTGTATATATATATATATATATATTGCTCTGCTTTTGTTCAAGTCCGAACGTCCGGACTTGAACAAAATTCTTATCGATCCACACATCCCCTTTCCCAATCAAATTTCGATGATCTGAGCCGCTCAATATGATTTAAACGTGATTTTAAGGGTACCCGCGAGAAATTAACAAAAAAAAATGATCAGGAAGGGCTTCATCTGAACAATTTTTTATTGAACTACGTTCAATAAAAAACTGTTTAAATGAAGCCCTTTTCGGTTATTTTTTTTTGTTGATTTTACGTGAGTACCCTTAAAATCACGTTTTGAACACATTGAGCGGCTCGGACCATCGAAATTCGATCGGAACACTATTTAACAAAGACTTTAACGGAATCCGTTAATAATTCGGACGGAAGAGGGCATGTTGATTAACGGAATATAACGTTGGGAGTAAAATTGAAGTTTTTAAAAGGTTGGGAGTCTAATTGAATTTGGGTGTAAATATTGGGGGGTATTTTGGATTTTTCCCACCAATTAATGCCGCCAAATATAATAATCCTAATAAAGGGGTGGTAGACGCAAGTATAATTATACAGTACAAAATATTGGTGAAGTCAGATGTTTCTTAGACTTTTGGGATTTCCGGTCTGGTGTTTAATTCAACTCTTTTAAGTGTTGTCAATGTGGTTCAACTGGTTTTCTTGTTGAGTTTTTCAACACAACATGTCACGTTACAATGGAATGGAGGACCACCACGGAAATAATGCAATACTCAGGACCAAAGCGCGAAAGATTTCGCTTGTCATAAGAAAATCATATACTCCCTTGCTCCGTTCCTATTTTTATGCTCGTTACCAAAGCGTGAAAGTATAATTTTAATATTAATATTACTTTAAAGCGGTATAATTGAAACTTTGCCTTTTTGGCTTTCTAATTATGAAAAATTGCAAATAATTTGGGACGGCCCAAAATGGGACAGAGGGAGTATGAAATTGTGGAATCCCAGCCTCACCAACTTTTTTTTTACAACGAAAAAAGGGAATTTATTAATCAAATGTAAGAGTTACAAAAGATTATAAGGACAAGAGCACAACGACATCAAAATAAGAGTAAAAAAACATCCCAATGAGATTAGCATCCCACACTCGCAGCAATCATGTCACTCATAATTAGAAGTCAACCAAAACAAAGTAAACAATTACAGAGAAACATAATCCGAGCCATGACCAGTACAACATGCTCAGCCATAAAGTTCACAAAAATGTCCACAACCAAAAACTGGCTCTGCCCCAGCTAGACTGCCCCTAGTGTGATGAAAGCCCCTCCTTAATTAATCTTCCTAAATTGACATAAATCCCAAGTTCAAAGACCAATTTATGGGATCAATATTGTTTGAAAGATGCATTAAAGTAGAGGGAAAGTATACAATATACACCTTTTAAAAGTGTGTACCATATGCACCAATTATATGGCTCATATTGTGTCACTTCATAGAATTTGGTATATAAATTTTTTTTTCTTTCTAAAAACTTGTAACTTTTCAGTAATAGGATTCGTAACATTTTGGTGAATCTCGTAATTTTTGTATCGACAATAGAATCCATAATGTTTAGGATTCGTAAAATTTTTACTATGATTCATAACATTTTGGTGTATCACGTAACTTTTCCGTGTAGATGACTATTTAAGCACAGAGTGTAGCCAAGACTTCTTAGACTGCATCACAACGTTCAAGAGATCGTGAACGAAGACATGTTTGTTTGGGATAACAGTGATAGATGGATGAGATTCGTAAGGAGATGAGATTAGGATTGGTAATGAGAAGGGATTGATAATGAGTATGTTTGTTTGAAATGAGATTATTAATATCATGTTTGTTTGAGATGAGATTAGATGATGGAATTGGATTGATAGAAGATATTGGTAATGAGAAGGAATTGGTAATAAGAAGGGGTTGGGTTCGGACTATGAATTCCAAGTCCCACGGAGTAATGGAGTATTGCTAATACCCCTAAAGGTCGGGTTAGACATCCCAATGGACTAATAGTCCGGACCGTTTTTTGTTACCAAAAAGTGTATTAATACTCTCATGAAATTAGTAATCCAATTCCAAGTCTCAAACCTCTTATCAAACGGGGCCTCAAAGGGAGCACTTGCTCAGTTGGTGAGGTTACCAAAGTCATGACCGTCGTCATCGACGCTGCTTTGCTTGCCGGAAGATACCTCCACAAGCCTCGATTTTCATAAGTATTTTTTTAGGAGAAAAAGTGGTTTGTAAAAAGAGAGAGAGAGAGAGAGAGATCCATTTTTAATTTTTTCAAACTTTTTTCCCGCTATTATCCCTAGCTAGCAATGTGACATCAAAAAAGTCTATGGTTCCCGACCAAAGGGATCCAAATGCCCCGCCGGGCCCACTCCGGTCACAGGACGGCCGATACGAGCCTTCAAAAATTTAAAAAAAAAAAAAAATGAGTGGGCCAACACGAGAATCAACAGCATCTAATGTGTGTAGGTGCTCGATTCAAAACCTATATACATATATGTATATACATATATATACAAAAACATTGAGTGTTTGGATCGAGCACCTACACACATCAAATGCCATTGATTCTTGCGTAGGCCCACTCTTTTTTTTGTAAAGAATTTTTGGATCGCTCGGGTCGACCGTCCAGTGACCGGAGTGGACCCGACGGGGCGTCGGGATCTGATCAGGATCCCTTTGGGGTCGAGAAATGTGGCACCATTCATGTGCCATGGCTAGATGTAAGTGTTTCTGACATCTTTTTGTTATTGACCCCATTTGTCCTAATGGACTACGCATGAGTGTGCTTTCCGTGCGTCGCTGTTAATCATAGGTTAGCCTGTGTCCTGCGATTTAAGGCTTTGTCCCACTTAACATTTCAGGTTCAAAACTATATGGAGCTTCGCTATAGTTTTAATTGGATTCCTCTAATGGATAGTGGAATTGGTTACTCAGGATTAGTCAATGTGTACTTAACCTAATTCGGACACCTGAGTTATAAAAATCTTTGTGCGACTGTGTGAGTGTCTACTTTGTTTCTGTAAGGGGAAAAAAAGGAGTACCTTTTTTTTAAGGGAAAAAAGGAGCAGTTTATCATACATGCAATAACTAAAATGTTACTAATATTTAGCAATCTTGATTCGATTGAAAAGAATGTATGTTGTTTTTTTAAAGAATTTTCCCTAGACCTCTAAATTCGAATTACTTTGTGGGTTCTATCAACAGAGACAAGAAAAGAGACTATGACAAAAATTGTAGTAGTAATAATAGATAACCTGTATGACTTGGTTGTTCAGTTTACCCAGGTATTTCAAGGGCGATTCAATCACTTGTTATACAAAAGGCATGACTTTAGTGTCAACTTGACGAAAGTGGAGAATTGAGGCAAATACTTTGCAAAGTAAAGGGAGGACACTGCATTTGTCGAAATCAGAAGGGAGATTTTGGATTTTTTTTAGAATTGAGGCAAATACTGTTGTGTCAGGTCATACTTGAATTAGGATGAAAGATATCGATTGCCTTATGATTTACTCATTTTTATTTGTTAGACGATTAGTTTGGATGCTACTCATATACTCCCCCGTCCCAATTTGTTTGTCCCTTTTTTGACTTATGGATGTCCCAAATTGACTGTTCAATTTCAAAATCAATAGATGGGATTATGTAAATTTTCAAATCAATAGATTAGATTTAGTTGCCTAAATAAGTTGAAAATCTGAGATTTGAAAAACAAATTGAGACGGAGGGTCAAATTTGAAAGAGAGACAAAACCTTGCTGGAGATGGCGTTTTCATTGTGGGGTGGTGTCTGAATGAAGCAAAACAGAACTCATACGGAACCCAAAATAAGATTTGATCAATACAGTCCAATTTGTTGAGTTCAACGCTATTGCACATCAATAACTCACTAGTTGAAGAATATTATTCTCAAAAAACAGACGGCAAAGTGGCAAACATGATTTTTGAAAATAACGTTCGTCATAAAAATGTCATTTGATCATGGGTTTATTGTATGCCGCTGGACTTGTTTTTTTTTTTTGCACAAATTATTCTATTTGTCAAGCTCTACAAAGGAAACGATTTGAATAAATTTTATGATTGAGTTTGGAATTATCTCACTAAAACGTTAGGAGTTTGTGCGTTCTTTTGACCTTAACTTAAATCTGAATTTTTTTTCTTTACTTGAATATTTTTCGCATTTTTTAAAATTTAAGCAAAAATTTGGCGTAAAACTAACAAATGCGAATTTTTTTTTCAAATAAGAACAAAATTTTCAAATTGAATTTAAGGCCAAAAGAACGAAGCCCTTCTACCAGTAGTTTGTCCAGACTCTCTCTTTCTTTCTTTTTTACCATGGTAGGGAGTGTTCGGATCAGCTTACGCGTACATCAAACTGATCCCCTCTTTGGTTCGATCATAGGCAGGCCAATTGCGTCGGGAGTACCGGAGAATTTACGAGAAATTACTTTCTTACGGTCTGACCCTAAGAATCAAATCTTGATCAGTTGTGCTGAGAGTAAACCCACTAACCAACTGAACTAATCACGGGCTCATAACCCCCTCTCTCTCTCTCTCTAACTTGTCTCTTTTTCTGTATAAATATGACACTTTAAGCCAAACCAAGCTTCATATTCTTCCTCTCTATCTCTTGGCCTTCTTCCCCAACCTCTATGAATATGGCTCCCCAACAGTCATCGAAGTTAGTCCTGCTTCTCCTATCAATTTACCTCGTTGTCCTCAACTTTTCCTTTATCCCAGTTTACGCCCTTAACATTGGTATTCAAGCCAGTTCTGGCCTCTCTCTGGTTAGTTAACTCTTCGGGAAAATTCTTTAATTCATCATTTTGTTTTTCCTTCATTAATGTACTTATTTTTTATACTCCTCATTATGATTTTCCTTTTTCGGATATTCTATAGAGTAATGAATGCAGCAGAAAATGCGAAATCACAGTTCTGCAATGGTACGTAGCTTATAATTTTGGTTTTCAGCCTTGTTTGGTTGCAATTTTCATATTGATTTTCTTCATCTTAGAAGACAGAGATTTACATATTAATTGACTGAAGATTGGTTTCTTAGATTATTATTATTATGATCATGATTATTATTATTATTATTATTATTATTTTGTAAAATAACTTATTTTTCAGAAAGCACAATAAAGATTAATATTCTAGGCAATATTACCAAAATAGCAAATTAGGTACAAGAACCATCAGTGGTTGTGCTTTTCAAATAGTTGTTTCACAAGAAAATTGGTTAGCACTCACATTTTTGCTATCTACACTCATCTTCTTTGTCTTTATTCCGTATGAATGTACAACATTACCGGCTTATGTGTGAAAAAATAAAAGAATGGAAATGTTATATTTGAAATTCACATGGATAAAAACAGAAAAACAATGTGAATATAAACAGGGGTGAATTAGAATTTCATATATGCAGGGGCCATACGCACAACAAATTTTAAGGTTCAGGATATAGAAAAAGGTTAATGTTAAATTAGTACCCGGTAGAGAGAGAAATTGAGGTGATTGGTGAGTTTTTCTTTTTGTAGTCTCCAAGAGAGATGAGTGGTGAACCTGTTTGTCCGAAAGAAGAAATAAACATGAGAGAAATTGATCCAATTTTTTTAGGAGTAACTCCTAACTACAGTTCTTTTTTCATATACGAGACAAATTATGGAGACCAACATGTTAATTAGTCTTGACTCTTGTTATTATAATGTAAAAAATCCTTGGTAATTATAGATTTTTTCCAATTGGTGGTGGCCCTGGCCTCCAT
Organism: Rhododendron mucronatum var. ripense; assembly: GCA_019656295.1. Lineage (NCBI taxonomy): Eukaryota > Viridiplantae > Streptophyta > Magnoliopsida > Ericales > Ericaceae > Rhododendron > Rhododendron mucronatum. The sequence continues at coordinate 1,685,401 of BPLT01000106.1, forward strand.
AATCCACCTTTATTTCCATCTTTGAAGACAAGATAGTAGAGTTCGGAAATCAGTAACATTTTAAAACTTCTCAAAAATTTTGTTTTGGGAACTAGAATTTTAATTTACATGTTAATCCTTCATTTGGGTTGTTTAATTTGTATTTTTTGTGGTAATAACTTAATTAGTGATTGCGTTTAACAATGGCAGTGCCTCCATTTCTAAGATATGGAAAGTACTGTGGGATTCTATACAGTGGATGTCCAGGGGAGAAGCCATGTGATGGCCTTGATGCTTGTTGCATGAAACATGATGACTGCATAGGAGCCAAGAACAGTAAGTCCACCATAATTTAGGCCCGTTCCAGAAATCTTCTTAAAAAATAAGCAGCTTATTTCACATTTTCAAACTTAAAAATAAGGTAAATGAAAAATAATTTTTTAATTTTTTTTTGCACCGTATTAAAGATTTTGATGAGATCTATTAAACAAGATCCATATGGTAGGAAAATTATTTGGGTAAAATATTATTTTAAGCTTGAAATTGCCTTCTTAAAAAATAAGTTCTTATTTTACGTGCGGAACGGGCCTAATCATAATTATTTTTGGTTTTGCATGTGTTTGTTGTACAGTGTGTAGTCTTCGGATATTATCTTATACTCTTCATATTCTAAATTGTTGGATTCCTATTAAAAAGACGTGCAATTTTAAGATTTAAAAAATAAAATACGGCCGGTTATAATTTTTTGAATTTCTTTGCGCCATATTAAGAGCTAATGAAGTACTTTAATATGGTGTAAAAAAACTTCAAAAATGATGCTCAGAAGTACTTTATTTTTGATTCAAAAATTGTAAGATTTTTCATATGGGGCTGGCCTCATTACCCTGTCGATTGACTTACCAATCAAGAGATTTTAATTCAGTGCCCATAAGAGGGTGGGCCCATTAAAATCGGGACAAACTCAAACTTGTATGAATTCAGCTTACACATGATTAAATGATAGCACATGAGTGGGAATTGCCTAGTAGGCGTATAATCGTCGGTCACTATTCAACACTTTTTTTAATTGTTTGCGGACAGTAGGCATACCTTATCTCACTTATAAAATTCGCATAAAACCCACACATACTAGGGTTCTTTTAGTGAAAATGCTAGAAACACAAAGGAAAACTGTACCCGGAAATACCCCCAAAAGAGCAATTAGAGGTAGAGATTTCACTTTGACGTGTGGGACTCCAGCAATTTTATTCTCACTCAAAACACATTGACTATATATAGCTTAATTGGTTCATAGTTGTGGGTAATAAGTCAGCAAATCAATTAATGCCGCCAAATATAATAATCCTAATAAGAGGGGTGGTGAGTGCAAGTATAATTAGACAGTACAAATTATTGGTGAAGTCCCTGTTTCTTAGACTTTTGGGATTTCCGGTCTAGTGTTTAATTCAACTCTTTTAAGTGTTGTCAATGTGTTTCAACTGGCTTTTTGTGTTGAGTTTTTTGACAAAACATGTCGCGGTTACAATGAAAATAATGCAATAGTCAGGACCAAAGCGCGAAAGATTTCGTTTGTCATAAGAAAATCATATACTCCCTTGTTCTATCCCTATTTGTTTGCTCGCTACCAAATCGTGAAAGTATAATTTATTACTTTAAAGGAGTATAATTGAAATTTTACCTTTTTGGCAGTTTTCTAGTTATGGAAAGTTGCAAATAATTTGGGACGGCCCAAAAAGAAAAATGTGAGCAAATAAAATAGGATAGAGGGAGTATGAAATTGTGGAATACCGGCCTCACAATTTTTTTTTTTCTAGCGAAAAAATGGGAATTTATTAATCAAATGTACGAGTTACAAAAGATTATAACGATAATTCCGTTTGACCAAAAAAAAAAAGAAAAAGATTACAAGGACAAGAGCACAACAACATCAAAATACGAGTAAAAAACATCCCAATGAGATTGGCATCCCACACTCGCAGCAATCATGTCACTCTTAATGAGAAGTCAACCAAACAAAGTAAACAATTACAGAGAAACATAATCCGAGCCGTGACCAGTACAACATGCTCAGCCATAAAGTTCACAAAAAAGTCCACAACCAAAAACTGGCTCTGCCCCAGCTAGACTGTCCCTAGTGTGATGAAAGTCCCTCCTTAATTAATCTTCCTAAATTGACATAAATCCTAAGTTCAAAGACCTACTTATGGGATCAATATTTGAAAGATGCATTAAAGTGGAGGGAAAGTATATAATACACACCCCTTAAAAGTATATCATATGCACCAATTATATGGCTCATATTGTGCCACTTCATAGTATTTGGTATATAAATTTTTTTTTTCTTTGTAAAAAACTCGTAACTTTTTAGTAATAGGATTTGTAACATTTTCACTAGGATTCATAACATTTTGGTGAATCTCATAATTTTGTATCAACAATAGAATTCAAATGTTTAGGATTCGCAACATCTTTGCTATGATTCATAATATTTTAGTGTGTCACTTAACTTTTCCGTGCAGATGACTATTTAAGCACAGAGTGCAACCAGAACTTATTAAACTGCATCACAACGTTCAAGAGATCAGGAGGGAAGGCATTCAAAGGGAGCACTTGCTCAGTTGGTGAGGTTACCAATGTCATCACCGTTGTCATTGAAGCTGCTTTGCTTGCCGGAGGATACCTCCACAGGCCTTGATTTTCATAAGTGTTTTTTTTTTAGGAGAGAAAAGTGGTTTGTAAAAAAATAAAAGAGAGAGACCCCTAACCCATTTAAAAGCATGAGTGTGTGTGCTTCTGTGTGTCGCTGTTAATCATAGGCTAGCTTGTGTCCTGCAATTTAGGGCTTTGTCCCTCCTACGGTTTCAAGTTCGAAACCATATGGAGCTTTGCTATAGCTTTAATTGGATCCCTCCAATGGGCAGTGGAATTGGTTACTCTGGAATTAGGATCAGTAGAGGTGCACTTAACCTAGTTTGGACACCTGAGCAGTGAGTTATAAAAAACTTTGTGCAACTGTGTGAGTGTCTACTTTGTTTTTGTAAGGGGAAAAAAAGGAGTACCCTTTTTTTTTGTTGTAAGGAATAAGGTGCAGTTTATCATATATGCAATATCTAAAATGTTACTAATAGTAATTAGCAATCTTGATTCGATTGAAAAGAATAAATGTTATTTTTTAAAGAATTTTCCCTAGACCTTTGAAATCGAATTAGTTTATGGGTTCTATCAACGGAGACAAGAAAAGAGACTATGACAAAAATTGTAAATAATAGATAACCTGTATGACTTGGTTGTTCAGTTTACCAAGTAGTATTTCGAGGGCGATTCAATCACTTATTATACAAAAGGCATGACTTTAGTGTCAACTTGACGAAAGTGGAGAATTGAGGCAAATACTTTTGCAAAGGAAAGGGAGGACACTGCATTTGTCGAAATCAAAAGGGAGATTTTGGATTTTTTAGAATTGAGGCAAATACGGTTGCGTCAGGCCATGCCTGGATTACGATGAAAGATATCGATTGTCCTGTGATTTACTTGTTTTTATTTATTCGACGATTAGTTTAGGTTTGTCCAAGTTCTTTGTAATGATTTCCATTTTGTAAGTGTCATAGAGCGTTTATTAATACAATCTTCTCATTTAAAAAAAAAAAAAGCTTAATCTAATTTTAAGAATCAAATTTTATAGCAATTCACTCCAACAGACTCTTCTAATCGAGTTGTTATATTAAGTTTTTGTATTTTGCTACCTTAATTGTGTATTTTAAACAAAATTTTCAAATATCAAATCACATCTTACATTGCGGTTTCTGTAACGACCCGTTCCATTTTTGTACAATATTGTCCGCTTTGGACGCCCAACCACCCCATAGACTTTCCAGTGAGGTCACCCATCCTTGGATTTGCTCTAGAATGAGCATGCTTAACTGTGAAGTTTCAATGTGCTTTAGCCCGCCCTCACGGCTTTAAAAGGCCTTGTACAAGAGTAGGAGAGATCTTTTTTCTTATAAACCTGGCTTGCCCCCTCCTATCCGGATGGAGCCTACCATCCTGCAGTACCGTCAGCTACCAGAGAGCGGGGGTGTCACAGTTTCGCTAAGCTTCTATTTGTTAATTACTTATTTTCCGTTTTATGAGACAAGTCATTCTCTCATAATACATTACCTTTACTTCAAAAACTAAGTAACACATATTTGATGGATGCTACTCATATACTCCCTCGTCCCAATTTGTTTGTCCATTTTTTGACTTACGGACGTCTCAAATTGACTGTCCAATTTCAAATCAATAGATAAGATTATGTAAATTTCAAATCAATAGATTAGATTTAGTTGCCTTAATAAGTTGAAAATCTAAGATTGTACAAACAAATCGAGACGGATGGTCAAATTTGAAAGAGAGATAAAAACCTTGCAGCGATGGTGGCGGCTGGCAGCGATTGGTGGTGGCGGCCGGACAGTGAGGGTGGCTGGTGGTGGTGGTGGCGGCGGCACAACGGTTGTGGTTGGTGGCGGTGGTGGACATTATGGTGGCGGCGTTGGCCGCGGTTGGTGGCGGCCTGGCGGCGGCGTGGGTGTGGGGGTGGTGAGGGTGGCATGGTGGCGGTGCGGCCGTGGTGGTGGGTGGCGGCGGCGGCGGCGGCGGTGAGGGTGGCTTTGGTGGCGGTGGCGTTGTGGTGGTGGTGGATAATTGGGTTAATGGGCGGGTCGGATTTGATTTTAAATAAATGGGTCGGGTTTGATATGGGTAATTGAACTCATAATTAATGGGTCTAAATGGGTCAATGACCCATTAATGACCCAACCCACTTATAACTTGCCCATTTTGACCCAATCCCGCCCATTAATACCCTATGGGTGGTGTCTGAATGAAGCAAAACAGAACTCATACGGAACCCAAAATAAGATTGATCAATACAGTCCAATTTATTGAGTTCAACGAGTAGATACATAAATGCAAAGATTCAATTTTATTGCACATCAATAACTCACTAGTTTTTTTGTTGAACAGAAATAACTCACTAGTTCAAGAATATTATTTTCTCAAAAAACAAACGGCAAACATGATTTTTGGAAAATAAAGTTCGTCATAAAAATGTCATTGATCATGGGTTACCCCGTTCCGCTTTTTCTAAAAATCTTCTTTTTCAAAAAGAAGGTAATTTCAAACTCAAATATAACAAAAATGAAAAATAATTTTTCAATTTTTTTTGCACCGTTTTAAAGATCTCAATGAGATCTATCAAACAAAATCCATACTGGTAGAAAAATTATTTGCGTAAACACATGATTTTTGACCTTGAAATTTACCTTCCTTTTCAAAAACCCACTTTTAACAAAAGTGGAACGGGTATGCCGCTGGACTTGGTTTTTTTGCACAAATTATCCTATTTGTCAAATCTCTACAAAGGAACGATTTGAATAATTTCACGATTGAGCTTGGAATTATCTCACTAAAAAGTTAGGAGTTGTGCGTTCTTTTGGCCTTAACTTAAATTTTGAAAATTTTGTCTTTACTTGGAATTTTTTTTTCGCATTTTTTAGTTTTGCGCCAAACTTTTTTTGGGTTATTGATTCGTCTCGTCGAGAGGAATTGGAAAAGTAAATTTTTAGCGCAAAAATGACATTTTTGTGCTAAAAGGTTATTTCTCAAAATACTTGGGTAAAGTGCCAAAATTTTACTTTTCTAATTCTTCTCATCGAGACGAATCAATAACTCACAAAAATTTGGCGCAAAACTAACAAATGCGAAAAAATTCAAATAAAAACAATATTTTTAAATTTAAATTAATCCAAAGATTGAAGCCGAATCTTCACACTACTTAAGAATGTTCTTCCCCCTAATGGGGTGAGGTGGGATTGTTTCTCCCCCTAAGGGCCTGTTTGGATGCGGGGAAAAAATTAGGGGTATTAGTTAATAAGGGGGGATAAAATAATAGGGAGTATTAGTTAATAAGGATGACCCACATTGATGTGATGTTTATAGAGGGGTGATTAAATAGTAGGTTGTTTGGATGAGGTATTAAAGAAGGGGGATTAAATAATACTTTGTTTGGATGGAGGATTAATAGGGGTATAAGGGAGGGTGTATGACATAAAAAGCTGTCAAATGACCATTTTGCCCAGTGCAAGTCCCTAAATTAGTTATGTATTACGTTTATATGAATTGCAAATTTAATTATTCTTTCACAATTTAAGCCATAGTATTTATTTCTACTAACAAATTAACGAATTTAGTATTATTTAAACAATTTTTTTTTGATAAAATTTGAATTTTTTTTAAAAAATAAGTGTTCCAAATTTCAATCCATTTGAACCTTTGGAAGATTTTAGTTTTCTGATTATTTTATCCTAAATGGTCATAATTAAATTTAATTGTAGGGCTCTCGTTGATTACCCTTAGAAAGTCGTAGAATTAAATATCTTTTAGGGCTAATCAACGGAGAGCCATATAGTCAAAATTTAGTTATGACCAATTTAGGATAAATGATCAGAAAACTAAAATCTTTCCACCGGTTCAAAACGGATTGAAATTGGAACACTTATTTTTTACACCATTTATGTCTTATTTTTCTGATAATTTTATCTTAGATGGTTGAATGGAGAGTAGAAGTTGGTTGAATGGTGGATGAAAAAAAGGGATAACAATGGGTATTTTTCATCCACACAACGCCCCTCCACAAGGGGATATTTTTTGGGGACCTCAAGAGGAGCCCAAAACTAAGATCCTACAATCCCTACAATTGGGGAAAACGAAAAGAGGGTGAAAATAATAGGGGAGCAAATTGGGTTGCCAAACGGGGGAAATCAGGTGGACCCCTCCCCATATAGGAAGCTGCTACAGACACATACAATCTGTGCGCAGATTGTGCAAAGATTTTATTGTAGGGCCCACCATGAGTCCCACACAAATCATCCGAGCCGTTCGTTAATTGTAAAACATTTTCCAAGGGTCTCCGTAAAAAATAAGCTCAATCCGATGCCTATAGATATTTCATCCAACCATCTAACTTTTTATTCAGATTTCCGGATAATGAAAAGTTATATGGTTGGATTGAGCATCTATAGGTATCAGATTGAACTTATGTTTTACGGGAACCCTTGAAAAAATATTTTACATTTAATGAACGGTCGGATGATTTGTGTGGGACCCGTGTGGGCCCCACAACGAAATCTGTGCACAATCTGTGCACAGATTGTATGTGTGTGTAGACATTCTCCCCATATACCCCTTCTAATTTTTGCCCCCCTCTTTTCCCTTCATCCAAGCAGGGCCTAATAGGATTAATAGTTTGGTTGGCATTATAGTGATTTGGAGTTGTTTCTAGTATCATGTACTGGCCTTCCTCTCTCTCTCTCTCTCTAAAATCATGCTCTCCCTCTCTCTCTAGAAACTCTTCCCAGCAGCTCGGTTTTGGGGGAGGTTGGGGGCTGCGCCCTCCTCCTCCCCGCGCCTCCTCTCTCCCACCTCTCTTCACTCCTCTTTTCGCTCTGTTTCTCGGCTCCTCTCCGGTGTGGAGATCTTTGGGTTGTGTTGCCCGGCGAAGTGGGTCACCGGCCTTGGGTAGTTGGCCTCCTTTTAGTCTGGCTCCTCCTTGTTCTTCCAGATCTGGTAGCAGGTGGTTGTCCGACACCGGAGTATGGGTGTTAATAATTGTGGTGGCCGAGAGGCAGGAGGCTTGTGGTTTTAGGTATGTTTTCTGGGCCTTCTGTGCCTTTTTCTCCGGCTGGGTTTCCCCCAGTCCGGCTTGGTGTGCCGGTCTGGCTTTACCAGATCCGGTGGGTTTGGATGGTGGGCAATAAGGTCGTAGGGTTTGGTGGGTGGTCGGAGTGAGGACTGCGGGTGGTCGACGGCGGTGTGGTGGTGCTTATTGGGGATTTCTGGTAGTAGCAACAGTGGTGCCGTTGTTGGGAATTTTCTGGGTAGCAGCTCTGGCCGGTTTTGTTCACCGGCGTGGTTTCCTTGCTCTGAGTCGACAACGGGAGTTTTAGGCGTGAAGCATGTTTTTGGTCTCCGCACGGGACTTAGATTCTCCTTCCGCTTGTGATTTGTTTGTTGTTTTGATTACCATCTGTTATTATGTTCTACCGGTTTGTACTGGGATTTCGTTTGACTTTCTACTCTGCCTAGTTCCGGATGGGATTCTCATATCGGCACCTAGTGTTGATTTGCTCTTGCAGGGTGTCCTGTAATCTCCGGAGTAGGTAGTTGGTTGCACTCCTGTATTTTCGCGATGTAATATTTGTCTCTTCGGGTTTGAAATGAACTGACGATTCAAAAAAAAAAAAAAACATCATGTACTGTAATTCTTATACATTGTATATTCTACTGTTTGAAAAAAAGAACATTTAATTTGGACTCTAAATCAAAATTCCAAATTAAAAAGTATGATAAGCGTTTAGGCATCTATTGAAAACCTACTGTTCACAATTTCATATTGATGATTCATCAGAGCATCCCCAATTTTAACTCAAATTTGAGTAATACTATAGTTTTATTAGTGGCATAGTTGTAAATTAAGAAGGAAAAAATGGACTCTAAAAATTTTTAAGTAAAATTGGAGTCCTCCCCTTAATTTGGTTAAAAATTTGAGTAAAGTTCAACTTGATATGGTTTAGTCAAGGAATAAAGTAAAATGGAAATATTAAGTAGGCTCTGTTTCGAAAAGTTTTTTTTTTCAGTTTTTTGTTTGTCCGGTTGAGTTTTGAGCTTCTATGGGGTTCTCCCGGACCTACAACAATGATCGAAATCAAACAATTTGTGGAACGTTGAGTATGTCGTCCACGTAAAAAGTAAGATTCATCGAACATAAATAAATACATAGACAAAACATATTTGTATAATGAAAACGGGATAACAAGAAATAATTTTAAAACTTAAATTGCCCACAGTCTTCCTCGTACGAATCTGCTTTGTTCAAATACTTCCCGGTATTCAATCAAAGCTAATTTTTGTCCATGAACACCATAGTTCACAACCACTAAGAAAAAATGATTCTGATAATCATTTTGAGTCCGAGAGAGTACTACAAAGACCCAAAACTAGACCCGACTAGACCAAAGAACAACTAGACAACTAGACCCGACTGGACCAAAGAACAGGTGGTCCGCTTTAAAACCCCATAGCCGCGGGAGTTAAACCCTAGGTATATAAATGGGTTGTTTTTGTTCTGGTAAACCCTAGGTATGCAGAGAGAGAGAGAGAGAGAGAGAGAGAGAGAGAGAGAGAGAGAGAGAGAGAGAGAGAGAGAGACAGGGGTACCTTCGTTTCATATGCTTTGTGAATAGCAATAGACTACAAGGCAAGGAACGGACGTTTATCTTCCTTTTAGCTCCTCCTTCTCTCTCATTTGCAGAGCTTCAAACACTGTTCTAACAATGTCTGTAACCACGACGAAGAAATCGCGAAGCTAGAAATAACCACGAAGCTCTTCAGAATCCGGAGAACGACGTTGCAGATGTTGAAAGATCGGGGTTACGAGGTCGATGAGAAGGAGATGAAGATGACGAAGCAGGAGTTCATTGATAAGTTCGGAATGAGCCCCAAAAGGGAAGAACTCATAATCTCGACGCAGATAGGAGACGAATCAGACAATCCATCTGATCGGGTGAGACAGCGTACACAAGCACATATATGTAGATATATCTTTGTATGTTTCTCTGTTTTTATTGTATTGTGCTATCGGAGTACTCGCTCCATTCCAAATTGTTAGTTTACTATGAGAAGTGGATACATTTCGAATACAAGTAAAGTACTTTCATGCATAATTTTTTGAACTTTTCTACGCCAAATGGAGATATCAATTAGTTCAGTAAATTGATGCGAATAAGTTTAAAAAGTTTGTGAATGGAAGTGCTGTTGAGAAATCGGCCAACCCAACAAACACGCAATGGGTGGAAAACAATATGGAAAAGAAAACAAGAGCGCAGGATATGGAGATTTTTATGACTTTATCTGGTACGTAGTCCTCGACTGTGTAGTTGAGTATATCCATGGCTCACGCCAGTTCCACTATGTAGTTCGAATGAAGAGATTTCAAATTACATCGGCTACTGTGCTTATAGCAAGTTTTACATCACCAATTACTGTAATAGACCTGTCTTTGTGGAACCCTGAGCTGTCAAGGAAATACGACCCAAAGAAAATCAGGTGTCACAAGCCCAACAAGTACTTTGTTTTTTTTATCCAAAAACTGCACGACTTTTCACGGTGGACTGACAATTAGGAACAAAGCGACTAATCTTTTGTGGGATAGGGATTAAGTTTGAAATCTCCTACTGAGCTCAAATTGAAACTCGAATTGCGTTCAGTTTTCATATATTGGTAAATGTATTGTTAGTGGACAATCATTCGTGTGTATGTATGTAATGAACCATCAAGGTTGGAATTGTGTTAGGGTTTGTTGTGCTTACTCTGTGCAATTGCGACGTTAATGTTCCGTGATTGAGTTTAAGCTGTTGGAAATAGTCTATAATCATATACCGACTTAATAGTTAGGTTCCACTTGTGTTGGTCTCTAGCTTATTTTAGTGTTGGGAACCATAATAGAAAAACTGAATGAAGTCTGTCGTCGTCTACATGGTGGATGATCCTATTTTCAAAGCAATTTTGTCAAATCTTCTAGAGTTCGAAGAATAAAAATCGTTGTCTAAGCAGATTGAAGAGAATCTGTACAAAGGCAATCTCTTAGTTCCTAATTAAAGTAGAAAGAATTTTATGTGCTTTAATCCTTCTACAGTATTTATCAAAACTATTTACCATGCAATCCAATTGAGTTAAATCGGTATGGGAGTTGTCACATCGGAAAACATAACTTATTTGACTAACCAGTTGAATTCCACAGTATGCATTTGAAAAATTATCTAGTTCTCCCTGTAGCTTGGACCAAAAATGTCATATTGTCAGTTGTAGTTTATGTAGTTTGTTATTTTATTGACTTTACGTTGATGCTCACATCTTTGATATATCACTTCTTGTGATGAATCGCTGGCTATACAACATCAGAGTATTTCCACTCTCTTTTTTTAATAGAACATGTACCACATTTTCTTACTTATAACCTATGAATATGTTTGTGTGTGTGCCCGTGCGCGCATGGGTGTTTCCTACTTGGATTAGGACATTAAAATAGGGTGCCAATTGGTTTGGACTTTAACCAGAAACTTAATTTGGTTTTGCACCTTTATTTTTCTTAGTTTGCGGGTATCGGCGACGATGTAAGTCTTTACTTGGGACTGGGAAGATATCTTACAGGGTGCACATGGCTTTGTTGTACAATCAGCATATCTGAAGATTATATTTAGATGGAAACCTCTATTCCTTTGCTTTTTGATGAAGCCTCTGATATAATGGGAAATATGAGTTCATTGAAAGTATGTTTTTTTTTGCAAATATTTGAAGTTTGGGTATATTTATTTATGTAGCAAAATATAAAATGGGGTGGTTTTGTTCGGTGATGGTGGAGACTATTTATGTGGCATTGTGGGCACTACAAGTTATGCTGTTGGTCATTGTCATAGGAGCTGAATTTTTCCGTAGCCATTTTCTTACATGTGAGGCTTCTGTGAATTTTCTGTGTATTTTTTAATAGTTTTGACACCTGCAATTTCCTCCTTTCAATTGATCTTGGGGGTTTGATATCTCTGTTCCTAATGATTACTAGAGCTGAAAAAAGGTTAGAGGAGAGTAATTTCCAAAATCATTTTCATTTATTCTTATTGTCTTGACTATTTTTCATGCATATGATATAGTAGCTTTTTGGTGGTCGCTTTGGCTTTAGGTATTTGGCTTACCTTCGGTACTCTTGACAGCTTTCTCTTGTTCATAGTGTTCTTGGTCTCTCTCTCTCTCTCTCTCTCTCTCTCTCTCTCTCTCTCTCTCTCTGTGAATAGCAACGTATGCTTGGCTTTCTAGTGCAGATTTTTGTTATATTTCCTGAAGTATCAAAGAAGGTTGGCTGTTCAGTCCTGAAAACCTGTGTAACGAAAATGGGCACAGAGAAGGTTTCCAGAGCAATCTTGGTTCTTCAACATGGCTTGACACCCCAAGCAAAAGCAGTCATCAGTGAAGTTGCTAAAACATATCGGATAGAGACTTTCCAGGTGATACTCATGTCTTCCTTGATATTCTAGAGGCAAGGTGATGGTTGGTTTGCATGATCTTTGTCGACTTGTTAAGGAGATCATACCATCAAATGGTGTTCCTTTAAAAAATACTGATGATACTTTCAATTTGTTTCCGTGTCTTTGTCTACTTTTTAAGGAGATTGTACTAGCAAATGCTGTTCCTTAAAAAATACCGATGATACATTCAATTTGTTTCCATTCTAAAATTCTTGGCTGGCACAGATGGTAAAGTTCAAAATCTTAGAGAAGCTCTACATTTGATTTGTTGAACTCAATAGTCCATCGAACTTCAAGAAGATCAGCTTAATTATGTGCAAAACTGATATGATAAGATTCAAGGGCTGTTGCGCTGGTTATCTGATGGATGAACTGATGAAATTTGGTACTTGGTTGCCTTGATTCTTTGAATCCGGTAAATTTTTTTTGCTTGTCAGAATGACATCAACTAATGGGTGAAACAAGCCTTTTCCATGAACTACATTGCCACCAGGCCCACCTTATGTCCCTATGTACAGTATTATGGTCAATGTGACCACAGGCTTACAATTTGGTTGCTTAACTTCTAGGGTAATTGGTAAATTGCTTATTCATGCACACACAAACGTTTTGGTTTGCTTTTTTTCCTTGTTTGAGCAACAGTGCATCATACAATGTCCATTTTTGTTGTTTTGGAGACTTTTGTGGTTCTTAGAGGAGCAAGAGACTCAAAGGTAATTGTCTGGTAGCTGCTTAATTCCTGTTTAGTTTATGGTGTGAATTTTAGGTGGAAAGGAACTATCATTAATTTGAAGGGGGATAACTGGCTATTTGGATGTTTAATTGCTTGGGTTTGAGCTCCTTGAGTATTGTCGACGTTGGCCTGCTCATACCGAGTCAAAGTAAATAACAGTCCAATTAAATTTATGAGTAACTAGATAGTGTAGTCCAAGAATAGATTATATTTGGTATAGAGTTATTCGTCATTGAAACTTTACATATTTTTTGTCCAAGGACAGACCGAGCGGTGAATGACCCCGTGCAGCCGCCCTACCCATGTTTCAAGTTTTTATTCAAAATATAGTAGGAGTAGCTTTTTCTCAAAAAATTTAGAAGTATATTGAAATTCCTTTTTGTGCTATCCAACCAATAGGAATTGAAAAAAACGATTAACACAAGATGTAAGTGGGAAATCCCGAAAAGGGTAAAAACCACGTGAAGGAATCAAAACAATATACTCATTGTATAGTTACTCGTAATCTTACTCTACAACTTGAATCCTCACAATTGAGCCTTAGATCTACTTACCAAATCCACGTTCACCATACCCGGTGCTTGATCGACTCTACTATTCGCCTTCCGGAGATCCACTGAAGGACTTTGTATTGCCTAGGAATCCATCTAGGGCTTTTCTCATATATGAACCAATCAAGATAGGAGTTGTCGATGATTCCAGATCGTTCAGTCGACCTGCCGACTTTACTCCTGAACTTGCCTTTCCAATTGCCTTTGTTACCTCGATGCATAGCGCTCTACTCTAAATTATAAGTATGACTCCTTCCACTCTAATACTATACAGACTCGCTATGCTTAGAGAAGTGAGAAAGAAATTACGACTCAATAAGAATGGAATACAAATAAATGTGTGGTTTGTTAGTGGAATTGCCAACCAGCTTGACTTTTTTGGAGCTTACGCATATAAGTTCGCCCTCTTTTAGTACAATACTACCCTCACCCAGCCAAGAATTTGGTATAAATTAATTTTTGGTATTACACTAATCTGTCATTATACTATTTTGCTGGATAGGGTTGCACAAAATTGTATGCGATTATTATTATAGATGACCATGTCTTAGTGATTAAATAGGTTTGAAAATAATACATTTGATGATCTTTTTGGTAGTAGTTTCATAATTTGCATTGCCAACCCTAATATCGCTTTTCATAGTGTTACAAATTATTTTAAATGTTCGCCACCCAATCATAAAATTCTGCATCTGTCCTTGTTTTTGTCACCTCTGAACCAAAATCGTGGAGCCGCCCATGGTTGCAGCTGTTTTTTGGGGGAACTTCCCTCTTGCTATGTCAGCTGCTTTTATTTTTTTCGTTCTTGTATGGATTATGAGTGCTTGTGCATAGGTTTTGCAGTCTATCTGGCACTGTTTGTATCTTTCTTCAACATATATGGTCCTCGGAAAAGATCGGTTAACCTGGTTGTTAGTCTGTGTCTGTGGGCTTAGATGTAGCTTCCACTAAAGTTTAAGCAGGCATTGTGTTGGGAGCTCGTTACTCACCATGACCGATGTAGCAATACAAGTGTAGACAATATCTTCTGGATCTCTGAGTTTTGCATATGCTGTATTACCCCTATGCTATGTTATGATCCTAATGTCCCACATTGGCTAAGTATGGGGGCCATGTGCATATAAGCTCTTGGGCACCCGCCCCTTGTAAGCCGGTTTTCAAGGGTGAGTTTTACCCAAGGGTTCGTATCATTGGTATCAGAGCCAAGTTTCTTGTTGCGATTCAACCTGCGGAGGGGCCGACCTATAGACTCGATTAAAATACCTAAAAAGAGAAGGGGCTACCATCGGGTTAGTGTTGATAGAGTGGGCTGCCGTGGATGTCAGTTGCGGAGCATGGTGGTATGTTACGATCCTAATGTCCCACATTGGCTAAGTATGGGCTTGGCCATGTGCATATAAGCTCTTGGGCACCCTCCCCTTGTAAGCTGGTTTTCAAGGGTGAGTTCTACCCATGGGTTTGTATCACATGCTATTTGTTGTGCTAACATTGTAGCTTACGCGTCGTTCTTGCAAAACTAATTATGTACTTAACGGCAATGGAGGTGAACCTTATGGCAAAAGGAAAGTGAAAAATCTCACATATGTTTCCTTTGACACAGGACTCAGAATTACTTGTCAACATCAACGAACATGAACTTGTTCCGAAGCATGAGGTGCTCACTTCTAAAGAGGAAAACGAATTGTTGGAAAAATACAAAGTCAAACGTGCACAGGTCAGCTTTTTTGTTATGGAGATTTCAGCATGAATTTATGGACTTGAGGCATGACTTTCGTCGATACTTTTCTGCTGGGATAGTTAGATACTTCATAGTTACATAACTTTCTGCTGGGATAGTTAGATACTTCATATTTACATAACGATGAATGTTCTATGTTCTGACAGTGGACAAACCTTTGGGCATTAGTAAGTTGATGTTGAGTTGGTTCATTTTGATGTGGTTTAGTTCTATACCTCAACCTAAGAAAAGAAGGCTTGCTGCATTTCCGGAACTCAAGGACTAGAAGTAAGCACGGGTTGATTCAGGTCTAGTTTGCTACCTACCCACCACCTGATCTGACTAGCTGGTTATAGAAATCATCGTCCTATTTCTAACCAAGTACTGCCGAAACCAATGCAAATTGGTTCACTCGGGTTTTCGTCGGGTTCTGTCGAGTTACTTGGGTGGGGAACTTTCTTACCCCAAAAGCCCTGAGGTGCCAAGGGCCCCTCGAGCCTATTGAACTGAAGTGCACGGTGGGAAAAAAGGGTAAAATATGCTTCATTACCAAATCACCTAATGGAATTAAAAATGACATCTATCATATAAAACAACATACATTGAAGTCCTAAAAGTTAGAACATCAATCATCACATTTGACACGCAAATGACCAAATATGAATAAATAAAAATAAATATCCATCTATCAAAAACTAATGTTGCAAGTTTAGCTTTAGCAACATGATAAAGTAATAGTGAGTAAATAGCATTCTAGTACAGGGATTCTGGAGTCATGCATAGAAACCATCCAAATCACCAAGTGATTCCTCTTCGTCATCATCATTTGATTTATATCCGTCAAACATCTTCCTTTTCTCCTTTATCTGATCTCCATCTTCTCACTCTACTTTTTCCTATTTGTCATTCTCATATATAAGCCCTTGTATAGTTGATTTTTTTTTTTTTTTTTTTTTTAACTTCGTGACTTCAAACCTTTTTGTATTGGCTTTGAAGTTGACCTAGTGGTCGTGCTAGGCTCTTCAACTTCAGCAACTAGATTAACATCATTCCAAGTCAAATAATCATCTTCAAACACAAGCTCTTCGTCCGTCTTCCCAATTTAGCATGCTTCACTCTTATCAATATCTTTGAAGGGGATAGGATCAAATTTTCCACCAGAAACAGAAATTACAGAAGCGGGAGAAGGATACAGAAACAGAAACAGAAACTATAAAGGAAACAAAGTAACTGAAACAGAAATAACCAGGAATCAATTTTAGTTTGTGGCATATGTGGAGTTAATATATGGTCGGGTCAGGTTCATGTTTTCTCTCCAGCCCGATGTCCAACTGAGTTCTACGTTTTCGAATTGACACCAGAATCCAGCGCTTAAGATATCCAAACCACTGTTGGGCCTCAGATTGGGTCAGACGGGTTCAGTGGTTCACACGGTTTTCTACTCAGCCGTTTCAAAGATCAAACAATTGACATTGGAACAACAAAAAACCAAGACAATTAATGTCTTGACCACTCAGGACATTATCCATTTTCATGAATCACTGTTTTTGATCAAATATTGGTGCTGGAATGAGCTGTTCTTCGTTGAGCTTTTTTTGGTCGGTAAATTTGGAGATTGATTTTTGAAGTTCATGCCAGCTAAAGCGCACTCATCTGGAAATTAGATATACACATTCACCTTTGCTTACAAATATGCTTCGCTGTTTGTTAAACTGTGGAGCTCTAGGATCAAGTAGTGTTTTCGAGTGGTAATTGTTATCTGTAGCTAAATCAAGTTCAAGGGTTCCTCAAGATCTTGAAGCTGTCAATTCGTCTCTTTCCTATTGCTTTTGCTTAGGGACTGATCCTTCAGTTGTTCTGGCAATGCAAGCATGTTCTTCTATGATGATTTCTAACGTACTAGAAAAAGGTTGCAACTTTGCATTTTCCACATAATGCCGTGCTTTGTATGTCATGCATAGTATGCAGAGCATTTGAGTGCACACAACTTATTTTTTGAGTTTCATTTCTACTTCTACTGATTGTGATATCGGCGTGGTACTTGCATATCGTAATTTGGTTTTTGGAACTAAATCCTTCCAGTTTCTGATATTCAAATGTTTCTCATGTTTGTTGTGGAGATCAGCTTCCTCGAATGTTGGTGACCGATCCGATTGCTAGATATTTTGGACTAAAGATGGGGCAAATTGTGAAGATCACTCGAAAGAGTGAGACTGCTTGGTACATATATAACATACAGATGCGTGTTCTGAGCTCAATTTGATTCCGAGAACATCATACTTGGGACATGTTTTCTTTGAACAATTATTATTCTTGATTTGCTTCTCAAAATCACCATTTTGTCACAACGTTGTTGATTGATTACCCAATTCTCTCTGGACATTCGTGTCCAAGTCATTTTTGGTCTGTGTAGTTTTTGAACCCCTTGGCCTCTTATCTATGTGTTGGGATATCCTAAATTTGTGAAGTGATTTACAAAGAGAAAGGAAAATGGTAGGAAAAAGTAAATATACGGCAGCTCGGTAACCTCTTATGTCAAGTATTCTATACTGAATTAAATTCTAACAAATTAACTAAACAAATTATATATTGGGAAAACATGTTTGAAAATATTCATCAAAATCAGGCCTGTGTTGACACTTATCATAAATTTCTTGCCCTAAAAATGATCAGGACTCCAAACTGTGTACATAAAAATGATTGAATCAAGAATGCAATCTAATTTTGAAATGAGTGTGTCGGGAATTACACACGCAACCCAGACACCACGTGCCAATACCGGAATGCGCCTACTCCGCGGAGAAAACCCTGTCTCATATATCGATTAGAAATAATGATGGTTGCAAACTCTGAACCTCTTCTCTTACTCTCTGATACGTCTACCTCTCCGACTCGCATCCCTTTTTAACCTCTTTCTTAAAATTTCTGATTTGGTTGAGTACATGACACAAGTATAAAAAGGTTAGAACGTTGACAAGGGAACTTATGGGTTAAAAGCTAAGGTAGTTCAACGTCTTTTCATAGACTCGAACTTCAGATCTCTTTCTTAAAAGCCAACTGTACTACCGGATGGACTAAGAGCCGCATCTCAATATCGGGTACCGACAAGCATGAAATTGTACTGTAATTTAATGAAATAAGAGCATCTCCAAGGTGGGAAGCAAAACTAAACTTTATCCATATTTGTAGAGCCATGTTAGCAAATGGCTCTATGAGGGATAAGCAAAAATGCAACACTATTTTAGTGTAGTTTTCTTTCTCTTCAAGAAAACTATTCAAACCTGAATGAAAAAAATTCAGGGGAAAAAAAAAAACACGAGGCGATAACTTCACTATACCAGAAGACAGTCTTCTTGTGACAGCACACGGCTTCGCATAAGTTTGGACAGTGTACAAGGGAACGAGGAAAGCAAGAACAGTTATCGGTCACGAGTGTGGGAGTATTTTCAATTCACAAATACAAGATATTCTAATCTAATCGACATTCTCATTTAATGGTATAGAAACCTTTCTCTGCTGATAAAAAAAAGAAAGAGAGGAGAGGTCACAAATGCAACGTTGGTCTAAGATTCAAGTCATTCAACAAGCGAGAATAGTTATTGGTCGCGAGTGTGACCTTGAAGGCTTGAACGGAACCGCGACTTGGTCTCCCTGTGTCAGCGTTTAATTTCTCCTCTTGCAGATCAAGCAACTAGGCCTAGCATTTCCAGTTCGTTGTCGGACTCACTGTCCGAATCATCAAGATCCTTCTCGAGCTAGGAGACTTTCCGCCATGTAGAACAGCAAAATGAAATAAGGACAGTGGCGTAGCCAGGAATTTAGCTCGGTGGGGGCACCATTAATTACATGGTCTTAGAAATTTTATTTTTCATTGTAAACAACTGTAATATAAAAGAAATGAATTTTGAACGTAAATTTGCTACAATACATAGATAGATAACAGGTCTTTCTAAAAAACACATACGTAAAAAGAAAATAATTTTGAGAACTTGACAAAGATACTTGGTGATGTAAATGTTATAGGAGGCCAGGAAATGTGTATTAACTTTGGATACAAATTGTCATGGCCTTTATAATTTAGGGGTAAAACTGATATTATCTCTGTCACTGAGTAAAGAGATTGAATGTTGGAAAATTAACAAATTGGAGTTTAAATGGTAATGTGGAGAGTCCCTTGGAAATGATATGTTTTGATGACTATTCAATTTGCCACAAAGGTAAGCGAATGCAGTATTTTTGATATGAAAATTTGCCTCTCCCCTCGGAGATGCTCTAATGGCCTGCTGATAAAGTGACCGTGACGTGGTGTTGGAGGTAGAGACGAGGGATTTCGAAATTTCGGGTATCCGTGAATGGCTTCCTTTACAAAGACACAGATCTTAGATTCATATATTTGCCTATGCAAGTAGTAACGAGCAACGAGGGATAGAATCGCCTCTCTTTTCACATTCTATCGCGATTTATTTTTGCTTTCACGATCATGAGAAAGAGCAAATCGGTAAAAAAAAAAATCCATTCTTCGCTCCTCAATTATTAAGCATTGCAAACAAGGACACATTACATTCACGAGAAATCGCAAATCGGTTGATTGCAGCCGAGCGATTTCGCGATCCCCACCCCAAGGCAATCGACACCAGTTGTTCCACGGCGTTATTTTGAGCCGTGATAGGCGATGCACGCCCACCGATAGGACGTAATTCAATAAACTCCTTCTCGCAAATCAGAACATAGCTGACGGCCTGAGTCGCACGTAAAACAGTTCCGAAGTTGTCCGACCCAAGATACTCGGTGCAACCATTGAGTCCGGATACGGCCTCCTCGTATTGACTCAAGCAATTGGAGAGATACTCATAGAAACTTTTTTCTTTCGCCTTGAGCGCCTTGGCGTATAACTCTTTTACCAGGTTGAGAGTAGAATTTGCCTTGGGAAGAGCAGTATCGAAAACTATGCGGGCAAGTCCCGTTACATTTGCACCTGCGCTGCGAGGATTCGATCGCAGAGTCGAAAACGCAAATCCCGGGATAAATAGTTTTCCGGCAGGTGTCGGCGATTAAATCGGCCCGTAAAAGAACGCACAAATCGAACGAAACTAGTAAGAGGAAAAGAACTTGTGTTCTGGCGGGTGTTTTCATTTCTTTTGAAGGCGAAATGAGATGAATATAGGCAATTTGCAAAACTTGGGATGAAATAATTAATAACCTATGATGAGTTCCACATATATACAAATAATAAGAGAGTCAATTAATGGGTCAAGATATGAAATTAAGAATGCAATCGGATTATACATGACTCAGATTACATAGATTTTTACTGGTAAAAGATGTAAAAAATAAAAAAAGGATTCTTATTATGTTAATTTTGGACTTAACAATCGATTTGGACTATAAATGTGTCACTATTATATTTTTTCTGCATGCGTTAGTTTTTGCATTAATTTTTCGTGGATTATTGATTCGTCTCAATAAAAAGAATTTAAACAGTATAAAAGAATGATTATTAAAATACAGAAATAATCCAAAATTGATAGACTTTTAGAATTCTTTTTGTCTTTATTAAAAAAAATAAGTTTAGTTTGTAATCAATTAGAGGGTGTTTGGGAGCCTACTTTTTGGCTTTTCATTTTTTACTTTTTGGCTTTTTGACTTTTTAGATTATGAACATAATGTATTTTTGAATATGGTAGAGTGTTTGGATGATGTGCAGAATACATTTTGCAACTAGAGTAGTGTTTGGGATATATGTAATGAAAACGAATTATGAGTTGGTTTTTTACTATGTTGCCCTTGGTTCTTTATATTATTGTATTGTAATGTGTATGAATAATGTTCGGTTCTTTTCTTTTTATTTATTACTGCAATAGGCTATGAATGATATGATTAAAGTATGCGTTAACACTGGGGCCCTGTTTTAAACTTATATGAGGATTACAACTGGGTAGGTGGAAAGGATTAAAACAATACATTAGGATTTTCCCATTACAACGAGGGTAATATGGTCATTTTATACACTGTGGGAGAATGAGAAAATCCAAGAATGCAAAAAGTACCTCTCAGCCTCTTTCTCACTTCTGCCCTCTAAACTAAAAAACTAATAACTCATTCTCAAAAAACGTGTTCTAAAATGAACCATCCAAACCTCCATAATGTAAAAAGTGGAAAAGCAAAAGGCAAAAAATGGGTTGCCAAACACCCCCTTAGTTTTTAGACATCTCGTCGAGATAAATTAATAGTCAACAAATACTTAATGCAAAACTAATAAATGTAGAAAAAATATGGATAAGGATAAAAATAATCCGACCTGATTATTAAGCCCAAAACGGCAAGTTTTTTCATAGCCCATTGGATTATCTTTACTTTGCTAGATAAAAATGTACGATTCCCTTAATTTTCTTGGTAGAAAATACATATTAATGTAGTCAACGAGTCATATTGGCTTTGAAAGTTCACTCTACAATTGCCTTTGACTTGCTATTATTCTCCTGGATTCATCAGTGATTTTAGGAAAGAGGAAATCCCAATTTCTTTATTTCATTGCTTGCGCATTCATTTTATTTTTCTCTGGAGGTTCGAAGGTCAAAGGGTTTCCAGTCCGGCTTACGCTTATTTTAATTATTTCTTTCGCAGGTCCGATTAAAGATAGGCCATTCATATCGGAATAGAAAGTCAAAAGAAACTTTCTTGCGACCTGATCTTATGAATCAAACTCTGATCAAGTCTGCAGAGAGCAAACCCACGAAAACCCCAATCAATTGCTTGTACATTTGGAGCATTATTATTACTTATGCTTTTCGAGTAAGATGTTTTTAGGTTATCGGCATTCGGCAACATAGCCTTAATGACGCAATACGATTGCCTGTCACATGCCAGAAAGAATTTTTTTTGAATAACGAAACAGAAAATCGTGGTTTCTGTCACTGGATTGAAATGATGAAGACAAAACTCTTTCTTTGGCTACTTTGAAATTGTAAGCTTCCGTATAGCTTAAAGGCTCCTCATACTCAACTATTTCAGCAATTGATAAAACATAGGCCTCCATCTCAGAATAAGCCGAATATCTTTCAGGAGGCCGAATCTCCCTCCTTGGCCTATCTTTAGCAATAATGCATGGTTGCTCAACTAATGCATCAACCTTGGTGTACGAACTCTTGAACTCCTCTTCAATTGGCTTATCAATGTGCATGCTTCTTTCCTGAGTCAGAAGACTCATTCAAAAACTCCACCTGCTTTGGAACACTCTGTTCTTGAACTGTATCACCAACCTGCTTAGACCCCTTAATCATAGAGTTTTCATCAAAGTAACATCTCTACTGATCAAAAACTTTGAATCTTCAAAATACCACAATCTGTACCCTTTCACACCTACTTGATAACCCAAGAAAATACACTTATTGGCCCGTGACTCCAATTTACCCTCATGCACATGAGCGAAAGCTAGACACCAAAAAACACGCAGCATAGAGTAATCAACTTGATGACCTAACCATAACTCAAAAGGAGTCTTATACTCAATAGCAGTCGACGGAGACCTGTTCACCAAATAGCATGTTGTGGAAATGACTTCAGCCTAAAATTCTTTGCCCAATCGGCCAGAATTGGATAACATACAACGGGCCTTCTCTAAAGAGTCATGTTCATTCGTTCAACCATACCATTCTGCTGAGGGGTTTTTCTCACTGTGTGATGCCTCACAATGCCCTCATCACTGTAGAACCTATCAAACTCGCCAAGACAAAACTTCATACCATTGTCAGTTCTCAAACGTTTTATTTTCTTACCAGTTTTGATTCTCAATCACAGTTTTAAACTATTTGAATGTATTAAAGGCATCACTCTTATGTTTCAACATATACACCCAAACATTACGAGAGAAATTATCGATAATACTCATAAAATAGCTAAAACCACCTTTAGAAGTTACCTTTGTGGGACCCCAAAGATTTGAGTGAAAATAATCCACCATGCCTTTGGTGCGATGAACAATTGTACTAAATTTTATCCTGCACTGCTTGCCGTAGACACAATGCTCACAAAATCCAGCTTTTCAATTTTCTGGCCACATAGCAAACTCTGTTTGCTCAAAACTGTCATCCCCCTCTCGCTCATATGCCCAAGGCGAATATGCCACAAATGAGTCAAGTTTGAATCTGAAACCTTGGATGAAGCAACCGTTGCTACAACACCTATAACTATACTGCCTTAGAATGTATAGAGTTTACCACGCTTTTGACCTTTCATCAATACTAATGCACCCTTTGAGACTTTCAAAACTCCACCTTCACCGAGGAATTTGCAACCATGAGAATCAAGAGCACCAGGGAGATAAGATTTTTCTTCAAATCCGAAACATGTCGAACTTCAGATAAAGTCCTAACAATACCATCATGCATTCTAAGCTGAATCATTCCTGAACCAACAGTCTTATAGGCCATGTTGTTGCCCATCAAAATTGTATCACAATTGACTGCCTCATAAGTAGAAAACCACTCTCTATGCGGACACACATGGTATGAACATCCAGAATCCATAATCCACTCGGTATTGGAGTGAGAATTGCCATTTGTAACTGATATCACGTTATCTAACTCATCTGAACTTTCAGCAATCCAACAATTACTTTACGGTCTTCTTTTTCGTTCTCTTTGAGTTTTAAACAGTCACTTTTCCAGTACTTGGGTTTCTTACAATAATTACACTTTCCCTTCTTCTTACCTGATGATCTGGATCTTCCCCTCTTACTCGACTCCTCTCTTTCTGATGTTCTTCCCTTAACAAACAACCCTCCGCATGTGCATCACCTTCATCTGACATTTTTTTCCTCAATTCTTTCTAATTTAGGCTGGTCTTAACATCCTCCATGGATATCATGTCTTTGCCATACAATAAGGTTGTAATAAACAACTGAATAGAACTTAGAACTTTAGCATCCGTATCATCCCAATCTTCCTCTTTGATTCTAGAACTAGTCTTGCCTAACAAAGCCTTGTGCAATCCTTGTTGGCTTAACAAAGCCTTCATCTTTACTCTCCAAAGACTGAAACTGCTACTTTACCCATCAAATTTTGCAATCTCGAATTTAGCCGCCATAGCCACAATCGGAAATGAATCCCTAGTTTTGCAACCTAAGGCTCTGATATTAGTTTGTTGTAACGAATGCTATGAATACAAGCTAAGAACGAGAAATTGAAAACCAAACAAGAAATCACAAGACATAAGATATACGTGGTTCCCCAAGATGGGTACGTCCACGGGCGAGGAGAGAGAGGATTCACTAACCAACGTGAAGAAGAGATACAAAGAGCTGACTGTAATCCGTAACTTTAGAAAGACCACAATATGAAAGCCCAAAAGATAATTCTTAGAAGTCCCCCAAAAGCCCTATTTGTAATAGGCTATAAAAACGGGAACAACATAATTAACCAATATGGGACAAAAAAATACAAGGCATTCCCAACACAACCCATGCACATAACCGTGTGGGCTCGGGCTAGTGAAAAAC
This sequence comes from Rhododendron mucronatum var. ripense, assembly GCA_019656295.1. Classification (NCBI taxonomy): domain Eukaryota; kingdom Viridiplantae; phylum Streptophyta; class Magnoliopsida; order Ericales; family Ericaceae; genus Rhododendron; species Rhododendron mucronatum. The sequence goes on from BPLT01000106.1 coordinate 1,709,993, forward strand.
ATGTGAAATACTATGATGACTCTAGGCGTGGGGAGCATGTGTTTACCAGAAAAAGACCCATGAAATATTGTGGTGACTATGACCTCTAGGAAAGATTCCAGGGTTCATTGGGAATATGACGTTACTGTTTCTAGGCATGGCCGGTAATCATCTTGAAGGTCATATTCTAGTTGAAGGTCCTATTTATTCCAGGGTTCATTGGGAATATGACGTTACTGTTTCTAGCCATGGTCGGTAATCATCTTGAAGGTCCTATTCCAATTGAATTTTGTCAACTCAAAGACCTCCAGTGGTTAGATCTTCCAGAAAATAATATCACCGGGGCTATACCATCTTGCTTCAATTCATCATACATCTATGGTATTCGGTTGTCCAAAAATAGGCTAGATGGACCTTTTCCAATGGCCTTTCAATATTACACCTATTTAAAGGTCTTTGATCTCTCTTATAACCAATTCAGTGGTAATATTCCAACTTGGATAGGCAGCCTTTCCGAGCTTACGGTTCTTCTCTTGCAAAATAATCATGTTGAAGGCAGTAGCTTTGAAGGCAATATCCCAAAGGAATTATGCCACCTGCCGAGCTTAACCTTGATTGATCTTTCTTCCAACAATCTCTTTGGCAGAATTCCCATTTGTATTAGTCAAATTACCTTTGACGGAACGGAACCTAATAATAATGTGGATAGAAAGTTTTCTTTTTTTCCCATTTTGAGACCAATCAATCTCTCCCACAACAGATTGACCGGCCCCATACCACCTGAAATCGGAAACCTTAGCCATATCAAAGTGTTGAACTTATCCCACAATAACTTCACCGGAACAATCCTTATGACATTTTTAAACTTGAAAAGCATAGAAAGCTTGGATCTTTCCTACAACCGCCTGCATGGGAAAATCCCCTCTCAACTTACAAAGCTATATTCCTTGGCTGTTTTCAATCTGTCCTACAATAACTTGAGTGGAAGGATGCCTCCAAGAGTAAACCAATTCTGTACTTTCGAATCGAGTAGCTACATTGGAAATTCCCTTCGTGCGGCTCAGATGAACGTGGCTTGCTTCCTCTGAAACTGTTGTTCGTCTGGATTTAACCTCGTTCCTTCGAACGTAACCTGCACCACGAAGCACGACTAAAGGCCACACCGGAGGAGCCCCAGAATGGCCCTCCCGCGTGAGGATGAGAATAGTGCAGAGAGAAGAAAGCAAAGGACTAGGGTTTCAAGGGTAAGAGACGATCTACCTTTTAGGGTTGCTATCCCTTGGTATTTATAGAAGGTTCTTGGCTTGCTCTCCAAATTCGTTTATGCGTCTGACACGCGTCGGTTGACGTCATCCTTGACGTAACAGATAAGGCGGTTAGTGTGAGCTGTCATGGGAGATATGGTCGAGCCTAATTGCATAGCTTTAAGTTGACCCGAGCCTCGAAGGAGTTGGAGGGAGATATGGCTGAGTCCAGTTGCCTAGCTCCGACCGAGCCAAGTTTCAAGGGGGCTGTCATGGGAAACATGGCCGAGCTCAGTTGCCTAGCTCCAGGCCGAGTCGAGCTTCGTGGGAGGTATCATGGGAAACATGGCCGAGCCCAGTTGCCTAGCTCCAGGCCAAGCTGAGCTTCGTGGGAGCTATCATGGGAAACATGTCCGAGCCCAGATGCTTAGCTTCGGGCTGAGCCGAGGTTCGTGGGAGTTATCATGGGGGACATGGCCGAGCCTAGTTGCCTAGCTCTGGGCTGAGCCTAGCTTCGTGGGAGCTATCATGGGTAATATGGCTGAGCCTCGTGGACTAACTCCAAGATGAGCCGAGCCTCATGGATGAGCTCTAATAGAAGACATGGCTAAGCCTCGTGGCCTTCTGCCGAACGTAGTGATTGTGGCTGAACCAGAATATTCAGACCATTACAATAGCCCGTCAACTTCTTCTAATACAAACAGAGTACAGGAGAAGTTGACAATGAGTCTGACCAAATATCAATGGTCGAACCGTAACGTAAGCCTTTGATGGTGCAAGGGCCGAATGCCATGCAGATTCTAGGAAGCCCCCCGGCGTGAGAAAGTTGGCCGACCGATATGAAGGTCTTCGATGGTGCAAGCGCCAAACGTCATGTGGACTCTAAAAAGCCCCAACGGTTTTAAGAGTTGGCCAACTTGATATGAAGGTTGTTGATGGCATAAGCCTCTAAAATGCCTTGACGGTTGAGGGTTGGTTGAAGGTCATTGATGGTGCAAGCGCCGAATAGTCATTTGGACTCTAAAAAGGCCGACAGTTGACGGTTGGGCGAAGGCTGTTGATGGCGTAAGCGCCGAACAATCGTTTGGACTCTAAAAAGCCCCGACTTTTGATGGCTGAAGATCATTGATGGCGCAAGCGCCGAACAGTCATTTGGACTCTAAAAAGCCCGACAGTTGAGGGTTGGCCGAAGGCCGTTGATGGCGTAAGCGCCGAACAGTTGTTTGGACTCTAAAAAGCCCCGACGGTTGATGGTTGGCTGAAGGCCGTTGATGGCGTAAGCGCTGAATAGTCATTTGGACTCTAAAAAGCCCCAACAGTTAAGGGTTAGCTAAAGGCCATTGATGGCGTAAGCGCCGTTTGTATATGTGTGACCGAAGTCATCGTTTATATGCTCGACCTATGCCAGCGTGGAGGAACACTTGGATTGAAATTGTGGTTGTACTCAGCCGTAGAGAAGAGCGTCAACTTCAACATAGGTCGATTATATTGCTCATAACCATTTGTCTAAACGTCGTCTGCGCTGAACCAAACATGGCCGAACATAGCAAACTCAGTCAGTGCCTTGATCGTGTCAGATAAAACTTAGTTGCTTTCGTGGACCTAACGATTGTGTCGCCGAAGTGCGGTAGCCTTTGACACAGAAAGTTGGCAAACAGATATGAAGGCCTTTGATGGAGAAAGTGCCAACTGCTGGATCAACCTTCTTGTTAATTCCGGATCGTAGGTTCTAACATCAAACTGCTCAATCTGAGCCGAAGCGTAAGCCCCAACCGTAGTGTGGGGCTTAGGTTCGGCATAATTGTATGTCCTAGGGTGCTTCATGGCTGTCATAGGGGCCGAAGCAATGACGGCCGAAATCTTTGAGCCGAACCAAAGATCAGCATTGTAGAGGTTGACTGTAGCCGAGATAAAAGAAAACATAGAAAATTTTCGAAAGGTGAGCACTCTGAGTGATGGGAGGAGCCCGAGTGCCTTTGCCTTATGCTTGCCCAAGAATTCTTCGTGAGTCTTTTGGCAAATGTACTCCATGTTTTTGAAGCTCGGCCTGGATCTTTTTTGAGAAAGGGGATTCAGTAAACTTCCTGAGCTGGTCCTTGTGAATTGGCTTCGGAGGTTGGCTGTCATAGCTGGACCTTCTAAATTGTGGCTCTCTGTTTGTTGGTTCCCCAAGCGCTGGTGGATCGATCAGAGACCTTTGTTGCCTAAAAGCAACGTTGTCTTTGGCTCTAACGTTCTCGAGGGGTGGGGCCATTTGGTCATCGACCAAACCATAGTGGTGCTCATTGTTACCTGCTGTTGTTCGAGCATCATAAATGTAGGTGAGGGTTTTTTCCGCCATGGTGGGTGGCCGCTGGGTCATGGGATTGGGGCTAAGAGGGATAGAGCCTGGCTGGTGAGAGAAAGTCGTTGAAGTTCCTCCAATCTCAGAGGAGACCAAATTGATTGGGGGAGGAGGAGGAAGTCCGCCCATCTCGTTGGATGGAGGCTTGATTTAGAGTGAAGAAGAAAGGAAAACGAACAGAACGGGGTGGAGCCACCGTAGATTGAAGTATTTCACGTTGGGTTCAACAATTGTGGGGCTCCGATGAACGTGGCTCGCTTCCTTTAGAACTGCTGTTCGTCTGGATTTAACCTCTTTCCCTCGAACCTAACTTGCACCACAAAGCACAACTAAAGATCACACCGGAGGAGCCCCGGAATGGCCCTCCGGCGTAAGGATGAGAATAGTGCAGAGAGAGGAAAGCAAAGGACTAGGTTTTCGAGGGTATGAGACGATCTACCTTTTAGGGTTGCTATCCCTTAGTATTTATAGAAGGTCCTTGGCTTGCTCTCCAAATTCGTTTATGAGTCTGACACGCGTCGATTGACGTCATTCGTGACGTAACGGATAAGGCGGTTAGTGTGAGCTGTCATGGGAGATATGGTCGAGCCTAGTTGCCTAGCTCCGGGTCGAGCCGAGCCTCGAGGGAGCTGGTGGGAGATATGGTTGAGCCCAGTAGCCTAGCTCCGGACGGAGCTGAGCCTTAAGGGAGCTGGTGGGAGATATGGCCGAGCCCAGTTGCCTAGCTTCGGTCCGAGCCGAGCTTTAAGGGAGCTGTCATGGGAAACATGGCCAAGCCCAGTTGCCTAGCTCCGGGCCGAGCCGAGTTTTGTGGGAGCTATCATGGGAAACATGACTGAGCCCAGTTGCGTAGCTCCAGGCTGAGCTGAGCTGGACTTCATGGGAGCTATCGTGGGAAACATGGCCGAGCCCAGTTGCCTAGCTCCGGGCCAAGCTGAGCTGAGCTTTGTGGGAGCTATCATGGGAAACATGACCGAGCCCAATTGCCTAGCTCAAGGCCGAGTCGGGCTTCGTGGGAGCTGTCATTAAAGACATGGCCGAGCCTAATTGCCTAGCTCTGGGTTGAGGCGAGCTTTGTGGGAACTATCATGGGAAACATGGCCGAGCCGAGCTTCGTGGGAGCTATCATGGGAAATATGGCCAAGCCTCGTGGACTAACTCTGGGATGAGCCGAGACTCGTGGATGAGCTCTAATAGGAGACATGGCCAAGCCTCGTGGACTAACTCCGGGATGAGCCGAGCCTCGTGGATGAGCTCTAATAGGAGACATGGCCAAGCCTCGTGGCTTTCTACCGAATGTAGCGATTGTGGCTGAACTAGAATATTCAGACCACTACACCCTTCTTTGCGGGGAACCACTGCCAAGGAAGTGCAATGCAATTGATTCACCTCCATCGAAACCAAGAGCAGTTGTCAATGATACCGAAGAAGATTCTGGTTTTATTGACATGGATGTGTTCTACATGAGATTTGCAAGGTCTTACATAACTGTTGTCTTGGCAATTGTGGCGATTTTGTTGATAAATCCTTACTGGCGAAGGGCATGGTTTCATCTTGTCAAGGTTTTCCTCACCTTTTACTACTACTTCGTTGTGGACAATCTCATGGGGCGCAAGCATTTTCTTTGGAAATAAGCAACCATCTCTTTCAGCTTTGTGGTGGTTAATGTGTATTCTACCCAGTTTCATTTGAATTGTGGTTTGTATGGCATAAATAAATCTCGATTTTGGATGCGAATAAAGAAGTTGGTGAGAGCAAATACTCCGCTGTCTTCACAAGGAAAAGTAGGATCTCTTGTTATAGCCTTATGGGTGTTTAATTAGAAATGACAATAGATTAACCAATAGTTAACGTCTGCGGGACCTTCAGCCAATGGTCCCAAAAGACTTAAATGTGCCTTAATTGATTGTGGAATGATGAAGCGGTTTTCGGTCACCTCCGGAGGAGGGGTTCCTCAACCGTCCATCTGATCCTCCAGCGGATGAAGCAGCTTTCGGCGTGCTCGATTAACGACCTGCAAAATAGACATGGTAAACTATGGGCACCGGCGTGGCTGTCGCCATTGCCCCTCTGATGCCTAAGTCAGTCGAGATATGGAGATATTGGACCGAGTATGAGTTTTGTATCGTTTACATTGTGTACCTTTGTGAGGTGGAGGTGTGATCTTTATATAGGCATTTGGGGAGGAATCCCTTGGGATTGGGACTCTTAAGTCTCATTCGCTCGTGGCGGGTATAAATAGGTGTTGGAGTGTCCTCCTCACCTTAGGACTCCCCTAATCCTTATCAGTTTTGAGGAGTCCCTTCACCTGTGGACTCTTATACTTGCTCGTCAGGTTAAGAGTTCTTACGGTGCTGGACCTCTGTGTTTATCCTTTGTGGACCATAGCTTGATCTTTTTTGAGGTGATAAGGCTTGTGGCTGCTCTCTGAGTTCCCTTCGTGCATGAGTTTCTCATGGTTATCCCTTGGAATTCGCAGCCCCATCCCTTGGGATGAGATAAGGCCTTGGCTATTCTAGGAAGGGGACAAGAGTCCCCTAGACTGTATGAACCTTTATTTATGGAGTGTTTTATAAGTCTCTGGCTGCAGGATTGTCATATTTGTCGAGCTTACCTGGTGAGCTGAGCTCGGTATCTTTTTATGAGCTGTGCTCGTGAGCTAGCCTCCATCCTTGGTTTGGTTTAATAGAGGCTAGCTATTATAGGCTAGATTCCATGTTCTTGGGACTCTAGCTCGAGCCCTTAGGGCTGTGCTCGTGAGCTCTTTGGTTTGGGCTAACCTTTGCCCTTGGGCTGGTCCACTGAGCTCAATTTTTCAAGCTAAGCTCCATGTCGCTAGGACCCCTACATGGCCCTTCGTGTTGAGCTAGGCATCCTAGTCTGGGCCGGCCTTGGGAGGTTATTTTATACTTATCATGGAACTTTGCCACTAAACTTGGATGATGTGAGTTTTTTCTTTCCTTTGTGAGAGTTCTTACTAAAAATCTGAAGTTAAGTTCTGTGCGTCTTTGCCCTGAGGTTTTTCCTTTTTATGAACATCTATTCTGAATTTCCTTTTGAGTGTTTGAGAACAATAGCCATATATGCTTTCAAAGCATTTTTCTCATAATTCAGAATCTTCACTTCATAGTCTACATTCTCCACAATCTTAGAAACCTGCATGAGGTCAAACTTTGGTGGAATTTCGCTTCTAACTAATGGGTGTTGGAATAAATTTGGTGATGGGTAGCACCCAGAACAAATTTGACTCATGAAATCTGCTTTTCAAGAACTTTCATGGGTACTTACAAGAGGAAGATGTATAGACTACAGAGCAAAATTTCCAATGGTGCATCGCTTTGAATGGAGCAAAATTTTGAACCATGTGGAGTATAACGTTTTCATAATTGACATAGGATTTTCCCAAACTTTTGTCACAAATTAGTTTGACACTGTCAATGCACTTTGCGCTAAAAAATCCAACAAATACACTTATTATTACTCCCCCGAGCTAGCGTTTGACAGCCTTAAAATTTCTGAAGCAACTTGTCATATTTTTGATTTACCTATATAGTACCTACATCCAACGACCCAGATTAATGGAGATCGCCATTATTCTTGTTTTCTCCCCTTTTTATTTATTGTTTTTGGTAAAATCCGTTTCTTTTTCTCCTTCTTTGTGTAAAGATTAACTTAAAAATGGAGGAGGTAATGCCACAATACTTGTTATTGAGCTCGGGTACTCCTTAGGCTGTCACCCTCCGACTCAAATAACTCTACCCTTCTCTCAATTCCTTTAACTCTGTATCCAACCTCAGTGATGGAACCAGCAATGAAGGTCAGTACTGGGGGCAACTATTTCCTACAATCTAACAACAAATCATATACGCAATGGACAATGTGAAAACGGTAACCGAAAATTTTTGGACAGAAAATTAGCACAAAACAAGAAAACTGATTTGTGTATTTTTTAGAGGTGGCAAACTGGCGGGTTGAAACGGGTCATGGGTCAAATATGGACGGGTCGAATATGTGTCAAAAAAAGTGAACGGGTTTGAACGGGTCGGGTCAAACATGGGTCAAGTGCTACAAATGATTTTGGGTAAAACATGCAAACGTATTTTGAGGGAAACTTGTCATAATTTACTAAACTAAAAGGTAAAACTAAATTAATGAAAAATTCCAATCGGGAACACTTAATCCACCACGATCTAGCCTGATAGATCGATTAATTAATCTCACCGTCTACAAGAAAGGGACCAACTTATACTTCAGTAAATTCCGGTGTAGATTGCCCAACACAGGAATGATAGAAAGAGAATGAGAGTCAAAACTCGAACGCCAACCAAAGATTTCCAAGGGCTCCCTAGATGTTAGGTGAAAATCGGCCAACCCCTTCGTCTCTACCCCTTTTCTGTAATTCGGAGAAATACTAAGTGCTCCAGACCGTTCTCCAACACACATTGGCAAAAGAGAAGCCCAAGCAGCTTCAGGCTCCGGAGAAATGTTTCAAATTGGGGGCCATAAATATTTAAGCCTCTTATACGTTGTTGACTGTGGTGCACAGTTATGTGTTCATTTGAGAGTGCATGCCTACCTCTCTAAACAAAAGGGCAATTTATAGAAATGGTCCTCCTAATTTGTTTTTTGGGGAAATGACGGCCCATGATGTGTTTTGATAATTAGTACCTTTTAAGAACATGCTAAGAACAATTGTTAATGAACAAAATGTTATTGGCGGGTATTACTTATCAAAACAAGTTATTGGCCGTCATTTTCCCAATTTTTTTATAATTTGACGCCTAGTTTTGATACATGGTTGAAAGAGATGGTGTACCTTGTTGTTCAATTTGGTTTTGCTCGATGATAGGCGCGTAAAGTAGAATTCCATTCGGTGTCGAAGCAAAGCCTGTGGCCCTTGAAGTCGATTGGTCCAAAATTTATTTTCCCTTCCTCCTGTATCAGCTTAGTATAAAAAAAAAAAAAGATTAGTCCAAAATTGATTGAGGAAATGTTGGGTTACTTGAAATTGTTCCATGAAAAAGAACATGAAAGAGAAATGAACGGTTTGAGACAGTGTTGTGAACATGAACCGTTTATTTCTCTTTAATATATGTTCTTTTCATAAAACACTTTCATATCCCATATCAATCCCCATTGATTGGGTCATTACCCTTGCGAAGTCAAGTGATCTTGAGCGTTATTGGGTCCACTTAGGAAACTAAAAAGCCAGCCTAACCTTCAACCCTTTCACGTGCAAATTGGTGCCCAAGAAAAAGAGTATTGTGTTCACAGTTCACACTGCCCTTTTACAATTCATACTTTCTTTTTTGTCTTTTTCCATAGCAAACTAGCAATAATTGATCTCTTGAAAATGAGTTAAATAAACGAGTGAGTTGAATTGCGAGGGTTAGCTTGCAGCTGATTCATATTATGGCGCCAATAATGGAGCATTGGTTTTTATTTTTTAAGCAAGCTGGTTTGAATTGGTTCATTAAGCTAGCCTCTCTGATGCCATTTTACTTTGATTTGGAGGTTTGCTTCCGCAACAAAATAGATATAGGGGGCCCACTGTTTCAGTGGTAGTCTGAGAGCAACCACTTTATGCATATTGCCAAAGGTTAGCTCTGTCTCGAATCCTCCTCCGTTCATACCCCCAATGATTGGGGACTACAGGAATTCTATTGTTGTTGTTGTTGTAAGCGAGCTGGTTTGAGCTGGCCGTGTTTACAACAAAACCTTCAAAAACCAGATAAACTAGTACGACACGTTTCTAAAGATCACTGCGACAATTTAACATCTCCAGCATTTAATTAAGTAAAAGTTTTTATTGCTGATATGAAATAACTTAAGCGGCAAATCATGAATTTGAGTTTAAAAAAGTCATCAACAGCTAGCATAGTTGCAAATTGGGTCTAAATTAAGAACCGGAGATGCAAATTGGGTCTAAATTTTAAATAGTGAAACATTATAATATTTTGAAAAGTGGGTTGTAGTCACAAATGTGAAAACTACAAAAATAGAATCTTCAAAATGCCACACAGGTAAACAAAGTACTCTACTTTTGATAATTCAAAAAATAATGGAAGAGTGGGGTTGGAGTCTTGGAGATGCTGATCGCTAATGTTATTATATACTTGTATAATTATGTGAAAGACGTTTAATGTTATAATATACTTGTATATATAATTATGTGAAAGACGTTTAATGTTATAATATACTTGTATATATAATTATGTGAAAGACGTTTAATGTTATTATATACTTGTATATATATAATGTGAAAGACGTTTCTACGTCAACAAATGACTTTGACTATTTATATACTTGTATAATGAATTTCACTTACATAAGCATCCCTTAATTTATATTTATCTAATTACTAAGTCTATTTATACTTTTTTTTGATCCGCTAAGTCTATTTATAATATTGTTACTTCACTTTGTGCAAATTTTATGTTCAACCTGTATTAAGCAAATGAGTGTGGATAAACAAATTTAACAACAATACTAAAAAACACCCCCAACATTTTAATAAGCAAAGTTACAAGTCTTTTAGCAAATAATCAAATTTTACCCATTCCATAACCAAACTTAACAACTTTTACCAATAACCAAAACTCAATAGCCAAACTCAAAACTTAATAACTCAAAAATATCCCACATGCATTGGAATCGTCTCATCGAGACCAATAATTTGGTGTGGTCGGGTGCGTGATTGGAACTCGTTTGCGATTTGGACAAATGTGCAATGTGTATTGTGGGGTTTTTTTTTATTAAGGATGCAAAAATAACCAATGTGGAGGTAGATGTTGTTAAGTTTGATTATGGACTAAATGAATAATTAAGGCTTGATACATTTTGGTTATTGATTTTAAGGATGCTCTTAAGAAATAGCAGTATGATGTTGTGGTAAGGTGCAACATCAATTTAAGCAAAAATGCAAACGCCATACAATTGCTAGTATTCTATTAATACTATTAAGCACTTTAATAGAACACTTTGTCATCAAGTCATATTTTTTAAGTGTAGGGATGGAGTGCTTGCAACGTTTATTGATGAGATCAATATGGGTATTGGCGATTATGTTGGCGGTAGAAAATGGATGCAATGGGTGTTTGGAAAAAGAAAGAATTGCTCTCTTGCAACTCAAACATTCCATCAACTTCCCAAACCGCATCGATCAGTTGCCATCTTGGGAGGAAGACGATAACATGGATTGTTGTCATTGGGAACGTGTTGAGTGTAATTCCACTTCACATCGAGTTATCAAACTTGAACTTGGTGGTATAACAGGATACTTTCTATCAGATGGTTATTGGCATCTAAATGCCTCTACTCTTCTCCCTTTTGAATCACTCCGAAGCCTAAACTTGTCTCAAAACCAATTGCGTAGTTTCGTCGGAAATGAAGGTATGACTTCTGACATATTTTACATGATGAAATGAACCTTAACCTCAAAATTCATTTTTTTTCTTTTTCCTTTAGTCAATTCCAAAAGCGATTTACATATATCTACACATAAATAATCAGTTGTGAAGTTTGTGATGAATTTCATAATAAAATTCTATGCAATGCAAATTCACAGAATTTGAAGCTACATAATTAATCATGTGCTTGTGTTTGTCTTGTAGAGAAGTAAAACCAATTCATTGTGTGTAATATTTTTCATTCTGAAAACAAGTAGTATAATTAAACTTACTATGAATAAATTAACAAATCGACTCATAAATTGATTGCGTCTGGATAGTCAATTGCGAAAACAATTGTGCTAAAACTTATTTGTATGACCGAATTGTTTGTGATGGAGAATTTTGACTACGAATCTATTGTGCAATTTAGGTAAGAGAATCGTATTACCACCTCTCGATTGTTTGACTATTATTCAAAGTTCGTTGACATCTCGAATATGGGTTGTATATGTCCGAGGGGCATGTTGGTCTCTACTTGGTTCCAATGTCATTAATTACCTCTAAACAAGCATTATGTACTCTTAAAAGTGACATTAATATTCCTTGATTAAATAATTAGTACCACTATTGGTGGTATTTTAATTCTTCTGTGACATTCATATTAGTCACAAATGTAGGCACGTCGAGCATTGAGTTGTTCAAACTTGAATTGTAAAAATAGAGTGGCTTCTAAAAGTATATATGTACTAGTGCTCGCCTGTGCCTACGGCACTACGCATTCCTATTGGAAGGGGATAACAGTTGTGTGATTTAGGTGAAAACCATGGGCACTTAACCGAGAAGTGGGAGGATGCATTACAGCCTTTGGATCAAATGAATCTAAGCTATTCTAACAACTTGTCCCCACACCTTTCTGTTTTATAATAGAGATGTGTGCGCATACATATACGTATAAATATGTGGGGAGAATTCAAGGGATAAAACAATAGACACAAATTTCGACACAATAATAATCGAAGCCATTCAATTATTTGCTTAAAATATGTCTGTAGGAGTTTCTGTAAAAGATTAAGTCATTCAGATATTGGTATTTAGTTTTTAGCCTGTCAAATTTGGAGACAAATACAGATCGAGAGCCTTTACCGATATCTAAATGAGTTGATCTTTTACGAAAACGTAATCTAAAAAAATATGTTTTAAACAAAGTGAACAGCTCAAAAAAATTAAGTTTATTATTTTCAAAGTCTATTGCAGGCAGACTATTACTAAATATGACACAACTATTCATCCATTGCCATTTGCGTTTAATTAATAAATCAATTAGTTAAATTTTCCATTTCTCTCGCAGGTATTGGAATTTTGCCAAATTTCAGTAACTTGGAGGAGCTTTCTTACTTGAAGTCTCTACGTCTGGCTACGAACAACTTGAATGGTTCAATTTATGTCGAAGGTAAGTTTAAAATGTATAATTCATTGTGAAACCCAAACCATAAGTCGCAACACAATGTTTTTTTCCCTGAAAAATGCTTTCGATACCGTTGTGCGGATTCACACAAATATGTAACATGCACCTGTCCGATATGATGTTGTGGTAAGCTTGGGAGGAAGGAGACGATAACATAGACTGTTGCCATTGGGAAGGTGTTGAGTGTAATTTCACTACACGTTGAGTTATCAAACTTGAACTTGATTATACAAGAGAATACCAGAGCACGGTTGGTTATTGGCATCTAAATGCTTCTATTCTTCCCTTTGAATCCCTCCAAATCCTAGACTTGTCTGGAAACCAATTGGGTAATTTCATCGGGAATGAAGGTATGGCTGAAATGAAACCTAACCGCAAAATTCAATTCTTTCTTTTCTTTCTTCTCGATAACTCGGTGTTCAGGTTGGTTTACATGAACCACGACTAAATCCTGAGTAACTAACCCACCATCCACTAATGGGGCCAATTTAAGACTCGTATGGATTGGTCACATTAATTAAGATTTCATAGCACAATGTTTTTCAACCAGATACATAGGATGGATCAAACTCCCAAGTCCTAAACTTCAAGTTATTGTAGCTATTTTGGCGTACCGTAGTAAGGTATTTGGAACTTTGTCTTGACTAATCTTAAGGTGCATATAATTTCTATGTCTCTCTCCTACATAAAAGAATTAGCAGGCTCAACCCAATTCACCGAATCAATTAATGCATACTAATACTCCCTCCGTCCCACTTTGTTGTGCCCTTATTTTTTTTTGAAATGTCCCAAAATGATGTGCTTGTTTTAAAACTGTCCAATGTTGGATCTCTATATTACCATTTTACCCCTCATTTCTCCTTCCCAAATTCAAATTTTAAACTTGATTTGAAAGGAAAGTGGATTTTTTGTTTTTAACACGATTCCGACTTTTTAAGAACCACGAGTAATGATTCGGTCCGCGAATTCCAAGAAACCAGACCTTATGCTGTCCTACAATGGCCATATTTACTAGCACTTATAATCTAACATATTTAGCTTATTTGCCTAAAAAAAGTTAATTAAGGGTGTTTGTATCCAATTATAAATAATCACTTATTTGGCTTTATAGAACATGAGTAGTAAACAAAAGATTATCCGTCGTTTTACCTTAACCCCTCCCCAATATTCCCTTCAATTTTTTGACCACTAAATAACTAGCTGTTAAAGTTAAACTAAGTACGGAAAATTGAGCCCAAACCCATTAATAAACCCAAACTCACTTACTAAAAATTAGACCCAACCGAATTCATTTACAAGTTGGGTTTAAATGAGTCTCAACTCATCTAACCCATCTATTAACGGGTCACAATTGGGCATTTATTGGGTCAACTTAAATGATCCAATGAGTCATCGACATAACCCACTAGCTGTTATAGTCATTTTAGTGAACATGACTCATGAAATTGGGTTAATGCCGTTCAGCAAAAAAAAAAAAAAAAAAGGGTTAATGGGCTGGTTGGGTTTGGTTTTAGATAAATGGGTCAGGTTGAGTATGGGTACTTAGGCTCATTATTAAGATCATCTCCAGTCCTTACCCTTTTCCTTGCCCAAATTTGGGTCCAAATTTGAGCAAAAACTCATTTTGGGTGGGAGTCTCTCCAATAGCAAAACCCGATTTTGATCTAAATTTATTATTTTTAAAATATCCAATGGCATTTATGTAAATAAAAGAGAGGAATGGAATGAGCAGCAACAGAATGAGCAGTTGAACTGCAAGGAAGAAGTCGAACATGACACCATAGAAGGAACCAAACCTTGAACCGTCAGTGGCTTCATTTCTTCGTCCATGGACTCCCTCACCTCATTTCTTCTTCCTTGGACTCCCTTGCCTGAAAACTCGTCCGCAGCGAATCCGCCTTCCTCTCACTTTCGCCAGCATCGAAGAGGCTGCGAAACGCCTCGTGCTTGGGTGACTTGTTCATGGTGACTCCTCCTCGATTACGAACGGCACGTGGGCCAAGAAACGAGGGGTACATCCAATCCCAATCGGCAGCAGCAGCCGGAGTGGGGAAGGAGCTGAAGAGATCGCCGTATGAAGTGGGGAAGTAGCCGTTGGAAAAATGAGTCAAGCATTTAGGCAAAGAAATTGGTAAAATCCAAAATGGGGAAGGGTTTGGATTAAGGATTGGAGAGAGATATATTTTTGTGGTTTTTGCCCCATTTTTAAATTTGGGTCTTAAAATAGGTCAAGGTTGAAGACGCTCTAATGGGTTCTAAATGGGGCAATGACCATTTCAAGACCCAATCTACTTGCAACTTGCCCAATTTGGCCTAAATCCGTCCATTTACCACCCCTAAGTTAAACCAACAAATGACCTCCCATGCGAAGGCCAAAAGAAGAAAATAAGTCGAATCTCAATTCAGAAATGATTTTCCCGATACCCATTTGTTCCTCTTGCAGGTATTGGAACTTTGTCAAACTTACGTGATTTGGAGGAGCTCGATCTTGGCGATAATTATCTGGAGAATAGCATTTTACCATCTTTGAATAAGCTTTCAAACTTGAAGATTCTAAATTTGGCCAGAAACAAATTGAATGGGTCAATTTCTGCTGAAGGTAAGTTTATATATATATCAATTTTGTTGAACGGAAAACCATAAGTCTAGACATAATCTCTTTTTCCTTTTTCCCTTGAAAAATGCTTTAATTGTACAGAAATTCTGCTGGTACCGCAGCCGTCCGATATTTATCCCCCATGCATCAAATGGCTCAAAACACATATGTATCTGGATATGTGTCCAAACATATTTGTCCGTAGTACTCCTAGCTCTTTATTTCTTGATTCATAATTTTTTGCATGTTGTCCTTTTTTCATGTGTTACGTGGAATTTGGTTGGCGAATTCCAAGAAACCAGACCTTATGCATGTTGTCCTACTATGACCTTGTCTGCTAGCACTTAATAATCTAACTTATTTACTTTATTTGCTTAAAAAAAGGTTAATGAAGGGTGTTTATTTTCAGTTATGAATAATCACTTATTTTGCTTAACTTTCTAGCATATTTGACCCCAAAAAACTAGCTAGATTTTTTTAAACTTCAATTTGAAGTTTTCTTGCTTATTTTAAGTTAGAACATGACTGAACAGAAAAATCCTAAAGTGAATAAGTTATTTTTATTTCCTCTCTAATATTCCCTATAGGATTATCCGCTGTTTACCTTATCCCCTTCCCAATATTCCCTCCAATTTTTTGACGACTAACAAACGAGCTGTTAAAGTTAAACCAATAAATGACCACTCATGCGGAGGCCAAAACAAGGAAAAAAAAGTTGAATCTTGATCAATTCCGAAATCAATTTCCCTATACCCATTTGTTTCTCTTGCAGATATTGGAATATTGGCGGATTTGGGTAATTTGGAGGAGCTTGATCTTGGCTATAATTATCTTCATAATAGCATTCTACCGTCTTTGAATAAACTTTCAAACCTGAAGTTTCTAAATTTGGCCACAAACGCATAGAATGGGTCAATTTCTGCTAAATGTATGTTTGAAATATATACATCAATTTTGTCAAACGGAAAACCATAAGTCAGAACACAATCTCTTTTTCTTTTTTTTCCCAAAAAAATATGCTCTGCACAAAAATTCGAACGCAAATGTAACTGCAGCCATCCGATATTTGTCCCCCATGCATCAAATTGCTCGAAACACACATGTATATGGATATGTGTCCAAACATATTTGTCCGTAGTACTGCTCTTTTTTTCTTGATTCATAATTGTTTGCATGTTGTCCCTTTTTCATGTGTTTCGTGGTTTGTTTCTCATTTCTTTACCACAGAATTTGGTAGCTTGAACAACTTGAAGGAGCTGGACTTGAGCTCAAACCAGGTTGTCAGTATCATAACGGTCAATGGTATGGAACTGAAATGTTAACAAGACTACTTTTCTCTATCGATGTTTGTATTGATAGACATCCCGAATAGCAGTATGATCTTAATTAATGTTTGTACAAGAAATAGAATATCTGTGGCGAAGCATTCTGTCAACCTCAGTAACACTATTTGGTCATTTTGATAGACATCTCGAATAGCAGTGTGATCTTACTGTTTTTCGCAGGTCCACGAGAAGAATCAGGAATATTGAACAAGTTAGAGGTCCTTTATCTGAGTTCTAACAACCTCAGTAACACTATTTGGTCATTTTTGGGTGAGCTTTCATCTATCAAGGCACTGGATTTGAGTGATAATTATGGATTGGATGGAGATGTTCACAGTAAGGGCGCATCTTATATGAAATTTCCTTATAATATTATTAGCACCTTCGTCTCCCTTTTTTCACAAATATTTTCCATGCTAATTTTGTTCAGAATGGAAAATTGTTATTCTACTCCCCTTCTCCATAAAGAACAATAGAAAAAAGAAGCAGATGATTCTGTATGAACTTTTTTTGTTAAATATCAAGCTTATCTTTTATATGTGTTTCGTGTGTTTAAGGGCTGTGTGAGTTGAAGACTCTCCGGGAGCTTGACATTGCAGGAACTGGTTTTGCGGGCACCTTACCATGGTGCATGGTGGACTTAACATTCCTTCGGCTACTGGATATCAGTTCCAATCAGTTTACTGGAAATATTGCTCGGTCTCCACTTATCAATATGACATCCGTCGAGTACCTTGCAATTTCAGATAATGACTTTGAAATTCCAATCTCATTCAAGTCATTTTTTAACCACTCCAAACTTAAGTTCATTGAGAGCTTGAATAACAAGTTGTTGCCAGAGGAGAACTTTCTTACCACATCCTCAGCTTTCCAACTACTCGTTCTTCGTTTGTCAAATTCTGAACATGGAACACTCATCAAATCATTTCCCCACTTTCTCTACCATCAACATGATCTTAGAATGGTTAAGCTCTCTCAAATCGGTGTCGGTGAGAATTTTCCAAATTGGTTGTTGGACAACAATGCAAGGATGGAAACACTTATTCTATCTCACAATTCATTGGGTGGCCCATTACTATTGCCTTCGCATCCTATGAGAAATCTTTTAGTATTAGATATCTCTAACAATCATCTGGAGGGATTGATTCCTTACCGAATAGCCATTTCTTTCCCTAGTTTAGACCTCTTGAACATGTCTATAAACAACTTTAAAGGCAATATTCCCTCTTCGTTCGGGGACATGACTGGTTTGTCTAAGCTAGACTTATCCAACAACATACTATCTGGTGAAATACCGGTGCATGTGGCCATAGGTTGCCGCAACTTATTTTTCTTGAAACTATCAAATAACTCCTTGAAAGGCCCAATACTACCCCGTCAAAACAATCTGACTTGCTTGGGCGTGTTAATTTCTGACAACAATGGCTTCACAGAAATTCCTCCCAACTTGTCTAAGAGCCCTTTGCTTGTGTTAAATGTTAGTGCTAATCAATTGGCAGGAAAGATCCCAGGGTTGATTTGGAATATGTCGTTAGGGGTTTTAGCCATGGCTAGTAATCATCTTGAAGGTCCTATTCCAATTGAATTTTGTCAACTCAAAGTCCTCAGATGGTTAGATCTTTCAGAAAATAATATCACTGGGGCCGTACCATCCTGCTTCAATTTATCAGATCTCAGAACTATTCGGTTGTCCAAGAATAGGTTGCATGGACCTTTTCCAATGGCCTTTCAATATTGCACCTATTTGACGATTCTTGATCTCTCTCATAACCAATTCAGAGGTAATATTCCAACTTGGATAGGCAATCTTTCCGAGCTTACGGTTCTTTTCTTGCAACATAATTACTTCCAAGGCAATATCCCAAAGGAATTGTGCCACCTGTCTAGGTTAAACTTGATTGATCTTTCTTTCAATAATCTTTCTGGCAACATTCCTGCTTGTGTTAGTAAAATTACCCTAGATGGAATGGGACCTGATGTGGACATCCCATCAAGAATTTCCCTATTTCAATCCAAGTCAGGGTTTCCTGGTCTGAGGATGGTGTTATCGAACATGAGAGAAAGTCGAGATCAGAGTTTGGTTGGACTCAAAAACCTAGAAACGATAGACTTTGAAACAAAGGGAATGTTCTTATCCTACAAGGGAATCATTCTATACCATTTCTCAGGTATCAATCTCTCCCACAATAGATTGACCGGCCCGATTCCACCTGAAATTGGAAACCTCAGCCATATCAAAGCGTTGAACTTGTCCCACAATAACTTCACGGATACAATCCCTGTGACATTTTCAAACTTGAAAAGCATAGAAAGCTTGGATCTTTCATACAACCACCTCAATGGGAAAATCCCCTCTCAGCTTATAGAGCTATACTCCTTGGCTGTTTTCAACCTGTCCTACAATAACTTGAGTGGAAGGATGCCTCCAACAGTAAAGCAGTTTGCAACTTTTGACTCGAGTAGCTATGTCGGAAATCCACTTCTTTGTGGAGAACCATTGCCAAGGAAGTGCAGTGCAACTGATCAACCTCCATCGACTCCAAGAGCCACTGTCAATGATACTGAAGAAGATTCTGGTTTCATGGACATGGATGTGTTTTATATGAGCTTTGCAGGAGCTTACGTAACTGTGGTCTTGGCAATCGTGGTGATTTTGTTGATAAATCCGTATTGGAGAAGGGCATGGTTTCATCTTGTCGAGGTTTTCATCACTTCCAGCTACTATTTCGTGGTGGACAATCTCACGTGGCGCAGGCGTGGTTTTCTTTGGAAATAAGCAGCCACCTCTCTCTCTCTCTCACTCTCAGCATGTGGTGTGGCTAATGTATTCCACACAGTTTCATTTGGATTGTGGTTCGTTTGGATAATTGGATTGTGGTTTGTATCTTAGACGGAATGCCTTGTAACTATAGATCATTCTAGCTTTGTGATGTTTTTGACTTCGCGTTGTTCTCGAGTTTTCTTTTCGACGGGTTATTCAAGGTGCAAAAGTCTGGTTTTATACTCTTTATTGGGAATTTTTTACTTCCTCAATGTCACCTTGCAATTTGAATGAACATCACCTGTTTTTGACAAAAGCCCTCAATGGAACAATTGATGCAAAAATTCAAAAAGAAAAAAAGAAAAGAATGGGATCAACAAACTTGGATATCATAGCTATCTCACTTGAATGAACTCCAACTGTTTGACAAAATTGTTCTTTTGTGGCTGTTTTGAAGAGTTTTAGCAACAATGGAAAGAAAAATATTTATTGTGAATTAATCAGGGCACAGGCGACATTCCCTCACTTGTGAGTGCGTGGCCTAACATTTTATCTTGGAATGCAGTCTTCTTCTTTGTTTGGATTCTCTGGATTGTTGGGGTTGCCCTTTACGTATGCAATTTATTTGTCGTAAAATGCCTATTGTCTTATAGATGATGCATTTTTTGTGCCATTTAGATACGAAAAGCACGAGTTAAACCACTCATCTGTGACATTTGTGCATTTTTTGTAGCCTCAATTCATTTTTTTCCCGTCCCACCTTGCTAGGGACACTTGAAGCCCTTGAATACCGAAGCCTTTGAGGCTTGCCTTTAAGCTAAATTACATTTCTACGTGAAGAAGTTGGTGAGAGCAAATACCCCGGGTTTTGGTTTCTCACTTTCTCCCCTCCACTTTGTACTTGGGAAAAATAATAGTTGCCCAAGCCTTGCTTCACCACACATTGGCGAAGGAGAAGGGTCGGGCCCTGTGCTCTAGGAGTACTATAACATGTAGTGCACCTGAGTCGGCTCTGGGTGGAAACCCGGAAAAACGTAGCTTCAGGCTCTTAAAAATCAGGCCCTGCAACATTTACTAGGCCTTCTTTCTTTTTTTTTTTTTTTGTTAAACCTTCCTCTCTACGTAAAAATAGGCCCTACCCAAGCTTTAGGAAAGCCAAACAATGCCATAGCAGTATTGAGATTTCTAATAACTGGATGCCTAGTATTGAACCGCGATTGAAAGAGATGGTGTGCCGTGTCGTTTACTCTGGCATTGCTAGATACTCACCATTTCACACTTGAGTGACTGACAATCAATTACCACCTTTATGAAGACGAAGACGGAGACGGAAACATTGACCGAGACGCACCATTTCACACTTGAGTGATTGACAATCACTATCTAATTGTCTTTCCCTTTCCTTCTCTGCAGTATTGATCTTGGAACTGCTGCACCACCACGTGGTGCCCTAGCTCTCTTCTCTACGGCACGTTGGGGTGGGACACACGATCAAGTGTGCGGAACACATCACAAAATTGCGATGGAGAAGGGACATGGGACATGGCGTGGCTATGCCTCAAAGGCATTGAATAATTACTCATGATCCTATGGTAAGGTGTATCTGTGTATTCTTTTTATAGCTCATGTGTCCGTATGAGCTTACACGCACCTCAATGGTCCAATTCTAGGGGCCCAATCAAATCAGAAGCAAAGTTCCAAATGGACTCGCCCCAAACGAATTGATAGCACCTGAGAGGTATCGAACCTAAGAAGCAATCAAAAGTCTCGACACTAGGCCAACCCCTTGGGGTTAAGCTTTATCCCTATTTAAACAAAGAGCAAAGGGCCCTGCGATTGCTTATCTATAAGCATTTCAATTTTAAACACTTTTGATGAGGTTATTATGGGTAGTGGTGGTGGTGGTGGTTATGTTGACCGTAGAAAATGGATGCAATGGGTGCTGGGAAAAAGAAAGAATTGCTCTGTTGCAGCTCAAAGACTCCATCAACTTCCCAAACGGAAACTCATTGCTATCTTGGGAGGAAGATGATCACTCGGACTATCATTAATGGGAAGGTGTGGAGTGTAATTCCACGATGCGTCGAGTTATCAAACTTGAACTCAATAACAAAAGAGATTGGGGAATAGATGGCCGGTCATTGGCATCTAAATGCCTCTATTCTTCTCCCCTTGGAATCACTCCGAATCTTAGACTTGTCTCAAAACCAGTTGCGTAATTCCGTTGGGAATGAAGGTATATATGGTTTCTAACCTCTTTTATGCGATGAAATGAACAGTTTTGATAGATGAAGTTATCATCATCTCTTGTTTATTCCGTTGGGAATGAAGGTATATATCGTTTATTACGCTACTTTTTGTTGAGGTTGCGTTTATAGTCGCCCTTGCTGACGCGATATCCTGACTACGCCAGTGACTATGGTATAGTATTTGGTATGTAGTTTCCATGTCCTGCACACAAGAATTAGCAGGCTTAATCCGAGAACTATCCTTTACAGAGCATGTGAAATGAAACATTATCCCTCGGCACTCACTCATTTTTTCTTTGCTTTGGGATCTCGATAAATATCAAAAAATTGTGTTGATTGTTAATCCGAGAACTATCCTTTACAGATCGTGTGAAATGAAACATTATCCCTCGGCACTCACTCATTTTTTCTTTGCTTTGGGATCTCGATAAATATCAAAAAATCGTGTTGATTGTGATATGTATAACGCGTTTTATTTGCAGGTCTTGGAATATTGTCAAATTTGAGTAATTTAGAGAACATTGATCTTAGATACAATAAACTTCATAACAGCATTCTACCGTCTTTGAATAAGCTTTCGAATCTCAAGATTCTAAATTTTTGGCTGGAAACGAATTGAATGGGTCAATCTTCATGAAAAGGTAAGCTTAAATTTTACTCCAATGTGTTGTCAAACTCAAAACCATAAATCAGAATAGTCTTCTTCTTTATTTCCAAGAAAAAATGCTTTGGACAGAAATGTACGGACGCATATTCAGATATGCACATATTGTGTTGCAGCCGTCTAATATGTTTGAGTCCCACTTGCATCAACTGCCTCAAACAAATCTGTATGTGAACATCTTTGTCCATAGCATGATTTTTTTTTTCTTGATTCTTGATTTATTGTTGTCTTCGTTCATGTGTTTCATGGTTTTTTTTGTTTTTATTTCACACAGAATTTGATAGTTTGAGTAACTTGAAGGAGCTGGACTCGAGCAAAAACGCAATTGCCAATATTAGAGCTCTCAACAGTTTGTTATATCAATTGTTTTGACATTTTGATTTGATTTACTGTACCAATAGCTAAGCCTAAGCAAGCAAATAAAGAAGGTTAAATTAAAAAGCTCCCCATTGCTTGGTTTGAGTTTACATAATTTGGTCATGTAATCTGTTAAGGAATGAAGTTCTTGCTGTACCCTGGAAGTGAACCTCTTATATGAAATTTCAGTATAGCATTATTAGCACCCTCCTCTCTCAAAGTATTTACATCCATGTTTTTGTTTTTGAATTAATACTGACTTGACAAACCTGAACAGCATTGAAAATCTGTTCATGAATAATGTCATACTCGACGATGACTTTCTTCTAAAAATTAGAGTCATGACTTCTATTCAAGTGTTGTCCTTAAGAGATTGTGAACTCACTCGTGTTCTTCCGATCAAAGGTACGTAGATCGCAGAACTGTTATTCTTCTCCCGCTAACCCAAATAGAACGATAAAAAAGGAACATGTTTTTTATGAATTTTGATTGTCAACAATATATCAAGCTACGAATTTCAGTGTGTTCCATGTGTTCTAAGGCCTTTGTGAGTTGAAGAATCTCCAAGAGCTTGAAATCACAGGAACTGGTTTTGGGGGCACCTTACCATGGTGCCTAATGAACTTGACCTCCCTTCAACTACTGGATATCGCTTCCAATCAATTTAAGGGAAATATCGCTCGAACTCCTCTTATCAATCTGACATCCCTTGAATACCTAGCACTTTCAGATAATGACTTTTAAATTCCAATTTCATTCAAGTCATTTTTTAATCACTCCAAACTAAAGTTCATTGAGAGTCTGAACAACAAGTTGTTGGAAGAGGAGAACATTTTTTGCCACATCCCCAAGATTCCAACTCATCGGACTTCGTTTGTCTAATTCTGAACATGGCAGAATCACCAGATCATTTTCCCAATTTCTCTACCATCAACATGACCTTATACTGGTTGAGCTCTCTAGAACTGATTTTACAAGAAAGTTTCCACATTGGTTGTTGGACAACAACACGAGAATGAAATCACTTCTTCTATCGTACAATTCATTCGGTGGACCATTGTTGCTGCCGTCGCGTCATATGAGAAATCTTCTAGAACTGGATATCTCTAAAAATAATCTAGAGGGATTCATTCCTTACAAAACAGCCAGATCTTTCTCGAGTTTAGAATTCTTGAATTTGTCTACAAACAACTTTGAAGGGAACATTCCTTCTTCTTTCGGGTACATGACTGCTCTGAGTATGCTAGACTTATCCAATAACAGACTATCAGGTTAAATACCCGTGCATTTGGCCAAAGGTTGCCGCCTCTTGAATTTCTTGAGACTATCAAATAACTTCTTGAAAGGCCCAGTACTACCCTAGTAAAACAATCTCAACCAACTGGAATACTTGTATTCCGACAACAATGGCTTCTTAGAAATTCCGCCTAACTTGTCTCAAGGCCCGTTGATAGTATTAAATGTTAGTGCTAATCAACTGGTCGGAAAGAGTCCAGCGTTCATGGGGACTATGTCGTTAATGGTGCTATACATGGCCGATAATCATCTTGAAGGTCCTATTCCGATTGAATTTTGTCAACTCAGAGACCTCCGGTTGTTAGATCTTTCAGAAAATAATATAACTGGGGCTGTACCGTCTTGCTTCAATTCATCACCTATCAAAAGTATTCGATTGTCCAAAAATAGACTACATGGACCTTTTCCAACGGCATTTCAGGACCTCCCTTTACTGGAGCTTGATCTCTCTTATAACCAGTTCAGTGGTAATATTCCAACTTGGATAGGCAGCCTTTCCGAAGTTATGGTTCTTTTCTTGCAGAATAATCATTTCGAAGGCAATATCCCAAAGAAATTATGCCACCTGTCGAGCTTAACCTTGATTGATCTTTCTTCCAATAATCTCTTTGGCGGAATTCCCCATTGCATTAGTAAACTTGAGTTCAAGGGAATACCAACACCGACGGTATACGATACCAACAAACTTTATTTCTCGCAGCCCACATTCACAATATCATTGCGTGATCTGAGGATGGTGTTGAAGAGTGAACAAAGTCAAAATCTGAATTTCATAAGTCCTGCAGTAGAAGAGGTAGAGTTTCAAACAAAGGGAATGTCATTATCCTACAAGGAAACTGTTCTATACCTTTTCTCAGGAATCAATCTCTCCCACAATAGATTGATCGGCCCCATACCTCCTAAAATCAGAAACCTTAGCCAAATCAAAGTGTTGAACTTCTCCCACAATTACTTGACTGGAACCATCCCTGCTTCATTTTCAATTAAACTTGAAAAACGTAGAAAGCTGGGATCTTTCCTACAACCATCTGAATGGGAAAATGATGCAGGGCGCCTTATGAACTACGGAACAAACGCACAACAAAGATGATCACAAACTATAAAGTTAGAGAAAACGCTCTCTAGACTCTTTTATTTTCAATAATAATCAACAACTGCGTAGCCCCGAAGGCTTACAACTCAATAAATAGTAAAAGAAACCCTAACCCTAATTGATTCGCCCCAAATTGGAAACCGAATCAATTAAAGACGAAAATTACCAAAAACGGAAAAATTCAGAAAAATAGCAAGCTGAAAAATATAGGAAATCCTAAGAATTCTGCCCAAAGAACGGCCTAATTCGGATTCTCCTTGCCTAAGTTATAAGCAAATCAAATCTTTCCTTAAACGGCAAATTTGGGCTTTTGGAAGCCTAAACGGCTGAAAATGGCTAAAATCCACACGGCACATGGCCAAAGGCAATGTGTCCGGACCGTTGGGCCGTTTCGGATCGAACCCAAGTTGGCCCAAAGCCAATTCCCTCGGTCACATATTTACGAAAAAACCGGCTAGTAGAAATCATGTTTGCGGTAGTATGCATCCGCTGTGGCATCTGCATCATCTTCCCCAGCTAAAAGAAAATTCGTCCTCGAATTTGTATCGTCATCAGACGAGCTATCACCCTGGAATGGAAGTAGATGCTTGACATTGAATGCGTCGGCAGTACGAACATGACTTGGAAGCTTGAGACGGTAGGCATTCGGGTTGATCTTCTCAATAATCTCAACAGGACCAATCTTTCGTGCCTTGAGCTTGTTATACTCCCCCTCGGGAAACCGGTCTTTGGTCAGCACGGCATAAACAAAGTCACCAACCTCAAATTCCACATTCCTGCGCTTTTTGTCCGCTGCTGCCTTATACTTAGCAGTAATACTGTGCAAACGTTGCTCAGTATCTCGGTGAATTTGCTGCAAACTGCCCATAAACTCCTCAGCCTTTCCAGAGGCGTGTTTCCGATCAGGAACAGGTGCCAAATCAACTGGAGCACGAGGATTAAAACCATAAACAACCTGAAATGGAGACAAACCGGTGCTTCGGTTGACAGAACGGTTGAAAGCAAACTCGGCCTGACACAGCTTCTGATCCCAACTTCCATGATGGTCCGCAAACAGGCTACGAAGAAGATTCCCCAGAGAACGGTTCACCACCTCAGTTTGGCCATCCGTTTGGGGGTGATAAGCTGTGCTAAAATCCAGAGAGGTATTCGCCAAGCCCCACAGACAATGCCAGAAGTGACTCAGAAAGCGTGTGTCACGATCAGAGACAATGGACTTTGGCAGCCCGTGCAAACGATAAACCTCTGAAAAGTACAGCTGTGCCACCTTAACCGCATCCGTGGTTTTCTTGCAAGCAATAAAATGGGCCATTTTGGAGAACCGATCCACCACTACAAAAACAGAGTCATTGCCTCACTGGCTACGCGGCAATCCCAATACAAAGTCCATACTCACATCGGCCCAAGGTTGAGACGGAATAGGCAGGGGCATATATAATCCCGCATTGGTGGCCGTCCCCTTAGACACCTGGCAAATATGACAGCGTGCTACAAACTTGTAAACGTCCCGCCGTAAGGTCGACCAAAAATAAGAGGCTGAGACCAATGCATGCGTTTTGTCGCGGCCTACATGCCCCTCATCGTGCAGCTCCTTAATAATCTTCAGACGGAGACTAGAATCAGGAACACAAAGTGCATTCCCTTTGAATAAGAAACCCCCCTGCTCGTGGAACTCAGGGAAACCACCACCGGCGAGCCCTTCAAGAATAACAGAGAAATATGGGTCGGCGGCCAGCAACTCACGGAAAGCATCAAAACCAATTACCCTAGATCGCATGAGAATCAAAAAACTGGCGCGGCGACTGAGTGCATCAGCAACCCTATTCAAGGCACCCGACTTGTGCCTAATAGAGAAAGAAAATTGTTGGATGTACGCGGCCCACTTGGCATGCCTATTAGACAACTTGTCCTGCGAACTGAGGTGCTTCAACGCCTCATGATCAGAATACAGAACGAAATCACTATGAATAAGATAGTGATACCAGTGTTTCAATGACTGGACCAAGGCATAAAACTCCACGTCATATGTACTATATTTCAGCTTTGCTCCATTCAACTTTTCACTAAAGAAGGCCACTGGTTTGGAATTCTGACTAAGGACAGCCCCGATTCCAACCTTTGAAGCATCACAATGCAGCTCGAAGGGTTGCGAGAAATCCGGCAAGACCAGAATGGGAGCGGTGGTCAGCTTCTGCTTGATCATGTGGAATGCGGTGGTTGCCTCGTCACTCCAAGAAAACCTGCCCCCTTTCATACAATCTGTAATAGGGGCCATGATAGTGCTAAAATGGGGAATGAAACGACGATAAAATGCTGCAAGCCCATGGAAACTGCGAACATCAAATAAAGTCCGCGGTTGGGGCCAGTTTCGAATTGCCTCAACCTTAGATTCGTCCACCGAAATACCCTCCCCGGATACAATATAGCCAAGAAAAAGTACCGAATCCGTCATAAAAACACACTTTTTAATTGCCCCAAATAGCTTTTCCGCTCGCAAGACAGTAAGAACCTCCCGCAAGTGCTGCAAATGTAAATCTGGAGTGGCACTATAAATTAAAATATCATCAAAATAAACAACCACAGATTTACCAATAAAGGGCCGAAGTGCTTGGTTCATTATCCTCATGAAAGTGCTGGGTGCATTGGATAAGCCGAATGGCATAACCATCCACTCATAGAGCCCTTCTCTAATCTTGAAAGCTGTTTTCCACTCATCCCCGGGGCTGATCCGAAGCTGATGGTAACCGCTCTTCAAATCCAGCTTTGAGAATACCTGCGCGCCACCCAATTGATCCAAAAGATCATCCAGCCTTGGTATCGGAAAACGGTATTTCACAGTAATTTTATTAATAGCCCTGCTGTCCACGCACATTCTCCATGAGCCATCTTTTTTTGGGGTTAACAAGGCAGGGACTGCACATGGACTAAGACTTTCGCGGACAAAGCCCTTAGCCAACAGCTCCTCTACTTGACGGCGCATCTCTTCATGTTCTTTTGGGCTCATGCGGTAATGGGGTCGGTTTGGCAAACTGCAGCCCGGCACTAGGTCAATCTGATGCTGGATATCCCGTAATGGTGGTAGCCCATCTGGTAACTCGGCTGGAAACACATCTCGAAATTCCTCCAACAAAGGATGAATGACAGCCGGAATATTTTGATTGGCTGAAAGCTGTGAACTCTCTTGCGCGATCAGCACAAATACCATTTTGCTTTCTGCTGCCTCCTCCTCAAACTGTGCCTGTGACAGAAGATTGGTTCCCTCCCCAGCTCGTGGTTTAGGCCCAACTTCCTTTGTAGGCAGTAGCACAATTTTCGTGCCACCAAATGACAGTGTGTAAGTGTTAGTGCCACCGTCATGTGTAACTCGGCGGTCAAACTGCCATGGTCGGCCCAGCAAAAGGTGGCATGCGTCCATCGCCACAACGTCACACCAAATTTCATCCCTGTATTTAGAACCAACAGAAAAGGCAACTAGACATCTCTTGGAAACTTTAACTTCGTTAGCTCTCTTTAACCAAGATAGCTTGTATGGATTCGGATGCGGCTCTGTCTTCAACCCAAGCTTCTGGACAGCCTCTTCTGCAACCACGTTCTCACAACTACCAGAATCGATCACAAATCGGCAAACCTTACCCCCAACGGTGCAAGTAGACTGGAAAACATTACCACGGAGCCACGAATCGCCTTCATTTTCTCGAGGGGTATAACATAGTCGACGCACCACTAAAAGCGGCCCGACATCCCCAACAACCTCCTCTATAACCTTTTCATGCATGGTTAATTGGTGATCATCGTCATAGATGGCCTCCTGTTCATAGGGTTCAGAATGATCAGTAACAACCCCCTCCGCATCCACAAACAAGGCTTTTCCTGCTCGATCACTCTTCCTGCACTCGAAAGAGCGATGGCCAGGCTCACCACACTTGTAACACTTTGAACTCGAACCACCTGCTCTAATTACGGGTGGGGCAGTTGGAGGCAGATTTCCTGCCGGTTTCGCTGGGATGGTGTTGGCTGTGGGCCGGGCCACAACACCCCACGGAGTAGATGGTGGTTTGCGATTGGCTTGTTTCTCCAACTGTAAAGCCCTCTGATGGGCATCTGAAACAGAATATAGATCGAACATATTTAAAGTAAACTGAAACTGCTCACGCAATCCTCCCACATACCTTGCGACTAACTGCTCATCTGTTTCTGCGACGTCGTTTCGGGCTACCAACTGATGGAACTCAGTGGTGTAATCATCCACAGATCGCATGTTCTGGCGGAGATTCTGTAATCGCTGGAATGTAAGACGAGAGTAGTTATGGGGAAGAAAAGCTACCCGCATCTTTTTCTTCAACTTTTCCCATGAACTCATCTTGTCTTTGCCCTGCCGCACGCGCGTCAGCTTTAGCTGCTGCCACCATGCCGCAGCCCTACCCCGAAACCGGGTAGCGACTAACGACACCCGCCTGTCCTCCGGGACCTGTTTAAACTCCATGACTTCTTCAGTGGCTGTAACCCAATCAAGGAACTCTTCTGGCGTCAAACCCCCATGAAACTCAGGCAGTTCAATCTTCAAACTAGATTCCCATTGACGGACATCGCGGTGATCGGCCGCAATTTCCCGACCTCTTACCCTCGGTTGATAGTAGCTACCCATGCCGGTTCTCCCGCCACTGAGTGCTCCCATCGCAAAAGGATTTTCGGCCTCTTCATCGTCCACATCCTCGTCCTCCTGCTGAGGCTCCCGAGCATAGGGGCGATGGCAAGGGGGGTTCCCCCCAACAGCTAGGGCAGCCATTTGATCGGTTAGGACGCCGATCGCATCCATCACCCGCTGCTCAAGTTGTTGGAACCGCGCCTCTGTTCGCGCCTCCTGCGCAACGTCATCCCTTTCATTGATCTCCTCCACAGGAGCTGTACGACCACCTCGTCCCCCTCGACTTCCAACACGTCTAGCGGCCATAGTCGAGATCCAACTCGGGCTCTGATACCAACTGATGCAGGGCGCCTTATGAACTACGGAACAAACGCGCAACAAAGATGATCACAAACTATAAAGTTAGAGAAAACGCTCTCTAGACTCTTTTATTTTCAATAATAATCAACAACTGCATAGCCCCGAAGGCTTACAACTCAATAAATAGTAAACGAAACCCTAACCCTAATTGATTCGTCCCAAATCGGAAACCGAATCAATTAAAGACGAAAATTACCAAAAACGGAAAAATTCAGAAAAATAGCAAGCTGAAAAATATAGGAAATCCTAAGAATTCTGCCCAAAGAACGGCCTAATTCGGATTCTCCTTGCCTAAGTTATAAGCAAATCAAATCTTTCCTTAAACGGCAAATTTGGGCTTTTGGAAGCCTAAACGGCTGAAAACGGCTAAAATCCGCACGGCACATGGCCAAAGGCCATGTGTCCGGACCGTTGGGCCGTTTCGGATCGAACCCAAGTTGGCCCAAAGCCAATTCCCTCGGTCACATATTTACGAAAAAACCGGCTAGTAGAAATCATGTTTGCGGTAGTATGCATCCGCTGTGGCATCTGCATCAGAAAATCCTTTCTCAGCTTACAGTGCTATATTTCTTGGCTGTTTTCAATCTGTCCTACAATAACTTAAGTGGACGGACACTAGAGAGAGTAGCTCAATTCGCAACTTTTGAATGGAGTAGCTGCGTTGGAAATCCATTTCTCTACGGAGAACCACTGCGAAGGAAGTGCAATGCGGCTTATTCACCTCCATCGACTCTAAGAGCTGCTATTAATGATCCTGAAGAGGATTCTGGTTTCATGGACATGGATGTGTTTTATATGAGCTTTGCAGGGTCTTACGTAGCTGTGGTCTTGGCAATTTTGGCGATTTTTTTTCATAAATCCTTATTGACAAAGGGCATGTTTTCATCTTGTTGAGTTTTCCCTCACATCCTCCTCCTATTTTGTTGTGGACAATCTCGTGCGCCCCATGCGTGGATTTCTCCGGATATAACCAGCGTGCATCTCACTATGTGATGTGGTTACCCTGAAAAGTTTCTTCTGGATTGTTGTTATGCACTGAATAATTTTTTTGGACCAAAGGCCTTGTAATATGTTCTAGTTTTGTGATATATTTGATGTACAACAATATGCGGCAATAAGTTATGTCTACAATATGGGTTTCTCTTTGGTTGGCATCTTGCCAGTCAAGGATCTGGGTCTCGGATGGGCTCTTGTTGCTTTAATACGTTAGCATTTCCAATAGACTCTCTAAAATTGTATGTTAAAATGTGCATTAGGATAAAAAGAGGTCCCACGATTATGTGTTGAGGCATTGCTAACGTATTATATACTCCCTCTGTTCTTTTTTAAGTGTCCTGTTTTGTATCTCCAACTTATTAAAAATACACTATCATTACTCCTTTCACATAAACTTTTTCCTCCACTTTCCCTACTTACCCATCATCATTATTCTTTACTTACTAACTTTTCAAAATGAAATATACTTTTATGGACAAAATAGACAATGCACTAACTTTTACCCCCCTAACTTTACAAAATGGACACTTGTTAAGGGACAGCCCAAAATGGAATACTGTACTCTAAATAAGGGGACGGAGGGAGTATGTGAATGAGTACTCCAATGGATAAATAGTTAAATAGTGCGTCATCTTTTCAAGATATTCAAAAATTCGGCACAATAAATGTCAAAAAGAACACTTTTTCAATAGGTTCAATATGAATTTAAGGGCATGCATGTGATTGGATTGTGGTTGATTGTTATATCCCACGACATTTATTGATGAGGTCACTATGGGTAGTAAACAAGCATTATGTACTCTT
Organism: Rhododendron mucronatum var. ripense; assembly: GCA_019656295.1. NCBI lineage: Eukaryota > Viridiplantae > Streptophyta > Magnoliopsida > Ericales > Ericaceae > Rhododendron > Rhododendron mucronatum. The sequence continues at coordinate 1,741,562 of BPLT01000106.1, forward strand.
AAATAATTAGTACCACTATTGGTGATATTTTAATTCTTCTTTGACATTCATTATTAGTCACAAATGTAGGCACATCGAGCATTGAATTGTTCAAACTTGAATTGTAAAAATAGAGAGGCTTTTAAAAGTATAAATGTATGTATATATACGTATAAATATATGTGGGGATAATTCAAGGGATAAAACATTAACTTTCAAGACAATAATAATAGGAGCCATTCAATTCTTTGTTTAAAACATGTTTGTAGGAGTTTCTATAAAAGATCAACTCATTCGGATATCGATATTCAGTTTTTAACCTGTCAAATTTTGAGACAAATACAGATCAACAGCCTTTACCGATATCCGAATGAGTTGATCTTTTACGGAAATTTAAAAAAAAAAATTTTTTTAAACAAAGTGAACCGCTCTAAAAATTAAGTTTATTATTTTCAAAGTCTATTGCAGGACAGACTATTGCTAAATATGACTCAACTATCCATCCATTGCTATTTGTATTTAATTAATAAATCAATTAGTTAAATTTTCTATTTCTCCAAAATTTCTTTTGGAAATTAAGTTTCATACATCAGTAAAATCAATCTATTTATTGCCGTTTTTTCTTTATTTCAAATATTCGGCTCTCAACTGATGCTCTGTGTTTCTTTAAAAAACGAAAGAGAAAAATGGTGCTATGTGTAGCTAGTTACACGAGTTTGACTTAAAATACCTGCTATATATCTATTTTCCTAATTTGAAGATTCCTAGTAAAATATTGAAATCAAATATACCAATTTTTTAATAAATATTATTTCAAAATAATAAACTAAAATTCCTATATTTATAAGCAGATGATAAAGCCACGACACATAATGCTAGTGCCACAAACTCCATACCTAACATGACGTTTTCACCCTTGCAAGGAATTGGGGAAGCTGCGTGCTTTCTCTCTCTCTGATACGCATCTCTCTCTCTCTCTCTCTCTCAATCCGCATCTCATCGTTTCTCTCTCTATCCCTATTAGAATTCAATCACAACAGCTGTTGAAAATTGACTAGAATTCCTAAATTGTCTAGGATTCCTATTCTTATTCGGTTTAGGTTTATTTAGTGCTTTCCTAAAAATAGGGGTCTTGAGGGCTACTAGTATTATGGTCTTTTGTTCAAGGGTTTAGATATTAGAGTTTTGTTCATCTCTTAGTGTTCCACCAAGGGTTTGTGTCTCCTTTTTGGGTTCCACCAAAGATTTGTCCCTAGATATCTGTTTGGTGCTTCAAGTAGAGTTACGGGTATAGCCGGCTCTTTGTGTTCTCTCCCTGTTTATAGTGGATCCTCTTGCTCTTTCTCCCGTGGCGTACTTTCTTGCTTTGTGCTTGAGCGGAACCACATAAATCCTTGTGTTTCATTTATCGCTTGTTGATTTGTTATATTCTCAATTTCGTGTTCGGCACAACAAATTGGTATCAGAGTTCTGGGTTTCAATCCGAGGCTTTTGTTTTCCGCTGTGTTTTGTGCAATTGGTGATCGTTTCAACGGCGACTCGTTTCGAAATTGCAAAGTTCGATGGGCAGAGTACTAGCTTCAGTTTATGGCGTATTAAGATGAAGGCTTTGCTTGTTCAACAAGGATTACATAAGACTTTGTTGGGGGAAATCAAAGAAGCATGCTGATATGCAAGATAGTGTGTTTGAGGATCTCGATGCGAAGGCACTCAGTACAATTTAGTTGTGTTTAACTGATGATGTGCTTCGCGAGGTTGGGGAGGAGGATACGGCTGCGGATATTTGGTTGAAGTTGGAAAGCATCTATATGACGAAGTCTCTTACCAACCGGTTGTATTTGAAGCAGCGCCTTTATATGTTTTGTATGAGGGAAGGTACACCCGTAAAAGACCATCTAGATGAGTTAAATCGAATTATTATGGATTTAAAAAATATTGATGTCGTGATTGATGATGAAGATCAAGCCCTTATTGTGTTATGTTCTTTGCCTGCGTCTTATGAGCATTTTGTTACTACCCTACTTTACAGGTGAGATACGATTTCCATGGAGGATGTTAAATCTAGTTTATATTCAAGGAATTAAGGGAAAAAGTATCCGGTGAAAGTGAGGTTTATGCTGGTGGTTTGGTGGCGCAAGGAAGACCTTTTGAGAGGGATAATGGTAGTAGAGGGATTTCTTTCTCTCGTTCCACAAATCCAAAAGTAAAGTGTTTTTACTGTAGGAAATATGGACGCATGGTGAGAAATTGTCCTAGGTTGAAAAATAAGGACAATTTTGAAGAGAAGCTTGTTGTTGGTATTGTTGAAGAGGATTCCGACGGTTCACTTATGGTTCTTTCTGTGAGTGTTGGTGATGTCTGTTCGAATACCGAATGGATTCTAGACTCCGGATGTTCTTACCACATGTGTCCGAATAAAAATTGGTTCGATACTTATGAATCGGTCAGCTGTGGTACAGTTCTTATGGGGAATAATATGCCCTGTAGAATTGTTAGGATTGTAACAGTTAAAGTCAGAATGCATGATGGGTTTGTGAGGACGTTGTTTGGTGTTCGACATATACCATATTTGAAGAGGAACCTTATTTCTTTGGGCACTCTTGACTCTTTGGGTTGGAAGCATACCGCTGAAGGTGGAGTCTTGAGGGTTTTGAAGGGTGCTTGTGTTTTGATGAAGGGTCAGAAATTGAATAAATTCTATGTGCTTGATGGTAGTATGATAGTGGGTGCTACATCTTTGGGTTCTTCATCGGTGAATTCAAGGTTGACTCGGTGTTGGGTTTTTAACTCTATGGCGGAGTCGGTAATTAACTTCGTGTGGAGTTTGAACAGATCTTCGTGTGTATCCGAGAGGGATGTGTTGGGTGGGAGGGGCCCGTTGGAAGATAGAGACTCAATTTGGAGGCATGTGTGGCTGGGTTTCCTAAGTCACGTTTACAAGGTCAAACAGGTGTGCTTGAGCCTTGCTCGTTTGTGCCGTTGGTGATTGCCTCGTGGGGTGGGGGGGCAGCCCTGTGGTGGGCTTTTGGGGAGATGAGCGATTAAAGGAGAGGATTGCCTATAGAGTTGAGTTCGATGGAATTCAAGTCAAGGTGGAGATTTGTTGAAAATTGACTAGTATTCCTAAATTGTCTAGGATTCCTATTCCTATTCGATTTAGGTTTATCTAGTGCTTTCCTATAAATAGGGGTCTTGAGGGCGACTAGTATTATGGTCTTTTGTTCTAGGGTTTAGATATTAGGGTTTTGTTCATCTCTTAGGGGTCAACCAAGGGTTTGTGTCTCCCTTTTGGGTTCCACCAGAGATTTGTCCTTAGATATCTGTGTGGTGCTTCAAATAGAGTTACGAGTATAGCGGGCTCTTTGTTTTCTCTCCTTGTTTATAATGGATCCTCTTGCTCTTTTTCCCGTGGAGTACATCCTTACTTTGTACTTGAGCGGAATCACGTAAATCCTTGTGTTTCGTTTATCACTTGTTGATTTGTTATATTCTCAATTTCATGTTCGGCACAACCACTTGTTGGGAGTTCGTCCGTTGCATCGACCCGCCACTGCGTGCTTAAGGCCCAATTTGTATGGGAGTAATGGCAAAAAGTCCACCACATTACTTGGGCCCAATATACATTTAATGACACATAACCACTTAAAAGGCTTAGGCCTTGAGCACGCAATGGCGGGTCGATGCATCGATCGAACTCCCAACAAATGGTATCAGAGCCGATGGTTGACGATTTATGGGAAGACTCTCAGCGCACCATTGAATGGGTTTCCACAGAAGACACTCGTGGAGCGGTATAAAATCCAAAGGTGACTCCCGATGAAGTAAAGTGGCTCGATGTTGGAGTTCTGTATTGGATGGCTCATTGTCGATGGAGTTGACTCGTCGGGGAGCATGGTGCTATTGAATTAATAAGCACATTGGCTCTCAATGAAGTTCTCGTTGGGGAGCATAGTCCCGGTGACTAGGCACGTTGGCTTCCAATTGAGATGACTCTGAATCGATGGAGTGGGTCCAGAATAAGCCCGGTTCAGGAGATAGGGTTGAGAGTAATAGATCAAAATCAAGGGGGAGCTTGGATGCAGAGAGAGGTGGAGATTTGTTGAAAATTGACTAGTATTCCTAAATTGTCTAGGATTCCTATTCCTATTCGATTTAGGTTTATCTAGTGCTTTCCAACTCATGTTCGGTTCACGCATGAGGGGGAGATTTGTTAGAACATGTGTGAACGTTGAGTCCCACATCGGATAAATAGAAAAAGAGCTAGACCTTAATATACGATTGGATGGCTTACCACTTATAAAGCTTAGCCTTTTAAGTGGATATGGGTCATTCAATGTATATTGAGTCCAAATAATGTGGTGGACTCTTTGCCATTACTCGCATACAAATTGGGCCTTGAGGACTCAGTGGCGGGTAGATGCATCAGATGAACTCCCAACAACAGCCCTTTTTGATTGATTGAATATTCATCGAAGCCGATTGGGGGAACTTAGCAAAAAGTGTGAACCCTAAGGGGTTGGCCTAGTGTATTAGGCTTGGGATTTAATGATTTGTTCCCTCCGAAGATTTCAAGTTTGAAATCTCTTAAGTGCTATCAATTCTCTTGAGGCAGCCAGACAGAGAATTTCTCTGGTTTTAATTAGACCTCGCAAAGTGGGTGGTGGGATTATTCCCTAAGATTAATCGAGGGCGTTGATGTTCTTTTCTTTGTATTTGATATGCTTGACAACATTTAGACTTAGTATGCAGACAATCGGAGAGAGAGAACAGGAGTAGAATTTGGAATCATCGTGTGTTGGTTCTTGAATTCCACTTCAATTTTGCGAAAACGTGTTTTATTCCCTGGCTGGGGTCTGGATTGGAGGCCATAGCTAAGAATATGAAGAGAGAGGAACAAGGTTTTCTTCTTCTTCTTGAGAGGAAAATGATGTGAAATTTTAAAGTACTCGTAAGCGCACGAATCGTATTATAATATAGTATGGTGAGAGCGAGGTCGAATCCACAGGAACTTATGATTTTTCGAGAAAAAATAAAATAACTTAAACCGATTAACCCTGACCTAGTTGACAAAAGTTGTGATTGATTTTTAAACTAAAAGTGAAAAGTAAAAACAATGAACTAAATTATCAAAGACGAGAAAATTAAAGCTTCTTTTTAACCGAAGGAGAAAATACTAGAGTTTCAGAATTCACACTCATTAACTAGTATCATTAGACATTCATGGTCATTGACTTTACCCAAAATTTCTTCATGATAATCTGAAAGCTAATTCTGTTACCACGGAAAATATCATCGTGAAAGTTCATCAAAAAGTCTAATGTTTATTCCTCTCCGCTCACAAGTATAAAATCAAATCATTAAGGCCTTGTTTGATAAATAAGTTGGATTAGATAGGATTAGTAAGGAGATGAGATTGAGATGGGATTAGTAAGGAGATGAGATTATGGTGTGAGATTCGTAAGGAGATGAGATTAGTAATATTATGTTTGTTTCCCACGCGTAGGATAGGATTGGAAGATTGATGTTCCAATATTACCCTTGTTCATCTGTAATTTCCAAAATTTTACCTAATTTATTTTTTCGGCAATAAACAATGGAATATTTACCCAAAAAAAAACAAAGAATGATGAAATTGTTAATACCATGTTTGTTTAGGACACGATTAGATTGGATTAAAACAATAATTTTCTTTAATTTTTGCCCTCAATGAAGTAAAAGAGAAAATACAATTAAAATGTCCTATTTTTTTAGTCTTTCTTCTTCTTCTTCTTCTTTTTTTAACTGTACTTACCATTTTGTGAAAATAAAATTAAAATGGTTAGAAAATACAACTAATGTACATTTTTATACTGCATTCAGGTCCAACACAATTATGGCTATCCAACACCATGCACCGACGGTGCACAACTGGGTTTGTGAAATCCACTTTTGAGTTCCACACAAATAATTCAAGTTACTAATTAAATCTATTATGCATTTTTTTTCATTTCCGTTTGTCTTTTTGGGTTTTACAAGTTCCAAAAATATCACGAAGCAAAATAAGAAAAATGGAACAAAACAAAAAATTTACAAAACATGAAGAAAAAAAAAAGTGTTTTAAAATCATTGCGCAAAAAATGTAGGAAAATAATGGATGTTTTTAACTCACCCTTCAAAAATGGACCGATGCATTGATAATCTAATTTTTACACAACCAATATCATACCCATTATATCGGTGGTAATTTTCAGAGGTTTTTTGGTGCACGGGTGAGATCCCAAGGGTAATTAGGTCAATGTAATTTAATTTCTTGGGATAGGATTGTTAATACCTAATCCCCCAAGGTATTACTAATCCTCCCTAGTGAGGGGATTGCCCATCCCATGCCCATGGGATTACTAATCCCCTCCCATTTTGTGCAATCAAACATAAAATTAGGGAACCCATAGGATTAGTAATCCTATCCCACCTTCTAACTCACTTATCAAACAAGGCCCGGTTTTAACAAATCACAATAAATATCCAATTTTATAGTTAACAATGAAAAACCAGCTTTCAAATTTAAAGACAATTCCAAATCATGAGAAAAACATGATTGAACTCATATCCAGAATTATCCCTAACAATTGATTCGGAGTAAGAACAATTTAATCATAATCGAAACCACATATTCAGGTAAAATCAAATCTCATAAATATATAAATAATAATCGTTAATGGGGCTTCATCCTCAACCCTAGTTGAAGAGTTTAGCCGTTCATGGAGTCAAAACACATAATCATATCATAAAAGAACTCCATGAAAGCTTACAAAATTAAAGTAGTTATTTTTTTTCCTTCCCTAGCCTTTCCTCTGCCGCACCTCCTATACGTGCCGAGAGGCTGCTGCCTTGTTGGTGTTGCTGCTAGTGCGTGGAAAAAGTCCTCCCTCCAGCCGTGATTCTCCTTCTTTTTATATCACCTTATTGACCCTCTTTTCTTTCTTAATAAGATTGCCAAAATTCTTTTGAATCAAAACTTTCCAATTAATGGGTATCCTAAAGGGAAGAGAATCATTTTCTGACCAAAACTTTTCCTATTCGGTCCATTAACAATCTAGGTGTGTTCAACTAATCAAATATCTTTGTGTCCAATGGAAATTTGACTGACTTCCATATTCTAGTGCACTACTTGATTAAACTTGGACCGCTTGATTTCAACACCGTGTGTTCATCACACATTTGAATTATAGGCTCGATCGACTTCTGAGCTATCTTCGCGCTAACTGTATCCAACGGACAAAGCTTTTTTGTGATGAGTCTAAAATACCTACAAAACATAAATAAATAATGAGCTATAAATAACTGTAAAGTCGAACTAACCATGCCGGTATGAAAGTCTTTTAAGTATTATATTTTATGCTCATCAAGAAAACTCTGGTTTGAGGGTAAAATGGGCAAATAGCACAACTGTCTTGTGGCACTTAACAATTGTGTTGTGGCATTAGGGCCTTCCTATTTATAAATTCTTGACCTGCATGCAATGGATGAAAGGGCATCTGGTGTTTGTCAACTCTCTTCTTTATCTGGGATATGAAATATGGAGATTCGCTATATTCCCTTGGAGGAGGATTCAAAGTTCCCACTCTTACCCCAAATTCATACTTTGTCCACGCGTATTCTACAAATGACCTATATTAATTTACGAAAATGACATTATTCTACACGAAATGACATCCATCTACTCATATCCAGATATAAGTTGGTAGCTGATAAAGCGTCAAATTTTTTTTTTTTGGGTACATAAGAGGGCCTAGGCCTTAAGAAACAAAAAAACACTTGATGCAGTAGCTCGATAAATTCCAGGACTACCACAGTTATTGTGCAAAGCCTCCAACACAGTCGTTAAGGTTACACCAATGAATGACGTCCCATGTGGAGGCCGAATAAAATGATTTTTCTTTCAGCTATGTTACACTCTTTTTTCTTTTCTCTTTGCTTTGGGTCTCCTAATATAATTAAAAATTTGAGTTGACTGAGATATTAATTAACACCATGTATTTCTCTTGCAGGTATTGGAATTTTTCCAAGTTTCAGTAACTTGGAGGAGCTTGACCTTAGCCATAATTATTATCTTGAGAATAGCATTCTACCATCTTTGAACAAACTTGAAGTCTCTATGTCTTGCTGCGATCGCCTTGAATGATTCAATTTGCGTCGAAGGTAAGTTTAAAATGTATAATTTGTTGTGAAATCCAAACCATAAGTCACAACACAGTATGTTTTCCCCTAAAAATTGCTTTGGATACCGATGTGTTACAAATATGTAACTGCACCTGTCCGATATGGGTGAGTTGCATATGCATCAACTGGGTTAGAACACATATGTATAAGGATCTGAGTTCAAGCAGCTGTCTCTTGCTCCTTTTTTTTTCTTTATTCATAGATAATTTATTGTTGTTTCTTGTTGAAGTGTTACGTAGTTTTTCATCTAAACGCAAAATTAGGACTTTTTTTAACAAGGGTAATGAAGTAATTTCACTTACCACCTCTACTAGGTAATTGCTGACTAGGGAGGAGTATGAAGACCCTTTAAACACACACACACATACTTAACCCAGACTCCCAATTAATGGTTTGACCAACTTGAGCGAGCTAGACTTGAGCCGAAATGCAGTTGACAGTATCAGTGCTCTCAACGGTAGGGAATTTGAAACTTTAGAAGAGTTTGCACAATAAAGTACGATTTCTAAAAACTTTTCAATTGTGTTCTTTCACCAAAATAAAATCAGATTATATATGGAAATGAGCTAAACTCCATGTAAGACAGGTAGTCTCCAAAACAAATTCAGTAGATTTACTATTCCAAAACTTGATTAACGCTCCTTTTATTTCGGGCAGAAAACTCATTTTAGAAGAATTTTTTCCGGAGAAAATGGTAACGTTCTCTGAACTTTTTGAATTTTCAACTCAATTGGACTATGTTTTTGAGATATATTTATCCAGAATCAAATATTATTGAAATTTAATAGTTTAGACTTTCTTTGACACGACGGGTTTTGATCAAATTCGATTTGTGAATGTCGTCAAAGTATATAGTTTATTGGAAAACCATATAATTTAATTTGGTCATGTTATTATATTAGATATTTTTCTTGTCAATCAAACAACAGAAAATGTTTTCCCTAATTAGATATAAATAAGTACGCTTTTTGAAACCACATAAATAAGTAGTTAATGGGTTAAAAGTGCAAATTAGTCTTTTTATAATAGAGAGGGTGACGGTCTATACACACATGTAGTAGGTATTACTCCCTAATTATTGAAGGGTTCAGATTACAACATAATCATCTAAAGGCTTAAAACATGGGTGCATGGGTGCATTCGGTGTTTGTTAACTCTCTTCTTTATCCAGGATATAAAATATGGGGATTCGTTATATTCTCATGGATGAGGATTCAAAGTTCCCACTCTTACCCCAATGCATACTTTGTCCACGTTCTACACTTTATCTATATTAACAAAAATGACATTCACGAAAAATGTCATTATCAATTACATAAATGACATCCACCTACTCGTATCCCCATAGAATTTCTAATATTCCGAAAAAAATTTTAAAAAAATTCCGTAATATTATTTCAATATTCATGTCCTTATTATCCGGCTTTAATTAATTACTATGCATTTAAATTCTTTTCTTGTATGTTAATAGTTTGTGTAAATATTTCTTTTAAACTTACGAGATATTTTCTTTCATAAACCAAGATCGCGGTTGGACAAGAAATATTTTTGTTAGTCTATGGTAATATTATAAAATTCTTCCGAAATCGAAAATCGAACCGCCAAATACCGCCGGGTATGTTTCCGCGACCGTGAGAAATAATTCCTTCACTTAATTCCTACATCCACAGTAGTTGCAGCAGAACTTCTATTTTAACCCCCACCGACAGTTTTTTTTTTTTTTTTACCGTCATTTTAAAATGGGGAGGTCCTTATTTTAGTATAAGTGTATGAAAACCAACTTAAATATTGATGCCTTAGTCAAAAGTCCAAAAGATAAAACTGTAATTATACAAAGTTGTACTAATGCTAATATACAAGTACCCAAAACTATCTCCTTGAGTGATATCTAGTTACCAGCCAGTTGGCTTAGTGAAATGAGAGTTACCCACAAAAAATGCAAAATGATACGATTGATCAACTAAGTATAAATCTGTCCCATGTTCCGTTCGAATTTCGATGATCCGAGCCGCTCAATGTGTTTAGAACATGATTTTAAGGATATTTGCGAGGAATCAGAAAAAAAAAAAAGACTAGGAAGGGCTTCATCCAAGCAGTTTTTATTTGAACCATTCGATAAAAATAAACAAAAACTGCTCGGATGAATCCCTTCCCGGTCATTTTTTTTTTTGATTTCTCGTGAGTGCCCTTAAAATCGCATTCTGAACACATTGAGCGGCTCGGATCATCAAAATTCGATCGGAAAAGGGAGGTCCGCATTTTATTAAGTTAAGGTGGTACTCAGGATCCCATTTCTAAAAACATTCATCAAAACAAGATCACTTTGTAGTTTTACAGTTAAAAAGTACTTTTCCATCTCAATTGGCATGTCCATTATCTTTTATTTTATAATTGTTTTTATGATTTTGAAAATTTTGTATAGTAAAACTAATTGATATTTATCAAACAAGATCTATATTACAAATATTTTGAATTTTGTATAAAAAGCTTGACCTATAAAATTGACCTCGGTAATATTGACTGGGATGTAGGAGCAAAACAGAAAAGACAATACAAAGTCTTTACATTCCTTAACAAGTTGAATTCCCAAAGGAGACGAGTAATTTGGACGGAGGGAGTAATATATATCATTAATCACACCCCATCCCAGTGATCCCACCACACCCTTATGCCCACGCCAATTACTCCCTCCCCTGCCATCCCACGTCCACCCACTCGCCCACATTTATTCCTTCTCCTATAATATACTTCTATGCATCCACTACTTATTACACTCTTCATTGGGGATTTTTTATTCCCGAATGTCTCCTTGCAATTTGAATGAACACTACCTGTTTGACAATAAGCCTCGGTGGAACAATTTTTAAATCTCATTGTCTCAAAGCTTTTTCGCTTGAATGAACACCACCCTTTGACAAAATCGTTTTATTGTGGCGATTTCTAAAAGTTTTAAGCACCAATGGAAAGAAGGAAAAATAAAACTTGTGAATAAGGCTACAGGTGACATTCCCTTGCTTACAAGTGCGTGACCTAACATTTTATCTTGGAACAGGTTACATTCGATCTCTCAAGAAATTGTGAATAGGTTTTTTCTGTATTGTAAAAGGAGCCTTTTGTGAAGTATCTCTAAAAAGGTAGACAACTCGTTGGGTGCCACAAATGATTTTGGGTAGAACATGCAAATGGATTTTAAGGGAAACTTGTCGTAAGGTAAAACTAAATTATTGAAAAATTCCAATTGGGAACACTTAATCCACCACGATCTAGCCTGATAGATTGCTTAATTAATCTCACTGTCCACGAGGGAGGCCCAACTATACTACAACAAATTCCCGTGTAGACTGCCCAACACATGCAGAAATGGATGGAAAGTGAGAATGACAGTCTAAACTTGAACGCCAAACAGGGATTTCCGAAGGCTCCTAAATGCTATGGTGACAAATGACAATTGGCCAATGCCTTTGCGTTCCTCCCCTCTTTGCTTCCAACTAATGGCTGTTGGAATGAATTTGGTGGTGGGTAGCACCCCCAGAACAAATTTGACTCATGAAATCTCCTTGGATACTTACTTACCAGAGGAAGATGTACAATTAGGGGTGTAATTTCCAACATTGCAGTGCTTCGAACTGAACAAAATTTTGAAGAAACAAAAGGGAGAATTAGTAACAAATTATAATTAGACATATACAACGCCATCAAATCGGTGCGGCAATAATGTTATTTTTAGACATATACAACATTGTCATAATTTGGGGATTACAGCGACAGCAGCGGGAGCCGAAATTGGTGCGCAGTGGGCGGGCGGGGGGGCATGGAGTTCGCAAAGGAGCTGGCCGGGATCGCAAATGAGATGGGATGATGAGAAGGAGTGGTTTAATCTGCATTCTACGGGGGATAGTATGAGGAAGTGTGTGCTGAAACTTTCCCTTTCTGCTGCAATTTACTGTATTTGGCGAGAGCGCAATGCTAGAATCTTTCAACACAAAAGGTTGGACTCTGGATCTCTTGCTGCTACAGTTTGTAATTCCATTCGTGATGCTTTGCTGTCTTGGAGGATGTTGGATTCTTCTCAAGGAAACAAGGACATATGCAGGGAATGGAGTATTCTCTAGTGTTTCCTTTTGTTCATATGTTTTGTTGTTAGTGCAGTGTTGGTTGTTGGCTCTTGTGCCTTTTACTTAGGTTGTTTTACTCTCTTGTTTGGTCTTGCATGACCTGCTATGAGTGGGTTTTTGTTTTCATTCGTTGTACCATTTGTACATGTGTTTGGGCTTTTTAATGCTAAAGGTACCTTTACCGAAAAAAAATATATAGCTATGGAAGGGGATTCTCAACAGTCGGGGAAGATTTTAACAAGGAGATGCGTGATCCGGCTGGACTTGATGTGGTTGATCTTGAAGATGTCAGAAGATTGGCTGAGCAGTTTGGGAGTTGTTTGTTTCATTTTGTGCATGTTTAAATAAGAATCAAGGTAAATATTCTTAGTAAACACTTATGAAAATAGTAACGATAGTTGGTGGGTCTTCAATTCGATCTGAATCTACTAAGTCATCTCGAACCACGTGACATTCTTAAGGGAAATTACGAATTTGGCCAATGAGCTAACCCAAGTGGTTAAACATATGCTAACCAATTATTTATTTATTTATACTATTTCTCTTCATAAATTTTAGCATTACCAATTAATCATGATAAGCATTGAAAGATATAGACATCAATGTTACGTCGTTATAAGTGACATAAATATTGACAAGACTAATTAGTTAGTACATCATTGTCAATGTCTATTATTTTCCTGGTCCATTCTTCTTTATGAGCGTTTATGGCTGGAAACTGACTATTTAGTAGGATTTTTTTGACTTTTTGGTTTCCACAACCTGTAGGAATGAAGTTGGGAATTTTATTCATTTTATTACACTTATATATATCCTTAAAGTTTCAGAAAAACATGATTCAACCCATATCTTTGTAAATATTACTACATTCTAACCTTGTAGGTTTAAGTAAATATTATTTGATCGACATATTTTTTATTATTACATCATATCTACGCATATAGGTGACCATGGTTGTATTTATAGAATACATGCCTGATTTAAAATTCACGCCTATGGCTATGGAAGACGTAAAAACTTAACATTTATAATCTAGACATTTCATTAAAGGCACACCTATTTTTTTTGTATATTTGACTCTAAAATCTATTTTTAAGGAAAAGTACAAAGGTTTTTGAGTACTGATCTAGACATTTCATGAATGGTACTATATGATATTCGAGTTGAGAAGAAATGGTTATGTCCTAAACGGTTGAGCATATTGTAGTAAACGAGCCTACCGTTTTGTAGTTTAAGACTGCCGAACTATCAGCATAAAATTGGCACAATTTGAGTTTTAGCGACCCAAACAAATTCGGTGGTAACCCTAAGGGGTTGGTCAAGTGGTCTTGGCCTGACACTTAGATGATTATTCCATTCTAAGGTCTCAGGTTTGATTCTTATTGTCAACAATTCTTGGTAGTGGTTGTGGTTATGTTGGCTATAGAAAATGGATGCAATGGGTGTTTGGAAAAAGAAAGAATTGCTCTATTGCAACTCAAAGATTCCATCAATTTCCCAAACGGCACATCATTGTAATCTTGGGAGGAAGACGATAACATGGACTATTGCCATTGGGAACGCGTTGAGTGTAATTCCACTATACGTTGAGTTATCAAATTTGAACTCAATAATACAAGAGAATGGAGTGGGCCCACTCCGGATCCCGCACGGATGATTCGAACAGTTCAACAATTATAAATAAATAAAAAATGAGTGGGCTTGTAAGAAATTTGTAATCTGAATGGAAAAATGGAGCATTTGTTTGAGCACCTACAAATATATGGGTGGGTTTGGATTAAAAGTTGAGTGACATATTTTTTTGTTTTTATTCAAAAAGAAAATTTTGCATTTGTTTGTTTGGTGTCAAATTTTTGTTTGATCCGTCTCGACGAGAGGAATCGGAAAAGTAAAAAAATTTTGATCGAAACTCATAATTTTTTGAATAAAGACAAAAATAAGTCAATAACACAACTTTTTTTTACTTATCTTTGTCTTTTTTTAAAAATTATGATCGAAATCCAATTTTTTTTTTGAATAAAGACGAAAAAATTGGCTTATTTTTGTCTTTATTCAAAAATAATAATGTTTCAATTGAAATTTTTTACTTTTTAGATTCCTCTCATCACGGAGATGCAATAATCCCCAAAAAAATGATGCAAAACTAACAAAATACGAAAAAAAAATTTGAATAAGGACAAAAAAATAAACCACTTGGCTTATTTAGCCGAATGGACCGAAGACTACGGAGTGTTGCCCTTAGCCGTGTTTCCCAAATTGATTTTGAAAGGCTGTCTATTTGTTTGCTTGTCACATTGAGTGGCTGACTAGTGCTATTGAGAAATATCAATACTGTATGATCTTGTGCAGAGACGGAACTAGAATTTTGTAAATGCAAGGACCGAATTATAAACAACAAGATTTCAAAATTTCAAGGTTTGGAAATTTAGACCTTGTTCGGTTAAGGGTTTTGAATTTTGGATTATAATCATTATCCTACTTCTCTCCAATCATTAGTCTCATTTCTCTCTCTATCTCTCTCAAATTATTACCTCTAATTCTTTATACGCTCATTACCTTCCTAATGATATTTTTTTTCTTGAACGTCGGAATCTAATGATTTTTTTGGTTTAGATTTTGAGGGAGATTTTTTGAGTAAGAGTGGAGAGACATAGAAAGAGAAATGATATTAATAATTGAGGAAAAAACTTATGAAAGACCATGTGCAGAGAAAGGGATTGGATTTTGAGATCCAAGATTCTTGTGGTTAGCTGTGTAAGTAAGTAACCTAGCTGCTTATTTAAACAAAGCAAAGCAGAGGCCATGTCATAGTATTTTTGAAGTGTAGGGATGGAGTACTTGCAACATTTATTGATGAGGTCACTATGGGTAGTACTCGTGGTTATGTTGGCCGTAGAAAATGGATGCAATGGGTGTTTGGAAAAAGAAAGAATCGCTCTCTTGCAACTCAAAGACTCCACATCAATTTTCCAAACAGCACTTTGTTGCCATCTTGGGAGGAAGACGATAACATGGATTGTTGCCAATGGGAACGTGTTGAGTGAAATTCCACTACTCGTCGAGTTATCAGACTTGAACTCTATGGCACAAGAGAATTTTGGAGAGATGGTTATTGGCATCTAAATGCCTCTATTCTTCTCCCTTTTGAATCACTCCGAAGCCTAAACTTGTCTTTGAACGGATTGCGTAGTTTCGTCGGGAATGAAGGTATAGCTTCTGACATCTTTTACATGATGAAATGAAATCTATCCTCAAAATTCAATTTTTTCTTTTTTCTTCAGTCAATTCCAAAATTGATTTAATGTATATTCTACACATCAATAATCAGTTGTTAAGTTTGTGATGAATTTCATAATAAAATTCTATGCAGTGCAAATTCACAAAATTTGAAGCTACAGAATCAATCACGTGCTTGTGTTTCTCTAATAGAGAAGTAAAACCAATTTGTTTTGTGTAATATTTTTCATTCTAAAAACAAGTATAATTAAACTTACTATGAATAAATTAACAAATTGACTCATAAATTGATTGCATCTGGATAGTCAATTCTTAAAATAATTGTGCTAAAACTTATTTGTATGACCGAATTATTCTTAAAATAATTGATTGCATCTGGAAAGGATTGTCTACCGAGAGAACGCAGCCAATTACGGCGAGAGGAGATCAACTCCTCATGGCGGGCTAAACTCGTCTTTTAGGGCGTAGCTGCATAGATGAAGTTTGTACTCCGAATAACCTAGATTTTACTGCTTTTGTTGGATTTAATATTCGGATTTGGTTGAATGAAATCGATGATTTCATGTTTGTAAAATTGGTTTTATTTTTTTCCATACAATTGTGTGTTTGTTATCCGTGATTTCAAATACTTTTCATACAACGATTGTCAATTGAATTCGTGGTAATTGAATGCGATAGACGGATCTTACTAGTTGTACTTTTTGTGCTAGGTGGAAATAATCTATCCCGCTTGATGATACATGTATATTTTTGGGAGAAATCACGAGGGCCTAAGAACTATGATGGTATCCGGTAAATGCGAATAAGAAATCCTTTCACTGATATAAATCTAAGAAAGTCATTTTCCAGAAACAATTTTTTCAAACAAATACAAGAAAGACACGCCCACAAACTCAAAATTATCTTACAACAGAACCCCTCAGTTACAAAAAGACCAAAAATAACCACCCAATCCAAAAATTATTCTCATGTATGAGAACAAAAATACGATCCCACTATACGGTGCACTCCTTGCGAATTTTTCTATCAGACACAAAAATACGATCCCACTATGTAACCTATGATGAACGCGAGATTTTTACTTACCATGAGTATTCGGTAGACACTCCTTTTTGTGATATACGGTGCACTCCTTGCGAATTTTTGTGGCCAAGATATGAATTTTGTGATTTGTTTCATAAATTTTTGTTGTTACTTTTAGGAATTTTTGTGGTGCAATCCATCAATTTTGTAGTAAAAGAAGATGGCCAATGTCAAAAAAGATGGTGCAAAATTATGAATTTTTATGGCGTTGGTCATAAAGTTTGTGGTGCTGTTTATTAATTTTTGAGGCCCACGATACAAACCAATTTTTTTTTTTTGATAAGCAAGATACAAACCTGTAACTTTTCGATTTTGAAATTTTGTTGTGGTATATGGGTTTTTTTTTGGCTCCAAGTACAAAAGTGGATACTGTACACCCTATTTTAGGGGTCTGTATATATGTATATACACCTGTTTATGCCCATTTTTGGCACCGCGGATCGGGCTAGCCGTGATTGGCCATTTAATTAATTCTTTGATTAAATTGGCCCGAAAGCTAAGTAATTGATTGGGTAAATCTTGGGCTATGTTTATTTTCCATTTGGGCCCAAAAATACGCAACCCATATGAGGAGTACGGTCCATGATTTGTTGAAAAATTGGCCCACGGGTGGGCCTATGAAGAAAGGGGCAGATCTGGTCCATGAGGTGCGGCCCACGTTTTTAGGGATTAAGTTGCAGCCGAGGCGGTTATTTCCTTCCAAAGTTCAAAGGCCAATTGACTTAGTCAATTGGCCATGTGTTAAATGCATGAAAAGAGGGAGATAGTGGGTAGTTATTGCCACATCACCCATGAACCCTTAACTGTCAGAAAAACAGCCCACTACCTTACATGCATGAAAAGTGGAGCAGTCATGGGACACTTGGCAGCTTGTAGTGCAAAGCTGAATTCGGATTCAGGCCTGAATCAGCTTGTGACCAAGTCAATTCGTCATGTGTCAAGCTAGCATAAGAAGGGGAGATAGTGGGGAGTTATTGCCACATCACCCATGATCTACCAACTGCAAATAACTGCCCATGATTCAGCATGCACAAAAGGAGGGAGCATCATGGGACACATGGCAGCTTGTGGTGCAAAGACTGGATTCGGATTCAGGCCTGAATCAGCATACTGCAGTGCCTATAAATACAAGTTCACAAGAAGAAAAACGGGTCCAACACCAATCAAAGCTCAACGCTTACAAACAAAGCCTTCCCAGCGAAGCAAACTTTCCTACTTTCAGCAAAGTAGCCTATCGAATACCCAGTATTCACCCCCATTCGAACTTACTTCATCAAGTAGTTTGAATTTTACTTTTCTTGTAATCAACTTTATTATCCCGGAGTAATAAAGTCTACGTTTTTCCTATACGACTAGGAAATATTAAGTCCACAACCGTGTGGCAAACCACGAACCTCCTTACGATCTTTAACCTTTGGGTCGTACACAATCGTTCTACGATAGAAGTCAAGATTCACGGGAATCGTCACAACAAGTTAGGCGCTACAAGTCTTGGCACGCCCGCGCATTCACTCATTCACGCCTGCTGCCAAAAAGGCGAGTTTTCATTGGCACGCCCGGTGGGACCCTAGTCGTTTCAAAGGGTATTACGCTGATTCATTCACATGTCAATTCGATACGTTGAATTGGATGTTGAGATTCGGCGATGTCAAGAAGAAATTCGTTGGCGCGATGATAAGGTCGACGAACTTGAAGATGAAATCTACCGCCTTGATTGTGAGAGGCTTCGACTCAATCATATGGAGGATGGGTATATCAACACAAACAACTACTACAACGATGAAATTCGAGATCTTGAAGATGAAGTTGACAGACTTGAAGAAGAAGATCGCCAATTACGTCGTGAGGTAAACGGTCTCTTTAGAACCAAGGCAAATGGCTATTCACATATCATGTATCCAGCCCTACCCGAACAGCATGAATTCCAAAATGATGGGCTTGATGATCCTCCTACTCAGACCTTTGATGGCCAAGTTGAAGACAATATGGGCATTCAGTCCTGTTCTATTGCATCCAACGAAGGACTCTCACAGGAATTCATTGATCCTTGGGATGAATGTCTCCGTAAGGCTAAAGAATGTCTTAGCAACTCTAGAAAGGCCCTCAAAGACAATTTAGCACGGACATCAACTATTTCTCCACCACAAATATCACAATTTAGCACTTTAGGCCAAACTTCAGGCCTGAATGTGTCTAAGCAAGCTTTCAGCAAGCACTTCAGGCCTCCAGGCTTCTCTCAATCCTTAACTTCTAAAAGGCCTACACTCGGGGGGCAAGGAGGCCAAGGACTTCAACTCGGGGGGCAAGAGTCTCAGTTCAGCCCTTTGAGGGTTCCTGAACAGCAGCAAGGCCTGAATGATACAAATCGTGACAACAGTTTCAGGCCTGAGCGCAACAGCCAGCATTCAGGAGTATTCCAAAAACTTTTGGATGGTAAGCTATTTCCATGCCCGGAGGAGCAAAAAGATAGGTCTGTTTCAACGCAAAAAGAGCAAGATTTCAGACCTAGAATAAGCCAGAACATGGAAAATCCAATTATGAGGCAAGATCAGCCCATTCTCTCCTCTCAGAAGCTTCCTCAAGTGTCTGAAGAGTTATCACATCCAGATTCAATCCTGAGCAGAGAGCAGATAACAGATACAAATCAAGAACGATCCAGACCTGCCATCAATCCTATGGCCAGGACTGAATTGCATGCCATACCCGTTCTAGAGCAGGAGGAACTGAATGAAGATGAGGAAACCGACAACACTCCAGGGCTTGATCATGATTCATTTGTAATTGGAGATCCCCCTCCTCCTCCGGTTCATGAAGGCCTTTTTGGCATTGTCCCAACTGCCAAAAGGCATTACAAGCATAGGCCAATAGTAGGCCTTAAAGTTGTGGAACTACGCCCGCATTGGATTTGTGGGGCACATCAAAAGCAGGTCTTATTCACTTGGCTTATGCAAAAATATCGTGGCTGTAAAAAGGGCTAAGTAGCCAATGAAAAGTCCTTCATAGGCCGAACAAGCTTCTCTAAAATGTTCGGCCAAGGCCTATCAGTCATTGAGTAGGCCCTATTAGAGTTTTACCAGTCCTTTTCCGCAGAGGTGGAGGCCTTTTTCGCTTTATTGAGCAGGCCTGAAAGTTCAAAGCAGAGGTTCAGGCCTTCCACTAGTCCTTGTCAGGCCTTTTTCATGATGCTATGGTTTCTCTTCAACCAGGCTTTGATGTAGGCCTCATATTGGTGTAAGCATGCCTTTTCCGCAGAGATGAAGGCTTTTTTGAGCTCTTTCTTTAGGCCTGAACCACATTTCCAAGCATTTCAAGAAGAAGTTCAGGCCTTCCAACATATTTCTAGGCCTTTTTGACGAGCCCTTCATGGTTCAGGCCTGAAGACAGATTTCAAATTATTAGAGGCCTGAATGGAGCATAAAAATGCAAAAGAAGTCATGCTACAATAGGATTCAAGGCCTGCTTTGGATGCCAAAAATGGCCTTACTTTCTATTCACGCCTTGATCCTAAAAGTAAAGAATCAAGGCGTGGGGGGGCAATGTTTATGCCCATTTTTGGCACCGCGGATCGGGCTAGCCGTGATTGGCCATTTAATTAATTCTTTGATTAAATTGGCCCGAAAGCTAAGTAATTGATTGGGTAAATCTTGGGCTATGTTTATTTTCCATTTGGGCCCAAAAATACGCAACCCATATGAGGAGTACGGTCCATGATTTGTTGAAAAATTGGCCCACGGGTGGGCCTATGAAGAAAGGGGCAGATCTGGTCCATGAGGTGCGGCCCACGTTTTTAAGGATTAAGTTGCAGCCGAGGCGGTTATTTCCTTCCAAAGTTCAAAGGCCAATTGACTTAGTCAATTGGCCATGTGTTAAATGCATGAAAAGAGGGAGATAGTGGGTAGTTATTGCCACATCACCCATGAACCCTTAACTGTCAGAAAAACAGCCCACTACCTTACATGCATGAAAAGTGGAGCAGTCATGGGACACTTGGCAGCTTGTAGTGCAAAGCTGAATTCGGATTCAGGCCTGAATCAGCTTGTGACCAAGTCAATTCGCCATGTGTCAAGCTAGCATAAGAAGGGGAGATAGTGGGGAGTTATTGCCACATCACCCATGATCTACCAACTGCAAATAACTGCCCATGATTCAGCATGCACAAAAGGAGGGAGCATCATGGGACACATGGCAGCTTGTGGTGCAAAGACTGGATTCGGATTCAGGCCTGAATCAGCATACTGCAGTGCCTATAAATACAAGTTCACAAGAAGAAAAACGGGTCCAACACCAATCAAAGCTCAACGCTTACAAACAAAGCCTTCCCAGCGAAGCAAACTTTCCTACTTTCAGCAAAGTAGCCTATCGAATACCCAGTATTCACCCCCATTCGAACTTACTTCATCAAGTAGTTTGAATTTTACTTTTCTTGTAATCAACTTTATTATCCCGGAGTAATAAAGTCTACGTTTTTCCTATACGACTAGGAAATATTAAGTCCACAACCGTGTGGCAAACCACGAACCTCCTTACGATCTTTAACCTTTGGGTCGTACACAATCGTTCTACGATAGAAGTCAAGATTCACGGGAATCGTCACAACAAGTTAGGCGCTACAAGTCTTGGCACGCCCGCGCATTCACTCATTCACGCCTGCTGCCAAAAACGCGAGTTTTCAACACCTCGGATGTATATGTACAGAAAAAAGAGATGCTCGGATCAAGCACCCTACACACCTCGAATGTCGTTGGTACCAATATCATTTTCAAAGTAAGTAAGATAATCATGAGCACAATTGAATTGGATCTGTAGATGACCTGCCCTCTCTAATGCCCTCAAGTTTTGATTTGGGGCTCATGCTTCCACGGCATAAGGTCTCTTGAAATCCTTGACTTTTGGCAGCACAGGAGGGTCATTAAAAATACTATCTGTGAACAGCCATTTTACGCACATATAGTCAAATATTAGGTCTGTATCCAACCCTCCACCAATTGGGAACTACATTGATATCGTTATTGTTGTATTGAAGTGTATTATGGATTGCATCGACAAGCACCATTTTTCCTTTTGCTTTTCCTTTCGTTCGTGGAAAGTGAGAGATCACATCATTCTTTTTTTAAATAGTTGTAGCCCTCTTTAAACGAAGCAAAGGTCAAGCAAATTGCTAACCCATAAAGCATCTCAAAGACTTTCTGAAGCCATCTTTCTTTGACGAAGACGATCGACATGATGATTTCTTTGTAGTTTTCAATTTTCTGAATGAGAATTCACATTAACCGATTGCCAAGCACTATTTAATTTCTTTTTCCTTTCTTTTCTAGAAAGTGAGAGCACTTCAAATCCCTTTTTTTTTTTTTTTTTTTTAGAAATAGCAGTACAATCTTATGGTTAGAGAATCTCCAATCCACCTCTATTTCTCTAAAATGGAGGATGGACGTGACACATTGAGTTGAGATTTTGTCATTTATCCTCTTTTTTCTGTACTTTTTGGAAGAATCTTGGAAGGGTTTATCGTCTTTATTAAGGCAAAAGGTGCAAAAAGTCAAATTTTATGGTTTTAGAAATCATCTGAAAATCATAAACTACTTATTATACTCTTCAATGGGGTTTTTTTCTTCTGGAATGTCTCATTGCAATTTGAATGAACACTACCTGTTTGACATTATGCCTCGATGGAACAATTGATGTGGAAAAAAAGAATGGGAGCAACAAATTTTCAGATCTCATTGTCTCAAAGCTTTCTCGCTTGAATGAGCACCCACCCTTTGAAAAAATCGTTTATTGTGGCGATTTCTAAAAGTTTTAGCACCAAAGGAAAGAAGGGAAAAAAAAACTTGTGCATTAATAAGGCTACACATGACATTCCCTTGCTTACGAGTGTGTAGCCTAACATTTTATCTTGGAATAAGTGACATTCCCACAAGAACTTGTGAATAAGTTTTTTCTGTATTTGTAAAAGGAGCCTTTTGTGAAGTATCTTTAAAAAGGTAGACAACATTGGGTGCTACAAATGATTTTGGGTAGAACATGCAAACGTATTTTGAGGGGAACTTGTCATAATTTACTAATAAAATTAAGGTCAAACTAAATTATTGAACAATTCCAGTTGGGAAGAACACTTAATCCACCACGATCTAGCCTGATAGATCGCTTAATTAATCCCACCATCCACAAGAGAGGCCCAACTATACTACAACAAATTCCCTTGTAGACTGCCCAACACATGCAGGAATCGATAGAAATTGAGAACGAGAGTCAAAACTTGAACGCCAAACAAAGATTTCCGACGGGCCCTAAATGTTAAGGTGACAATTGGCTAACCCCCTTTGCTTTTTGTACTTGGGAAACATACTAAGTACTGCAACCCAGAGGCAGCTCTGGGCGGACGCAGCTTCAGGCCCCGGAGAAATGTTTCTAGGGGGGGGGGGGGAGGGGGGGGGGGGGGGCGTAAATATTTAAGCTCCTTATATATATGTCGTTGACTGTTGTGCACAGTTATGTGTTAATTTCAGAGTGCCTGTCTGTGCCTATCGACCCACAACTTGATGTTTTTTGACAATACGACGGTAGCTTGCGTGTTACATCATGAGAAACAAATGGGGGCTTTCTTATTTTGAAGCAATATTTTGTTCACCCACCTATTGTGAATCCTCAATAGAGTAGATAATGTTATTATATTCACCCTATTTTTGAGTTGTTAAATAGAGTATCCTTTATTTGTACGTACTTAGGTGGGTTGATTGAACTATATAAAAAGTACTAATAGCTAATATGATTCAAGGAAGGAAAAAAATTGCAGTAGTGGGGCTCGTGCTCTCAGTGACCCCGTGTGTCCATCAGTCCCCCATTAGGGATGGGGATTGTCGGTCCCCTTAGCATTTTGAAAAAATGGAGCCTACTACACAGACAGACCATACACAGAGACGGCACATGGGGCCAACTTTGGGCCTGAAGGATGATCAGACCGTTCAAAAATTATAAAAAAAAAAAAAAAATCCAAGTGGGCATACAAGAGCTCAATTCCATCCGATATGTGTAGATGTTCGATCCAATCATCTCATTTTTCAAAAAAAAGAATGAGCACCAAAAAATGGGATGATTGGATCGAGCATTTACACATATCAAATGGAGTTGAGCAGTCACGGGCCCACTCAGAATTTTTAATTTTTTTTTTGAACGGCTAGGACCATCTGTACCCAGAGTGGACCCCTCGTGTCGTCTATGGCCGTGATTGGTGGCCACGGTCGGTTTCTTTAGCATTGGCGGTTGATTATTTGTGTTGTCATGACTATCATGGTTTGCAATTCAAGTAGTGGGCCATTACCCTAATAGGATAGGCCCAATCCAAGTTTTAGGAGCCAAACAAATGTCATGGCAATGGCGAGATATTTAATAATTTGAGGCCTAATTTTGAGAAATATGATTGAAAAGAGATGGTGTGCCGTGCCGTGTCGTTCAATTTGTTTTTCTTGATGATGTGATCCTTATGAGGGAGACCGAGATGGAAATTAGGAACTGAGGAAGAAACGGTTAAAAATCGACAACTTTGACGAATACGAAGACTACGGAGTCAGAACCTTAGCCGAGTTTCCCAAATTGATTTTTGAAAGGCTATCTGTTTGTATGATATGTTGTGGTAAGTTGTCAAGTAACCTAGCTGTTTATTTAAACAAAGCAAAGCAGAGGCCATGTCATAGCAAGTATTTTTGAAGAGTAAGCTGGTAATTATTCGGGGTACTTAGAATTTTCCATGAAATGGTTCTAAAAACACTCAAATGGAGATGACTGCAACAGTACGGGTAGGGGTGTGCGCGGGTCGGACGGGTCCGGTATCGAATTTTTGGCCCCGAACCGAACGAGTGGGAATAACCGTCCGCGTGTCCGGTTTTTTTGGTCGGGTCGGGTAGGGTCCGACCAAAACCGAAGTAATCTATATGAATTGTTCGTCTTTGATCGGGTTGGGTCGGGTAAGAGAAACAGAACCCCGAGCCCCGAACCGAAAACTGATTTTTTTCCAAAAAAGAACCTGTACCCGACCGAACCACATGTTCGGCCCCGCCCGAAACCCTTCGGGTCGGGTCGGGTCACGGATTTTTGGCACACCCCTAAGTACGGGTACTGCACCTAGAGTTGGTCCCAGAAAAAATGCTTCAAATAGCGGCCCGAACAAATACGGTGGCAGAAGTGAAATTACAAATAATTTGATGCCTAGTATCGAAACATGATTTAAAGAGATGGCGTTGCCGTGTTGTAAAATTTGGTTTTGGGAAGAAACAACTAATACCAACTACTTTGACGAAGATGAAGACTACGGAGTCTGACCCATTGAACAATTAACATCAAATTTTTGACTATTGAGTATGATGTTGTGGCGGTAAGCTGCAACCCCTATTTAAACAAAAGGAAGCGCTCCATACAATTGCTATATGTTCTATAAGCACTTTAATTTGTCAAGTCATATTTCTCTGGGTAGGGATGAACTACTTTCAACATTTACTCATGAGCTCACTATGGGTAGCGGTGATCATGTTAGCTGTACTAGAAAATGGATGCAATGGATGTTTGGAAAAAGAAAGAATCGCTCTCTTGCAACTCAAGCATTCCATCAACTTTCCAGATGGCACTTCGTTGCCATCTTGGGATGAAGACGATAGCATGGACTGTTGCTATTGGAAACGTGTTGAGTGTAATTCCACTACGCGTCGAGTTATCAAACTTGAACTTGGTGACACTAGAGATTTGAGACCATGGGATTATTGGCATCTAAATGCCTCTATTCTTCTCCCTTTTGAATCACTCCGAAGCCTAAACTTGTCTCAAAACCAATTGGGTAGTTTCATCAAGAATGAAGGTATGGCTTCTGACCTCATTTACATGATGAAATGAAACCTAACCACAAAATTCTATTCTTTCATTTTTCCTTCTTGATAACTTGGTGTTCAGATCAGTTTATGTGAACCACGACTAATTCAAGAATAACTAATTCCATCGTCCACTAGTGAGACCCATTTAAGACCCATATGGATTGGTAACGTAAGAGTTCGTAGCACAGCGTTTTTAACCAGATACCAAGGAGGGACTAAACTCGTAAGTCCTAAACTTCAAGTTCTTGTAGCTATTTGGTCTTATTGTAGTATGCTAGGTATTTGGAACTTTGTCTCGACTAATCTTAAGGTGCATATAGTTTCTATTGTTGACTTTCGGGGCCTTTGTTGGCTCCAGTACTCCTCAAATCCACTGAGAGAGCACGTGGTACAAGGGCAATCCCACTGAGGTTTCCACTCAATGATTTCCCACTGAGGTTCCCGTGAATTGCACAGTTGGTTTGTTTTGGCCTATAAGTGGAGGCCTCTGTCTCTGTAATTAGTATCAGAGAGACTGACAGAGATGTGAGGCCTGTAGTGAGTCCGAGTGCTGGGTGTTGTGAACAACACCGTGTAAAGCTCCGGCATCTGATTAATTGTTCCGGTTTACCTCCATGGAGTACTCGAGTTTGGAGAACCACGTTGTGTGGCCCGAGATCCTCGTTCCGCTTCCCACCTCCGCTGGCGTGGTGGTCGCCTAGCCTGCACAGTGAACACACGACTAAGACCTGGCCGGGGATTGCCCGGCAAGGCCCTCCGGCGTGAGGATGAGTATGTGCTGAGAGAGAAGGGAGAGACTAGGGTTTTGAGTAAGCGCGTTTATGAGTGTGTACCTTCCCAGAGGCGTTATCCTTTGGTATTTATAGAGTCTCCTTGACTTGCTCTCCAAGCACGGGCACGTGCCTTGCGCGGGCTAAGCGGCGTCATTGTGACGTCACCGTCCAGGTCTGGTAACCGCTTTTGGGGGGTGAGCTGGCATGACCCATGTGCGCTCATGATTATCAGGTGTAACCGTCTTCGCACGTGGGTAGGCGCGTGACCGCACGGGTGGCCGTGCGGGTGGCTGAGCATGTCAGGTAATGGAGAATGCCGAGCACGAGGGTGGACAAGGCCGAGGGCGCGCGGCCCGGCAGGAGTTGTCAACGGCATCGCCAACCGATGGTGGCCGAGCACAGATGCAGAGCCTTCCCGTCGCCGGACGCGAGATAAAGGCGAAGCCGATGACCGGAAGGCCTCGGCTCAGGCCGAGCACGAGTGGCGCGGGCCACCCACCTCTACGGAGGCCGAAGATGGCAAAGGAGTGGTGGTAGTCGGTTGCGGGACCACAGTTGAGCTCGGACTGCTACAATAGCCCCTCAATTTCTGCCGTCGCCGCGTGCACGGCTGATATTGATGTTAAGCATTGGCCGAGCGTACCTCATGCCGAGCATACATCTGATTGCTTGGACGAATTTGGAAAAATATTCTGAACGCCGAACGTGAACCACAGCCGTTGAACAAAACTTTGCCGAACGCCTTCAACGCCGGACAAGCAATACAGTCGATAGGTAGGATTCTGCCGACCCCCAGCGTTTTTCAACAAACCGTCAAAGAAACCCAATGGCCATGTGCCAGGTGTTCCTATGGCTGCGTGCGGCTGTCAGAGCGACGGCTGGCACGCGTACGGCCCTGCACGCCCATCCTGCTACCGCCACGTGTCGAACCCTCACTGGCCAATCGTTCGGCGGTGTAATGATTTGGGCGGGAAACTCGAGTTTCCAAACCCTAGTTCTATTTAAAGGGCGACGAGGGGAGAGAGAGAAGTTACAGACTCTCTCTCTCTCTAGAACGCCATAACCAGAGCTCTGCTTCACGCCCGTTCGCCTTTTGCTCTTGATTTTCAGTAGAATCAGCATCGAATCTCGTCAAAACTTCCAGGTAAACGCTCGAATCTTGCTTCTCTTTTGCTTTTCTGCAATTTTTACGCCTTTTTTCGTCGTTTTTCCTGGGTTTAGGGGGTTTTTCTGTTCTGAGTGAACAGTACGAAGGAGATGGACGACTGTTCATCTTCGTCTTCAACCTGTTCTTCCGAGCCCCAGCAAAGACGCTGGTTGGCTTGGAAGGTGCTGGGACGTCCCAAGCATGTCACAGCCGAGCACGACCCTGCCAGCTGGTAGGGTTTGGCCGACGCCGAACCCGGTAGGTAGAGTCTTAGGCTTCTCCCGAGCTTGAGTCTATGTACGATGTAGATAGGGTGGGCCAGTAGAGTAGCCGAGCGTAGGAGATCCTCATCCGTCGCCAACGATAAGGTTTCTCATTTTTTTGTTTGTGTTTGATAGGTCTGGCTCACCCGATTATAGTCATCTCATCCGACTCTGAAAGCTCAGGGGACGATTCTGCAGCCTCTCTGATCCGCGAGTGCGTGGAGAGATACAGAAGCCGACACCAGGACTCTTCCATTGCTTCAAACATGTCCGACACCAGTGACTCGAACGCCGAGCGCGTCTTCGAATACGGGGACGACGACTTCATCACCGAGCCTGAAATCTCCCTGACGCCGTCGACCCATTCTGACGCCGAGCCCCAACTTGGGCCGGAGGCCGAATCTAGGTTGCATCCTCCTGCCGCTGGTGTTTCCGCCGAGCACAGTGAGGCTCAATCCGAAAACAATGAGGTTGCTGACCTTTATGAGAAGGGACAGGTTTGCCCACACGCCCACTACTTCAGTGGAGACCCTCTGGAGTACCAGAAATTTTGCCGAGACTATGATATTCCCGACGACGTCGTTGTTAGTCAGGTAGCTAGCAACAGAATAAAGGACAGGAGGGAGCACCGTCCCGAGCATATCACCGTACCCCTGATGGCGATATGTGAGGCTGGGTTAAGGTTCCCCCTCCATCCATTCCTGAGAGAGGTCCTTGCCCGGTTCAGCATCGTTCCTCACTACCTTGCCATCAACAGCTATAGGATAGTGATGTCTGTAATAAAGCTGAAGGAGCTCCATGACTTGGAGTTTACCGTCGCCGATCTTTTTCATACGTACATTATGTCTAGGCACGGCCAGACCGAGCGTAGATACTTGTCGAAGCGCGGCAAGAAGCAGCCGTTGGTAGACGGCCTGCCCGACACAGACAAGTGGGCAAACTTTTATGTCGAAGTTAGTGGTAATTTCGAGTTCGGCAATCAGTCAAACCGTAAATTCAGCGTGCCAAAAATAAAGGATTTCCGAGGTAGCTTGTCAACTTGGTTCCATGCCGAGCATAGGGAATTTGCACGATTTTTCTCTAACGTTGTATTTTATGTTTGTTTCGTAGATCACCGAGCCATTACCAAGACCCAACAATCCCTGTCCGTCGAAGCACACGTTGACGTTCTTCTTTCTCAGTCCTGTAGAGACGCGCCAACCTTGCTTGGTTACGAGCCGTCCTACAAGGGCAAGCTGAGGAGAAGAGGGAAGGAGGCTTTGCCGAGCACAGGGGGGCAAGGACGAGGGAAGAAGGCGAAAATGACTGGGAGCAAACTGCCGAGGGTGAAGCTGCCAACTTTCCGTAAACCAGCCGAGTTTTGGTTCGGAGAGGGTGATCCTACCGAGCACCTAGAAGCTAACATTCCTCCACGAACACTCGCTCCCGAGCACGCAAACGAAATGGGCCGACGCAACGTCGTTCGAGTCAACATTCGTGATGGGAAAGCCGTTCAAAAAGACACGGTGTTGGCCATGCCTGCTGAGAAGAGGCAGAAGGTCACCCACGACCTGTTCCCGACAACGTCACCGACGACGCGCCCGGGACCACTTGAGCGGACTGAATCGTCGGCTGCTGGTGGTTCCAGACCTGCCCTCCTTTCCTTGGGTTCGGCTGACGCCGTCGCTGCCCAGGAATTTGCTCCTTCCTTTGCCCTTACCGACGGCAGGGTGGTCACCGTCGAAGATTCTGTCAAGGTCGAGCCTCAGTTGGCTGCTGCAATGCTCCAGGGCCTTGCCTTGCCGAAGGACATGCAAAAGATTCCTGAGGGGCTGCAGCCGAGCCTAATCCATGCTGCCGCTCACCTTGTTCAGGTACGGTCCGTCCCCCAGATGTTCTTCCCTTGATCAGTTTTTTCCAAAATTGCATGCTTATGCTCTCTGCTCGACAGGCTGGCCAGGCTTTGCTTCGCTCCTCTAAAGATGCCGAGCTTGTTGTGGCCGAACGTGCTCGCTTCCATGAAGACCTGAAGGTCGAGCGGGAGAAGGTGAGAAGCTACAGAGGTAGCTTGAAGATGGCCAAGGCTCAGATAGCCGAGCTCGAGAAGGAGAGGGACGAGATGGAGAACAAGTTGAAGAAGGCCGAGCATGAGGTGGCCAAGGTGCTGAGGAGGGAGAAGAGGAAGATGAAGGAGGTCGATGGGGCGGCCTACCAAGCTGGTTTTGACCGAGCAGGCGCCGAGTATATACGCGACGCTCGGTCGATGGTCAATGATGCCATACTGATGAGGGTCCCCATTGCCTACAGGACGGGGTACAAGGACGGCGTCAGGGCCGTTTGCGGTGTGGTGCAGCCGGGGGCCGAAGCTGACTTAATGAAGTCGATACCAGCACCAGAAACTCCCGAGCTCGTCCTCCCGTATACCGAGGAGGAGTGCGCGCCTCTCCCTACGGAGGAGTTTCCTGAGAGTGAGGACGAGGTTGAGGACCTCACTCTAGCTGTTGCCGACGACGATGCTGGTGGTGGCAAAATCGCCGACAAGACCGCTGAAGTTGCCGACCCCGACCCCAGTTCCGCTCAGGCCGAAGGCAATCCGATGAACGTTGATAAGGACGCCGAAGCCGAGGCCAATGCCAGTGCTCCACAAGTTGACGCAACTTTGGCCGAAGCTGGCGCTAATGTTGATGGGGCTGCTCAAGTCTGAGGGGGCATGCTTTGCAGGTACCGGTTCTTGGGTGGCCGGTTACCGTAGTTAACAGCCCTTAGTTTGTACTTGTTTTGATTTTCGTTCTTATGGAATGGACGGATCCGAGCTCGAATTTTGCCGTACCAGATGTAAATAATGTTGGATGTAAACTTTTTTGCCGAACTTGAATGATGCTTTTTCTTCTTGATGGATGGCTATATTTTGCATTCTTCTTTAGTGTTCGTTGTTTTGCAACATTTCATTGCCTGGCCGAGCCTGACCTATTGCTTGGTATTGTTTGAAGTAGATATCCGTAGCCCCCACTTTGGTCTAGGTTCGGCTACGTGGCTGAGCCTTGACCAAAGTAGGAAAAGTAGGGGTGACATGCCGAGCGTACTGATGGGCCTGGAGTTGGTTACTGCTTGGAACTGTAACATGTGCTCGGCAAAATGTCAGCCCCTGGCGAGATTTAGGTGATGTGTGTGTGGGTGGCTTGCTCACCAAAATGTGAGTGTAACCGGGCTGTGGCCGACCTTACTGTCTTGCCAAGCCGAACCCGAGCCCAAAGTCCAGCCAAATTGTGTTTCTCTGGGCTCGGTGGACCTGACGTCCATGTTGCTTCTTTGGGCGGTATTGGTGGCCGAAGCGGGTGGCATAAGAGCCGTTTGTGGTTGTGACCGAGGTCAACGTTTGTGGTTGGCCAAGTTAGCCGAAGTAAAATGAAAGTAAGATTGAGGTGCCAAATAAATAGTTTTCCTTCCATTCAATGAACATGAGGTACAAGTGAAAAAGGAAAAAACTGAGGCCGAAGCCAATAAAGAAAATAAGATAGGCAGTGGCCGACGCCGAACATGAGGCACACTGTTGGGGTCCTCTACATGTACGCCTTCTTGAGGTTCTGTGCATTCCATGGGTTCGTGAGAACCTTGCCATTCATGTCTTCAAGTACGTAGGCACCTTCACCAGCAACTTTGACAATATGAAAAGGCCCCTCCCAATTGGGTTTGAATTTCGTTTTTTTGCTAGCTTGCACAACTTTTCGCCAGACCAAATCGTCTGGCTTGAACTTCTTGATTCGCACGTTCCTGTTGTACCCCCTGGCCACTTGTTGCTGGTACTCGGCGAGCTTCAGGCGAGCGTCATCACGCTTTTCTTCGGCCAAGATCAGCTCTTGTGCTACAGCATCATCATTTGTGGCTGGTTCAAATGTCTCTGTCCTGAGAGTGGGGAACTTGGATTCCAATGGGATCACAGCTTCCATGCCGAATGCCATCGAGAATGGAGTCTGACCGGTGGAACGCCTTGGCGTGGAACGGTAGGCCCATAGGACGCGGGGCAACTCTTCAGCCCATTTCCCACGTTTGGGATTCAACCGACGCTTGATGCCGGCGCAAACAGTCTTATTCGTGGCTTCGGCCTGGCCTTTACCTTGGGGATATGCGGGTGTGGAATTGAAGAAGCGTATGCCGAACTCTTCACAGAGGCTGGTGACGTCCTTTCCGACGAACTGAGTGCCGTTGTCAGAGACGATGGCATAAGGAACTCCAAACCTGGTAACGATGTTACGCCAGACGAATCGTCGGACGTCTGCCTCGGTTGTCGTGACGAGAGGTTCGGCTTCAACCCATTTGGAGAAGTAATCCGTTGCAGTGATCAGAAACTTGAAGCCCCCGGGTGCCATCGGCAGCTTGCCCACAATATCGAGTCCCCATTGGGCGAAGGGCCAGGGGCTGGTGATTGGAGAGAGATTCTGGGCCGGCTGTTTCGGTATTGGGGAAAAGAGTTGGCACGGTCGGCACCGGCAGACGGCCTCTTCGCAATCTTTCTTCATGTTCTTCCAGAAATAGCCTTGGCTTATGGCGCGTTGGCAAAGGGAGCGGCCGCCAGAGTGGCAGCCGCAGCTGCCTGAGTGGAGTTCGGCAACAATTTCAGGTACTTGAGTGGGATGGACGACGAGGAGATAGGGCCCAGAGATGGATTTCCTGTAGAGTTGACCGCTGTCAGAAAGCCAGTAGTAGGCGGCCTTGTTTCGCACACGGAAAGCCTCTTTCTTGTCTTCGGGGAGGACGTCATGCCTGAGGAACGCGACGATTTCATCCATCCAGCTGGGGCCAAGTTCAACATTGAGGATCGCTGGGGTGGGCTCGAACGACGGCTGGGAGATGCTGCCGAAGTTGATGGTTCGGAACTCCGAGGCTTTGGATGCCGAGGCGAGCCCAGCCAGTGCGTCAGCGTGGGCGTTGTGCTCGCGGTTAATCTGTTCGATATTGAATTGACGAAATTGGGAGATGAGCTCGGCGGCGGCTGCTTGGTACTTTGACATGCGAGGGTCCCGAGCTTCGTAGTCACCGAGTACTTGATTGACGATGAGTTGGGAATCACAAAGGACAATAAGGCTGGTAGCCTTCATCGCAATGGCGGAGCGTAGGCCGGCGAGGAGTGCTTCATACTCGGCTTCATTGTTGGTAGCGGGGAAGTCGATGGTGATCGAGCTTTCATGAAGTGCCCCACAAGGAGAAACTAAGACTACCCCTGCGCCGGCGCCGTTGCTGTTGGAAGCTCCGTCGACGTTCAGGCGCCGAGTCTCGCCTTGAAAAAGGTTCCATGGTGCATCCGCAGAATTGTGCTCGGCTAAAGCGGGTGGCGGTGCGTTGAGGACCGCCGTATCTTCTGGTGTGAGTTCCGCGATGAAGTCAGCCAAAACTTGTCCCTTTACTGCCGTCCGTGGCTCAAAGCGTATGTCAAAATTCGCCAATTCGACGGCCCACTTGCAGACACGGTTGGAGAGATCTGCCTTACGGAAGAGAGCTTTGAGAGGGTGCTCGGTTAGCACAGTAATCGTATGGGCCTGGAAGTATGGCAACAGTTTTCGAGCCGCTGAGACCAAGGCTAGAGCGAGTTTCTCCAGGGGAAGATAACGTGTTTGAGCGGGAAGAAGTGTTTTGCTGGTGAAGTAAATGGGTAAGTCGCTGGCCGCCTCTCGCCGAACAAGCGCCGAGCTGACGGCATGAGAGGAGAAAACAAGGTACAAGTAAAGGGTCTCGAACTCTTTTGGTTTCACGAGCAGCGGAGCCGAGCTTAAGTACGATTTGAGGTCGGCCAAAGCAATGTCGCATTCCGGAGTCCATTCAAAACTGCGTCGGCTCTTGCCCTTCAGAGCATGGAAAAATGCATGGCACTTGTCGGAAGATTTGCTGATGAAGCGGTTGAGAGCGGCCGCCATCCCTATGAGCCGTTGCACTTCCTTAATCGTTCGTGGTGGCCGAAGGTCGTGGACTGCCTTGATTTGGGTGGGGTCGGCCTCAATGCCTCGCCGCGTGACTAAGTGTCCGAGAAATTTCCCTGCGCTCACGCCAAATGCACACTTTTCGGGGTTCAGGCGGAGCTTGTGGAGTTTGAGAATGTCGAACACTTCCTTTAACTCCCGAAGGTGGTTGGACGCTTGCTGGCTTTTGACGACGAGGTCGTCAATGTAAGCTTCCACCGTGTGACCGATTTGTTCGCTCAGCATCTTGAATATGGCGCGATTGAACGTGGCGCCAGAGTTTTTGAGGCCGAATGGCATCACGCGGTAACAGAAAATACAATAGGGGGTGATGAAGGCTGTTTTCTCCATGTCGGCTGGGTCCATGGCTATCTGGTGATAGCCACGATAAGCATCGAGGAAGCTTAGCCGAGCGTGCCCCGCCGTTGCGTCGACCAGTTGGTCAATCTTCGGCAGTGGGAACCAATCCTTTGGACAGGCGTCGTTGAGATTGGTGTAGTCCACGCAGACTCGCCACTTGCCGTTCTTCTTCTTGACGACCACCGTGTTGGACAGCCAGGTTGGGTATTGAACCTCTTGGATGGCATTAGCTTCCAGCAGCCGTTTCACTTCTTCAATGACAGCGTCGGCATGTTCCGTGGCCGATCGCCGCGCTTTCTGGACCACAGGCTTTGCATCCTTCTTGACGTTGAGTGAGTGGCAAATGAAGTTAGGGTCGACCCCTGGCATTTCGTTGGGCGTCCACGCAAAGACTTCCATGTTTTCCTTCAGATACTCGAACATTTCTGTTCGGTCGGCGTCGCTGAGGGAGGAACTGAGCAAGAAGAAACGGGAGCCATCCTCATTGATGGCCATGGGGATGAGCTCCTCTTCGGCTTTGTCCTCGGCTCTTTGTCCGACGTCGTCGATCACTGCCATGTCCGGGACTTCAACCCATTGTACTTGTTTCGCTTTCATGGAATTGTGGACGGCAGAAACATAGCACTTCTTAGATGCTACCTGGTCGCCGCGCAGGTCCTCCTGTCGGCCGTTGGCTCCGATGAATCGGACGACCTGGTGGTAAGTCGATGCAATCGCTTGCATGCTATGTAGCCAGGTACGGCCGAGAATGGCGTTGTACGGGCTCGGCGCGGTGACGATAATAAATTCGACGCTCACCGTGCGTGACCCGACAATGACTGGCAGGAATATCCGATCGAGGGGCCATACGGGTGCCCCGTTGAATCCGACGAGGGGGACCTCGGCTGGCTGTAGGGCGACTCTGGGAGTTCGAGCTTTTTGAACAAATCGTAATACATGACCTCCGCGGAGCTGCCTTGATCAATAAGGACCCGTCTGACGTCGTGGGTACCAATTTGCACGGTGACGACCAGAGCATCGGCATGTGGGGTTTGAACGAATTCAAGATCGCGCTCGGTGAATGTTATGGTCCATTTGGGCAGCTCTTCTGGGCGCGGGCGTTTAGAACCAGGCCCCAGGGTGAGCACATGTTTAGAGGTGGAGGCGCGATCGATGTCCTGCCGAAGATGTGTTTCTGATTCTTTCGTCACCGGGCCGTGTATGACGTGTATCATTGGCCTTGGTTCGTTGGAGTTGGAATTTCCAGCAGGTGGACGGGCCGGCGTTTTTGTGCGGTCGATGTATTGGTCGAGATGGCCTTGGGCCGCTAGCCGCTCCAACAGTGCCTTGTACGGAGCGCACGCCGTCGTGTAGTGGCCGAGCTCGTTATGATACGAGCACTTTTTCCGTGGGTTTTGATCTGCCTGTCCATTATCCGTGCCGAGCTTGCCCTGCGGCCATTCGAACCACGGTTGCCGCATGATCTCTTTCAGGAAAGACCAGATAGGCTCTTTGAAGTGGGTGGTTTCGGCCACATAATCATGTTCTTTCGGCTGGCGCTTCTTTCCCTCGTTGATGTTGTGGACTTGCTTCTTTTGATGGTGTTGTTGAGTTGCTGTTGGTAGCTGAAGGGCCGTCGTCGGCTGGAATGTTGTTGAATTTGGAATTCCTTGTGCGGCTCTGTCCGCGTAGAACTCTTCAAGTGCGCAAAAACGTTCGACCACACGCATCAACTCTCCCATACCGTGCGGTGGCCGAATTGCCAGTTCGTCGAGAATTTTGCTGCCGGACTCCAACCCATTTTTGAAGGTTCGCGCGGCCCAATACTCGTCTATCCCAGGAATTTCGTTGAAGAGTTGCCAGTACCGCTCGGCGTATTGCCTCAGTGTTTCATTTGGGAGCTTCCTCATTTGGGACAAGGACTCGGGCTCTTTTGCTGTTCGGTTGCTGGTGATGAAGCGGGTGTTAAAGGCGCGTTCGAGGTCGGCCAGGTTCCGTATGGATCCAGCGGGCAACTTGTTGAACCACTGGAGCCCAAGGGAGCCGAGGCTGGACGGGAATGCCTTACACTTGATTTCGTCTTTGGTGGTGCACAACTCGATTGTTTGGCGAAAGTGAATCAGGTGGGTGTATGCCTCGCAGGTGGCCGGATCGAACTTTGTGAATTTAGGTAGATGGAAGTTTGGCTCGGCGACCGTGTTGACAATGTGGGGAGTGAAAGGGGAGATGCCAAGGTCTTTCAGTTGTCGCTCGAAACCTGGACGCGGCGGTTTGCCGAGTTCGTCCGTTCGCGTCCGCTTTGTGTCCTTTTTCCTTTCCGAGGCTCTCTCGCGGACTCGGCTGCGCAGCTTGTCCCGTAGGTCTGTATGTGCCCGATGGGGGTGGCCCACCGATTTTTCTCCGTCGCCGCAGGCTTTGTTTTCGTTCTCCGCTCCATCGATTCGTGCACCCTTCCCATTCCGCCGAACGCGGTTTTCAGTTTCCAAATTTTCTGGTGGGATCGCCCCAAGTCGTTCAGACACGTGGCGTCGGGTCTCGACGGAATCTCGGCTACGGCGCGAGGCCGTTGTGCGAGAGAACTCCGCGCGACCAGTCGAGTACGTACTCGTGAAAGACTCTGTGTCTCTTGTGTGGGTCCGTTCGCGGTGGGCCTTCGAGCGATTCGTGCCAGATGTGGTGGGTCGTTTGTAGAGGGTTAGCTCTCTGGCGTCGCCCGCCTCTGGAGTAGGTCCAAGGCGGTCCTTCGCGGAGACGCAGTGGCCCGCGTCGTAGGGTTGCTCGCGTAGTGGTGGGGGAGGGGGTGGAGGGGGCGGGTGAGAAGAGTTTCTTCGTCTCCGCCTTCCACCTCCGGTGGATCCAGATGCTGCCGGCGACGCAATTTGCAGATGCTGTTTCATCTGGGCCACCTCCGCTCTCAACGCCGCCAGTTCATTATCCCTTTCATCGTCCCTTCGTTGCAAAAGGCGGATGTAGGCCGCCGTTACGTCCTCCGTGGCTGGAGACAGCCCGGAGCTAGGGGGAAGCGAGATGGACATGTGCCTCTCCGGGAACGGTGGGAGAATCACGTTCCCGCTGGCGTCTTTGGCCCCCGAAACGGTAACGTCCTGTGGATCTCCGCCCATCGCGGTTGAGTTTGTCGTCTGTCTTTGGGAGAGGAAGGTGGTTTGGAGGAGGGTCTGAGCCGTCTGTGCTTCATGTCGGGTTCACCAATTGTGTGGCCCGAGATCCTCGTTCCGCTTCCCACCTCCGCTGGCGTGGTGGTCGCCTAGCCTTCTCCGCCTAGCCTGCACAGTGAACACACGACTAAGACCTGGCCGGGGATTGCCCGGCAAGGCCCTCCGGCGTGAGGATGAGTATGTGCTGAGAGAGAAGGGAGAGACTAGGGTTTTGAGTAAGCGCGTTTATGAGTGCGTACCTTCCCAGAGGCGTTATCCTTTGGTATTTATAGAGTCTCCTTGACTTGCTCTCCAAGCACGGGCACGTGCCTTGCGCGGGCTAAGCGGCGTCATTGTGACGTCACCGTCCAGGTCTGGTAACCGCTTTTGGGGGGTGAGCTGGCATGACCCATGTGCGCTCATGATTATCAGGTGCAACCGTCTTCGCACGTGGGTAGGCGCGTGACCGCACGGGTGGCCGTGCGGGTGGCCGAGCATGTCAGGTAATGGAGAATGCCGAGCACGAGGGTGGACAAGGCCGAGGGCGCGCGGCCCGGGCAGGAGTTGTCAACGGCATCGCCAACCGATGGTGGCCGAGCACAGATGCAGAGCCTTCCCGTCGCCG
Source organism: Rhododendron mucronatum var. ripense (assembly GCA_019656295.1). Taxonomy (NCBI): domain Eukaryota; kingdom Viridiplantae; phylum Streptophyta; class Magnoliopsida; order Ericales; family Ericaceae; genus Rhododendron; species Rhododendron mucronatum. The sequence continues at coordinate 1,779,265 of BPLT01000106.1, forward strand.
GACGCGAGATAAAGGCGAAGCCGATGACCGGAAGGCCTCGGCTCAGGCCGAGCACGAGTGGCGCGGGCCACCCACCTCTACGGAGGCCGAAGATGGCAAAGGAGTGGTGGTAGTCGGTTGCGGGACCACAGTTGAGCTCGGACTGCTACACACGTATATCTAGTTTTGGTTGAGAAGAACTTTTTTCGGAGAAAACGGTAACGTTATCCAGGGTCAAAATGTTATTCAAATTTAACAATTTAGACTTTCTTTGATGCCACAGGTGTTTTGATGAAATTCGATTTGTGAATGTAGAACTATACAGTTTATTGGAAAACTATATAATTTGGTCATTTCCGCTAAGGGTCCTTAAACTTATTTACAATTTTCAAGCTTAAATGGACTTACTGAAATAATTTTTTGTGCAATATAGATTTTGTTTGATAGATCTCGATGAGATCTTTTGAATGGCGCAAAAAAAATCATAATATTATTTTCATAAATATATTATTTTTTAACTTTAAAAATTACCAATAAATACTTACATTTTAAGAACCCTTAGCGAGATTTTCCTTGTCAACCAAACAACAGAAAATGTTTTTGTATCACAATCCAATTAACAACAGGAAATGTTTTCTTTTCTAGAAAAATATTTCCAAATAAATCTACCACTACTATTTTGCACAGGTTCGCAAGAAGAATCAGGAATATTGAAAAAGTTAGAGGTCCTTGATCTGAGTCATAATGAAGCCCTCAATAATAGCGTTTGGTTATTTTTGGGAGGGCTTTCATCAATCAAGACACTTGATATGAGTTACAATAGACGCTTGCACGGAGCTGTTCACAATAAGGGTACCTTTTATATGCAATTTCCTCATAACATTATTAGCACCTTCATCTCTCATAATTCTTACAGATTTCTTCCATGTTTATATTCAACCACTTAATACAGACTTGAGAAACCTCGGCAACATTGAAACTTTGCTCATGGATGGTACTATATTTGACGACATTCTTCCGTACATTAGAGTGATGACATCAATTCAAGTGTTGTCCTTAAAATATTGTGAAAGCAAGAGCATTGTTTCTATTAAAGGTATAACTCTGATTTGTTCTTCTACTCCCCATCCCACAAATAGAAGGATATTACTGGTCATTATCTGTTTTGTCTATCAAATATATATCAATCTAAGATTTTCAATGTGTTCCGTTCCATGTGTTATAAGGGTTGTGCGAGTTGAAGAAGCTTCGAGAGCTTGACGTCACAGAGAGTGACTTTGGAGAAACCTTACCATGGTGCTTGGCGAACTTGACATCCCTTCGACTAGTGGATTTAACTTCCAATTATTTTACTGGAAACATTGCATGGTCTCCTCTTATCAATCTAACATCCCTCGAATACCTTGCAATTTCAGATAATGACTTTGAAGTTCCAATCTCATTCAAGTCATTTTTTAACCATTCCAAACTCGTGTTCATTGAGAGCCTGAACAATATGTTGTTGGAAGAGGAGGACTTTCTTGCCACATCCCCAAGTTTCCAACTAATCGGACTTTGTTTGTCATCTTCTGAACATGGTCATATTCCCCGATCATTTCCTCGCTTTCTCTACCATCAACATGACCTTATACTGGTTGAGCTCTCTAGAACTGGTTTTACAGGTAAGTTTTCATATTGGTTGTTGGACAACAATACGAGAATGGAAACACTTATCCTATCATACAATTCATTTGGTGGACCATTATTGTTGCCTTTGCGTCAAATGAGAAATCTTATTACACTGGATATCTCTAACAATCATCTTGAAGGCTTCCTTCATTACAAATTAGCCAGTTCTTTCCCGAGTTTGGAATTCCTCAACATGTCTTCGAACAACTTTGAAGGAAACATTCCCTCTTCATTTGGGGATATGACTGCTTTGAAAACGCTAGATTTATCCAATAACAATCTATCTGGAGAAATACCAGTTCATTTGGCGAAAGGTTGCCGCCTCTTAAATTTCTTGAGACTATCAAACAACTTCTTGAAAGGCCCAGTACTACCCCATCAAAACAATTTGACCCTATTGAAAGTCTTATATTCCGCCAACAATGCCTTCACAGAAATTCCACCTAACTTGTCTCGGAGCAATTTGATCTATTTGGATGTTAGTGCTAATCAACTGGTAGGAAAGATTCCAGGGTTCATTGGGAGTTTATCATTACGGTTTCTAGCCATGGCCAGTAATCATCTTAAAGGTCCTATTCCAGTTGAATTTTGTCAACTGAAAAAGCTCACGTTGTTAGATCTTTCAGAAAATAATATCACCGGGGCCATACCACCTTGCTTCAGTTCATCAGTTAAATATATCAACAATATTCGGTTGTCCAAAAATAGGCTAGATGGACCTTTTCCAATGGCCTTCAAAAATTTCGGTCCCAATTTAAGGGAGCTTGATCTCTCTTATAACCAGTTCAGTGGTAATATTCCAACTTGGATAGGCAGCCTTTTCTGGCTTACGGTTCTTCTCTTGCAAAACAATAGTTTTGAAGGCAACATTCCAAAGGAGTTATGCAACATTCCCCGCTTAACCATGATTGATCTTTCTTCCAATAATCTATTTGGCAGCATTCCCCCGTGTATTAGTAACATTGAATTCAACGGAATAAATGTCGGGGGATCAAGTTACTCTTTCTACCGTTATGGTTCAGCACAAATATTCACATTATTGTTGCATGATCTGGGGATGGTGTTAGCCAAGAGTGAAAAAGATCAACAAAAGTATTTTGATATAGAGGCTACAGGACAAGAGGCAAAGTTTACAACAAAGGGAATGTCCTTAACCTACAGGGGAATCGTTCTACATCTTTTCTCAGGAATCAATCTCTCCCACAACAGATTGACTGGCCCCATACCACCTGAGATCGGAAACCTTACCGATCTCAAAGTGTTGAACTTGTCCCACAATAACTTCATCGGTACAATCCCTGTGACATTTTCAAACTTGAAAGGCATAGAATGCTTGGATCTTTCCTACAACCGCCTGAATGGTATAATCCCCTCTGAGCTTATTGTTTTAAACTCCTTGGCTATTTTCAATCTGTCCTACAATAACTTGAGTGGAAGGATGCCTCCAAGAGTAAACCAATTCGGTACTTTCGAATCAAGTTGCTACATTGGAAATCCACTTCTTTGCGGAGAACCACTGCCAAAGTGCAACGCAACTGATTCACCTCCATCGACGCCAAGAGCAGCTGTCAATGATATAGAAGATTCAGGTTTCATGGACATGAATGTGTTTTACATGAGCTTCGCAGGGTCTTACGTAACTGTGGTATTGGCAATTGTGGCAATTTTTTTGATAAATCCGTATTGGCGAAGGGCATGGTTTCATCTTGTCGAGGTTTCCATCACCTCCTGCTACTATTTCGTTGTGGACAATCTCGTTGGGCGCAGGCGTTGTTTTCTTTGGAAATAAGCAGCCATCTCTCTCTCTCTCTCTCTCTCTCTCTCTCTCTCTCTCTCTCTCTCTCTCTCAGCATGTGGTGTGGTTAATCTATTTGACACAGTTTCATTTGGATTGTGGTTTGTATGGAAAAAATCTCTTTCAGTTGCATGTGTTTTGGTAAGGGTCAATTTTATATCTTAGGCGGAATGCCTTGTAACTATCATTCTAGTTTTGTGATGTATTCGACTTCATGTTGTTCTCGAGTTTTCAATTTGACGGGTTGTTCAAGGTGCAAAAGTCGGATTTTATTTTTTTTCGAAATCCTAAGAAAATCATACAGGACTTGTACTCTTTGTTGGGAATTTTTTCTTCTGGAATGTCTCCTTGCAATTTGAATGAACACCACTTGTTTTTGGCAAAAGGCCTTAGTGGAACAGTTGATGTAAAAATGTATAGAATGGGAGCAACAAACTTGGATATCAAAGCTTTATCATTTGAATGAACACCACCTGTTTTTGACAAAACTGTTCTTTTGTGGCCATTTTGAAGAGTTTTAACAACAATGGAATTAGAGAAATATTATTGTCAATTAATCAGGGCACAGACGACATTCACTTGCTTGTGAGTGCGTGGCCCAACATTTTATCTTGGAATGCAGTATTCTTCTTTGTTCGGATTCTTTAAGTAGTCTCCCGATTGTTGGGGTTGCCCTTTACTTACGAATGCAATTTATTCATCATAAAATGCCTATTTTCATATAGATGATGCCTTTTTTTTGACATTTAGATACGGAAAGCACAAGCCAAACCACTCATCTATAACATTTGTGCATTTTTTGTAGCCTCAATTCAAAATTTTCCCCCACACCTTGCTAGGGACACTTGAAGTCCTTGAATACCGAAGCATTCGAGGCGTGCCTTTAAGCTAAATTACATTTCTACGCGAATGAATAAGTTGGTGAGAGCAAATACGTACCCTGGTAAGTCGTACTTCATAAAGAAAAGTAGGATCAATGTTGTTTATAGGAGTTCAATGAGTAATGACAATACTGTTTTCAGGACTTCGGCCGCTCTCATAATGGTTCCGAAAAACTTAAAGGGCCTTAATTGATTGTGGAACCTTCCCACTAAACTAGAATGATGTAACTTAATCCTTTGGCTTTCTCCCCTCCTCTTTGCACTTTGGAAAAATAGTAGTTTTTTTTTTGGGATCCGAAGGACATTTCATTAAAATGCCAAACGACACTTACAATGAATCCATCCGAATAAAATGGAAAGGAAAACTACAGACAACCTATCACAGAGAAATACACAAGAAAATCAGGGACAAAGAGGCAAAGTAATGTTTATATCCTAAGCTGAGCTGAAGGTTGATCACTACACACCGCCTCTAAGGGTCGGAACATGTGGAGCTAGCAATCTATCCATTCAGCCACCTCGGATGGCACAGATTCCAAAACGGGGACTGCGGAAACAGCTAGCACCGATGGAAATAGACATAAACATAAGCTGAGAATTAAAGGGAAACCATCACCTTGGACTGCTCCAATAAGCACGCCGGCCTGCTCTGGCCGAGGGAAGAGCGTCATCGACTAAGGCGCAGGCAGATCCACAAACCAAAAAGATGGAGATAAAAAGCCCCCGCTGCCACGGCAAGCTCCTGGCACAGAGACCGGAATAGAAATACTCTATGGGCTAGGGTTCTGATCAAACGCAACCACGGCGACCGATGACAGAAACCTTCTAACCCAAACTTTTTTGCACCACACATTGACGAAGGAGAAGGGTACTCGAGACCTGTGCTCCACGAGCACTGCAACATGTAGTGCACCCACCCAGAGTCGGCTTCGGGTGGAAACCCAGAAAAACGTAGCTCCAAGCTTTAGGAAAGCCAAACAAATGCTATGACAATATTGAGATTTCTAGTAACTTCATGCCTAGTTTTGAACCACGATTGAAATCTGGCTTTGCCGATTACTTTAACGAAAACGAAGAAGGAGACGGAAACATTGACTGAGACGCACCATTTCACATTTGTTTTCGGTAGTGAAAATTTTATAAATTTTTATTTGCGTTTGAGAAATGTTTGGTATTTCTGGTGTGAATACGTTGAGAAATATCAAATTATTTCCGGTAGTGAATAAGTTGTTGATGGGTTTGTGAGTAGAGTTACTATAGAAAAAAAAAATTGTTAACAATATTTTGTTAGTGAAAACGAGATGGCAAAATGCTGAAACTTTTCTGTTAATGGAAATGAACTGGTAAAATGCGTTAAATTCTTAGTATTTTTTGTTAGTGGGAACACCCCTGAGTGATTGAACAGCCACCAAGCTTGCTCTTTTAAATTTCACCTTTCTTTTTTAAAAGTTGCTTAGATTATGTGCATTACTGATGTTCTGGATTTTGAACGAGGTAAGTAAGATAATGAGAACAAATAAATCGAATTTTGAAAACTCGTGTTTTTGGCACACTGGGTGTGAATGCGATGAGCGCGGGCGTGCCAAGACTTGTAGCGCCTAACTTGTTGTGAAGATTCCCGTGAATCTTGACTTCTATCGTAAGAGCGATTGCGTACGACCCAAAGGTTAAAGATCGTAAGAAGGTTCGTGGTTTGCCACACGGTTGTGGACTTTAAATTTCCTAGTCGTATAGGAAATGGAACGTAAATTGTAAACTTTATTACACCGGGATAATAAAGTGGTACAAGAAAAGATAAAATTCAAACTATTTGAAAAAGTGAGTTCGAATGGGGGTGAATACTGGTTGGTGTTGGACCTATTTTTCTTCTTGTGAACTTGTATTTATAGGCACTGCAGTATGCTGATTCAGGCCTGAATCCGAACCCAGCTTTGCACCACAAGCTGCCATGTGTCCCATGATGCTCCCTCCTTTTGTGCATGCTGAATCATGGACAGTTATTTGCAGTTGGTAGATCATGGGTGATGTGGCAATAACTCCCCACCATCTCCCCTTCTCATGCTAGCTTGACACATGGCCAATTGACTTGGTCAAAAGCTGATTCAAGCCTGAATCCGAATTCAGCTTTGCACTACAAGCTGCCAAGTGTCCCATGACTGCTCCACTTTTCATGCATGTAAGGTAGTGGGCAGTTTTTCTGGCAGTTAAGGGTTCATGGGTGATGTGGCAATAACTACCCACTATCTCCCTCTTTTCATGCATTTAACACATGGCCAATTGACTTAGTCAATTGGCCTTTGAACTTTGGAGGGAAATAACCGCCTCGGCTGCAACTTAATCCCTAAAAACGTGGGCCGCACCTCATGGACCAGATCTGCCCCTTTCTTTATGGGCCCACCTGTGGGCCAATTTTCCAACAAATCATGGGCCGTACTCCTCATATGGGCTGCGTATTTTTTGGGCCCAAATGGAAAATACACATAGCCCAAGATTTACCCAATCAATTACTTAGCTTTCGGGCCAATTTAATCAAAGAATTAATTAAATGGCCAATCACGGCTAGCCCGATCCGCAGTGCCAAAAATGGGCATAAACAAATTTGTAGGTCTGTCTTCTTTGATGCCTTCAGATTTTAATTTGGAGGTCATGATTTCATGGCATAAGATCCCTTGAACTTTTGGCAATATAGGAGGGCCGCGATTTATATTGATATTGCATGTAATTGTTGTGTTGATGTGTATGGATTACATTGACAAGCACTATTTTCTCTTTTCATTTCCTTTTACTTTTCCCTTTGTTTCGCGGAAAGTGAGATCACATCATTCCTTTCTGAAATTGTTGTAACCCTATTTAAACGGCGCAAAGGCCGAGCAAATTGCTTATCATTTTGCACACTTTTTGAAGTCATATTTCGTTGACGAAGACGACGGCTCGACGGAGTGTTATCTGAATTTCTGTTTTCTCTCCAATCGATAGGGAATCGATGGGAAAATCATATCGTAAGCTTGCTGGAATGTGGGTGTGAAAAGTGGAGTTTGGTTCCTTGCCATGTTTTAGGACTTCTTTGGAAACAAACAATGAAGTGGATGAAGTATGGAAGAAGATTAACAAAATGGACTTTATTAACCCTCAAAGTAGAAGAACAATCAATCGAGAAGATTGAGTGAACAATTACAAGTTAACTCTACTCCTAGAAAAGAAAAGATAAAGGCCTGATTGGCGTTGTTTGTGTGTCCGTAAATCGTCTTGAACTTGATTATAAATAGGGATTCCTTCACTTTTGAATTCAAATTTTCCCTCCGAGGTAGCAGTTGAAAATTCCTTCAAATTCTGGTGAAGTACCTTCTCCAACTGCCGATCATGCTCACGTCTGGAAAACTGTTTCATTAATCGTGGTTAACATCCTCTTTAATTGTGGAATCATGGGATCTAATTCCCTTTGACATCTGTCACCTGATCGATGGACCAAAAGACAATAAAAATACGCCACGTGTTGGCCAATCGATAGACAAGACTTTTTGTAGTTTCACCATCGATTCAATCCAATCCTAATTAATTGAGGTGAGTCCATTCTATTCCTGTAACAGTTCATATTTTCCTTTGCCACGTGTCACCCGATCGATGGGTAAAAGGAAATCTCAGTTATGGTACAAACACGAAGACAGACACATGGAGCGATCGAGATGCACCATTTTCCTTTTCGTTTTTTTAAAAATGATTCTTTAGGCTAATTCAACTCTCATGTGCGTATTTTTTTATTATTTATGAAAGAAATTGAGTGATGAGAATGTAAAATAATTGATTTTTTTATCAAACTAAACAAAAATTATTAAGATTATAAGTTGTTATACACGAAAAATCAATAATATTCAAAATCAGGTATATATAAAATAAAATTTTTAAAACTCAGATGCTCGGGGAGCCAGATCCGGGGGGGGGGGGGGGGGGGGTGGGGGTGGTGTGGGAGCGGCGGCCAGGGCCCCTTGGGCCCCAACATAGCTCCGCTTCTGCAGAACAACCCGTGTACATAACCATGTAGGCATAGGCTAGTGAAAAACATGTGAAATACTATGGTGACTCTAGGCGTGGGGAGCTTGTGTTTACCAAAAAAAAGACCCGTAAAATATCGTGGTGACTATGACCTCTAGGAAAATGACTTATGAAATACCTTAGAACTCTAGTGCCCAACCCCACGTGAGCCCATAAAGATGGTGGAGAACACGTCATACATCAGAAGTCTACATGAATGATCATGAATATATAAGGAACCATGTAAGCTACTAGTTGTAACTTAGTCTTGAGGGGGGGGGGGGGGGGGGGGGGGGGGGGGGGGGGGGGGGGGGGGGGGACGGGATGCGCGCATGGGGGACAAGACCTCATGGGAAATTGATTGTGCACATTTGTGCTAAGGACAAGGACCTAGTGGGACACAATCCTCTCATTTAGGACCAGCGGGAAAGAACCCCTATCTATCTACGTAAGATAGGCGTAATCCAAGTTTTAAGAGCCAAACAATTGCGATGGGCGGAGACGGAACCAGGATTTCGTAAACGCGAGGGTGGAACTATGAATAATAAGATTTTGAAATTTCGGGAATGTAATAGTTTGTTTGGTTTGGGTTTTGAGTGAGATTTTTTGAGTAACGAGTACAGAGAGATATAAAGAGAAATAAAATTAATAATTGAAGAAAAAAGCTTATGGGAGACCGTGCAAGGGAGAGAGGTTGGATTTTGGAATCCAAAACGGACACGTTTTGAAAGCATTTAAATGTCTGAAAAATGCCCAATACAAAAGACAACATCTTGGTGTTCTTAACAAACAAAAAAGAAAAAAAAAGTAACATTAATATTAAAATTTGAATAAAAAAGAACACTCTGAAACTACGCGGCCCCCATACACGGAAGCTTAGTTCCGTCTATGGCTGTGGCAATAGCGAAGTTCTTAATAATATGAAACCTAGTTTTGAAAAACGATTGAAAAGAGATGGTGTGTGTTATCTAAATTTCTAATTTCTTTCCAATCGACGGGGAATCGACGGGAAATTGTATTTGTGGTTTGTTGGAATGTGGGTGCGAAAAGTGGAGTTTGGTTCCTTGCCGTATTTCAGGACTTCTTTGGAAATAAACAATGAAATGGATGAAGTATGAAAGAAGATTAACAAAATGGACTTTATTAACCCTCAAAGTAGAAGAACAACCGATCAAGATGATCGAGTGGACAATTACAAGTTAAATCTACTTCTAGAAAAGAAAAGATAAAGGCCTGTTGGCGTTGTTTGTGTGTGTTTACGATGAGGCCTAAAAAGGCTATTTATAGGAAAACAAATATGCGCAGGAAATAACTTCCCAACTTCTTCAATACTCCTCATTCTCCTTTGCTTCCACTTGTCCAAATGACTTCCCACTAACATCAAAGTGTGTAAGAGTATGCCAAGTGTTCTTTTCAACCGCCAAGTGTATAGGACAATGCCATGTGTCTTTTCAACCTCTAAGTAAATAGAGATACGCCAAGTGTCTTGCATATGTTATTAAAATACAAATACCAAAAATAATAATAAAATAGGTTGCATTCCCATAATCGCCACCTTTCGGCCGATCATCAACGGGCGGTGAATATATGGTCCAAACAATGCCCCCCTTATTCATTTGGGTGAAGTGCTAATGCAACCCAAGTGAATAATTTAACTAGTTTTAAATAACCCCCCTGTCGATATCGACGGGTGATAACCTTTTACGGTGTAAACATTTATGCCCCAACCTCTGAAGAGTTTTAGATAACTTTACACCAACCCTCTCATTTTTTGACTGATGTAACAAAGCCTTCAAGGCTTAAAAACCATTGACGAGAATAATCATGGTGATAATTCAAGGCCTAAATACCACTGTCGAAAAGCCATGTGTTGGCTTATTAGAAACCAGACCTTATGCAAGAAACTAGACCTTATGCATGTTGTCTTACTATGACCTTGTTTGCTAGCACTTAATAATCTAACTTATTTAGTTTATTTGCTTAAAAAAAGGTTAATGAAGGGTGTTTATTTTCAATTATGAATAATCACTTATTTGGCTTAATTTTCTAGCTATTTGACCCCAAAAAACTAGCTAGATTATTTTAAACTTCAATTTGAAGTTTTTCTTGCTTATTTTAAGTTAGAACATGACTGAACAAAAAAATCCTAAAGTGAATAAGTTATTTTTATTTCCTCTCTAATATTCCCTATAGGATTATCCGCTGTTTACCTTATCCCCTTCCCAATATTCCCTCCAATTTTTTGACCACTAACAAACGAGCTGTTAAAGTTAAACCAATAAATGACCGCTCATGCGGAGGCCAAAACAAGAAAAAAAAGTTGAATCTCGATCAATTCCGAAATCAATTTCCCTATACCCATTTGTTTCTCTTGCAGATATTGGAATATTGGAGGATATGGGTAATTTGGAGGAGCTTTATCTTGGCTATAATTATCTTGGTAATAGCATTCTATCGTCTTTGAATAAACTTTCAAACCTGAAGTTTCTAAATTTGGCCACAAACGCATTGAATGGGTCAATTTCTGCTAAATGTATGTTTGAAATATATACATCAATTTTGTCAAACGGAAAACCATAAGTCAGAACACAATCTCTCTTTCTTTTTTTCCCTAAAAAATATGCTCTGCACAAAAATATGAACACAAATGTAACCGCAGCCGTCCGATATTTGTCCCCCATGCATCAAATTGCTCGAAACACACATGTATATGGATATGTGTCCAAACATATTTGTCCGTAGTACTGCTCTTTATTTCTTGATTCATAATTTTTTGCATGTTGTCCCTTTTTCATGTGTTTCATGGTTTGTTTCTCATTTCTTTACCACAGAATTTGGTAGCTTGAACAACTTGAAGGAGCTAGACTTGAGCTCAAACCAGGTTGTCAGTATCATAACGGTCAATGGTATGGAACTGAAATGTTAACAAGACTACTTTTCTCTATCGATTTTTGTGTTGATAGACATCCCAAATAGCAGTATGATCTAAATTAATGTTTGTACAAGAAATAGAATATCTATGGCAAAACATTCTGTCAACCTCAGTAACACTATTTGGTCGTTTTGATAGAGATCCCGAATAGCAGTATGATCTTACTGTTTTTCGCAGGTCCACGAGAAGAATCAGGAATATTGAACAAGTTAGAGGTCCTTTATCTGAGTTCTAACAACCTCAGTAACACTATTTGGTCATTTTTGGGCCAGCTTTTATCGATCAAGGCACTGGATTTGAGTGATAATTATGGATTGCACGGAGATGTTCACAGTAAGGGCACCTCTTATATGAAATTTCCTTATAATATTATTAGCACCTTCGTCTCCCTTTTTTCACAAATTTCTTCCATGCTAATTTTGTTCAGAATGGAAAATTGTTATTCTACTCCCCTTCTCCAAAAAGAACACTAGAAAAAAGAAGCAGATGATTCTGTATGAACTTTTTTTGTTAAATATCAAGCTTATCTTTTATATGTGTTTTGTGTGTTTTAAGGGCTGTGCGAGTTGAAGACTCTCCGAGAGCTTGACATTGCAGGAACTGGTTTTGGGGGCCCCTTACCATGGTGCATGGTGAACTTAACATTCCTTCGGCTACTGGATATCAGTTCCAATCGGTTTACTGGAAATATTGCTCGGTCTCCACTTATCAATATGACATCCCTCGAGTACCTTGCAATTTCAGATAATGACTTTGAAATTCCAATCTCATTCAAGTCATTTTTTAACGACTCCAAACTTAAGTTCATTGAGAGCTTGAATAACAAGTTGTTGGCAGAGGAGAACTTTCTTACCACATCCCCAGCTTTCCAACTACTCGTTCTTCGTTTGTCAAATTCTGAAAATGGAACATTCATCAAATCATTTCCCCACTTTCTCTACCATCAACATGATCTTAGAATGGTTAAGCTCTCTCAAATCGGTGTCAGTGAGAATTTTCCAAATTGGTTGTTGGACAACAATGCAAGGATGGAAACACTTATTCTCTCTCACAATTCATTGGGTGGCCCATTACTATTGCCTTCGCATCCTATGAGAAATCTTTTAGTATTAGATATCTCTAACAATCATCTGGAGGGATTGATTCCTTACAGAATAGCCATTTCTTTCCCAAGTTTAGACCTCTTGAACATGTCTATAAACAACTTTAAAGGCAATATTCCCTCTTCGTTCAGGGACATGACTAGTTTGTCTAAGCTAGACTTATCCAATAACATACTATCTGGTGAAATACCGATGCATGTGGCCATAGGTTGCCGCAACTTATTTTTCTTGAAACTATCAAATAACTCCTTGAAAGGCCCAATACTACCCCGTCAAAACAATCTGACTCGCTTGGGCGTGTTAATTTCTAACAACAATGGCTTCACAGAAATTCCTCCTAACTTGTCTAAAAGCCCTGTGCTTGCGTTAAATGTTAGTGCTAATCAATTGGCAGGAAAGATCCCAGGGTTGATTTGGAATATGTCGTTAGGGATTTTAGCCATGGCTGGTAATCATCTTGAAGGTCCTATTCCAATTGAATTTTGTCAACTCAAAGTCCTCAGATGGTTAGATCTTTCAAAAATAATATCACTGGGGCTGTACCATCCTACTTCAATTTATCAGATCTCAAAACTATTCGGTTGTCCAAGAATAGGCTGCATGGACCTTTTCCAATGCCCTTTCAATATTACACCTATTTAACGATTCTTGATCTCTCTCATAACCAATTCAGAGGTAATATTCCAACTTGGATAGGCAATCTTTCCGAGCTTACGGTTCTTTTCTTGCAACATAATTACTTCCAAGGCAATATCCCAAAGGAATTGTGCCACTTGTCTAGGTTAAACTTGATTGATCTTTCTTTCAATATCTTTCTGGCAATATTCCTGCTTGTGTTAGTAAAATTACCTTCGATGGAATGGGACCTGATGTGGACATCCCACCAAGAATTTCCCGATTTCAATCCAAATCAGGGTTACCTGGTCTGAGGATGGTGTTATCAAACAGGAGAGAAAGTCGAGATCAGAGTTCGGTTGGACTCAAAAACCTAGAAACGATAGACTTTGAAACAAAGGGAATGTCGTTGTCCTACAAGGGAATCATTCTATACCATTTCTCAGGTATCAATCTCTCCCACAACAGATTGACCAGCCCGATTCCGCCTGAAATTGGAAACCTTAGCCATATCAAAGCGTTGAACTTGTCCCATAATAACTTCACCAGTACATTCCCTGTGACATTTTCAAACTTGAAAAGCATAGAAAGCTTGGATCTTTCCTACAACCACCTCAATGGGAAAATCCCCTCTCAGCTTACAGAGCTATACTCCTTGGCTGTTTTCAACCTATCCTACAATAACTTGAGTGGAAGGATGCCTCCAACAGTAAAGAAGTTTGCTACTTTTGACTCGAGTAGCTATGTCGGAAATCCACTTCTTTGTGGAGAACCATTGCCAAGGAAGTGCAGTGCAACTGATCAACCTCCATCGACTCCAAGAGCCACTGTCAATGATACTGATGAAGATTCTGGTTTCATGGACATGGATGTGTTTTATATGAGCTTTGCAGGAGCTTATGTAATTGTGGTCTTGGCAATCGTGGTGATTTTGTTGATAAATCCGTATTGGCGAAGGGCATGGTTTCATCTTGTTGAGGTTTTCATCACTTCCTGCTACTATTTCGTGGTGGACAATCTCACGGGGCGCAGGCGTGGTTTTCTTTGGAAATAAGGAGCCACCACTCTCACTCTCAGCATGTGGTGTGGTTAATGTATTCCACATAGTTTCATTTGGATTGTGGTTCGTGGATAATTGGATTGTGGTTTGAATTTTAGACGGAATGCCTTGTAACTATAGATCATTCTAGCTTTGTGATGTATTTGACTTCGCGTTGTTCTCGAGTTTTCTTTTCGACGGGTTATTCAAGGTGCAAAAGTCTGGTTTTATACTCTTTATTGGGAATTTTTTTCTTCCTCAATGTCACCTTGCAATTTGAATGAACATCACCTGTTTTTGACAAAAGCCCTCAATGGAACAATTGATGCAAAAATTCAAAAATAAAAAAAGAAAAGAATGGGAGCAACAAGCTTGGATATCATAGCTATCTCACTTGAATGAACTCCAACTGTTTGACAAAATTGTTCTTTTGTGGCTGTTTTGAAGAGTTTTAGCAACAATAGAAAGAAAAATATTTATTGTGAATTAATTAGGGCACAAGCGACATTCCCTCGCTTGTAAGTGCGTGGCCTAACATTTAATCTTGGAATGCAGTCTTCTTCTTTGTTTGGATTCTCTAGATTGTTGGGGTTGCCCTTTACGTATGCAATTTATTTGTCCCAAAATGCCTATTGTCAGATAGATGATGCATTTTTTGTGCCATTTAGATACGGAAAGCACAAGTTAAACCACTCGTCTGTGACATTTGTGCATTTTTTGTAGCCTCAATTCGTTTTTTTCCTGTCCCACCTTGCTAGGGACACTTGAAGTCCTTGAATACCGAAGCCTTTGAGGCTTGCCTTTAAGCTAAATTACATTTCTACGCGAAGAAGTTGGTGAGAGCAAATACCCCGGGTAACTTAATTCTTTGGTTTCTCACTTTCTCCCCTCCTCTTTGTACTTGGGAAAAATAATAGTTGCCCAAGCCTTGCTCCACCACACATTGGCGAAGGAGAAGGGTCAGGCCCTGTGCTGTAGGAGCACTGTAACATGTAGTCACCTAGAGTCGGCTCTGGGCGGAAACCCAGAAAAACGTAGCTTCAGGCTCCTAAAAAAATGTTTAAAATCAGGCCCCTGCAACATTTACTAGGCCTTTTTTTTTTTATTTTGTTAAACCTTCCTCTCTACGTAAAAATAGGCCCTACCCAAGATTTAGGAAAGCCAAACAATGCTATGGCAGTATTGAGATTTCTAATAACTTGATGCCTAGTATTGAACCGCGATTGAAAGAGACGGTGTGCCGTGTCGTTTACTCTGGCTTTGCTAGATACTCACCATTTCACACTTGAGTGATTGACAATCAATTTCCACTTTTATGAAGACGAAGACGAAGACGGAGACGGAAACATTGACCGAGACGCACCATTTCACACTTGAGTGATTGACAATCACTATCCAATTGTCTTTCCCTTTCCTTCTCTGCAGTATTGATCTTGGAAGTGCTGCACCACCACGTGGTGCCCTAGCTCTCTTCTCCACGGCACGTTGGGGTGGGACACATGATCAAGTGTGCGGAACCCATCACAAAATTGCGATGGAGAAGGGACATGGGACATCGCGTGGCTATGCCTCAAAGGCATTGAATAATTACTCATGATCCTATGGTAAGGTGTATCCGTGTATTCTTTTTATAGCTCATGTGTCCGTATGAGCTTACGCGCACCTCGATGGTCTAATTCTAGGGGCCCAATCAAATCAGAAGCAAAGTTCCAAATGGACTCGCCCCAAACGAATTGATAGTACATGAGAGGTATCGAACCTAAGAAGCAATCAAAAGTCTCGACACTAGGCCAACCCCTGGGGTTAAGCTTTATCCCTATTTAAACAAAGAGCAAAAGGCCCTGCGATTGCTTATCTATAAGCATTTCAATTTTAAACACTTTTCATGAGGTTATTATGGGTAGTGGTGGTGGTGGTGGTTATGTTGGCCGTAGAAAATGGATGCAATGGGTGTTGGGAAAAAGAAAGAATTGCTCTCTTGCAGCTCAAAGACTCCATCAACTTCCCAAATGGAAACTCATTGATATCTTGGGAGGAAGATGATCACTCGGACTGTTGCCAATGGGAAGGTGTGGAGTGTAATTCCAGAACGCGTCGAGTTATCAAACTTGAACTCAATAACACAAGAGATTGGGGATTAGATGGTCATTGGCATCTAAATGCCTCTATTCTTCTCCCCTTGGAATCGCTCCGAAGCTTAGACTTGTCTCAAAACCAATTGCGTAATTCTGTTGGGAATGAAGGTATATATGGTTTCTAACCTCTTTTATGCGATGAAATGAACAGTTTTGATAGATGAAGTTATCATCATCTCTTCATTGTTTATTACAATACTTTTTGTTGAGGTTGCGTTTATAGTCGCCCTTCCTGACGCGATATCCTGACTACGCCAATGACTATGGTATAGTATTTGGTATGTAGTTTCTGTCCTGCACACTAGAATTAGCAGGCTTAATCCGAGAACTATCCTTTACAGAGCCTGTGAAATGAAACATTATCCCTCGGCACTCACTCATTTTTTCTTTGCTTTGGGATCTCGATAAATATCAAAAAATTGTGTTGATTGTTAATCCGAGAACTATCCTTTACAGATCATGTGAAATGAAACATTGTCTTTCGGCATTCACTCATTTTTTCTTTGCTTTGGGATCTCAATAAATATCAAAAAATTGTGTTGATTGTGATATGTATAACGCGTTTTATTTGCAGGTCTTGGAATATTGTCAAATTTGAGTAATTTGGAGAACATTGATCTTAGATACAATGGGCTTCATAACAGCATTCTACCGTCTTTGAATAAGCTTTCGAACCTCAAGATTCTAAATTTGGCTGGAAACGAATTGAATGGGTCAATATTCATAAAAGGTAAGCTTAAATTTTACTCCAATGAGTTGTCAAACTCAAAAGCATAAATCAGAACCGTCTTCTTCTTTATTTCCAAGAAAAAATGCTTTGGACAGAAAAGTGCGGACGCATATTCAGACATGCACATATTGTATTGCAGCCATCTAATATTTTTGAGTCCCACTTGCATCAACTGCTTGAAAACACATCTGTATCCGAACATCTTTGTCCATAGCATTTTTTTTTTTCTCGATTCTTGATTTATTGTTGTCTTCGTTCAAGTGTTTCATGGTTTTTTTTGTTTTGATTTCACACAGAATTTGATGGTTTGGGTAACTTGAAGGAGCCGGACTTGAGCGTTTCATGGTTTTTTTTGTTTTGATTTCACACAGAATTTGATGGTTTGAGTAACTTGAAGGAGCTGGACTTGAGCAAAAACGCAATTGCCAATATCAGAGCTCTCAACAGTATGTTATATCAATTGTTCTGACAGTTTGATTTGGTTAAATTAAAAAGCTCCCCATTGCTTGGTTTGAGTTTACATAATTTGGTCAGGTAATCTGTTTTATTTCGTCATGTAATCTGTTAAGGAATGAAGTTCTTCCTTATGAAAGATTTGACGAGAGAAAGACAGTGGCCAACTATGAGTCTATGAGTATACATACTCTCCCTTTGAAGTGCTCAAACTTTCTTTATGTCAATGTAGCCTAAATCTTCCATTTTGCACAGGTTCACAAGAAGAATCGGGAATATTGAACAAGTTAGAGGTCCTTTATCTAAGTTCTAATTTCTTGGATGACACTATTTGGTCATTTTTGAGAGAGCTTTCATCAATCAAGACACTGGATTTGAGTGGCAATCATGGCTTGCATGGAGCTGTACCCTGTAAGGGAACCTCTGATATGAAATTTCAGTATAGCATTATTAGCACCTTCCTCTCTCAGAGTATTTACATCCATGTTTTTGTTTTTGAATTAATACAGACTTGACAAACCTGAACAGAATTGAAAATCTGTTCATGAATAATGTCATACTCGACGATGACTTTCTTCTGAAAATTAGTGTCATGACTTCCATTCAAGTGTTGTCCTTGAGAGATTGTGAACTCACTCATGTTCTTCCAATCAAAGGTACGTAGATCGCACAACTGTTATTCTTCTCCCGCTAACCCAAATAGAAGGATAAAAAAGGAACATGTTGTTTTTTATGAATTTTGATTGTCAACAATATATCAAGCTAAGAATTTCAGTGTATTCCATGTGTTCTAAGGGCTTTGTGAGTTGAAGAATCTCCGAGAGCTTGGAATCACAGGAACAGGTTTTGGGGGCACCTTACCATGGTGCTTGCTGAACTTGACATCCCTTCGACTACTGGATATCGCTTCCAATCACTTTACGGGAAATATCGCTCGATCGCCTCTTATCAATCTGACATCCCTTGAATACTTAGCACTTTCAGATAATGACTTTGAAATTCCAATCTCATTCAAGTCATTTTTTAACCACTCCAATCTTAACTTCATTGAGAGTTTGAACAACAAGTTGTTGGAAGAGAAGGACATTTTTGCCACATCCCCAAGATTCCAACTCATCGGACTTCGTTTGTCTAATTCTGAACATGGCAGAATCACCAGATCATTTCCCCACTTTCTCTACCATCAACATGACCTTATACTGGTTGAGCTCTCTAGAACTGATTTTACAGGAAAGTTTCCACATTGGTTGTTGGACAACAACACGAGAATGGAATCACTTCTTCTATCATACAATTCATTCGGTGGACCGTTGTTGCTGCCTTTGCATCATATGAGAAATCTTCTAGAACTGGATATCTCTAACAATAATCTAGAGGGATTCATTCCTTACGAAACAGCTAGATCTTTCCCGAGTTTAGAATTCTTTAATTTGTCTACAAACAATTTTGAAGGGAACATTCCTTCTTCTTTTGGGTTCATGACTGCTCTGAGTATGCTAGACTTATCCAATAATAGACTATCAGGTGAAATACCCGTGCATTTGGCCAAAGGTTGCCGCCTTTTGAATTTCTTGAGACTATCAAACAACTTCTTGAAAGGCCCAGTACTACCCAAGCAAAACAATCTCAACCAATTGGAATACTTGTATTCCGACAACAATGGCTTCACAGAAATTCCGCCTGACTTGTCTCAGAGCCCGTTGGTAGTATTAAATGTTAGTGCTAATCAACTGATCGGAAAGATTCCAGCGTTCATGGGGAATATGTCGTTAATGGTGCTATACATGGCCGATAATCATCTTGAAGGTCCTATTCCGATTGAATTTTGTCAACTCATAGACCTCCGGTTGTTGGATCTTTCAGAAAATAATATCACTGGGGTTGTACCGCCTTGCTTCAATTCATCACCTATCAAAAGTATTCGGTTGTCCAAAAATAGACTACATGGACCTTTTCCAACGGCATTTCAGGACCTCCCATTATTGGAGCTTGATCTCTCTTCTAACCAGTTTAGTGGTAATATTCCAACTTGGATAGGCAGCCTTTCTGAGCTTACGGTTCTTCTCTTGCAAAATAATCATTTCGAAGGCAATATCCCAAAGAAATTATGCCACCTCTCGAGCTTAACCTTGATTGATCTTTCTTCCAATAATCTCTTTGGCAGAATTCCCGATTGCATTAGTAAACTTGAGTTCAAGGGAATACCAACACCGACGGTATATGATACCAACAACCTTTATTTCTCGCAACCCACATTCACAATATTGTTGCGTGATCTGAGGATGGTGTTAAAGAGTGAACAAAGTCAAAATCTGAATTTCATAAGTCCTGCAGTAGAAGAGGTAGAGTTTCAAACAAAGGGAATGTCGTTATCCTACAAGGGAACCGTTCTATACCTTTTCTCAGGAATCAATCTCTCCCACAATAGATTGACCGGCCCTATACCTCCTGAAATCGGAAACCTTAGCCAAATCAAAGTGTTGAACTTCTCCCACAATTACTTGACTGGAACCATCCCTGCAGCATTTTCAAACTTGAAAAGCATAGAAAGCTTGGATCTTTCCTACAACCACCTGAATGGGAAAATCCCCTCTCAGCTAATAGAGCTATATTTCTTGGCTGTTTTCAATCTGTCCTACAATAACTTAAGTGGACGGACACCAGAGAGAGTAGCTCAATTCGCAACTTTTGAATGGGGTAGCTATGTTGGTAATCCACTTCTTTGCGGAGAACCATTGCCAAGGAAGTGCAATGCGGCTTATTCACCTCCATCGACGCCAAGAGCCACTATTAATGATACTGAAGAGGATTCTGGTTTCATGGACATGGATGTGTTTTATATGAGCTTTGCAGGGTCTTACGTTACTGTGGTCTTGAAAATTCTGGCGATTTTATTCATAAATCCTAACTGGCGAAGGGCATGGTTTCATCTTGTTGAGGTTTCCCTCACATCCTCCTTCTATTTTGTTGTGGACAATCTCGTGCGCCCTGTGCGTGGATTTCTCCGGATATAAGCAGCGTGCATCTCACTATGTGATGTGGTTACCCTGAAAAGTTTCTTCTGGATTGTTGTTATGCACTGAATAATTTTTTTGTAATGGTGCAGTTCCATATCTTGGACCAAAGGCCTTGTAATATGTTCTAGTTTTGTGATATATTTTATGCACAACAATATGCGGCAATAAGTCATGTCCACGATATGGGTTTTTCTTTGGTTGGCATCTTGCCAATCATGGATCTGGATTTCGGATGGACACTTGTTGCTTTATCCTTGCTCCTTAATAGCATTTCCAATAGACTCTCTAAAATTGTATGTTAAAATGTGCATTAGGATAAAAAGAGGTCCCACGTTTATGTGTTGAGGCATTGCTAACTTA